>OW240920.1:15661968-15752879 GCA_933207985.1 Pelobates cultripes
AATTGTTTGGAATTAAAGTGGATTTCAAATTTAAGCGCAGAGTAGCTGAACTAAAAGCATGGTTGACATGGTTTGACCTTGAAGGGACACTGTAGGAACTATAGCCATTTTATCTCATTGAATTGGTTTTAGTGTCTGGAGTCCTCTGGCACTGTCTCTCCATTCACTGTCAAACCATTTCCATGCTATTTAAAACTAAACAAAGTTCCCCGGCCACCCACAGACCCGTCCCCACTGGAGGTGTGGCTAAAGCAGAGATTACACACTTCCTTCTAGTCTTCTAGGCTGATATAGGCTGAATGAAAGTGTTCCGCTGACAGTCTTGACCAATCAGAGCCACACATTGATGCTCAGTCTAATACTCCCTCATTAGCCCAAGTAGAACAGAGGGGAGAGGCTACTGGGGGCTCTCGTTTAGCATTTAAACATTGCAAATGAATGAATGCAGAATTGAAGGATGGTGCCAAAGGACTCCAGACACTATAACAACTTCAATGAGATGTAGCAGTTACAGTGATTACTGTGTCCCTTTAACATTGAAATTCTCTTTTTAGTGACTAACCCTATTGGAATAATGACCAATGAGTAATCCAACCTGGTGGCGGTGGAATGCGCCAGGTATAGCTTGATTCTGGTTAATATTTTTGTCTAACAAAATGAATGTGAAGGTCAGACAGCCTTTATGTTATTTGCTTGTATGCATAATAACCATGATGACATTTAAAAAGTTTGTTTACAACAGACTAAATAGTGCAGCCTGCATGAGGCACCAGCTCCCATTACTTGATGATCATGTACACCCGATCTGGGGTACCACAGCGAACCTTTAAAACATGGCACGTTCATGTCTAGACCACTTACTGGACAGCACTGCTCTGCCCTCTGATTTAATACTTGATCGTTCCGGACATAAACTTGCAGATTTAGATGGAATTAAGAATGGAGTTATTCTGTGAACTATTACAGTCCACTAAAAACCTGTACAGCAGTTTTTGCACTTAGAAACGTGCATGGCCAAAAAAAATGGTTTTGTTTCTTCCGGTTAGTTTCTGAATTTCAGTTCGCCCAAAATTTGGAAATTATCAAATCGGAAAAAAAATTAATTCAGATGCCATTATTCATAACTATTTCAAAGGAAACAAAATTAGGGTGCAGTATAAAAGATAGCTCCCAAATTTGCTCTCCCTTAAAATGATAATCTCACATAGGGGTGCCAAATTAGGTAGCTATCTACTAAACAGTTGCCTGAAAGGTCACCATTATGAAAATATCATTTTTTTTCTTAATTTAAAAAATAAATAAAAAATAGTTCATTCACTTGGTATCGGGGGATTACCTTTAATTATGGTAACCCTACGTAAGGAGCTATTTATTAAACAGCTGGAAGGACACAATTGAGAGAAAAATACATTTTCTTAATTTTGCTGTTTCGGTTGCCTAATAGATAACTTCCTGTTTTGCAATCCTTATAAAAACGAATGGATCAGAAAAATGTAGTTTCGATTTGCTCCGAATTTGTCAGTTTCCGGTTTGTTTCGATTTGTAAGGAATTTGGAAATTTTGACACTTCCGAATTGCCAAATTTTTCCAAATTTGGAACAAAAAGAATTGCACATGTCTATCCTGTTGGATAATGTTCTTGTTAGTAAATAACCCCCATGTATGTGTATGAAATTGGGGGGCTGGTAGTATCCAAGACTGTCTTACTCACTCATTACTTACATGTTGGAAATACTCACTCCAGATTCTCTTTAGAACATATACCAAAAGCGTAACCCAAAGAAAGGGAAACACCACTAAGGGAGTCGTCTATTAAATATAAACCTATTATATATCATTGGAAACTCACTTAGTGGTGTTCCCCTTTATTTGGGACACAGTTTTAGTATATATCCTAGTTTAATTGCGCCATAAGGGTTAGCCCTTTGCGGGTGGCGTCTGTTGGTCCAATCCGATTTTAGATTTCTTTTGGGTGCCTATCTGCTTTTTTCCCCTCAGATTTTTGTTAGCTTTGTTCAGCTCTGAAGACTTTGTTAATGTGAAGCCTCATCTACACTAACACAGCATAGTGTAACCTACAATTTAGGGTCCTAAGCCAAAATATCTCTGGTTAGAGTGAGTGAGTCTCATCCTCAGTGAGTGAGGATGTGGTTAGCCCTATAGCAAGGTTGGACCCTTAGGTTAAGGTTAAAAAGGTCCCTGGGAAGGTTTCCCTGTGTTTTGTAGGGTCGCAGATTAAGGGTTAGTGACAGCAAAGGTTAGGGTCAGTATGGGTTTGAATAAGTGGAGGTTAGAGTTGATAGAGCAGCTGTTTTATTGATTGATTTTGATTGTTGGAGGTGCTATGTTTATATTTTGTTTATGATTGGAGCAGTGCATGATGCATTGTCATTGTGTAGGCACAGTCAGAAAGTTAAAAGGGACAGCACCCCATCATGTTTAAACATCACCAGCCACCACTAGGGCTGAGATTAAGATTAGTAGCATTCCAGGTTATGGCATGTGAGGTCCAACGTTACGGTTAGTTTGGTCACAGGCTCGGGGTCTCGAGGTTGGAGGTTAGAGTTAGTGTTGTCCAAAATTCTGGTTATAGGGTTCCCAGGTCGCAGTTAGTAGGTTCCCAGGTTAGGTGTAGCACAGTCTGATATAACATTTTTAGAAGGATGCAAGTTTAGAGTTAGTGATTTCAGAATTAGTAGGGGTCCACAGTGAGGTTTATTCATTTCCATTGGGGTGAGAAATTGTGGCCCAGCTCCTATCATAGTGGAGCAGCCAGGGGTGAATTTATGATGTCATATTTCCTCACAGGAACTTCTCTTTACCGTGATATACTTTTCAACATACCTTCACCTTTAATGTATATTTTGTATCCTTTTTCATGAATATTGCATTTATCGCCAGTGCACAGGCTACACCCCTCTATACAGTGGCAGAACTAACAAGGTCGCAGGGGTTTCTGCTGCGACCAGGCCCGTCACTCCAGGGGGCCCCTGCAACCGAGGTGTCCGCCAACAAGTTACCCCTCTGCCCCTATAACAGATGTTATATAAGAATTATAACTTTCCTATTTGGTCATACAAATATTTGTACACACAGTCTACTCAGGCTGTCTCCTTCACTTGCAGAAGCTTACAGGAGAGCACACATAAACATTCCAGGTAGATTCTGAAATATTTCACAATTGCCTAGTGAGCAGTGAGCAGGCAGCGAACAAATGGTTAATTTAAAATATATATATATATGTCCACGTGAGTCCAGCTCTCTCTCTCACGGTCCTGTGCTATCCTGGCTGTTTACTTCAGCCAAAACGTACATAATCCAAGAAAAGTGCACTCACAGGACTGATGATTTTCCAATTTCTAATTCTTTTATTGTGCTATATAGATACAACACATTCGTATCAATGTTCCAGTCCTCTGTGGGACTTTTTTCAAGATATATATATAGTTTTAATAAAGAAATAGGGTCTCTATGACCCCTATTAAAGCAGAGTGGACTCTCTACCTGACATCTGGGTGGGCTTAACTCTATTTGCACACGCTGTGTGTGGTGAGGTGTGGGATGTATTTGGGTGCAGGTGGTCTTACATATCCCTATGTGCTCTTTAGCCTACATGTCTCCCCCTACAAAGTTCGAGGATGCCCACTTACTCAGCATTAAATAATGTAAGCCCCTCTTAAAATGCAAACACTGAAAAGCCTACCCGCAATTTACATAGTGGGCAGCATTGTGACCACACTGTTTTCATTTTATTTTTGCACTTTCTGAACATTACAAAACTGATGTTTGTGCTTTAACGGCAGATTTTTAGAAGATTTGCAGGACAAAATATACTGCACACTGAATCCCCCCAATATTTCTATAAACAATGAACAAATACATGAAAAATAAAAATTGTCTAATGACATGTTCTATGTGAACGTCTCTCTTTTGTTGTTGTTATTCGTAAAAAAAAAAAAACACACAAAAAAAAACTCAGCAATGAAAGGGTTAATTAACTTTACAGGTTCTGCCAGGTGTACAACCCAGGTGTAAAACTTTAATGCTACCGGCCGCCTCTGTGCCATATGTATTCTAACTTCCATCCCTCCCCCTCCTATCGGAGAAAGGATAAGTTCCACTGTAGAGAATACAAAGTAAAGAGGAAGTGGCTGGATTCTATGATTGCATGTATTTTCCCTCGGAGTTTCTCTTTCGAAACAACTTCATTTCTTGTTTCCATCTCCAGCGAGTGGAGGAGACCAATAACAATGCAGTATAGTAGCTGAAGAGATAGCAAAGGCTCAGCCCATTTCTGATGTCACTGTGGAATTTCTGCCTGTAACATAGTATAAAAGAGATCTGTTAGCAGATGGTACCATGATCACAATAAACTGGGAGTTCAGAGACATTGTTAAAGTCAAGAAGCCAACATAACCCCAGCAGAATGAATAACGTAGAATCCCAAATGGAGAATGGACTCTTAGTTGTCCGAGAGATTAAACCCAAACAGCGTTTCTGCCACTGGCTCGGAATCTGCTCCTTCGTCCTCTTATTGGTGGCCACCGTCATCTTGGCCCTTCTGCATTTCGAGATTATCCCAAGACCTGCAAAGAAGGTGTGTGTCGCTTAGGATGGCATGATGGGTGTGGGAGGGCAGGCAGTGGCATTTCTTAAATACAGCTGAAGGCTTGGAGCAGCATGCCCAGTGCAGGCAACAGTCAGGGGCAGTGTCACCAAGTGTCACTGAACACTGAGCAACTAAATAGTGACTATACAGCTGTTGCAGACTACATTGCCCACAATGCACAGCTGAAGTGCAAACATTTAACCATTGCTTTGCTGTGTTGTAGTCATGAATGCCAGAGCTGTTGTTTAGTAATGAATATGTTATTGTGCTTTGGCCAAACAGGTTTGTTAAGTTTTAATTTTAAGTCATATTCCCAATACTGCAAAGATAATTACTTACGGTTAGAACGATGAGTGTGTTTAAGTGGGTGTGTTTGTGTGTGAGAGAGTGTGCATTTTAAGCACAAATGATTGTTTTGTTTTTACAGTAAACCTCCTGTAGCTAATTGACCGACTCTCTTTTTTTTCAGAATGAATTTGAAATGCCAGAGTTTGTGGGCATCAAGACATTTTTAGGTAAGTTTAACTGAGCTTAAATGTCACTGTTTGCTATTGTTTGTTACTGTATCAGGGTTATAGAGAGGGAATGGGGACATACGGTTTAATACTGAGGATCTTACACTCACTTCTCAATTCCTCTTTGTTTTTTTAGATTCTGTTCCACAAGAAGCTGAGGCACAGACAAGAGTGGCAAACAAGCTGGCCGCCCATTTGACCGGTAAGAAAAATAATTTTCAAAGATTTGCTCATTCATTGAATTTTTATTTGCATCTTTTCTCAACTTGCAGTCTCTTTCCCTTTGCTCACTTCTTTGTTTCCATATTTTACAGGTGTTAGAAGCAAAAATGAGATCTCCTGGAAAGGGGAGTCCCAAAATTCCTTTTTGGAGAATGAGATGAAGCTTAAAAATAATGCCCTGGTAATTCCAAAGGATGGGCTGTACTTCGTATACACACAAGTCATCTTCACCGGCTTATCTTGCGTAGACACAAATGCTATCCAGCTGACACACAAAGTCAATAAATACAGTGACTCAGAAGGAGACGCTTCGCCCATTCTCACATCAACTAAAACAGCCTGTGAGGTACAATCTAAATCCGCTTGGTTCCATCCTATATACCAAGGTGGAATTTTTCAGCTTGACAAAGGAGACGTGCTCTCCACTTCAACCACCGACATTAAATATGTTGATACAAATAATGGGAAGACCTACTTTGGTATTTTGGCTATATAAGAAGATACAAGGTTTGAATACACCAGCCAATGTTTCATCATGGTCAGCGGCATTTGAAAATACAGGAAATGGCAAGCCTGGTTCTAGAAGGTTGACGTGGTAGATGTCAACAATACGTCTTGGACTTACAAAGCTCTAAAACTGTAGTTTATAGCTATTTTCCATAATATTTATGGGAATTACAACTTCTACATCCTCGATGATCTACTTAGAAAGCAAAGCTGGTGGAAGGTTTGCCATAGTATTTTTTCGATGGATCGGTTATCGGATGCCCAAAGATCACACACATGGACATCCAGATTGGAACGTCTTGGAATCTTGCCCTTACAATCACAACCATGACTTTGATTCATTTTTTTTTACTATTTATTTTATTTTATTTCAGATCTGTTACAAAATCCTCTCTTATTTTGAACGATATATGCTTTTAATATGTATTTATTTATTTATTTATATTGTTATTTATTTAAATATTGTTATTATGTAACATGTAGGAATGTATTCTTATTCTATTTTTTTTATTTATATGTGAGCAGAGGGAGTCTTACGTTTGCATACAATGTATGCTTTTGTTAATCTTCATTTTGAAGAGTGGAGAGTATGCAACCATTTCAAACTGTTAAAATGTCATATGGAGGTGTGTTCAATAACACATTTCCCATTCACCCTAGCGGAAACAATAAAAATACAATGGGCATTATTCTCAAACAGGATTATTCATTAAGGTGAGAATTCAAAGAGAATTTCAAATTCATGGTAAAAAATAGACAGACTGGAATAACTCTCAAATATGTCAAATATGCTTGCAGTTCATCTACCTTGGCCTTAAATTTAAATTCACTTTGAATTTCCAGTTTAGAGAATAAGACTGAGAGAGTCAAATACTAGCTGGGGATGATGGGAATTGGAGTGCACTTTCTTGGTCTTAACATTTTTTTCACTCTTGAAATAGTCTTTACAAAAATAATTCTTTAGAATTACTAATTAATCTCTCATGAGATGAGACGAACTAACAATGAAAGTCCTGCCTCGAAATTATGTTGTCAAATAACACTAGGAGACTCCGTGACCTCTGCTAATGACCTTGGAACTCAGGGCTTAAATGTCCTCTCTGTTTTTGGAATGTATTTAAATTTGAATGTATTTGATTTAATCTCTTAATGTTAAACCGTTAAACCTCCTATGGGGGGAATTAGATTGGGAAACGGAAAAATGTTCTCACGTGTATGTATTTTATCATACAGATATAATAAATTATAAAATTACATTTTTTTGGTGCATGCGATTTTTCTTATTTTATATCATCTAATCTTGACGTAACTGCATGTGTTTAAATACTGCACTATAGAAGTTCCGAGATGTTTAGTTTTTTTGAATGCAACACTATGCCTACCTATCTATGCCTTTTGACTTACCAAAGTTACTTCCCATTCTAATCCATGTATCCAGTCATGTGCTCACCGTCTTTTCATATCCTGAAAATATATGCAATGATGAGACAGCGGAGTGATTTGTGCTCTTGTTATCATATCTTGAGTACATGGTCAAGCCTCATGAATGCAGGATGGATTCCCAGCATAATCATCTCTGCCTTTCATTCCTCTGACATATCTCCCAAGTCCAACTCCCTCTGTCAATCTTATCCATCCGAATGTCCATCTTTTCTAGGAGCTCCATATTGTTGGTGTGTGTCTTAGTGTATGACGGAGCTCCACAGCAATAATACTCCCAGTAATGTGTCTGAGTGTATAACAGAGCTCCACAGCAATAATACTCCCAGTAATGTGTCTGAGTGTATAACAGAGCTCCACAGCAATAATACTCCCAGTAATGTGTCTGAGTGTATAACAGAGCTCCACAGCAATAATATTCCCAGTAATGTGTCTGAGTGTATAACAGAGCTCCACAGCAATAATATTCCCAGTAATGTGTCTGAGTGTATAACAGAGCTCCACAGCAATAATATTCCCAGTAATGTGTCTGAGTGTATAACAGAGCTCCACAGCAATAATACTCCCAGTAATGTGTCTGAGTGTATAACAGAGCTCCACAGCAATAATACTCCCAGTAATGTGTCTGAGTGTATAACAGAGCTCCACAGCAATAATACTCCCAGTAATGTGTCTGAGTGTATAACAGAGCCCACAGCAATAATACTCCCAGTAATGTGTCTGAGTGTATAACAGAGCTCCACAGCAATAATACCCCAGTAATGTGTCTGAGTGTATAACAGAGCTCCACAGCAATAATACTCCCAGTAATGTGTCTGAGTGTATAACAGAGCTCCACAGCAATAATACCCCCAGTAATGTGTGTGTGTGTATCACAGAGCTCTACAGCAATAATACTCCCAGTAATGTGTCTGAGTGTATGACGGAGATCCACAGCAATAATACTCCCAGTAATGTGTCTGAGTGTAAAACAGAGCTCCACAGCAATAATACTCCCAGTAATGTGTCTGAGTGTATAACAGAGCTCCCCAGCAATAATACTCCCAGTAATGTGTCTGAGTGTATAACGGAGCTCCACAGCAATAATACTCCCAGTAATGTGTCTGAGTGTATAACAGAGCTCCACAGCAATAATATTCCCAGTAATGCGTCTCAGTGTATAACAGAGCCCCACAGCAATAATACTCCCAGTAATGTGTCTGAGTGCATAACAGAGCTCCACAGCAATAATACTCCCAGTAATGTGTCTGTATAACAGAGCTCCACAGCAATAATACTCCCAGTAATGTGTCTGAGTGTATAACAGAGCCACACAGCAATAATACTCCCAGTAATGTGTCTGAGTGTATAATAGAGCTCCACAGCAATAATACTCCCAGTAATGTGTCTGAGTGTATAACAGAGCTCCACAGCAATAATACTCCTAGTAATGTGTCTGAGTGTATAACAGAGCCCCACAGCAATAAAACTCCCAGTAATGTGTCTGAGTGTATAACAGAGCTCCACAGCAATAATACTCCCAGTAATGTGTCTGAGTGTAAAACAGAGCTCCACAGCAATAATACTCCCAGTAATGTGTCTGAGTGTATAACAGAGCTCCACAGTAACAATACTCCCAGTAATGTGTCTGAGTGTATAACAGAGCTCCACAGTAACAATACTCCCAGTAATGTGTCTGAGTGTATAACAGAGCTCCACAGCAATAATACTCCCAGTAATGTGTCTGAGTGTATAACAGAGCTCCACAGCAATAATACTCCCAGTAATGTGAGTGTATAACAGAGCTCCACAGCAATAATACTCCCAGTAATGTGTCTGAGTGTATAACAGAGGTGGACAGCAATAACACTCCCAGTAATGATTGAAATGTCTCAGAACAGCACTGACCCACATACCTAAAATTAAAGTGTCCCCTCTTTGTCTATTTGAGATGTCTGCATGTACATTCTGAGGTTAATACCAGCAGTACTATTGAGCTGGGAGACAATAACATGTGTTCTCCAAGATAAATTTAAGATTAAAAGCCAAATGTATCAAATGTACCCAGAAATACTTTGTTGCAACTATTATTGGATACAGAGCATTCTTTAATGTCATTTCAGATTGTGATCATCCTCAAGTTCCCCGGCCTCATGCTCTCATTCCCAGCTCCCTTACAACCAATCAAGCTTTTGTGATCAGGCCACCGCCCCATCCCAGCTCCATTACAACCGATCAAGCTTCAGTGATCATACCACCGCCCCATCCCAGCTCCCTTACAACCAATCAAGCTTCAGTGATCAGGCCACCGCCCCATCCCAGCTAAATTACAACCAATCAAGCTTCAGTGATCAGGCCACCGCCCCATCCCAGCTCCCTTACAACCAATCAAGCTTCAGTGATCAGGCCACCGCCCTTACAACCAATCAAGCTTCAGTGATCAGGCCACCGCCCCATCCCAGCTCCCTTACAACCAATCAAGCTTCAGTGATCAAGCCACCGCCCCATCCCAGCTCCCTTACAACCAATCAAGCTTCAGTGATCAGGCCACCGCCCCATCCCAGCTCCATTACAACCAATCAAGCTTCAGTGATCAGGCCACCGCCCCATCCCAGCTCCCTTACAGCCAATCAAGCTTCAGTGATTAGGATCCTTCTCCCTCAGATCCATTCCTCCTTGCGAGTTTCGTTTTTTCTGGGTGAAAGCAAATTGTTTGCCATCAGGCTTATCCCAGAGAATGGGCTGTGGATCATTTTCCTACTTAGTTACAGTACTCTTCTCTATCATATAAATCCAAATTTCCTTCTTTTATTTTCTGTTCTCAACTCTTTTATGCCTTTCTCCATTCTACAACCACATGTGTCTGTTTCACTCTGCATCCCTCCATCTCTCACAACCTTTCTTCAGGAACTCTTTGATAACCATCTCCTTTACCCTGTATCTCGCGTCCATCAAAAATAAATCTTTTTATATCATTAATTATATCTTATCTCATCTTTTAATATCATCTTACCCTCATGTTAATCACCCAAACATGCAAAAAGTACAATTTACACCTTCAACTTGCCCTCCCACATTGCAAAGAGGCCATCTTTTAAATCAGGGCCGCATTAACATAGGGGCTGATGGGGCTGAAGCTCCGGGCTAATGGAACAAGCCCATAAAAGAAAAAAGGCACATTTATATTTATTTTTTAATTAATTAATTTACATTTATATATTTTATCAATGGGCCTATTCCATATTTATTTATTTTTATCAATATATACATTTGGTTTTACTACTTTTTACATGGTCTTTCTTTGTACAGAGGGAATTAAGTATTGTAACTTAAGAGTGATGTAGGGGAACAAAACTGGTGTGGACTAGCTGACAATGAAATTAGTTAAGGTAAATGCTGTTTCAGCATGCTGTTGTGGCATGTTCCCTTTCTTCTACACTCACTACATCAACATTTTCCCTGTCCCAGACTGCATACCAGGTGCTTCTGCCTGCTAGTAACGGTAAGTAGATGAGTGGGCAAGTGAGTGCTAGAGGACAGTCTTCAGAAAACAGAGAGCAAGGGAAAGCTCATGGCACTGTCTAAATAGTACGCCCTTAGTTGGCCAGCCTGCATGATTGGCGGGCAGCCTGACATGCATTCACGCCAGACTGACCTTCCAATTGTGCGCCCCTTTGGGCAGTGCCCGTTACGTGATTCGCGTCAGTTACCCATGGCACTCTGCTTCACTGGACACGCTACTATGGGGTATAGATTTGGTTGAGAGATAACCTGGGGCATGTGTTTTCTTAAAGCTATATCCTGTGAGTTTCCATCCAGCACCACCTCCACCAGATACACGATGCTTGGGAGGTATAACTGGTTTAGTGTTTTCTGTTGATAAGGTTCTGTAATTAGGCCCATCATAATTGCCAGCACTAGGCCCACTGGGCTCTTAAAGGACCACTGTAGTGCCAGGAAAACATGCTCGTTTTCCTGGCACTATAGTGCCCTGAGGGTGCCCCCATCCTCAGGGTCCCTCGCCCGCCCGGCTCTGGAAGGGGGAAAAGGGGTTAAAACTTACCTTTATTCCAGCGCCGGGCAGGGAGCTCTCCTCCTCCTCTCCACCTCCGATCCTCCTCCTGGGCTGAATGCGCATGCGCGGCAAAAGCTGCACGTGCATTCAGCCGATCTCATAGGAAAGCATTCATAATGTTTTCCTATGGACGCTTGCGTCTTCTCACTGTGATTTTCACAGTGGGAAGCACGCAAGCGCCTCTAGCGGCTGTCAATGAGACAGCCGCTAGAGGCTTTAGAGGCTGGATTAACCCTATTATAAACATAGCAGTTTCTCTGAAACTGCTATGTTTATAAAAAAAATGGGTTAACCCTAGCTGGACCTGGCACCCAGACCACTTCATTAAGCTGAAGTGGTCTGGGTGCCTATAGTGGTCCTTTAATCCGGCCCGGTTTCAAACATTTTACTCAGATACTGTAACACCAGAGACAGGCTTGTATATGGCTAGTTTCTATACAATAATACTAATATAAATCAAGTAAAAACAATCAGAGTTATTTACTAAAGTGAGAATTTTAAAGTGAATTTTAAAGGGAAACAATTTCTTTTCCTGCCACCCTAGCTTCCTATAGTGCCCCTCCCCAGCCCCAGGACTGAAAATCCCTTTGTGACTTACCTGAGTCCAGTTTTATTCAATGCTTTCCTGTGGGGTTTTGGGTGACACTGGATGTCCTTATAAATAGCGCGAGTACATCCAGCGTCAGTTAGGCGACCAAATGTCGCCTAACCACCCGGAAGGTAATTATCCCTCAAAACAGAATGCACGTGTCATGGTTGATTATATATTTCCTGCCTGTTCTATGTTAAATTTTGTATATATTGTGTATTAATATTGTTTTTGTATTTTGTTGTACCTAATGTAATAATGCAATGATTTGTGGACCCAGGACATACTTGAAAACGAGAGAAATCTCAATGTATCTTTCCTGGTAAAATATTTTATAAATAAATAAATAAATCAATACACAGAATATTGTTTTGGGACTTGAGGATTTTGCTAGTTTAGTCTAAATTCTAGGGGTTGGCTTTGAAATCATTATAAATCTGTGTTTAGGGAAAATCTCTCAATTTGATTATTTATGGCTGCAATCATTATGTCACGTTTTGTGTTTGGAAAATGCGATTCTTCTCCCTAGAGCGCGGGTCTTGTTTTGACCACGGGCACACATTATTTAGCAGCCAGGATGGTCTTTCTTATCATTTGACCTTATCACAGTTATCACAGTGTATAGGATTTCAATCAGCGGAAATTCTACCCATGTTTCCATTTAGCTCTTTTTCACTCTCTATTAGAGAATTGTTGCCAGTTTTCCACATTTGCCAGGTTTCCGCATTCTGCCGGGAGCAAATTGAAAACTGCTGGCTGGAAGCCATGATTAACTAACGGAGATCAGATTGCATAACAGAAAGTATTTAGGGACATTCAAACACACAGTGCATGACAAAGTTATCAAACAAAGAGAGGATCACCTCAATGGGTTCCATGCAAGAGTTAACAAAGAGCAAGTAATGTATGGTCCTCACCGTCCAAAGGTCGGGAAGCAAAAAGAGAGTTGAGAGATAATGGGAAACTCCAGTGTGAGTTGACACCCATTTTTAATTAGAATCAGACACAATTAATTAAATTACTCCTTAGAAAGATACATGGAATTACATGCTCTGCAGCCATTCTCCCAAGTCTACAAAATGCCTGAAAAATCTCCCCCTCTTTTGTATTAAGTGAAGATCTGAGCAACATTCAATCAACCAATGCCCAGCAGGGACTTATGGGGTGCATCGTTCAGCACTGGGCAGTAGTTTAATTGATGAAAAGCAATGAAGGAAGCTGTGACACAAGACAACTGCCATTCCCATCCTGAATATTATGGTAGTGGAATGTAGCTAGACACAGTCATATCTGTGCAAAGCCACGACAATGGCTCTTTCATGGAAATCTGTGAGAGAGACTGTCAGACTGTATGGAAACTTGTATGCCACGCTCCCATCTTGCAACCATACTATAGTATACCTTGTAAGTAAGTTCTAATATTTCAACATAGAAACACATCACTTATCACATTGATTCAGGATATTATTTACTGCCTTGGGAGCTGTTATATGTTGAAATGAGCCAGGACTCCAGGAGAGACAAGTTCACTTAAATAAAAAATTCTGTGGGAGAACAGGAAGACAGTTTGCTATTTTTATTAACAGGGCTAAATATAAGGATAGGCCACCTACAACCTATTAATTAATAATAGACAAACAAATTACTTTAAGCACCTGTGACCTCATTTAAATTCTCAAGCCAAGATGTTTATATTTGTTTTTGTTAATTATTTCCCTCTTGTGACTTGCCACAAGAAAAGAATCAAAATGTCTAGCTTAAATAAACCAGATTGCCTAAAAAAAAGAGTCAAAATGCAGCAAAAAAGAGAGGATTGACTAATTTAGCAAATATTATCATGATGCAGGTAATGTGCAGTTGGAGGCTTCCATAATGTCCCAAATATTGCATGGACCCAGGGCCGGCCTTAGGGGTATGTGAGCTGTGCAGCCGCAGCGGCGACAGGCGGCCGATATAACTTGCACGTGCCCCAAGTGCAGGTGTGAAGGATGTGCACAGACCCTATACTGCAGATCGCACCATGTAGCTTGGCCATGCGGCATTTCATTATCCTCCACCCGTGTCCATCAGAGAACCCGATAAAGCAGTGGTGATGTAGCTAAATGTTTTTGTGGGGGGCAAAGCTAAATGTAGCCTTAACCCATTGTCTGGTTGGTGCTGAACACTGAAGGGGAAGCAGGAAGGATTCCGTTTCCCCAACAACTAGACATTAGGGACTGAGGGTGCCTCTGCTCCTTCTCCATAACGGAGAGATGTAACTGTCTGCCTCTAACTGTGTATGTGACAGTCTATCTGGAAGTGTGTGTGTGTAGACTGTGTGTGTGTGTGTGTGACTGCCTGTAAGTGTGTGTGTGTGCAATTTCCTATAACTGTGTGTGTACAACTGTCTGCCTGTGACTTCCTGTACCAGTGTGTGCACTCAACTCTGCGTTTGTGTGTGTGTGTCTCCCTGTACCTGTGTGTGACTGTTTGCCTGTACCTGTGTGTGACTACCTGTAACTGTGTGTTTGACTTTATTCCTGTAACTGTCTTTGTGACTATGGGCCTGGTACTGTGTGCATGTGGCTGTATTCGACAGTGTAAGTGTATAACTGTTTGCACCTCACTGTGGGACTATGCGTATGTGACTCTGCAAATATACCTGCATTCACACATGGGCTTACATGCATATACATGCACAGCCAATATACCCAGCACAAATATCACACACTCAATACACACAAATACCACACACAGTCAATACAGCCAGCACAAATGTCATACACAGCCAAGAAATAGCATTTCACATACGTACGGCCATCATACTTATCACATTTTCTAAAATCCTGGCTAAGGTATGCATGTGGGTTATTGACACACTCTATAGTGACAGAATACAAATCGAGGATATTATGTACTGCCTTGGGAGATGTTAAAAGGAGCCTGGAGCGACATGTTCACTTCAATGCTGAAGATAAAATGGTCTGTACGAGAACAGGAAGACGGTTTGCTATTTTTTTCTCACAGGGCTACTTATAAGGATACACCGCCTACAACCTATTAATTAATAAGAAACAAACAAATTATTTTTTAGCAACTGTGACCTCATTTCAATTCTCAAGCCAAGTTATATATTATTTTTGTTAATTATTTCCCTCTTGTGACTGCTGATGTACAGGGCTCACTGTTCTCACGACAAGATGAAAATACCCCACAATATAGCCTGGGGGATCATTTTAATTTGAGACCTGTTCTTCCACCTCAGTGTAGGCAAACATGGGAATGGCCATATCCTTATTGATCTACCCGGTGGGTTATAGCAGAATACAGATCTAACTGAGGTGTTTAACCCCTTAAGGACCAAACTTCTGGAATAAAAGGGAACCATGACATGTCACACATGTCCTGTGTCCTTAAGGGGTTAAATTGTAGAAAACATTAGGATTGTAAAAGGTCCTAAAAAAATCCAAAAAAATGCTATTTATTTATAATTTAATTTATTATACAAAATTGCCATGTGAAACAAATCAAAACAGCCCATACGAATTAGACCAGGTTGCACTTGGAGGCTGCTATACTGCCCTAAATATGCAACGGACTTAGTATAATTAAACTGTCAAACTTGCAATTATAAATTATGAAATAGCAATGTCTCACACTACAACTTTCCAAAATCCTGGCTCAAGTATGCATGTGGAATATTGATAAACGCAATAGTAATCTGACAGAATACGAATATGGGGTTTTTACAGGAGTAGGCCATCGGAACTCCCTACAGAATCTCAATATGTATGTGAAAAAAAAAAATATATATATATATAAAGGTAAATCACTGCTAAAAATGGCAATTAAAAAAGGCTCAAAATGGAGGTAACTGGAAATGCATTATTGTGATTATATGTGTGAGAAAAACACACACATCAATATAAATATATGAACGACCTAAAGTTATGGAAGAAGTGTGCATGCTTACATGAAATTTATTTAGACCTTATCTGCTTATTTCTAAGTTTATTGGTCCATGTTTACATGTCACAGCAGAAATTGCGGTGGCCGTTAATTTTCCTTAGTTGTGTGCCTTTTCGGGGCTTTGACCGTGATGTATACAGGTGTGCTCAAAAGTTTGCATACCCTGGCAGAAATTGTGAAATTTTGGCATTGATTTTCAAAATATGATTGATAATGCAAAAAAAAAACAAATACGAAGAAAACCCCACAGGTAACCTCAGGAGAAATACAGACTGTATTGAGAGGCCAATCAGTAGACAGTTTTTCCAGATAATTAGAGCTGTATTTCGTTTCTCCAGTCTGTCCATGTGGGCCTCATGAATCACTCCTCACACTTTGGGGTAAAGGAAAACATAACTATTACTGACTTGAAGGTGATGGTACATCTTTAAAATTGTGTTTTAAAGAAACAGAAAGCAACACATACTTTTTTTCTACATGACAAATGATGCCCGATGCATCATTATGTTCCCTCGGTCTCATTTCTTCCTCTGCTAACCTCCTAACCTCAGTTTCCTTCCTTGTGTGCCTTGCAAAATGCTGAGTCTGTCCAATGACTTCCTCTCTAAGTGTGGTCTGATGACGTTTTAGTTTCACACCTCCTCTCTTACTCTCTGCTTCCCCTTCCATCTCTCTGACAGAGCGTTGGTTTCGACCAGTGTGCAGTGGCACAACGGTGTGCCGCAAGCCACCTCAAAGGGTGCACATTGACTTCTGGACCATAATAGGTTGAATGTGGTCCTTGTGTACATATTCTTTAAAGAGACTCTCTTCCCTCAAAATAATTTTATCTTAATGAAGTTGTTTCGAGAGCTAAATTGCCTTGGTCAGGTCTTACCTTAAAATGTTAAACGTACAGTGCGTTCCCGGCACTCACCCATGTTCTGCTATCCCTTGTCTGCTCGGTCACCACATATGCAGGGAAGGGAAACATTGAGACTCATTGGAGGCCGATGATTAGCTGAGAAAGTCTAACCCAATCACTGGATACCCATTACAACGAGAAAAGTACAGCTGATGCTGATGAGAGCATCTTATGTGCTAAACTGTTTGAAAAAGGTTTAATACTTTAAGGCAGTGGTTCCCAAGCCAGTCCTCATGACCCAGCAACAGTCCAGATTTTATCAGTATCTCCATTAGAATAAAAAATGGAAATACATAAATCCTGGATTGTTGGTAGGTCATGAGGGTTGGTTTGAGAACCACTTCTTGAAGGTAAGACTTTGCCCAGGGACTAAAGCCCTCACAGCAACCTTAATGAAATGACATTGTTTTGAGCAAAGCAAGTACCTTTAAGTGTCAGCATTACATCTGAGATTACTATCTGGTAGTTAATAAAAAACTAGTAAGTCAGTTTTAGTTAGGAGAATACACTCACTAGTAAGCCTCCAAGTCAGTGTATAATGTATTACCCCTTACAGATAAATCAAAGAAGGTGTGCCTTGGGATTTTTTCTGTCCTTGTGCCTTGGTCCAAAATGGTAGGGAGGCACTACTTTAAAGGCAGGGGCAGGCTGGAACGGAGGGCAGGGAGGCAATTGCCCCCCAGGCTGCCCTAAATCCAGGGCCGTCTTTCTAGCTAAATGATTTTTTTTAAATGTCACGCCCCCCACAGTGCTGGTATTACGGCTACACCACTCTAAGGGAGCCCACCGGGTGGCCCATACACTTAGGGCCACCCGGTGAGCATGTTTCAGCAGGGGCCCAGTCGGGCGCTGTGGCCTTTTAACAGCGCTGCCGGGCCCTTTATGGTAGCATGGGAGGAAGTGTAGACTTCCTCCCAAAGTGACAGAGACGATGAGCCGCGCGGGAGAGAGGCAGAGCCAGGAGGCAGTGTGAGAGTCTGCAAGCAGAGCCAACTCCCAAGCACCCAAGCCAGCACACTGGACCCCAGGAAAGGTACCAGCAAAGGTAGGAAAATGACTTTAAAAGTTTAAAATGTGTGTGTGTGTGTGTGTGTGTGAGTATGTCTGTGTGTGTCAGTATGTCTCTGTATGTGTGTGTCAGTATGTCTGTGTGTCAGTATGTCTGTGTATGTCAGTTTGTCTCTGTGTGTGTGCCATTATGTCTGTGTTTGTCAGTATGTGTGTGTGTGTGAAAACAAGGGGCTGGCTGCACTCACCTGAACATGCTTAAATGGGGTGCTGCTCGGGGCCAATAAGTACAGTAAAAAGGAAAATCCAGCGCACTCCCTTATCTACTAAACAGCTACTTTGGTGCTGACAGATTTTGCTAGTTTTATTAAAAACAAAGCAAAAAATAAAGGGGCTTTAGGAGTCTAGCCAGCTCCTTGGTTTTGCACCCCTCCTTGTCACAGGTGTCTCATCTCAGGACCCTATTTAGGCTTGTACTGCAAAGAACTCGAGATGGAAGGATTTCCCCAAGTGAGTAGCTCATTTAGCAGATATTTGGCTGTTAGAGTAGGACCTGCCAAAGATGGGGTACATTGACAGTGTGGCAGGCTTATGCAATGTATTATCTTATAATGTAACTAAACCCCCTATATATTTTGCCTAGATTTGGTGTTTTTAATAAAACTAGCAAAATTTGTCAGCACCAAAGTAGCTGTTTAGTAGATAAGGGAGTGCGCTGGATTTTCATTTTTACTGTGTGTGTGTGTGTGTGTGTCAGTATGTCTGTGTGTGTGTGTGTCAGTATGTCTGTCTGTGTGAGTCAGTATGCCTGTGTGTGTGTACCAGCATGTCTACATGTGTTAATATGTCTCTCTATGTGTACCAGTATGTCTGTCTGTGTGTATCTGTGTCAGTATGTCTGTCTATGTGTGTGAAAGTATGTCTGTCTGTGTGTGTGCCAGTTCGTCTGTGTGTATGTGTGTGTGTGTCAGCTAATATGCCTGTATGTGTGTGTGTGTCAGTATGTCTGTCTGTGTGAGTCAGTATGCCTGGAACAGTGTGTGTGTGTGCGTGTGTTCAGTGTACGTGTGCCTGTCAGTGAGTGTGTGTTTGTTAGTGTGTGGCATGGATTGTGAGCTGATATAATGGGCCACTTGACTGGATTTGCTCCCCAGGCCTGAGGGGCCTGAGTTGCCATTTTCATCTTGTTTAGTGGCCCCCAATATTAGTTTTTAACCTTTTCTCTCTGAAGCAATGTGATGGGTTGAAAAGGCTGGCACCACAACACTGTGTTTCTGGACAGGTGTTGGGCATACTGTGGTAAAACCTGCTTCGAACTCCTCATACCGCTTACTCCCCCAATGTTTGACTTTCTACAGAAGGTGCAGTGGTGGCATTTGGCCAGTATATGGGCACTCTTTGGCACAGCCAAGTGATGGTTGAATTCCAACAAAATTTGGTCTGTAAAAACTTACATTTTTTTTTTTTAAATCCCGCATTGTCTTACTGTGGTTTCAGTAGAATTCAAGAGCATTTATCTTACTGTTGATTTTGTGACCTGGCTTTGTCTGACTTCCTTATTTGGCATATCTGATTCTGACTTGCATGTTTTTACCATCGTATCACAATGCCGTAACCATGCACTGTCATAAAGGACTCATTCCAGGTATGTGTCGGAGTCTTTAACGCTACACATCAGTGGCAGGGATTGGACAAGCAGTGCAGAGAATAGCAATAAATGTAGTTGCTCAGAGAAGCAGCCACATGGAGTAAAATCTTACAATAAAACTAGATCTGATGCTTTTCTCCATAACAAAGAGAAAGTGGAAAGGGCTTGGTACCTGTAAGAATGCTAAATAGAAATATTCCATTAGAAGCTAATTATAATGTTTCAGTATTCATAGTTACGTCACTCATCAGATTTAAGTTTAAAAGGGTTCAATTATCACACAATTACCAGTCACACAGACACTATAAACTCAGCTAAAAATGCTCAACTTCTTTGCCATTGGCATCTTAATTGCTTTTATGATGAATATCCTCCGTATCCTGTGTATAGCTTTCGCTAGACTTGCATACAGCGAAAAAATTAACAGTTGAAATACACCCATATACCAGCCCGGAATAATTTCGGTAATGAAAACAGATTCGGAAAACAAATTCGAGAAACCAAAAGCCAGTCGGTGTACTGCAAAATATATACATGATATAATTGCTATGTATGTGGTTTGCAGTACACTAATGGGAGCATTTTCCCACCATTTGATTCATAGATCAAAAGAGAAAAAGCAACTAATAGAAGCAAAAACATTAGGAACAGTAAAATAAATCTATATTAATGCTATATATTTTTTAAATTTATTTTAGTTGACTGTTCCTAATTTTTTTCCCTCTGTTCTCACTTGATCTATAAATAAAATGACCCTCTAGTGACTAGCCATCATTTTTTTTCCCCATCAATCATTTCTTTTTTCTGTGCAATGACCAGAATTCACAATCCTAAATAATAATAAATAAAAAAGAACACGAGTCGGTTGGATTGTGATTCGGCTATATTTCGTCTCAGAGTTCGGGTATTCGTACAATAACCATATTGTCCCAAATTCCAACAAATTGCATTTTTTAACGAAATAAGTCTCCAAGTCTAGTGTTTACTCATGTGATGCTACAATGCTACCTGCAGAAGTCATTCAGGATAATTCCACCTTGAAATGTATTGTACTAGGGCATAGCAATGCCATTTATTCAGTTACTGTCGCAGATAGCTGGGGGCGATTTCATTATTTGAGCCACACGTTCAGCAGAGGATTTGTTTCCATCCAACATACCAAGTAGTCGGATCTATTTGAACACTCTAAAAAAAAGTTTAAAGATGAACTGGTAAAAATAAACAGAAATAAAGAGGTGGAAAAAAGTAATCGTGAAAATCTTGGAAAGTTCTAAATTAGAAATCCTCAACCTGCATTGGATTTAAATTTCATAATTCACGGTGCAAAATAGCTGATAACTATTTCTGACTAAACCATGATGAAATCCCTGTACAGTCTGGGTAGGGACATGTGCTATAGACAAGCGTGCCTGGAGACATTTAGAATTTCCCTCCTAGGCTTCTCATTCAATCCAACTTGTTTTTCATAATCCCTCTGTCTATTTTTATCCCTCCTACACTGTTTCACTGCTATCTAGTAACATTTCCAGCTGAACGATAGTATCTATTAATCATATCCTGTCAGAGAGTATTGTAATATCACTTAAAAGACACTATTGTATGTCTGAAAATTAATTATGTATAATACATTGTATTTAATCACTTGTTTGATATTAGGATACAACTTGAGTTACAGTAGTAAAGTGAGTGTTTATATCAATGATACATCAATTATATATATATATATATATATATATATATATATTAGTAAAACATGATCCCACGGACTATTCTGCCTCGTTGGAAACTGGGAACACTAGCGAAATGTTTCCACAGAGTATAATTGGCAAAAGCGCCATCGACAAGAAGACGGTGTAAGAAGACTTTTTTTATAGTTTCTCAATGCAAATATTTATTATAAACTGTATTAATTTTAAAGGAATTGTCAAGATCAGTTTTTATTTTATTCTAAGATTGATCAATATAAGCTTTCAGTAACATTCCATTATGTCAGCCATATTGTACACGTTACCGAGGACACAATATAATCCCTAAATGTGTTCCGCCGTTTTACAACATTTTTCACTGATGTTGATACCCTTTTAGAGAATGTGCTGCGGTATACAGAGGGCTCTGCATGGGTTTAATCTTCATTGCAGTCCATCTAATTGTGGTAAAATATATTTTTGGATATTCTTGAAGTTTCTATTCATTTTAAGACCCACAATCTGTCAGATACCAGTTATCTCAAGAATACCAATGGTTATCTACCTACCATCAAATTATAATAAACTATCCACCTAATCTCGAACGTTTCTATTAGCTAATCATCTCGCCTTAAAAAATAATCTGTTCTAAACCCCAAACTTTCAAAAACTCCACTTAGTATCTGTCTGGCAATTAAATGCCTCGATTTATTGTTTTTGGATAAAATAATTTAATAATTTTTTCAATCAACTTTTTCAAATTATCCTTCCCAAATATAAAAATATCATAAAATATATAATATATAAAAAAAATATCAATATATTAAATATTTAAATATTTTTCAAAATAGTAAATCATTTTAAAAGTTTATCCAAAAATATTAAATAATTTTAACTAACCTTCCTTAAAGGAAGCCTGCAAGTGTCAGTGCACTGTAGTGGTTATGGTGCCAGGCCTGGCTCGCACCCTATATAAGTAGTCAGCCTGTTTTAGAAAGTTTTGACTTTGTACTATCGGTCCACTGTGTGCCCCTCCTTTCCTCCACTACAACCTGCCGAATTTCTGAGATAAGGCTGGTGGCGAAGGGCTTAGCATATTGGCTGAGAGAGAGATCAGATTACTCTCTCAGCCATGGGTTATTTTAGGAGAGCTATCAGAAGCTCCTAAGTAAGAGCTTTCGACTCTCTGAAGGCTAAAGTGAAGGTGGCGAGCAGACCCCAAGCAAATAGTAAAAACTATTCTAAAATAGTTTGATGACTTACAATGGGGGCACCAGGGCACACTTGGTACCATAACCATTAAAGTACACTGTGGTTATGGTTCTTGGAGTGTTCTTTAAGAATTCCTTAACCTTGTGCTAGTCATCCCTAGACGAATACAATCCAATTATTACTTTATATTAAAAAAATATATCAACGTTTTAATACATTTTGGGTGCCCAGACTACTTTGAGAATACCTAGAGGATTATTCACTAAACTGAGAATTCAAGTGAATTTCAGATTTAAGGTCAAAATAACAGAAAAATAAAAATTCTCAAAGTTGCTTCCAGTTTGGATACTTTGGCCTTAAATTTGAAATTCACTTTTGAATTTGAATTCTCCCTCTGGTAAATAACCTGTTAGACTTGGATACTAACTTACCAATGCACCCTAACATTCTCTGCTGAAGATACAATATTAAATATTGGAAACTAACTTATCGATGCGTAATAATGAGAAGGAGAGGTAAAGGTGTAGGATAGGGGCTTAACAGAGCTCCCACACCCTGTGCCTTAACCACTGTGGTCACCTAGACTAGGAAAACGGGGGTAACCCAAAGTAATATATTAATATAGAGGAAAAACCTAGGAGACCACTCTCATGGAGAGTGACCACTAGATTAAAATCCCAGTCCAATCTAGAAAAAGGCCTTAAAAGGAAATAACAAAAACTTTATTAATAATACTGAAAATATTGAGGTAAACCATAGAGTATAACCTGGTAGACCAAAGGCAACAGTTAGGAGAGGTACTAGATGCCTAGATAATACGTACTATATCAGGTCAGAAAAGTATATGGTATTAGCAAAATAGGATAAATAAGCAATAATGAATGACAGCCTGATCCTACCTAACTGATGTTACCAGCTAATGGAGGTAAAACCCAACCCTGGCTAAAAATAGCCTAGTATAGAAAGACAAAAGTCCAATAGTTGGTAGAAAAGGCAGCAAACAATCCCTAAACACAAGGAACAGTAACAGCTACAGGGTTGTAAAAGGAGAAAAGGGTATGGCAATGAGAGCAGTAAATAAGTAACTACCACATTGACAAAATCAATAATATAAGTAGAGTCTCTGTCAGAAAAGTAAATCAAGTAAGATCCTCTCTAAATACTGAAGAGACAAAAATGGGGGATCCCTAATGATAAACCCTAGAACTCCTGGAAACACCTTCGAAGGTGTTCTATATTAATGCTGAATCTGAAGTGACAATCCTGTAATCCTATAATGCTACCTCAGTATCAAAAAGATAAAAATAAAAAAGGAGCCATCGTGTGTCAGTGCTTAGTGCTCCAAAAGGGAGATAATAATGAAAAGCCCAACGCGTGTTTCAGCATGAAACCACGCTGTCCTCAGGGGAAAACATGTCTGAGGTAGCATTATAGGATTACAGGATTGTCACTTCAGATTCGGCATTAATATACAACACCTTCGAAGGTGTTTCCAGGAGTTCTAGGGTTTATCAATAGGGATCCCCCATTTTTGTCTCTTCAGTATTTAGAGAGGATCTTACTTGATTTACTTTTCTGACAGAGACTCTACTTATATTATTGATTTTGTCAATGTAGTAGTTACTTATTTACTGCTCTCATTGCCATATCCGTTTCTCCTTTTACAACTCTGTAGCTGTTACTGTTCCCTGTGTTTAGGGATTGTTTGCTGCCTTTTCTACCAACTATTGGACTTTTGTCTTTCTATACTAGGCTATTTTTAGCCAGGGTTGGGTTTTACCTCCATTAGCTGGTAACATCAGTTAGGTAGGATCAGGCTGTCATTCATTATTGCTTATTTATCCTATTTTGCTAATACCATATACTTTTCTGACCTGATATAGTACGTATTATCTAGGCATCTAGTACCTCTCCTAACTGTTGCCTTTGGTCTACCAGGTTATACTCTATGGTTTACCTCAGTATTTTCAGTATTATTAATAAAGTTTTTGTTATTTCCTTTTAAGGCCTTTTTCTAGATTGGACTGGGATTTTAATCTAGTGGTCACTCTCCATGAGAGTGGTCTCCTAGGTTTTTCCTCTATATTAATATATTACTTTGGGTTACCCCCGTTTTCCTAGTCTAGGTGACCACAGTGGTTAAGGCACAGGGTGTGGGAGCTCTGTTAAGCCCCTATTCTACACCTTTACCTCTCCTTCTCATTATTACGCATCGATAAGTTAGTTTCCAATATTTAATATTGTATCTTCTGCAGAGAATGTTAGGGTGCATTGGTAAGTTAGTATCCAAGTCTAACAGGTTATTTACCAGAGGGAGAATTCAAATTCAAAAGTTAATTTCAAATTTAAGGCCAAAGTATCCAAACTGGAAGCAACTTTGAGAATTTTAATTTTTCTGTTATTTTGACCTTAAATCTGAAATTCACTTGAATTCTCAGTTTAGTGAATAATCCTCTAGGTATTCTCAAAGTAGTCTGGGCACCCAAAATGTATTAAAACGTTGATATTTTTTTAAATATAAAGTAATAATTGGATTGTATTCGTCTAGGGATGACCAGCACAAGGTTAAGGAATTCTTAAAGAACACTCCAAGAACCATAACCACAGCGTACTTTAATGGTTATGGTGCCAAGTGTGCCCTGGTGCCCCCATTGTAAGTCATCCAACTATTTTAGAATAGTTTTTACTATTTACTTGGGGTCTGCTCGCCACCTTCACTTTAGCCTTCAGAGAGTCGAAAGCTCTTACTTAGGAGCTTCTGATAGCTCTCCTAAGATAACCCATGGCTGAGAGAGTAATCTGATCTCTCTCTCAGCCAATATGCTTATTTTTTTGTTATTTCCTTTTAAGACCTTTTTCTAGATTGGACTGGGATGTTAATCTAGTGGTCACTCTCCATGAGAGTGGTCTCCTAGGTTTTTCCTCAATATTTAACTTATTGATGCACCCTAACATTTTCTGCTGAAGATACACCCAAGCATACATGAAGGCCCATGTGGATATTGGAATGTATCCGTTGGAACCTGTAAAGGTTTTATCTGTAAAAACATTCCAAGAGTTTGGGAGAGTCTCTGGGGAAGCCCAAACCATGGGTTAATGGCAGTCTCTGGGGAAGCCCACATTTTAATTTAATCATTTGATAAATTAATCTTTCATCAGAAAAGGATATTCAAGGACAAGAGTAGAATTTCTGAGGACAGTTTTGAGTAATTCAGGCAGTCTCCATTTCCCCCTTTCTATATTATGTAGTGAATATCACATGAGCAAATATGGTATATTTTGCGGAAGATGAAGTTTCACAATTACTCATCCATTCAGCGTCTAATTGTATCATCTCGGCCTTTATCAAAAAGGAGAAGTAAACATGTGGAAAACTTGCACCTATGATATATTTAATGTTCAATGTGTAACTTCTAGTGAAAGGCAAGACTCTAATCTTTAATCCTTAACTGTGTTTTACAGCCACTGATACTTGTTTGCTAAAAAATAGAACTCAGAACGTCTGTGATGCAGCCATCGTCTTCAAAACCGGTTAATTATAATTATAAATGGATAGAGTTTTATTGATTGTCCAAAAGGAAGGCTGTTAAATGGGAACTGTTTACTCCAATCCCGGCATTTAACAATTATCCATTTGCATGGTGTGAAAAATTAAATTGTATGTAGAAATAAGTTCCGTTATCCTGCAACTGGGCGTCGCCATCTTAGTTCCCTGTACGTTCTGTCCTTTACACCTGGCAGTCGACATACAGAAAACATACAGAGTAGGAATTAAACAATGTGTCTATTTCTCCCCTTCGTTTGCATTGTGTGCCCTGGCTGTGCCTTGTCCGTATTGGATTACGATGTAATTTGCTGTTGCTTTGATACAAATTGAAAAGAAAATGGAGCATTTTGTATAAATAAAGTTAATACAAGTTGTAGGAGATGTTCATTTTTTTTTAATTCATGGATTCAGAGAAATGACAGTTCCTCTTTAAGCTAATCACGATGAACCACTGGTGATATATGAGGATTTGCCTAGTTCATATTTTTTATGACAGGGGAATTTTCAATGATAACGTATTATTAACCCGTTTACTCCTAAAATAGTTTATAAACATATTTACCTTCATTTACTTTGGAAAACTACATTTAATCATAAGATCTTGCTACAAGCAGACATGTTTATACCTCTTTCCTTATGTAATTGCAACATTTTTTTATTCTTTATAAATGTAACTGATCAATATGTTTTATAGAGAGAGAGAGAGAGGGAGAGAGAGAGAGAGAGGAGGAGGGAGAAAGAGAGGGAGAGAGTGAGAGAGAAAGTTTTTGGATAGTCTTGAAATTATTTAATGGTTTTTGCATAAAATTTTTTTCTAAATATTATTAAATCAAGGTCATAATCGCCTGGGAATGAAAATAACACATTCTATATTCTATTCTATATGTACACGGTCAATTATTGGCCCTTATGTATATGCCATTAAATTGACACTCCTTTCAAAAAAGACATTGATGTCTTACTGTGCAAAACATATTTTTTATTCTTTGTTATTGAGGTAAGGAATGATTTTCTTGACCATTGCTCCTTAAACTCATTAACTTGTCTAGAGTCCTTGACCTTCCCCACCTGCACCTTTACTACAAAGTGATCCAACTTTTTATTCTAACCTCCATCCATTATGAATCTTTTGTTGCCAGATGGTTCTGAATTGAACAGGACTTGACTTACCAACCAATCTCAAAAAACCTCCAATGTGTACCAGATCCTCCACTCCAGTCCCTTTCACGTAGCCCTGCCGTATCACACTCCTTAACTCTGTGGAAATCTATTAGATACAAACAAGGTCTCTACTTGGCATCAGATTGAACTAGCCCTTTCCATTATTGACACCAAAAATGTTTGCCCTGGATTCAGGAATTTACAGTTTGGGACAATCTTATTGCGCAGCCCCTCAAAGAATGCCAGTAGTGCTGTAACCAGCTCCAGGTTCCTTTTTCCATCTTCCATTTGCACATGCTTTACATGGTATACTCCAACCATTGCCCCTTTGTTTTAAAATAGGAGACCGATCTGGGGGAATTATTCGACCCTGAAGACTGGTCTACCATTTTTTAAACTCCTCCAAGATTACAGTTTGCATTTCCCTGTGGGAAGACCCTCTCCCATTGGTACCTGTCCTTGGATCATCTTTATCAATGGGTACCTATTAACACACATGATGGTCCAACCTTCGCCTTGTTCAACTGTGGAAAGAGAATTTCCATTGGGGAGAAACTGGATCCAAAACCCTGGTCTACGTTCCTAATCTTTACTGCTCTCTTAAAGGGACACTATAGGCACCCAGACCGCTTCAGCTCATTGAAGTGGTCTGGGTGCAGCGTCCCAAGTCACTTAACCCTGCCATGATAATTATTGCAGTTTTTGATAAACTGCAATAATTAACTGTCAGCCACAGCCAGACAGCCACTAGAGGGAGTTCCGGGTGGTTAGGTGAAATTTGGTCTCCTGACACTGAGAGTCCTAATGCTCTGCATGAAGATATCCAGCATCACCTAACACCACATAGTTAAGCATTATACAATGCTTTCCTATGAGGGAAGTCCTAAAGCGAACGTGGCGCTCGCCACTCACGCACGTTACATTCCCACCACCAATGTCAAAAGTAGAGGCAGAGCCTGAACCGGTACCAAGGGACATCAGTGCTGGAGTCAGGTAAGTGACAGAAGGGGTTTTTGACGCCTTCTTCACCACTGGGTGGAATCATGAGGGAGGGGGCACTATAGGGAGCTATACTGGCAGGAAAACAACTTTGTTTTCCTGGCACTATTGTTTACCTTTAAGCAACACTCCTCTTTTTAAACAAGGTCTTCTTTCGGCTTTGTGCCACCCCTAGGCTTTCCCCTGGAAAGGTAATGTCCCTACCTTTGCCATAATACAACAGATAACCATGCATCTTGACACAATGGACCAGATGACAGCTTCACTAAAGGGTCCTCTTTATCCATCTACAAAACTTGGACCTGTGTTCCATTCACAAGACATTTTGTTTCCTTGATTTTCCTTCCACGCCCCAGTATAACACCGTTTTGTTATCTATAGATAATAGATATTTTCTTATTATTTCTCTCTATAACTATCAATGTCTTCCGATCTCTCTGTAATATTCTATTCTTTTTAAAAAAAAATAATAAATAAAACTATTTAACTGAAAAAAATCTAAAAAAGTAAGAAAGAACCTATCTGACAGCTAGATTTAAAAAAACATATAATTTTTATCATGCCCTTATAGAAGATGTTAATCATCAAGACATCCGGTGTCTGTGGTTACAGAGCTTCTTTTAACAGTTTAAATAAAAATGATCTCCTTTATTTGGTTTTTAATCTTGATATTATCCTGTTATAGTCTGTGGTTGCTCAGAATGCATGATTCTCTGCTTACAGTGACAAAAACCTTCTAATGGCATTATATCTTAACACCTACAGGTTATAATATTTACTAAAGTAAGCACTGTCTGGAATCCACAGTAAATGCAAAGTGGGTTTCACAAAAAAAGCCAAACTGAAAAATGTTTAAAAATTCATAGTTCCACTTTGCTACTTTTGCCTTAATTTTGAAATTGCGCCAGTCATGATCTACTCATAAAGATGCATTGAATCACTCTATGGGGAGCGTTCAGCATCAACATGCAGAGCAGCACTGAACCAGGAATATACAGGTCATAGTCTCTCATGTACCTCATTAGAATGCCGGCAAGATGATCTACTCTTATCTCTAGCCTTTTAGGGAGATTTAGAGGGAGCAGGGCAAACTTGATAGGCAGATCAGAAATAGGTACCAAACTAGGACCATGGTAGCATGGAGTGTAATAGGGGGATCTTGGGAATTAGATTTAATTTGCATCACGTTACTTTATATCTCTTGAAACAGAACCTGCAATACATTCAATGAAAACAAAGACAGATTTTTATCATTTTTGTTCGTTTTAATTACTACATTAGAGCACAACTGAGAAGTGATTTTATCATGTGAAGCGAAGAGTGAATAGTTACCCTTTAAGACAGACATCTGGGAGAATTCACAAAATCCTTAAAATATATTTATTTCCAGTACTCAAATACATTGATGGAAACAGTTTGTTAATGAATGAGTAATATTTCTATCAGAGGGTGTGAGATGCAAGTTAAGTACATACTGCCAGGGTTGTTTACTAAAGTGAAAGTGAATACAAAGGGACACTATAATCACCAAAAACAACTTTAGTTTAATGAAGCAGTTTTGGTGTATAAATCACGCACCTGCAGTCTCATTGCTCAATTATCTGCTATTTAGGAGTTAAATCACTTTGTTTATACAGCCCTAGTCACACCCCCTGGCATGTGACCTGCACAACCTTCCTAAACACTTCCTGTAAAGAGTCATCTAGTGTTCATTTATTACAAATTATGTTTTGTGTAGAATTTCTTTTTACCTGTTAATAGCTTACTGGGCCTTGCAGGAACCTACCGTGTGTGATTAAATTTAAATTTATAGAGTAGATACAAATGTTTAAAGTAAGTTAGCATGTCATTGAAAATGAAACCATTTATTTTGAATGCAGTCTGTGTAAATCACACACACGGGAGGTGTGGCAAGGACTGTATGGACAGAAATCAAAGTGATTTAACTCCTAAATGGCAGATAATTGAGCAGTGAGACTTCAGAGGCATGATCTATACACCAGAACTGCTTCATTTTCCTGTTTTGCCAAGTTGTTTTGATGACTCTAGTGTCCCTTTCAATTTTAAATTCCTTTTTTTTTTTTAAATATATTTTTATTAGCATATTTCATACACACGAAGAAAAAGGTGTAACATTGAGACTCGCAGGTCTCCGTTGTTGTCTTACGGTGTGTTCACAGAGCAAATGCCAGCACATTGAGACTCGCAGGTCTCCATTAGGTTAACCATGTAGATATAACTGTGAAAAATGACAAACATAACAAACATGTTGACTGATCCATTTCTATGTCTCGCCCTTCAGGATCTACCCTCTTTCTTATATATTTTTATACAGCCTGTTCTGTTGGGCTCGTATGCCTGCGAGTACATCCGTCTCACAGGTCCCTTGTGAATGTTGCGTGTGTGTGTATGTCTTTAAATTCCTTTTTAATTAACTTTGAATTCTTAATTTAGTGAATAATTGTAAATCATTTGAAAAGTTCATCCAAAAATATTAAATGGAGGCCAATGTTTGACATGCTGTAATAATGGGATAGTGATAGATTCGGCATCATTAAAAACTCATCGTCACTTCGGCAGTCATTAACGCTTTAAATAGACTACAATGTATCCCAATGAAGGAGATTACAGTAAAAATAATTATAGTAATATTTCAAAAAGCTGCACTTGAATTTACAAACTCAGGCAAATGAGACATGCCACATGCTCGGTTTGTCCAAGGTACCAGTACAGGTTCCTTGATATCATCAACATTTACCTGCCCCAAGCGTTGTTTCGATAATTTCAGGGCCCCATGTCTTTCAGGTAAAGGCACCTTTATCAGGTGTATTATTTTACTGCTACATTCTCCATCTCTGACATGAGATTGGCAGTTACCTCCCAGATTGTTTATCGAGAAGCTGGTTGTGCAAGTTTTGTGTTTGGCTGACTGCCTGCATAAACGCGTAATTTCCAATAGAATCTCCCTTTAACTCCTCCAGTGCCTGCAGATGTCCATAAAAAATACACAAAAAAATGTGGGAAGGGGTAAAGGACAAAAATTTTTTTTTCCAGAGTATGATATTTTTGCAATTCGTCAAATTCTGTGTTTATTGAATACATTGCAGTTTGTTTTAAAAGTAGAAGCCAACATGGACGAGCATGAATTTATAGAGATCGGAAATGGGAATTTGGGATGTAAAGTAGGAAGATGGAAGCAGAGGTAAGGAAGGGCTGGAAATTGCCCCATGGCCGTTAACATCCAGGACCCTCACATCAACCTTCTGTAGATTGAAAAAAGGTGTGTTAGAACGTCTGTTAGCAGAGTAGTTATACAGGTCTTTTGCTTGTGCCTAGTCTGGTGGTCCATGATATCAATCTTCTCCAGGCTTGGACTGCTATAAAAGCATAACTTACAACATTTCAAATAGGCAAAGAGGCACACTTTCATTTTAGGAGTGTGAGTGGGGATTTTCATATTCATGAAAATATCATTAATTGGTACTTGCTTCTCGGGCTAGGAGTTGATGGCTCTCATCTGAGTAGGGATCAAGGTGGGGGAGTTCATTTAGAAGCAGAGTAGGGGGAGGGAGATATTGGTGTGAAGTAGGAGGAAGCAAAGCCAGATTACCCATAAGAAGGCAACATGGGGCTGGTACTCATACAATGGCCTGGTGGGCTCTGTCTGAGCATGGAGCTTCAGCTCTGATTGCCCCCCACCCAACCAGCCAGCAGGGAGATAAAAAGATCTTCCCGTCAGCCCTTTAAAAATACTTACCTGGTGTAGCCATAGCCTCTTGTGGTTCCGACACTCTGTGACAGGCGTTGGGTTTTCCAGTTTGTGCACTAACATTATCACAGAGCGCCGGACAGTAGGGACTGCAATTGCATCAGCAAAATTGGGATACAGCTGAATAAAAAATAGTGATGAATAGTGCGCCTTTAAGCCCACATAGGGCTGTAGTAACGTTCACCCTCCACGGATAGGTTGCTCTGTCTTCCAAGAAATGGGAGTATGCCAGTAAAATATAAAAAATCCTTTTATTATTAAAGGCACTAACAAGCCTTAATCAAAAATCAATAAATTAAATATAAAAAGTACTGCAATCTAACGCGTTTCGTCCATACAAATTGGACTTCCTCAGAGATAATTGTGCAGTATAAACAGTATATAAAATACAAAGCATGCATAATTCCCACCCCCAACAGAGTCCCTTAAATACAACCAGTCCATATGTTGATTGGAGGACTTGTTCATAGAAACACCTCTTCAATGAGGGAATATTTCTTCCAGGTGATCTTCACTTAAAAACTCGCGGCTAAAATCAGCTGGTTATCCGTTCGTCTGTGTATTGGTATTATGCGTTCCAAATGTCAACTTGACAGTTGTTTTATTAATCGCTTTTATTATCCTAAGACTATTTTTAGCTCATTTAGCCACTCGAGTGGCTTGTTATTTGGAACGCAACGGCAGCATCCAGTTTTGGAACGCAACGGCAGCGTCCATGACGTCTGTTGACATCCGCAACCGGAAATACGTATGTGGAACGCAACCGGAAGTTGACATTTGACACCAAGTACCCCACTGGACCACCAGGAAACCCACCAAATCAGCAGATAAACTGGAAATCTATCAGCAACCCCAGTGGACCGACAAGGGATGTATTATTGCCCCCCTTCCTGCACAGGATGTAAGCAGGAGGGGAGCAAATGTAATTTAAAAAAATAATAGTAAAAAGCATTACTCAGTGTGGAAACTGTGTTTAACACAGTTTCTCCACATACTTTCACTTCCCCTACACACACTCAGCCTTTATACATTGTCACCTGACCCGCTCACTCACTCTGCTGGATCAATCACCCCAACAAAATTGTCACACTCACTACCTCTCCCTCTGTCACAAACCCCCTCTCTCACACTCATCTCCAGCTTTGTCACACTAACCCACGACACAAATACAACGCTTTCCTATCTAGAAGTTTGGATGTGTGTGACATTTGCCACACATTCACAAATGGAGCCCAATGCTCCTCCATGAGGATTATTGAATTGGACCATTGTGGAGGACGCCATGCCTCCTTGATGCTGTTCCTCAGTGCTGGAATTTATTTAGTTTTTTTAATAATTTTTATTATTAAACGAACAGGGCTCAGTACAACTAGGGAAAAGAACATTAAAGAGTTAGGAATGCAGGCTTGTATACAGGTAGAGTTCCTTTAAGAGAAATCAGAGGGTTTTTAAGTATACTGAGTATTTATACTGATCATCCACCGCGACTGTAAACATCGCTACCACTCTTTCCATGTAGACGAGGAAGCTCCCCTGTTTCACTTCTCTCTCTACCCACAGATCCCGTGTGAGATCATATTTGCCAACCCATGATCTGAGCTTGTGGCTTCATCCACTAACCTAAATTCTGGAAAATTGCTTTTAAATGATAAACATTCTATAACACTACCAGCACGCTCCAGTTACTGGGGGAATCCAATCGAAGTATTAAAGTCCTCGCTGTGAGTCTCCTAAAAACATTCAGAATGCCATCTTCCAAATGGTGCAGTTTTTATTTAAGCACGTCATCATTTCACTACTGTTCGTCTGAGCAGTGTTCTATTGGCACACTTAAGGTGAAGATTAAATTATGGTTCTAGTAGTTCAGTTAAGGATTAACTAATCAAATGAAATTACTTGAAATCTAAGTAAAAAACATACAAAACTGTGTTTTCCATGCCTTAGGGATATAGGCTAAGGTAATAGGATTAGGCTAAAGTAATAGGATTTCGAGGTAAAGATTAAAGATAAGCATGTGTGAGCTAGGGGATGACAAGAGACAGTCTGAACACCATAACTACTATATTCCACTGTAGTGGTTATAAGGCTAACAGTCTTCTAGCGCAGTCTGCTGATTTACAAAGTTTTGACCATTTTCAAGCAGTTTGACACAATCCATGGGTCTCCCAAGCACCGACACTCCAAACCATTACTCACCATTTTTCCACTGTTGAAATTAGTAGCCTGTTGGCAGCAGAACCGCCGAGCTGTAGTGGTTATGGTGTTTAGCTTGTCCATTTTAATTTAGAGAATTTATAGTTAGGGGATCTTACAATGTGTTCATGTACGTATAAGGCAGCAGACTGCAATTGCGCCATTCTCTGTGAGGAAATGTATCCATCCGTTACTCCATAATATTGAACCTAACACACTGACCAGAACGTAGCTAGGAGAACCATCAATACCTCGGTCAATACTGAATTACAGTCACAGCTAAAACCTCGGGGAAGCAGGATCTATTGACACTAAAATCAATTCTTTTCTATTCACCCATAAAAGGTCGATACAGAATATCACTGAGCTTACATGTGTCTGCGTCTTACAGTAGATATATCTTATCACCGCCTGGTTATATTTACTGTTTGTCCCACTTTATTTTCCTGGGATTCATATTGTATTATTTTTAATTCCACTATTTCTGTCAAAATTATTTTATTATAAAAATAAATAAAAGAGTATTTAAGCAGTAATAACATATGCTTCTCTAGTGTTACAGGAAAATGTGATAACTCTCAGTGTATATATTAATATTCTCACCAGGATAATGTCACTAGTTTATTTCTTGTAGCTAGGGATGTGATATCACTGATGTGACACACACACAGATAGGCGTTGTAGTGAAGTCTATAGGAATGTTATAAAAATGGATTCAGTAGAATTTCATAAAGAGTACAAATATAAACGGTGTGAAAATATTAAAATGTGTGAAATTGTAAGCCTGAAACTGACACGAAAATTTACACTTTACTTAGAAAGGAAAAATATTTACTGTTCACAGAATAACTTCTCTTAATTATCCCTCTGATTTGCATATTTTATAAAGAGAATTATAACATTTAAATTATACAATGAGAATTCATGGTTTTTGTGCCACAGTGAGAAAAATTAGGTTTCTTGAAAATTTCAGCTGGATCCTATAAGATTTTGTCTCGTTAAGCTCACATTGCTACGTTGTATTTTATTTTTTTTATTTACAGTTAGGGCTCTAGTAACCAGGATTCCAGCCTGGGTTTTCCAGTACTATGGCAGATGCCCTAGAAAGGGGAAACCCAGGTTCAAATCCCAGTCAGACAGGCATAGCAGTAAGTGTCCCTGTACAAGACACCTAACAAATATATATTCACCAACCTCATATTCATAGCTTGTCAGCTCATTTGAGCCGGGCCTTCTTCTGCTCTAAAAACCCCCTTTCTCAGATTGTAAAGCACTATATAATATTGGGGTTCCATAAAAAGCTAATCATGGGCTGTGCTATCTTGAGTTGTATAATGCAGGATTATTCAATAAACTGCCCATAGTTTGGCTCAATCCTGATGGAGTTTATACCAGCCTTTGGGCCTTCTCTGGCTGTTCTTTAGATGTTGGTGGTTTAGTATCATTGTTATTAGTGTGTGTCGGTATTGTGGACCATTATGATATATTAGATGTTTCTTCCCTTGGGAGTGGTGAGCCTGTATGGTAGGTGTCAATTCACAAACACAGGTGTTATCTTTGATCCTGGCCTCACCTGTCCAGTATGTTGCTAAAACCTGTCAATTCCACCTTAAAAATATCGCCCGTATTCACCCCTTTCTCAAGCAAGATGCTGCCAAGGAGCTTGTTCATGTTCCGGTAATCACTCGCATGGATTACTGTAATTATCTCCTAGTTGGTCTCCCCAAAAGTCGAACTGCCCTGCTACAATCGGTAATCGGCTATAAAGCTTTAACCAACTCTAGCCCCTCTTACATTTCTTCCCTGATTCATAATATGCCCTTTCTCGGTCTCTCTGCTCTGCCAGTCACCTTCTTATATAAGTTGATCGCACCCTTACTGCTAACTCGCGCTTGCAGGACTTCTCATGGGCAGCTCCCTTCTTTTGGAACAGCCTGCCTACCCCCATCAGACTCTACCCTGGTCTTCAGTAGTTTAAGAAGTCCCTCAAAACACATCTGTTTAGAAATGCTTATGGACTCCCAGAGTAACTTATCTATACTCATCCAAATCTGTCTCTTGCTCTCCTAAAGAGCCACACTCCACTCTCACCTCCAGGTCAGCTACTTTTCCACCTTGTTTGGTGGCTGTCACCCTTGCTGCCCTGTTGTGTTTTGTACCCCACATCATCTAGACTGTAAGCTTGTTTGAGCAGGGTTCTCATCCACCTATTGTTCCTGTGTCACTGTGTAATTGTGTCATTTATTGTAAATTTCCCCCTTTCATAATATTGTAAAGCGCTGCGGAATTAGTTGGCGCTATATAAATACCAATGTTAATAATATAATAATAATATTACTGTTGTCATGTAGTCCTTTTAGTAATACTCCTGCCACGGCTTGGCTGTTGCCATTGACCATAGGATAACATTGCTCCAAGTTTGTTCTTGTGCATCTTCGGAAGGTGATATTTTGTATCCCTTTCAAAGCGTCTGCCTGTTTACACTTTATTGGGGATTCTCTAGAGAGAGCCTCTGGGAGTCATTGATTGCACATTATGAACTAGATTTAGGGTTATTTACTGAAGTGAAAATTGTCAGGATTTCAAAATTGATTTCAGAATTTAGGTCAAAATAGCCACATTAGAACAGTTCAGTTTTGCTTTTTTTAACCTTGAATTCCAAATTAACTTTGAATTCCCAGCAATTCTCATTTCAATAAATAACCTAAATTGTGGTATAGGAGTTAAAAGGACACTATAGATACAGGAACACAAATCTATTCTTTACCCTATACAGTAGTGTTAAAAACGCAATCTAGCCCCCTTAGCCCCTCCTTGCTTTACTAAAAAAAAAAGCAAAATATTACATTTATTCATGTGTGCTGCTGCTGGTTCTGCTCCTGATCTGCCTGCTTAGCTGACATCATCAGAAGTGGTGATCTGAGCCAATCACAATGCTTTCCATAGGAAAGCATTGGCTTGGCTGAGACTGTCAAGGAGGCAGATAAGTGGCAGAGTCAGCACAAGCCTAACACAGCCCTGGACAATCAACATCTCCTCATAGAGATTAATTAAATCAATAAATCTCTATGAGGAAAGTCCAATGTCTGCATGCAGAGTGTGGAGTCGCTGAATGTCAGTCACACTGTGCAGCACTGGCCCAGGAAGCACCTCTAGTAGCCATCTGAGGAGTGGCCAATGGAGTTATCACTAGGCTGTAATGTAAACACTGCATTTTATCTGAAATGACAGCCTGAAGGTAATGATCTACTCACCAGAACAAATACAATAAGCTGTAGTTGCTCTGGGGACTATAGTGTCCCTTTAAATGTAACAGGGTCCATCTCTGTGTATGAGCTGTCTTTCCCAGGGTCAGTCTCTGCATGGAGACACTGAACTTTCCCCATAGAGATGCATTGATGCATTTTCTCTGAAAGGCACTGTTTACGTTAGAAAAGATGGCAGGGACTGACTATACTCACCAGAACAACTACATTAAGCTGTAACTGTTCTGGTGACTGTTGTGTCTCTTTAAATTTCCTCCTTTTTATAATATTCTAAAGCACTGCGGAATAAGGTGGCGCTATATAAATGCCAAAAATAATAATAATAGAAAAACAGACAGACAGACGGACACCTGGACAGACAGACAGAGAGACAGACAGACAGACAGACAGACAGATAGACAGATAGATTGTGAGTGCTACATAAATAATATGTAATCATTACAGATCCTTCTCTAGAGAGATGGCTCAGGCCCTTTTTTAAAGCTTCAGTCAGTATTACGCTCTGTGTGTAAAAATCTGAGTTAACAACACATGATTCCGTCACCCATCCCCCTGCTTTTATTATCTCATTGAGAATATTCCCAGGGAATTTCCCCAGGCTGCTAAGCTCACTTTAACTCTTACTTATATTTACAACTGCATAAACAGGTGGCGTAGAAAAAGTACAACAACAACAACAAAAGAGGCGAGCAATGCATCATCGGAGCTGTAGTTAACCAACAGCTGGGGGGCTATATTTTGGCTTGAGAGTAAAGTTCCAAGCATTCTCTCTGGCACTGAATAGGTTTTCAGTTTTTCCTAGGTAAACATAAAGTCATGGCTTCCCTTTTGTCTGTCCCCCACCCCTCATCATTTGAAATATTTTGAAATCTTTGATGTTTTGCGCTCATTTCTATTCTCTCTGCAGAATTTCCCTGTCCTCTCAGTTGTGTTCTGGGGAAATCCACTCATTAGTGCAAACTGTTAGAATTCCTGAGGGTGTGACGGTATATTGAGTTACAGGGGACAAGGCCCTTTATGGAGAGGGGTGGGGGGGAGGGGGGTACGAGGCAGGAGAGCATTACCGAGTCACTATATGAAATATGGAAGCCCATAGGTAGATTGTTTAAAGGAAAACACGCCTATAAACAATGTGTTAACATTCTAGTGGCCCTTTCTGAGATGATTTATTATTCTTGGGATCAGTGGAGCAAATCATAATTACTACATGTGGAAAACCCAGAGCCGGCCTACAAATCATGTTATAATTTACTAAACACTCTAAAAATACAATTATGCTTAACTTCACCTTTAAAGAAATGATTTTATGGCAAGCATGAGGTAGTGTTAATCTATCTATACATCGTGTCAGTCAGATTGCATCTATTGAAAACAACAGCATTAAACATAGTGACACTGTAACAACGCTGAGTTTATATGAAACAACTATAACATTTTATTTCCCGCAGTGTGAGACTGTCAGTCACTGCTTTATACAATGTGAGACTGTCACTGCTTTATACAATGTGAGACTGTCAGTTACTGCTTTATACAATGGGAGACTGTCACTGCTTTATACAATGTGAGACTGTCACTGCTTTATACAATGTGAGACCGTCAGTTACTGCTTCATACAATGTGAGACTGTCAGTTACTGCTTTATACAATGTGAGACTGTCACTGCTTCATACAATGTGAGACTGTCACTGCTTCATACAATGTGAGACCGTCAGTTACTGCCAGGGCCGCCATCAGGGGGTGACACCGATAACGGTTGTCACGGGCCCGGCGGTCCTGGGGGGCCCGGACTGCTTTGGCAGTCCAGGGCCCCACAATTACTCTCTGAACCCATATATAGTGATGATCGCTATACATAGGTGCAGCCGCGGGCCCCCCCGGCTCCCTATACTTGCAGAGGGAGCCAAGCGGACTGCAGCTGTACTTTACAGCATTTCCCTCACTCTAACTCCGCGAGACGTGCGGCCGTTAGAGCGTTGCCATGGGGGGGGGAGGGCACAATGCCACTGGACCACCAGGGATCATGGAATCTCCCCCCACCCTCCTCCCTGGACACAGGTAAGAAGCAGGGAGGGGGGAATAACAGTTATTACATTTACATGCATACACTACTAAACACACACACACTGCATCCACTGCACTAACAAACACACTGCATCCACTGCACTACCACACACACACACTGCATCCACTGCACTAACACACACACACACACACTGCATTAATTACACTAACACACACACTGCATCCACTACACTAACACACACACTGCATCCACAACTATAACACACACACTGCATCCACTACACTAACACACACTGCATCCACAACACTAACACACACACTGCATCCACTACACTAACACACACACACTGCATTCATTACACTAACACACATATACTGCATTCACTGCACTAACACACACACTGCATCCATTACACTAACACACACACACTGCATTCACTGCACTAACACACACTGCATCCACTGCACTAACACACACTGCATTCACTGCACTAACATGCACTCTGCATTCACTGCACTAACACGCACACACTGTATTCACTGCCCTAACACACACACACTGCATTCACTACACTAACACACACACACACACTGCATTCACTGCACTGACACACACACTGCATTCACTGCACTAACACAAACACACTCCATTCACTACACTGACACACACACTGCATACACTACACTAACACACACACTGCATTCATTACACTGACACACACACTGCATTCATTGCAGGGGGGGGAGGGGGACTGCCAGACCTTGTGCTTTGTCAGGGGCCCCAAAATTTCTGGTGGCGGCCCTGGTTACTGCTTCATACAATGTGAGACTGTCAGTCACTATTTCTCTCTATGTGAGACCATCAGTCACTGCTTCATACAATGTGAGACTGTCAGTTACTGTTTTATACAATGTGAGACTGTCAGTCACTGCTTCATACAATGCGAGACTGTCACTGCTTCATACGATTTGAGACTGTCAGTCATTGCTTTATACAATGTGAGACTGTCAGTCACAGCTTCATACAATATTAGACTGTCAGACACTGCTTTATACAATTTGAGACTGTCAGTCATTGCTTCATACAATGTGAGACTGTCAGTCACTTCTTCCCTCAACATGAGACTGTCAGTCACTGCTTCATACAATGTGAGACTGTCAGACACTGCTTCATACAATATGAGACTGTCAGTCACTACTTCATACAATGCAAGACTGTCAGTAACTGCTTTGTACAATGTGAGACTGTGAGTCACTACTTCATACAATGCGAGACTGTCAGTAACTGCTTTGTACAATGTGAGACTGTCAGTCACTGCTTCATACAATTTGAGACTGTCAGTCACTACTTCATACAATGTGAGGCTGTCAGTAACTTTTTTGTACAATGTGAGACTGTCAGTCACTGCTTCATACAATTTGAGACTATCAGTCACTATTTCCCTTATTGTGAGACTGTCGGGCACTATTTCCCACAATGTGAGATTTTCAGTCACGATTTCCCTCATTGTGAGATTGTCAGAAACTCTTCCTCTGTAGTCTGAGACTTTTCATCCTTGTGCCCCTCTTCCTGGCGGTCTAGTGTAAGGGAGCAGCAGGCTCTGACTCTCAAAATGAGCAAAAAAACAATATTAGCATATTAAAAATAGTGTACCCAATCATTTTAAAAAGAGAGACTGTAATAAAATCACAATTTAGACTACAGTTGCCTTTTTTGAACAATTTTTTTTCGGTGCAGTACGCACTCTCTAATTTTTCCAATGTGTCACACACAGACAGTCAAGGTTGTTACCAACATATGTGTCGCCTGCTGAATACTTAGCTTGTGTTTTCTGTGCATATAACGAGATGTCTTAATTGGTTGAATTTCTCACATTTAGCACGCTGTAGTCAGAGATATAAGTCGGATTCCATGAGTGCCTATCTGGGTCTAAATCGCAATGGTGAGCAAATCACTGGTGAACTGGTGTAATTTGACCAAAGCGAGGAATCACGGGAATAGAAGGCTCTTTGGAATAAATTTGCATTTAATTTAGTATGCCGCTTCTCTGAAGGCAATTATCAGATCAAAGTGATCTTTGCATTAGCTGAAAGAAATAAAAACTGGGTCATATAAAAATGCAGTAGTTCATTTATTGCAAATAATAAATCCCGTTAATTCAAAGGGACACATTCTCTTTATTGCCAAATCAGACTGATGTTCGTATAGCGCTATGATGATCGATATATCCCTCGCTCATTAAATAAACACCCTCGGGATTTTCTCAACATTGCTGAGGGCTAATACTCGTATTTAATTGACATTTCTCCTTGCAATATCTTTACAAAAAATACCTAAATTCAAAATATCTGTGTAAACGCGCTGAGACAGTTTGGTTCTCAGAGTCACGGTGCAGGAATTATGTTTAGATATTATCGTTTATATTTGAATCTATCATTCAAGGAATAGAATTTATAACGTGCCCAGGAAATTCCCCTGCCTGCAAGGACAAAGTTCAGGGTCCCATCGCTGTATATATAGGATATATGCAGAATGTCATCACTGCTATTTTAAAAAACTATATATCAAAATGTATATCGTCTGGAAAAAAGTGATGGTTTGATACATAAGTGAGTGCGTCGCTATGGTGTGCAAATAAGGAAATGTTAAAAATCTTTTCATAAAAAATATAACTTATTGAATATTCTATTACAAAGGGTATTTTTATTCGTTAACCAAACTTATTTTTTAAATATAAATAGTTTACTTGAGTTTCAAATGGGGGTACCTCTGGATTTTAAATCCTAATCTCTTTCACTAATTTATTTAACCTCCTTGCCAATTGCTGAAAATAAATAAATTATCCGATGTTTTTCTATTCCGAAGCGACAGCTAAAAGACCTTTCCACATGTGATATGTATTTTTATATACACTTCCCCTTGCAGCCAGCTGGAGTGTGAATGATGGTGCACATGATAAAATGGAGGACCTGTTTATTTAAATGAAATAATACTATTATAATACTATTCGATAAATCTTTAGATAGACGGCGATCACTAGATGCTCATCACACATTCCTGTGCCCCCTATGGGTGCTCTCAATGCCTAAAGCTTTTGTACCATGGCAATGTGGCACTATTGGAGAAGAAGGGGTGCTGGATAAATGCAACTGGCAATATGTAATATATGTCATATTATTATTATTATTTTTAATGGGGGCATAGACTGGGGTAATCTCACTCTATCATAATCATTTTGCAATTTAGGAGTCGCATGGCTTGGATTCAGGCTATGGCTGCAAACCCCTTCTGTGAAAAATACCGACATGGATCCGTTACGTTGAGGATTAATATTTGGTTCAAAAATTTGACCAAATGCATTGAAATGTAGTTGTCGTTGTTCAGGTGGAGGCGTAGAGCGCCATACTTTCACTACAAACTGTCAATCATAGAAACATGGAAACATGGAATGTGACGGCAGATAAGACCCATTCGGCCTATCTAGTCCGCCCAATTTTCTAAATACTTTCATTAGTCCCTAGCCTTATCTTATAGTTAGGATAGCCTTATGCCTATCCCACGCATGCTTAAACTCATTTACTGTGTTAACCTCTACCACTTCAGCTGGAAAGCTATTTCATGCATCCTCTACCCTCTCAGCAAAATGAATACTTCCTGATATTATTTTTAAACCTTTGCCCCTCTAATTTAAGACTATGTCCTCTTGTTGTGGTAGTTTTTTTTATTTTAAATGTGGTCTCCTCCTTTACTGTGTTGATTTCCTTTATATATTTAAATGTTTCTATCATATCCCCCCTGTCTCGTCTTTCCTCCAAGCTATACATGTTAAGTTCCTTTAACCTTTCCTGGTAAGTTTTATCCTGCAATCCATGAACCAGTTTAGTAGCCCTTCTCTGAACTCTATCTAAAGTATCAATATCCTTCTGGAGATATGGTCTCCAGTACTGTGTACAACACTCCAAGTGAGGTCCCAACAGTGTTCTGTATAATGGCATGAGCACTTCCCTCTTTCTACTGCTAATACCTCTCCCTATACAACCAAGCATTCTGCTAGCATTTCCTGCTGCTCTATTACATTGTCTGCCTACCTTTAAATCATCAGAAATAATCACCCCTAAATCCCTTTCCTCAATTGTTGAGGTTAGGACTCTATCAAATATTCTGTACTCTGCCCTTGGGTTTTTACATCCAAGATGCATTATCTTGCACTTATCCACATTAAATGTCAGTTGCCACAATTCTGACCATTTTCTAGTTTACCTAAATCATTTGCCATTTGGCTTATCCCTCCTGGAACATCAACCCTGTTACATATCTTAGTATCATCAGCAAAAAAGACATACCTTACCATCAAGACCTTCTGCAATATCACTAATAAAAATATTAAAGAGAATGGGTCCAAGTACAGATCCCTGAGGTACCCCACTGGTGACAAGTCCAAGCTTCGAATATATTCCATTAACTACAACCCTCTGTTGCCTGTCACTCAGCCACTGCCTTACCCATTCAACAATATTGGAATCCAAACTTAAAGATTGCAGTTTATTGATAAGCCTTCTATGTGCAACAGTGTCAAAAGCCTTACTGAAATCTAGGTAAGCAATGTCTACTTCACCACCCTGATCTATAATTTTAGTTACCCAATCAAAAAAATCAATTAGATTAGTTTGGCATGATCTCCCTGAAGTAAACCCATGTTGTCTCTGATCTTGAAATCCATGTGTTTTTAGATGTTCAACAATCCTATCCTTTAACATGGTTTCCATCACTTTCCCCACTACTGAAGTAAGGCTTACTGGCCTATAGTTTCTCGACTCCTCCCTATTACCTTTCTTGTAAATGGGCACAACATTCGCTAACTTCCAATACTCTTGTTAACAATGATTGGTTAAATAAATCTGTTAATGGTTTTGCTAGTACACCACTAAGCTCTTTAAATAACTTGTATTTGTCTTTACTTTTGACAGCTGAAATAGAACATCTTCCTTTGTAAAGCCACATGTAATAAATGACTAATTTGTCATTTTTTCTAACTGAGGCTCCTTTCCTTCATTTTCATCTGTAAATACTGAACAAAAATATTAATTGAGGCAGTCAGCAAGACCTTAATCCTCTTCTACATACCTTCCTTCTTTTGCTTCTAATCGAACTAATCCTCGTTTTACTTTCCTTTTCTCATTTAAATTTCTAAAAAATGTTTTGTCCCCTTCTTTTACTGACTGTGCTATTTTCTCTTCTGTGTGTGATTTGGAAGCTCTTATAACTTGCTTAGCCTCTTTCTGCCTAATCATATAAATCGGTTTATCTTCCTCACTCTGGGTTTTTTTATAATTACTAATGCTAACTTTTAGTTTGTTACTATTTTGGCCACATCTGCGGAGTACCACAGTGGTTTCTTGAATTCTTTGCTTTTACGGACAAGCCTAATGCAATTTTCTGTTGCCTTCAGCAGTGCAACTTTTAAATAATCCCATTTCTCTTGGACTCCATTTAAATTACTTCAGTCTGATAATGACTCCTTTACACATATTCTAATTTTAGAAAAGTCTGTTTTTTTAAAGTCTAAAACTTTTGTTTTTGTGTGGTGTGACTCGGTTACTGTTCTTATATTAAACCACACTGATTGATGATCACTGGATCCTAAACGTTTACCTGATTTGGAACATTTGGGAGGTATGGTTATAAGACCAAACCTATTCTGGTGTAATTTACTGGATGAGATCCAATAGATTGTAACAGCTATAAAATAGCTTGTGTGTCCTATATTTCAATGTCCTCTCCCAGATACTAGATACTATTGTAGAAATGTTGCATGTTTTGGCAGGTAATGAGTATAACCTGCTTTATATTTTATCAATTAACACAAGGTTGTGTTTTCCGAACCTCTTTCAGCCGAGACAATTATTTAATTAATCCCTTTCCAGGATTTCAGCACTAATAATTGTCCTGTGAGTAATCTATTCTTCTTTACCAAGCAATTAACTAATGTTTACCGTCTGCTATTTTTACTTTGCAACACCTACAATTTAAAGGGAAAGTGACATTATGTGCAATACCTTTATTTCATAACAGCCTATATATAGCATTATGAATTTCCAGTCTGTGGGGTTATTAATGAAAGTAGGGATTGGGGGTGGGGGACATAAAAAGGAATTGTTTGAAAAAGTGTGGCTTTTTTTCTTTTCATTTACTTTGACCTCAAATTTTATCTTTTCTTAAAGGACCACTCTAGGCACCCAGACCACTTCAGCTTAATGAAGTTGTCTGGGTGCCTGGTCCAGCTAGGGTTAACCCTTTCTTCTATAAACATAGCAGTTTCAGAGAAACTGCTATGTTTATAAATGGGTTAATCCAGCCTCTAAAGCCTCTTGTGGCCGTTTCATTGACAGCCACTAGAGGCGTTTGCGTGCTTCTCACTGTGAAAATCACAGTGAGAAGACGCAAGCTTCCATAGGAAAGCATTATGAATGCTTTCCTATGAGACTGGCTGAATGCGTGCGCAGCTCCTGCCGCGCATGCGCATTCAGTCGAAGAGGAGGATTGGAGGGGGAGAGGAGGAGGAGAGCTCCACGCCCGGCGCTGGAAAAAAGGTAAGTTTAACCCCTTTCCTCCAGCCCGGCGGGAGTAGGACCCTGAGGGCACTATAATGCCAGGAAAACGAGTATGTTTTCCTGGCACTATAGTGGTCCTTTAACGCTGTGGCACTATAACCATGTCTTCTTATTTAATTGGATATAGTGCCTGGAGTCTACTAGTGCTGTACTTCCGTTCAGTGTTAAACCCTTTTTGAGCAGTTTAATATGGAATAAAGGTCCACACGCACCCAGACCTCTACTAGAAATAGGGTTAAGGCTGATATTGCACACGTCATTCAAATATAAAAACGTTTAACACCGAATAGAAGGATGGCACCAGGGAACACAAGACACTATAACCACTTTATTGAGAACAATAGTTACAGCGCCTACAGTGTGCCTTTAGATAAAACATTGAAAATCAACTATAACCTTTGTTTCATGTGACGCTACTTTTTATTTTAAATTTATATTAAAGATTTAAAAATTTATATCACCAGCCAGTTCAGACCTGGGTAAAAAATTGCAAATGCAGAGGAGATATAGAACGAATGTTTTATTTCTATTTTTTACGTGCTTTTTCTATGCAGACTGCAGGTTGGTATCTAAGAGCCAAGATGGAGGCGCCCAGTTGCAGGATAAAGCGGTGTGGATCTCTGCATCTAATTTTATTTTTCACATCTCACTAACCTATATTTGTTAAATATAGAGAATGAATAAACATAATATTGAAAATCCTGGAATTCTTTTCACAAACCCCAGTTATTGTCCGGAAGCTCTGACGGTATCACCTGCTGACTTTGTGTTTTCTTGTGGACCGGCTGCTGACCGCTACCTGTTTTCCAGTTTTTCTAACATCTAACACGCTTTACTGATAAAGCCCAGACCTATAAATTCTGCATAGCCGGCTAGAATTTTCCATACGGCAGATAATTATCATTATCATATTGCTATAGCACAGAGGAATTTCCGGGTACTGAGCTGTTATCAATGATTCAGGCATCCTGTCCTATCAAACATTTTGTTTACATAGACAGTGGACAAAAAAAAAACGGAAAATGATAAACCATACAAACCATAATAACAAACTGTTAAATAATATTACCTCGGGATTATCTTCATTTCCATCATGATAAGCATAGCAGCTTCAACATTTAGTTTGCATACTTGAAAACGAGAGAAATCTCAATGTATCTTTCCTGGTAAAATATTTTATAAATAAATAAATAGATAAATAAATAAATTTAGTTTGTTCAACGTATTTCTTCATTTATTTTGTTGTAACATAAAACATATCATATGTATTAGATGTGTATACCTAGGTCCTAGACTTTAACTTAGTTGTGGTGAGAAAAAAAAAAAAAAGCAATATCTGAATTTATTAAAACTTTAGATAAACTGTTGTATGAACTGTCTATTTTGACTTTTTTAAATAAAATTAATTCTGAAAGGAATGTGCAAAATTTAAAGGAACACTATAGCCTTAGGCCCAGTCAGAAGTAAGAACATAAATCTTTTCACTTAACTTTATTTATCTGGACACACCGGACCCTCCACGGTCTCACTGACTGAGATGATCAATATTGAGGATCTCAGCCAATCCAATGCTCCTCCATAGGTAAGCATTGGAGGGGCAGTGAGCATGTGCAGCAAACACCACACTGCAACCAATCAGCATCTCCATGTATAGATGCATTGAGACTCAGGAAGTTCCTTTAGTGGCTATGAGGGATACAGCCACTAGAGGTGTTGCTAAGCATCAATGTAAACACTGCCCTTTTATATTGAAGGCTACAAGGAGCCATGGTGAGGACTGGCAAAGTGGTGAGTTGTGAGTCTGCTACATTCAGATTGCAGTGGGTAAATGCAAGTACAGATAAAAGCAATGTGGAATAATTTGCAATAATCAAGACGTAAAATTATCTGTACGTGAACAAATGACTTAGTGGCATCTTGTATTATTAAGTTTCGGCTTTGATGATTTAGAGACAGATTGGATGTGGGAAGAAAAGGTTTAGATCAGAAGGGAATGTAACACTAAGGCGGCAAGTATGGGGATTGGGGTAATGAGCTCCCTGTGACCTACGTGAATGCTGACCAGGAAGTTGAGAACGGGAAAGAGGAAGTATGGGAAGTTTAGTTTGCAAAGGCTGAGTTTTAGAAAAAGTTGTCCAGTTAGAGGTAGAAGAAAGGTAATTAGAAACACGTCCCAGGAGGTCTAATGAGTTAACCATGGGAGGTGGTGTAATGAGGCCAACAGCTGAGTTTTGAGGAATCAATCTGAAACTGGGGAGATGGGGCCAGAAAAGCAGGAACATTGGAAGATGTAGGATAACAGGACAATATTGTAAAGGCAAAGGCTGAGGAGGGCAAAAGTAGCAGTAAGAGGTCAACTGTGTCAAAAGCAGCAGAAGGTGGAGAAGAAGTCGAGAGGACTTAAAAACGGTAACTACCTCTAGATTCAGCGGTGACTAAATTATTAGTTGCTTAATTAAGGGCCATTTTAATCTATTGAGGAAAGCTGGCACCATATTGAGAAGGTCAGGAATGCCACTCTAGAATGTTAGAAGTGAAGGGGAGTAAGGATATGGTGGGGGGGAGGGGGTCGTTGGATAGAGACATACAGTGAGATGGTGAGATTTTTTTTTAGGATATGATTGAACGTTACAAGTTTTAGAGTTGTGGGGAAGATGCCATTAAGGATGGGACCAGGCCTGGGGAAGGAGATTGAATAGGGTGATAGGGAACAGGATAAGGGGACAGGTAGAGGGGTGGTAGGGTAGAAGAAGTGTAGAAACCTACTATACAGAGACTGTAGAAAGAGGATTTAAAGGAGAATAAGAGACATAGTTGGAGATGAATTATGGAAGATGGAATAATAGGTCAGATATCATGCCTAATCTTGTCAATAAATTACTTGCATTTACCTCTTCTATTAAAAAAGCACAACTCAAATCTAACTTTAGTGAGTCGTCACTAAAAATCTCTGAAACTACAGTGTCAACCTAATATTCAGACCATAAGACCATCTAACCCTAACCCTGAATGTACATTTTGCAAGACGTGCATTGCTATACATTGGGTCATCACAGCAGTGTGTAACAGAGTACTGATGCTGCTTCTATCTGTATGTATTGCAGCATATGCCCCTTATAACAACTGTATATACCTCCTATAACAAATCTAATAAAATTTAGTGTTAGGAGTTACAAAGGCTGAGGGATTTGAGGTTAAAAAGGCATTGTTGTAAATTAAATTTTTGCGCAACCCGATAGCTGGATATAAATAGATGTAAATACTAAACTTGCACAAAACTTGCACAAAACTGCTCCTTCCTGTTCCCACTTTCTGTTTTCCTTAGATCTTTGTATAGCTGTATGAGGTTCTCACTTACTCACATGGGACTACCCCTTGAAGATCAGTTTCCCTCCCACGGGAGACGAGAGGGAAATCCCTTGCACCAGAAATATGGTGTCACACTCACATTATCACATTAACGGGACAAAGTCACTTTAATTGGGGTCTATCAAATAAAAAGCATTTTGTGGCAAAAAAAAAAAAAAAAAGATTAATCTATGCCAATATAGATATGAAACAATTCGCTGTTTAGTAATTAAACTCCATGACATATAACGGACAATAATTTTCAATCAGAAGACAGTTCTTTCCCCTTACTTTACCTCCTCTATTTCACTCTATCGCCCTGTATTCATTTTTTTTTCCTAGCTCTCTACTCTTTGTCCCTCGTTCTTTGTTCATAGATTTTGTAGGATAATGGTAAAAAGGATGGTTAAGGGAATAGTATTTTACAATGTAGTGAGTAGAAATTACGAGACAATTGTTAACAGTTCTTATCTTAGACTTGATAAAGAAAGAATCTCCTGCAAGCTTCCCAAAATTCAAGTGGCTCATTGAAAAAAGTATTATTTTACAAAATCCAGGACATGTGGTGCATACCGGTATGAAGAAGAGATGCTGCAGTCACACCGGAGCACCGTGGAAAGGATCCGAAGTCCTCAAAGTATTGTTAGAAATTGTCATCAAACTTTTGTGATATATGTTTCGTGCCAACTTTGACTGGATAACAATAAAAACTGTCAAAAAAATAAAAGAGCAATCTATTGACATCGCGATGTGATGCAATGTAAAACAGGTTAATTGGATCAAAGGACAAAATGTAAATATAAAAATTCAGCGTCAAGTCTTAAAACAACACTATTGCGGGGGCGGAGCTAGCCACAGACCAGCAGGGACGCATAAAGCCCTGGGCCAAAACGAGCTATTTAACTGATCTACCAGTGGAGATTGGGCACCTACTTACCCCACACCTTACCTATTGGCGGGGGAAGCAAAAATGGGCAAGAAGAACAAAAAACTGAGGCCTGACAAGCCCCTTTTCAGCCACGATATCGGCGAACTCCTGAGGAACTCGCAGAAGGCCGCATGGGAGAAAATGGCGCTGGGGGAAGCCGAGTACTCTGACTCCTCAGAAGACTTTTATCCAGACCGGGGGGAAGGCGCAACGGCAACCCAATCTACAACACGCGGCTTACCTATTTGGAGACCAACACCACTGCCCACGGCGGCCTACTCACCACTCTGGAACGGAGAATATCAGACCTCCACAAACTACAACAAGACACAGCAGACAAAGTGGAGGCCTTAGAAGACCACAGGCAGAGAAATAACTTAAAAATCAGAGGGATACTTGGTACCATCTGGATTGACGACCTCCCACACTACGTGTGGCGCCTCATGGCAACATTGCTGCAACCCAAACAAGCCAAACAGGTGAAACTAGACGGATTGTTTCACCTGCCCAAGCCGGCAAAAGCACCCTCTATTGCCTCAGCTGACCTCATCGTGAAGTTCCAAATGCACCAAGACAAGGCCACTGTCCTGGCAGCGTGCAGGGGGAAAACCCCACTACTGTTTGAGGACTCTCATTTACAGCTGTTCCTGGATCTAACTAAGAGCACGAACTCCGACCTACAGGATGTCACAGACCCTGCCGACACACTCGGTGACTATGCATACTATGTCTAAACTTGTTATTTTTCTCTCACATATTTTTCAGTTTTTTCTTTCTTTTTTTTAAATGTTTTTTTGTTGTTGTTTTGTTTGTTTGTTGTCCTTTATGGTGTGATCACTTGTTCTCAACCAAGCTAGAGAGTACCAAAGTACCGCCCAATTCACAAACTCCTTTTCCCACGTCAAAATCAGATGCAGAAGGGCCAGCACAGAACGCTACCTTGAGCTAGAAACATCCACAATAACATTGGCACAGGTACCCCCTCCCCCCCAAGATAGTTCAGTTAAACTACTCCAGTGAAACCTTGGAGGGGGCCACCCCTGATCCCTGGGACACCTCAACCCATGGACCGTCTTTTAAGTAAACCACATATAGGTGCCAAGGGGTCATACTGATGTTTAAATACTTTGTTGACTGACATGCTCCTGTTAAAAATCAAACACCCACTCAGCGGGACACCGTGTCTCAGCCAGTGACAATGCTTTTGTTATCATATGTGACCGTTATGGGCAACAGCCCACATATTGTATTGTTTTCACTTTATCGCCTGCTGAGTGAACAAAATAAAGAATTTTAAAAACAACACTATTTTATTTAGAATATAAATATGTATTCCTAACCCTATAGGGCCCTTGTCACAGTTTAGATGACTAGGCTAATGCTGTCAGGGTTAAAAAAACAACAACATTTTACTTACCTTTTCTCCCTCCTAGCACCGGTCTCCTCAATGTAGCTCCACCTCTTTGACTGAGATTATCGTAATCGATGATCATAGACAATCCAAATGCTTTGCCATAGGAAAGAAATGCGAGGCTAGGGTGCATGCCCAGTCAGGTGGACTCTCTTATAGGGGACAAATGAACCCCATATTACTATAATGGAGGTATTTTACCTAAATATGCCCTAACCTGCTATGCGGACAGTGGGGGCATATTTATTAAAATGTTAAAATTAGCAACTTGGTATCAACTGATGCCCACTCTCTAGAAAAGGCCCCATCCCTTGTGCATGAAGCCTGTGAAATAATTGTGGAGACACGTGGGATTTTTCACTAAATTCCAACCGAGTTGGCAATTTTCACATTCACTAAAGAAAGATGTGTGTATTTCAGATGTGATTGAGGCTTGATTCCAAAACTTTGTATTTAGATTTTGCCATTGACCCAGTTAGCTTCTTCACATTGAAACATTGCCTATGGATTACTGCATCTGCCTGTTATTGTGGTACATGTCCAAAAAGACACCCAGGCTGTAGGAGACAATGGCTACTGGTTCGTGTTTTGTCCTGGGTGCTCAGCTATGAAACTCTCTCATCGATCTACCCAGAGAAAGACAAACTGCTCTCATACCGAAACTATAAACTTGGCAAAGGCATTTTCTCCATTTATGTACTTTCCTCATTTCTACCTTCTCACTTCCTTTTCCCTTCCAAACCACTGGATACTTTTAAAGGCATAAAATTATTATTAATTACAGTGTTTATTTGCTATTTAATTTCTGAGACAGAGATAGATAGACTGACAGACAGACAGACAGATAGCTAGATAGACTGACAGACAGACAGACAGATAGACATAGATATAATGCATATGGGGATACAGCTGTAAACAGATGAAATAGAAATATAACGTAATACAGTTAAAACAAACATAAACTGTGCTGTTGAAATGCACTCAAAGATGGAGTGTTGATATAGGGCCTCTGGGTGCCTTCTTTGGAATTTTGGGGGGCTATCCAATGTCACCTTCGCCTCAGACTGTCACCTCCACGCCAGGAACAATTGTGTCAGGATAAGTATCAAGTAACTAAATTTATTATCAAATTAAAAATATAAAATTCAAATATAAAGTGCAGAGGTCCTACACGTTTCATCCAAATATCGGACTTCCTCAGGGACCAATACAATGAAAATAAAATATAAAATAACAATAAAATTATTACCTGTATACCCCCTGCCAAGTCTTCTCTTATATAGGGATAACCCATTAACCCCTTCATCTAATTGGTGGTTTCTGTGGGTGTGTTTCCATGTGTATCCATTTATCAGGAGTTTTTCTTCTAATTGCCATTTTATTTCTAAAAGGCCGAGGATTGTTACCGTCCATGTCGGACTGGTTGCATCAATCCCAGCGTGTCTTTTTGGCATTTCTGTTTGCGTTCCATTGGTCGGCCATGTACAGAATACGTTGTTTTGAGTATATTTATACATTTTGTTTGTGAATATTATTGTAATTCTTTCTATAGTGTCTTTGTAAACAGAGTTTTTCATTTTAAAAGATGAGCTCTCTTGGGTGAGTGTTTGGGGTTTATATATATATATACACACACAGATACATAGATAGATGAACAGACAGACAGATGGGCGATCAGGTGGACAGACAGCTTACAAAAAAATAGTTTTGCATCAGTTTGAGTTAGCTCATTGTCTGATTTAAAATTACCCTCTGGGTTGTTTCAACATAAAATGAAATAGGGGGCAGAACCTGACAGCCATAGAGAGCAGACGTGTCCTGCTTAAGCTCCTCCATTGTCCTGCGATTTAAAGCATTTTTAGAGCCTGCAACTGCTCGATTAGGGACAAAACAAATGAAGTCTGCAATGCCCGACATACCAGACAGGTGGGCAAGTGTCCAGCGACCCATCGGGAGATCCTGGGCTCCACCATGCCAATTGCAACCTAATGTGCGCCGGGCAGGAGTGGTGGATGAGCTCCTGAACCGGAGGTACCCAGAGGCTAACAGCTTAAAGCCATTACCCCATTACCTCCCCTCTTGGACCAGCGGGAGTGATCCCGGTTCTCCCCTGGGGAAATACCCAGCTCAGGCAGGGACTCGATGTGCAGATGGGAGAGCAGGTATGCCACACATTGCCTTACCTAAAATGGCGGAGACCAGGTGGGCTACACACACCAGTGATGCTTGAGGCGACATCCTCACCAGGCTGGATAGACTCTTCACAAACTTCTGGCAGCAGTTGAAAAGTCGGAAGCTCCATTCTGCCTCACTGCAAACGGAGACCTACTCACCTCGGAGAATCCTTCCGAAGCCTGCAGCTCTACCAGTTCTGAGGCCTGCGGCATGCCATAGAGTCAGACGCCGCACTTTACCCCACTTTACTCAGAAGAGAGCATACACACAACTTCAAGCTGGAGTGCTAAATCGGTCTGAGATGCAGTGTGGAACCCCAAATACAGCGAGAGACCCGACTCACCTGCCTGCACCTCGGTATTACGATCTGCAGGATGCCTTCTTAAGCATATCACCTCAAGCTATCAGATGCACCTTACCGGAGCGGATCTCTGACCTCGTGGTTGCAACGCCCTCCTGCATCTCACTAAGTGGCTGGCTACACTATATCGCCAAGCGGATCCCTGCTACCAGGCTCCGGGCCTTGAGATCTGGAGTTGGTTGAGTGCCTAATATAAACTGGCTACCTGTGTCCCACAAACACTTTACGTTAAACTGGGACACCTATTTTTTTTATCTATACTGCTGTCATATCTGATTCTTGTTTGCCGTGGACTCTTTTTACTGCAGCTGAGCATGGCTTTCATTGATTTTTTATTGATTGATTGATTTTATTTTCCTATTTCTGCCTCATTTCTGCAGTTTTGCCTTACGTGCATTGCCTGTTCCTATTTTGTTTACTGGTTCCAATGCCCAGTATCTTACTTACCATGAGGTTGTATTGTCTTTTATGCTACCACTCTGTGACACCATTTCCAAACCCTATCTCGCTAATTTCACACTTGCACATACACCTGTGAGCTGCTGCTTCCCTGTAGCCCTGGTGGTCTTCCCTGGCACCCAAGCCTGCCTGTCAACCAAACATGTTACAATACTGTAGTCCATGTACTCATGAAAAACTAACCTGTGACCCATACACAATTTATCACACTCTATATTACATGTCTATGTGTCCAATATGCTCAGCCTGTCTCACATTTTGCTCACCCAGACGCTGTGACATATTAGTCTTGCAGGCTTAATATACACTAAAAAGGAGACTGTTCCATCAGGCGTATAAGTCCCTATTGTGTTCAACAACTACTCATATGCTCTACTTGCTATTCTCCCAATGCCAAGCCTGGTTATTATAAAAATTGTGCAGTTTTATTCTATGCCATAATTCTGTTAACCATGAGCTGTGGCAATTCGGTATCTGCTATTGTGGCATTAGCAGCATGTTTGTATTCTTTGTGCACACAAAAATAAAGAATTAAAAAAATATATTTTTTTAATGAAATAGATTTAGTAATCTCTCCCAATTAATTAATCAAGTTTCCTGTATTCTCCACTGGGATCAAAAATTTAGCAAATCCTTTTTTCAGATCTTTCTCAAAGTGACTGCAATGTACCTCAATACAATGTATCAATATCTGACTCTGCATGCCTCAATACAACGTATCAATATCTGACTCTGTATGCCTCAATACAACGTATCAATATCTGACTCTGTATGTCTCAATACAACGTATCGATATCTGACTCTGTATGTCTCAATACAACATATCAATATCTGACTCTGTATGTCTCAATACAACGTATCAATATCTGATCTGTATGTCTCAATACAACGTATCAATATCTGACTCTGTATGTCTCAATACAACGTATCAATATCTGACTCTATATGTCTCAATACAACGTATCGATATCTGACTCTGTATGTCTCAATACAACGTATCGATATCTGACTCTGTATGCCTCAATACAACGTATCGATATCTTACTCTGTATGTCTCAATACAACGTATCAATATCTGACTCTATATGTCTCAATGCAACGTATCGATATCTGACTCTGTATGTCTCAATACAACGTATCAATATCTGACTCTGTATGTCTCAATACAACGTATCAATATCTGACTCTGTATGTCTCAATACAACGTATCGATATCTGACTCTGTATGTCTCAATACAACGTATCGATATCTGACTCTGTATGTCTCAATACAACGTATCGATATCTGACTCTGTATGGCTCAATACAACGTATTGATATCTGACTCTGTATGCCTCAATACAACGTATTGATATCTTACTCTGTATGTCTCAATACAACGTATCAATATCTGACTCTGTATGTCTCAATACAACGTATCGATATCTGACTCTGTATGCCTCAATACAACGTATCAATATCTGACTCTGCCTCAATACAACGTATCAATATCTGACTCTGCCTCAATACAACGTATCAGTATCTGACTCTGTATGTCTCAATACAACGTATCAGTATCTGGCTCTGTATGTCTCAATACAACGTATTGATATCTTACTCTGTATGCCTCAATACAACGTATCGATATCTGACTCTGTATGCCTCAATACAACATATCGATATCTGACTCTGTATGCCTCAATACAACGTATCAATATCTGACTCTGCCTCAATACAACGTATCAGTATCTGACTCTGTATGTCTCAATACAACGTATCAGTATCTGGCTCTGTATGTCTCAATACAACGTATTGATATCTTACTCTGTATGTCTCAATACAACGTATCAATATCTGACTCTGTATGTCTCAATACAACGTATCGATATCTGACTCTGTATGTCTCAATACAACATATCAATATCTGACTCTGTATGCCTCAATACAACGTATCGATATCTGACTCTGTATGCCTCAATACAACATATCGATATCTGACTCTGTATGTCTCAATACAACGTATCGATATCTGACTCTGTATGTATCAATACAACGTATCAATATCTGACTCTGTATGTCTCAATACAACGTATCGATATCTGACTCTGTATGTCTCAATACAACATATCAATATCTGACTCTGTATGGCTCAATACAACGTGTCAATATCTGACTCTGTATGGCTCAATACAACGTATCAATATCTGACTCTGTATGTCTCAATACAACGTATCGATATCTGACTCTGTATGTCTCAATACAACATATCAATATCTGACTCTGTATGGCTCAATACAATGTATCAATATCTGACTCTGTATGCCTCAATACAACATATCGATATCTGACTCTGTATGTCTCAATACAACGTATCGATATCTGACTCTGTATGCCTCAATACAACGTATCGATATCTGACTCTGTATGTCTCAATACAACGTATCGATATCTGACTCTGTATGGCTCAATGCAACGTATCGATATCTGACTCTGTATGTCTCAATACAACGTATCGATATCTGACTCTGTATGCCTCAATACAACGTATCGATATCTGACTCTGTATGCCTCAATACAACGTATCAATATCTGACTCTGTATGTCTCAATACAACATATCGATATCTGACTCTGTGTGCCTCAATGCAACGTATCGATATCTGACTCTGTATGTCTCAATACAACGTATCAATATCTGACTCTGTGTGCCTCAATACAACGTATCGATATCTGAATACAACGTATCAATATCTGACTCTGTATGTCTCAATACAACATATCGATATCTGACTCTGTATGTATCAATACAACGTATCAATATCTGACTCTGTATGTCTCAATACAACGTATCGATATCTGAATCTGTATGCCTCAATACAACGTATCGATATCTGACTCTGTATGTCTCAATACAACGTATCGATATCTGACTCTGTGTGTCTCAATACAACGTATCAATATCTGACTCTGTGTGCCTCAATGCAACGTATCGATATCTTACTCTGTATGTCTCAATACAACGTATCGATATCTTACTCTGTATGCCTCAATACAACGTATCGATATCTTACTCTGTATGCCTCAATACAACGTATCAATATCTGACTCTGTATGCCTCAATACAACGTATCAATATCTGACTCTGTATGCCTCAATGCAACGTATCGATATCTGACTCTGTATGCCTCAATACAACGTATCGATATCTTACTCTGTATGTCTCAATACAACGTATCGATATCTGACTCTGTATGCCTCAATACAACGTATCGATATCTGACTCTGTATGTCTCAATACAACGTATCGATATCTGACTCTGTATGGCTCAATGCAACGTATCGATATCTGACTCTGTATGTCTCAATACAACGTATCGATATCTGACTCTGTATGCCTCAATGCAACGTATCGATATCTGACTCTGTATGCCTCAATACAACGTATCGATATCTGACTCTGTATGCCTCAATACAACGTATCGATATCTGACTCTGTATGCCTCAATACAACGTGTCAATATCTGACTCTGTATGTCTCAATACAACGTATCGATATCTGACTCTGTATGCCTCAATACAACGTATCGATATCTGACTCTGTATGTCTCAATACAACGTATCGATATCTGACTCTGTATGTCTCAATACAACGTATCGATATCTGACTCTGTATGTCTCAATACAACGTATCGATATCTGACTCTGTATGTCTCAATACAACGTATCAATATCTGGCTCTGTATGTCTCAATACAACGTATCAATATCTGACTCTGTATGTCTCAATACAACGTATCAATATCTGGCTCTGTATGTCTCAATACAACGTATCAATATCTGACTCTGTATGTCTCAATACAACGTATCAATATCTGACTCTATATGTCTCAATACAACGTATCAATATCTGACTCTGTATGTCTCAATGCAACGTATCAATATCTGACTCTGTATGTCTCAATACAACGTATCAGTATCTGACTCTGTATGCCTCAATACAATGGATCAATATCTGACGCTGTATGTCTCAATACAACGTATCAATATCTGGCTCTGTATGCCTCAATACAACGTATCGATATCTGACTCTGTATGTCCCAATACAACGCATCGATACAACGTATCAATATCTGACTCTGTATGTTTCAATACAACGTATCGATATCTGACTCTGTATGTCTCAATGCAACGTATCGATATCTGACTCTGTATGCCTCAATACAACGTATCGATATCTGACTCTGTATGCCTCAATACAACATATTGATATATGGCTCTGTATGTCTCAATGCAACGTATCAATATCTGACTCTGTATGTCTCAATAACAACGTATCAATATCTGACTCTGTATGCCTCAATACAACGTATCAATAGCTGACTCTGTATGCCTCAATGCAACATATCAATATCTGACTCTGTATGCCTCAATAACAACGTATCAATATCTGACTCTGTATGCCTCAATACAACGTATCAATAGCTGACTCTGTATGCCTCAATACAACGTATCAATATCTGACTCTATGTCTCAATACAACGTATCGATATCTGACTCTGTATGCCTCAATACAACGTATCGATATCTGACTCTGTATGCCTCAAGACAACGTATCAATATCTGACTCTGTATGCCTCAATACAACGTATCAATATCTGACTCTGTATGCCTCAATACAATGTATCAATATCTGACTCTGTATGCCTCAATACAACGTATCAATATCTGACTCTGTATGCCTCAATACAACGTATCGATATCTGACTCTGTATGCCTCAATACAACGTGTCAATATCTGACTCTGTATGCCTCAATACAACGTATCAATATCTGACTCTGTATGTCTCAATACAACGTATCGATATCTGACTCTGTATGTCTCAATGCAACGTATCGATACCACGTATCGATATCTGTCTCTGTATGTCTCAATACAACGTATCGATATCTGGCTCTGTATATCTCAATGCAACGTATCGATATCTGACCCTGTATGCCTCAAGACAACGTATCAATATCTGACTCTGTATGCCTCAATACAACGTATCAATATCTGACTCTGTATGCCTCAATACAATGTATCAATATCTGACTCTGTATGCCTCAATACAACGTATCGATATCTGACTCTGTATGCCTCAATACAATGTATCGATATCTGACTCTGTATGGCTCAATACAACGTATCGATATCTGACTCTGTATGCCTCAATACAATGTATCGATATCTGACTCTGTATGTCTCAATACAACGTATCAATATCTGGCTCTGTATGCCTCAATACAACGTATCAATATCTGACTCTGCCTCAATACAATGTATCGATATCTGACTCTGCCTCAATACAACGTATCGATATCTGACTTTGTATGTCTCAATACAAGGTATCAATATCTGACTCTGTATGCCTCAATACAACGTATCAATATCTGACTCTGTATGCCTCAATACAACGTATTGATATCTGACTCTGTATGTCTCAATACAACGTATCGATATCTGACTCTGTATGTCTCATTACAACGTATCGATATCTGACTCTGTATGTCTCAATACAACGTATCGATACAGACTCTGTATGTCTCAATACAACATATCGATATCTGACTCTGTATGTCTCAATACAACATATCGATATCTGACTCTGTCTCAATACAACGTATCGATATCTGACTCTATGCCTCAATACAACGTATCGATATCTGACTCTGTATGTCTCAATACATCGTATCGATATCTGACTCTATGCCTCAATACAACGTATCGATATCTGACTCTGTCTCAATACAACGTATCGATATCTGACTCTGTCTCAATACAACGTATCGATATCTGACTCTGTCTCAATACAACGTATCAATATCTGACTCTGTATGGCTCAATACAACGTATCGATATCTGACTCTGTCTCAATACAACGTATCGATATCTGACTCTGTATGTCTCAATACAATGTATCGATATCTGACTCTGTATGTCTCAATACAACGTATCGATATCTGACTCTGTCTCAATACAACGTATCGATATCTGACTCTGCAGTTTTCAAACTACTGTTTTCCTCCCACAAGCCTCTAAATCAATGCCTTGTAAATTGTATTGGTTTATATTTTGATTTCTGGATTTAAAAGTCAATATTTGACCCCCAACAAGTCCCTGAAATATGGGAAATGTAATAAGAATCAATGATTATCTTAATGGTCAGCTGATAGGTTGGCCTCATGGTGTATAATTAACTTTAATTTATTTAAAGGAATCTAAAAAAAAAAATTCAGCAAGAACCTAAAATATATTTGTTCAATTTATTAAAGACGTCTGCCTGAAATAAGCTTTTGCTAGCAGGATCCTAATTAAGCCCTCCATATGCAGTGCTTTTTATTTACTGTGTCAGTGGATGCACTTCCTCTGCAGCCTTTTTAAAGACAAACAAATAAAACTATATTGTTTGTTTTTTTGTTTTGTTTTTTTCCTTTAACTATTTTGGAGTCAGACTTGTGCAGCTCTAGTGACACATAGTGGTAGCTAGTGCGTACTACACCTACAGCAAATACAATGCTGCATTTAGTGGCGTTTGAGTTTAACACATGACTATTGTGCCCTGCAGTGTTATCAAATAAAAAATATATAACTATTTAGAAATTGTTACGTATACACTACATTTTGTGTCCTCAAATGATTCTATACATAAAGTGATAGCCTTTCCTTTTAATGGTTGGATTATTTTCTCTGTTCTTTGAAGCTGGCATTGCAGTTTTTCATAAATCCTCATAGTTATTGGAAACAAGTGCTAACGATTCACTCCCTTTATCACGTTAAATTCATTCAGTGGTGACTGCTCAGCTAAATACGCCATGGTTCCTTTCCAATGTACTTGTAATTGTACAGCGCTGCGGAATCTGTTGGCGCTTTATAAATAGCAGTAATAATAATAAAAATACGCCAAGCATGCCGCAAAGGATTCTGGGTACAATAGAATAGCTCTCTAATTCTAAACGGAATCAGTCTCCAGTTATTTCAAATCCATGCGAGTTATTCACTAAAGAATTGTATTGAACTGACACCTGAATGGCAAAGTTAGGTAAAAAATAAATTTTGCCTATTTTAGTCTGAATGTTGCAATTTGGGGGTTTGGTTTATAATCCTCGCAGTTTTTAAATATATAATATAACATGTCCTGTGTGCACCATCGGAGGTTTGTAAAGCAGAGCAGAACATTACCAGTCTTATACTCTCGTACGTGTTTTGTGCTGGGCTGAGTGCTTTGACAAAGCCGTGTTTGTTGTTGACTGATAAATACTCTGTATTTGTGGATATGATAATTGCAGGTTTCAGAACTCTGCGTTCTGGTTAAGTATATACGTGTGCACATGCTGTCTGCCAGTGGTATTCAGATGCCGCTTGTCCTTTGATGTGCTCACAGAGGGCTGGGCGAACCTTTCTTTACTCTTTGCTAGTTTGATAGAAGTCACAGAACCGAGGAGCTGAACTCACCCTCAGGCATTGATGTAACCTTGGCACCTTAGACATGTCTAGGGCATCACGGAAAATGTATTTTGAAACAGCATATCTTTCTTGCATCCAGTTTATCAGCAATACACCATAGTACTACTGTTGGGAGTTTCATGAGCCTGAAATATTGTCTATTTAAAGGGACAGCCCTTAAACCATTTCAGCGTCAGGAAGTATTTATTTTTTATTTTTTTTTATTTTGGACATTCAACAATGTTCGTATTGTATCATTCTGGCCCTGAACAGACTTGGATTTGGTCCAGATTTCAATTTTCTTTTTTAAACATCAGAAATTTTGTTGACTGAAAGCACTAGCAGCCAATGAGCAAAGAGTTAAAAAACATATATCAATAATCCCCCCCATACCCAATATTATTATAATGGAGGTTTTGAACCTTCCTATGCTATACAGCAGTGGGGGCATGTCACCTAACTGTTTAAGACTAGCGACTGGCCAGATCATGCAGCCCAGTCAATAGTAAAGACCCCATCTGGGGCCAGTGAAGTAATGGGAGGGATAGAATTACCCCCTTGCCTCACCTATGGGCATAAGGCTGGAAATATTCATAGGCAAAGGGTGTGGGTACTAACCTTAGCAAAAGGGCTGTGAAATAATATATATAGTCACCCGCCTGTTCATCCACATGGGCATCTGATGGGGACTACTTTAAATATTCATGAGGCAGGACCTAGTGTCCCCCCCCCATTTAACACTCTCCCATGGACAACGGTCCCCAATCCCCTAGCCACCCTTTACTAAAAGAAATAAAATATCCCTACCTACCCTCCCTCACCCTAATAATAATTTAAATCATGTTAAATAAATTATGCGTACCATCAGAAGTCTTCATTTTTATAATTCTTCTGTTTAAAATAAAAGGCCCACCGCAGAATGAACGCTGATAGCCAAGTTTGGGGGAGAGGGAGAGGTGGGGGCAAAAGAAGATAACATAAATACCTCCTTTATAGTAATATGGGGGTCTTATTGACCCCAATAGGATTTTTATTAATTTTTATTATTTGTTTACCATTTTAATATTTAATGTGGCCAGTCGGCAGATAATTAACCCTAGCGACAACGAGATTTTTCAGCTAATTGATCACTGACTGCTTGCACTGCCAGCATGCAAATAGTACTCCAAATTACGAATGAATGATAATTTGGCAATGTGCATTCTGCTGGATGCATTCGGTTTATCTTCGGTCTCCATGTGGTCGTTGATAAATGTCTGATTCCTGTGAATTGAACTGGTTTACATGCAGTGATTTTCCAAACACTCCGAACGAATGATACAGATTCAGTTGGACGGACCACATACTGACCGCACTTGGCTTTAGTAAATCTGCCAATAGGGTCATAATATGGTCATTTCTATGTCTACCATTCGGGCAAAATTTGATGTTTAGTGAATAACCCTGCTATTGTTCAATTGTATGCAATTAAATTACTTTGCTTCTGCATTCTTAGTCACACCAAACCAGAATCACACTGCCTTCCTACACACTTCCTTAAAAGAAATGTTCATTTGGTTCCTATATTATGATCATCGCTAAAGAATGTTAACTTCAGGGCTTGCCTTGAGAAGGGAGGGGTAAGAGTAAGTAGTCCTTCCTATTTCCTATTTCTCTGAGCAAAGGAAACCTTTAACCCCTTAAGGACCAAACCTCTGGAATAAAAGGGAATCATGACATGTCACACATGTCACGGGTCCTTAAGGGGTTAAAGATCTATTAAATCCTGCTAATACCAGCAGAAAAAGGCTTTTTTTGCCAGCAGCCTCCTGTGTGAGATAAATATCTTACAAGAAAGGTCAAGTATTTGTCAAAGGCTGCAGACAAGTTCCAGGAAGACACAACCTTGACACCACAAAATTACTGTATTTTATTTGTTTACATTTAATTTGTAAAACATCCAGTATTTAATTCTTTAGAAATATGACTTTTTTAAAAAAACAAATTTCTATACTTGAGTATGCTTATATAGGTTATAAATGTGCTTGAAGTATGACCATTAAACTGTTATTTGAGTAAGTGTCCAGAACATGTTATATTATCCTCCCTGTGTCAACAATGCATCTCTATGAGAAGCATCAGACTGGTCAGCATAAACCAGGAAGTAAGTGCTGGGCATGAGGAATACAATATATACATTTTGTGATCTAGGCCTTCCTTATAACAACATCCCCTCAGATATCTCCCAATTAATAGGGTTTCTAGGATTTTGTGGCATTTGACAATCAAAACTGGGGCATGCTTATTTTATTTTCTTTGAATTTTAGTATATGGCTTTGCTGTGCACTAGTATATTTTGTGTTAGTCTAGCAACTTACCAATTGTCGTTACCACATAAAATTATATATATTTTTTTTACAAATTAAACACCTAAGGGTATTTTTGAGATGAATGCATTGATGTTGCCACTTTTTTTACCACTGTTTATGGTAAGCCTTTTTTCTACACTCATGTTGCAATGTGTGCATGGATATCATAATCAGGGGTAGACTTGAACCCCAAAACAACAGGCCCGCATTCAATACATAGATCTCCTTGTTCTTTGTGAAACACTGTGAAATTCCAATGCAGTCAGAAGATATCATAGGACAAAGTAGAGACAATTTTTCTTATGCAAATTTCTAACACTTGACAGAGCGTGACAAAAAGTTGGAGCAGCCACTGGCAAGCTTTGTGAAGCTCTCAGCTACCGTTCATGACAGCTGAGGGGGAAAAGTCTTTGTCTATGGAGGCTCCAATGGTCTCATGGAATCCTGCATATATACCAGTGTTGTACGCATGCACGAGCACATAGCACTGATGTCGGCTCTTGGCAGATGAAGCGTCTGGAGCTGAGGAGGATCTCACAGAAGAAGATTGCGGCCACCGCAAGGAATAGTTTCAGGTAATTAAAACTCACCTTTCTGTGCCTCCCATGGCCACCACTCCCCGAGTGGTGATTTTACTATTGGGGAAATTGAAAAACCCCTGTGGGTGACATAACACAAACCTGTATTTCTTTTAAAATTATTTATTTTTACTCTGCAGAGATTAAACAGACAAGCTTGCCGGGCCTCAACAGCCAGAGCAAAGCATGGTTATACAATGGCATGACAGGAAATAATAAGAATATGTGCAGGTTTTATAATGTAGTCATGAGAAATGTGACAGGAGGAGAACAAGGTCAGCATATTGGGCTACATGGGCCCACAAGAGAAAGCAGTACTTGCAGGCATGGATATTCCGAAATAGCTGTAGCATCCTGTGTAGCAGTTTGCATTGTACGTGCAGAGTGGACAGTAACAAAAAGGAAATCAGGCTGTAGACCCAGTGCCTACTAGGTATTTATGGATGCGGAACCTCAGGCTGTATGGAACAGCGAGATTATAACCCCTGGTACTGGAAACACTATGGTGCTATACCGTTTCCAAGCCAGTCATGACATCAGAATAACATAAGACTACAAGGAAATATAGAGCCTATTGCGTGATTTGAAAATCAAAATATAGTCATGAACACATGTGATAGACCCAGTTGTCCATTCAACCTGCTCCCTTATGTGGCATATCTCCTGCACCTTTAAGGAGAGCATCCATGAGTGGTGGTGATGCACCAGCTGACCACAAACCTGTATTTCTAACGTTGTCCCTGTCTCTTGTTCTATAAAGGTGACTCACCTTGTACAATAATTTGAAAAGAAAGTTTTACTTACCTTTTCCCAGCACCACGGCCCCATCGGCACTGCTCACCTCTCCGGCTCCAAAAATGTCATTGAGGAGGTTGGGGCCCCCCCAAAAAGTGCATGTTTATGTATCCCAATGCATTTTGTTTGCTTTAAGGAAAGGAAGATACTACATTACTATAAGTATCTCTACTTAAAATGTTTTGAAATATGGAGTCGAAATATGAATATCAGTTTCCACTCTGGGAGTAGTATCCTTTTTGTTAGCCATCACTCTGTCTAATATGAGTGACGGCTGTGCAAATCCGCATCTTTTCTATGACTCACAACAACAAGCAGTGTTAAAGAGACACTCTACTTCTCACATACAAAATAAATAATAATCGCTGTTTAGTAGATATATCCCATATGAAAACTTGCAAGCATTTAATTATGCACTTTTTTCCTTTGGGGTAAATCGAAAAAACTGCTTGAAAAAACTGCAGTTCTATTGTCTGCTGTCTTTGTAAGCCCTCCTCTTCTAAACCGGCCCAGACTTTCTATGGCTGTCCAATCACAGACTTCACAATGCAGCTCAGTGAGACGTCTTTGCAAGGCAGGTGCTTTGGGCAATTGCTGACTCTTGAGTTTATTTCTACTGAGCAAACAAAACCAGGACCAAAATTCAAAAATATAGGACACGCTCTTCACACATAAAGCATTTCAGCAAGCTAAAGTGATTTAGGGTTCTGGTGTGTCCCTTTAAGTAACTGCAGGTCAGAGAATGAAAGGTGATATCGGCCATCTAGATACCCTTTTAGCAATGTGTGTATCCACATAAATTCAGTGGTATTCCAGTCGTGAGCACACATTGAGGACTTACAACACTTCCAGAGCCTTGTGCCGTGTATAAATGGAAAAAAAAATGTGAAATATGAGGAAATTCTACCCAAGGTCATCTTTTATAACAATATTCTAAAAAAAACCTATATGATGAGTTAACATTTTATGAACCGGTTTACATGTATTTATGATGCTTTTTATAACACTGTAGCACTTAAACTCTCAGTTTGCTGATTTCTGGTCTGCACCTGGCCTCGTCCTTCGTCTCTGTACAATTTGTATTTCTAAAATATTTGTAGCGTGACGTACAACTGATCGTAATATAAAAGATTGTTTAGATTAGAACACAAAATACTTTCCTCAAACCTGGCAAACCAGTTTAAAATATGTGAAGTCCACGCATCAAAAACAGGCAAGTGTTTTAAAGGTTCAGCAAAGAAAACACAACCACTTCACCTTACTACGCTACTTATGGTAAAAATAAAATACCCTGTGACCTTGTTTATGCAATTTAAAAATGCCTCCTCCACGGGGTATTTATAACTTAACCAGCAAATATACATCCTTATTGTCTGTCCAGATAATCTATGCAGGGTAAGAATGCGGCGTGAGCGTTCAACAAAGAAATTTATACAGAAATGAAACCGCTAAAAATAAATCTTTCAATGTAGTGTCCCTTTAAGTTCTTTTTTTATTTTTTATTAATTACTGAAAAAAAATTTAAAAATCAAGTGACAGGTCAGCAGTTGTAATACAGAAAATATAGCAACATTGCAATACAGGTTAAATGTGTAAAGATTTCATTTGGCGGATTTCCCAGACTGTAACTATGGCAACAGCCGGGATGGGAAAGTGATAAGGACCAATGCAGACATGTCCATATCAGTCTATGAGGACAATAACCACTTATTGATGTTAACACTATAGTGGGCTGCAGAGCTGCCAGTGATTGTGTGTGATTGCTGTGTCGTATATCAATAAGGAATGTGATGAGGCTGTCTCTGTCCCTTAAGTACAGCAGTAATGGAACATTAAATGATTGGGCCCTATGCCTCTCCCCTCTCATAAAATAATAAAAATATTCTTAATGGTTCAGTTCTGTATGCAGGTGCTAGCACTGCAGAGGAAGCCAGGAATATGGCGTCATTTCCTGATGGGTTTGAAATTACTAAGCCGGCATCAGACCAAGATGGTACCGTGTCAAGGTCTGTGCAGGTGTGAGCACTGACCGAGGCTCCTGCTTGTATGTTGTAAAGGGATTACAGTATAGTGGGCATGAAAAAAACTCCCTATGGAAATTTCAAATACAATCAGGGCTTTTTAGTAAAGCAAGAATTGTCAGGAATTCAAAATAAATTCAAAGTGAGTTTAACATTTAAGGCAAAAAAATTGGATAACTGGCAAAATTGTCAAAGACAGCTATGCTACCAGTTCTGCAATATTGGCCTTAAAGTAGAGTGTCAGGAATACAAACCTGTAAAAAAAAAACCACACCTTTACCCCCTGTTAAAAGGTAAAAACTTACCTTTATTCTTCACCCTCCCCTCCACCTCTTTGGCTGAGCTCATCAAAATCTACGATCTCAGGCAATTCAATGGTTTCCCATAGGAAACCACTGTGCTGCACCAATCCGCATATCCGCATATAGAGGCATTGAATCAATGCCTGTCTATGAGGAACATTCAGCGTCTCCATACAGAGCGTGGAGACGCTAAATGTCAGTGCTGCACAATGTGCAGCACTGACTTAGGAAGCACCTCTAGTGGTCGTCTGAGTGACTGCCACAAGAGATGTTCCTAGGCACCAATGTTAACACTGCCATTTCCATCAAAAGGTAGTGTTTACACAGGCAGGCAGTAGACACCAGACCTAATACATTAAGCTGTAGTTGTTCTGGTGACTACAGTGTCAATTTAAATTTTAAATTCACTTTGAATTCCTACAATTCTAACATTAGTAAATAGCCCTAAGTGTAATTTGTTTTAGTACCTATGGCGCTCAGGGTGCAATATGGCATTTCAGAACGGAAAATAAGAATGTCCGAGGCTCTACCTCCTACTACGAGGTGTACGCCCTGGAGACACAAAACATCCCACTTTGGCTTCAACCCTACATCCAGATTCTCAATCCAGAGAGGAGCCCATGGAACAACTTCTCTTAACTGAATTGAATTGGTTGAGGAGCACCTAATGGGTCTGATACCCTTCTTATCTACTCATGAAGGAGTTTGCATACCTGCTGTGAAAATAACTGAACTTTGGAATAAAGACCTTGAAACTCACCTGAGTTCAAGCATTAACATTCCATTCCATCAGGATCAGTTTAAAATAAGCTACACATAATGGATGATCTATGGGGCACGGAAAGGGTCTCGGAATGAGCTCTGTTTGAAAGTTCCCAGCCATGTCTTCATCTGAGACACACACTAAAATCTTTCCGGACACATGTGATATAATGCAGATTCCATCCTATAAACCATGATTCAAAGACCTTATAAAAGTCCTTTCTTATAAATAGCATATTTAAAGAAGGCTACAGTTTACAAAAGCAGAGTAGGAGACTACATAAAAATTCTAATTATATAAATAGTACAATCAAAGCTATCTGAATCCTATAAACTGGAACAGAGTTGGATTTTCCATTCACTAAACTAGATCCTTTATAGCAGTGTTCAAGGCTTTGAAGGGAACCACCATTTCTCTAGAAATGATATCATTAAATAAACCATTGAAAGTCATCCATAATGTGTCTGATGCTCCATTTTGTTTTGAATGTATGTTAAAGATTTAGCAATTGATATCACAGTCTGGTTCAGTCCACCATTTTGTTTTGATTCCTCTCTCTCTGTGAACTGTCTATGCTGAGTGACAGGTGTAAAGGGCGGAGCTTATCACAGTAGCCAATATGGAGAAGTCCAGTTCCAGGATAGAGATAAGTATGGCAGTGTAGATTTTCCATAACTCACAATAAGTAAGCCGAAGCAGTAGAGGCACGGAGCTTTACCTGGGAGACCCAGGTACAAAGCCAAACCATTTTAAACCTGTTTGCCTGCTTACAATGAGGTGTGCCAGGGTACTCTTTGTACCATAACAAAGGGCACATTGTAGTGGTTTGGTGCCTGTTGTGTTCCTTTATTGAATTACCCATTCCAGAGCAATGTCACCTCAGATGTTTATAGGGTGCATTCTCATGGCGCGGCCAAGTTTATGTAAATTAGCACACCATAGCTCCTCCCACTTCTTTAGTGAGTTCACCCTAGACTTTCTATTTTTGAAGTTGACGTTCAGCTTTTTTCAGAGCACAGTGCTTAATAAACAGGAATTCTATTAATTCATCAATTTACAGTGCTGCTGGGCGTATCAGCTGGTTACTGAGTCAGGCTGAGTTATCTCAAATTTAACCTCTCACCATTTAAGCACATTTTCTGTCTGAGCAGAATACTGCATTCTTGTAATCTTTACTAAGAGCCCCAGAAGGATGAGAACGACTCCAGTGGCACGGGGAAGTCTTCTCTGTCTTTGTCTGAGCGTACGCTAGTAAAATATGACAATAGTAGGAACTGATGACATCATACAAGTGTTCTCTCAAGAGACAAGGAGAGAAATGAGATGGAAGGCAAACTTATTCCACTGACAACACAGATTGTCACTTCCCCGGGGGTGCATCGAACATATGGACTCGCCCAACTAATCTTACAGGCCAAATAACTTGGCATGATACAAGTAGATAAGGGGAGCACACAACATATTCATGCATCAAGCCCATCTCTTTCCTTTTTTGTTATATTTTTGCATGACGTCTATATCTATCCAAATCCTGCTTTCTTTTGAACCAAAGCAACGTTGGGCTGTCACATAACTGTCTATTTTTAATGATTTGCTTGTATGTTTTGACATAAAACTGGATCCCATGTTCTATCAACCTGCTGGGAAATAGCCATTCAGAGGCTTCTCATCACTAGTAAACAATTGAAAATGTTATATGTGTAGTTATCCTAATTATGACATATCTTTTGGAAGACACATATTCTTATAAATAAAAAATCTGTTAGTTGCCTTTGCTTTTACTGTCACTAGCATGAGATAATTAACTCGTAACTCATGTATTGATTGACATCTCTCTCATCTGCGGGGAAACGGCTGCACTATTTTCACGCTATTGTTAAACTTGTTATTTAGACTATACCGTGAAATACAGACGTGTGATTTGGATTATGTGTGTAAACATCTATTGTTGTTTTTTGTGTGTGGATATATGACCTATTTAGTAAAAGGGATGTGGTCACGAAGAGAAACTTCTCCGCTTTTACACGGTCCAACAAAAGACCAGTAAGTGGGTCACAAATGAGGTAATTCGACCACAACGTTGAGTGGGTCGTGATATTTCCTGCCCTTAAGAAACTTTCCATGTTTCTGTGACGGAAGTGTAGATAAGAACATCAAGAAATTGGAAGATGGTCTTTTGATTTAATAGATTATTTAATTGGCGCTTCGTGGCAGAGTCTCTCTGCATTTTACCCCAATAGTCTCGGTTCTCAGTCCATCCAAACATGGGGAAACGTGCCTCTTACATTGGCACAAGTGGACGTTTTCAAAATGATAGACACACCCAAGGGTTAAATACAATCTGTGTGTAGGATCTCAAACATCACCAGAATTAGAATAACAAGATGGCAGTGGGTCCTCCATTTATATCCCTAACAGGATGTTGTCTCCAAAAGGGTGTAGGCAACTTTTGGGACTCCAGATGTTGTGAACTGCATCTCCCCTGACGCTTTTCCAGCTTTACAGCTGTAAGAGCATTATGAGACAAGTAGTCCACAACATCTGAAGTACCCAAGGTTGCCTACTCCTGGTATATACAATCTACAGAGATGAGCATGGTCTAAAGGAAGCAGTTGATCTGTGCCACCAATAAAAATAACCCTTGCATGTGCTCCCGTGTGTTGCTCTACCCTAGAATAGATAGACAGGGTTATTTACTGAAGTGAGAATTGTTGGGAATTCAAGGTGAATTCAAGAGGACTTTTGAATTTAAGGACAAAGAAACCAAACTGGAACTATAGCTGACACAGAGAGTTTCTCCAGTTCAACTATTTTGGCCTTAAATGTGAAATTCACTCTGAATTCATTAGGAATTACCAACAATTCCCACTTTAGTAAATAACTCTGAGAAGGTTCTGAATATGACAACTTGGGAAAGAAAAATGATTTCACCAGAGGCACAGATAAAACATTCCATCGATGGACTACGCGGAGATAATGGAGTTGCAGCAGAACATACCATAATCACTTTAATACATAGGGCTGGCCACAATAGCACCCTGCGATTGATCATACAGTGTTAGATAGAATCTAGGCCCTAGTGATAAAGCATACCTCGAAGCTGTGATTAATATTAGTAGGATTGCGCTACTCTTGAAGGAACAATAGTTACTGAATGAGCACAGTTAGACTGTGAGGTTATAAACAAATGATCCCTTGTCTGACGTTTTAAGAGAAAATGCACAAAATCAATATTTAGGTAAAGGCAATTTAAGTAATCCTTTAGATGCTGATGCTGTCTCGAATAGTCCCATAGAGGTCTGCTAAAACAAAAAAAATAGTGGAGTACAGTTTAAAACTTAAAAAAAAATGTATTTGAAAATAATATTAAATATTTTTTTTTATGGACTATTATATTTAAGTAAGAGTTTACTAGTGTAGGAAGAAGGTTAGCATGTAGGGGCTTAGAAGCTATGATTCTCCTTGTATTACACTCAAATACAACTAACGGCTGGAGGGGATGATATCCATCAGGTGTCGCTCCATTCTTTGCAGGGTTCAGGAGAGGCTCCTCTTTTTAATGGATGCTGCTCGGTTTTTCTATAAGTTGAACTCTCGAGCCAGACAACTTTCACCCTTTCAATGGGTTTTATCAATGCTTGAATTAAAATTTGTATTTCCCTCCCTTCCTTTAAAGTCAGCTCATGCATAATACATGAAGTGGGCAGGGGGGAAGCAGCTACTCTCTTTCACTTGGGACATTTTGTTTAATCTCTCCCAAGGCTTCTAAGCACTTGGGAGTTTCTGTCACAAAATTAGAGACTACTAAGAGACTCGGGGGTACAACTCATTATCATATCACAAAGTGAATATAACGAATTAGGAGTTTGGTATCAAGATTGGGATGATCTATATATATGAATATATAAAACATATATATGGTGTTAAGATATTTTAATAATTCTTCCAGAAATTACTTTTCTCCTTTCCATATAAACAATAAATCATCTTCAATGTATATTTTATACAGGATGATGTTGTCTTTCCATGTGTGGTTGCTCCAGACATAGTGATTTTTCCCAATGGCTCATAAAGAGGTTTTGCAAAACTTGGGGCAACTTTAGTCCCCATTGATGTCCCTTTCTTTTGAAACTAGTATGTGCCTTCAAATCGAAAGTAATTCTGGGTTGAGATAAACCTGTTGCTGTTGATGATAAAATCTATTTGTTTGTCTTCAAGTTCCTTAGTTTCATTCCAAGCATGATATACTGCTTTGCAGTCTGTATCGTGGTCAATAAGGGTGTGCAGTGAGGTGACATCTGATACCATGAGATGGTAATTATCATACTCCAGTAGATGCTTGTTGCTTCCTCCATATAATATTTGGTTGACATTATCACAATGCCTCCTGAGTTTTTGAATATTTCTTCTTTTTTTTAGCTCAAAATCCATCCCTTTCTTTTTTATATCTCAAAACTCTCCCTATTAGGTGGGAAGTGTTGTACCCACCTCCCACTGACGGAGTCCCCTAAGTTTCTCAGAACAGCATCGCCCCTGATCATCCCCTCACTCACGCCCCTAAAATGAAAGGGTTCCTCTTTGTCCATTTGCAATGTCGGCAGGTATGATGAAATCTACTCGGTAATAGAGTCTGGTAACATACAAACATGTAGGAAGGCTTTGAGAACAACACGGGAATCAAGTGCTTTTGCTGGACACGGCAAGTACATGGCCATGTCCATTCTGGTCATGATTGTAAATTTATGGCCATTCATGCAGGAAACAAATGAACATTGCATTGCAAAAACGTATTGGCAAGTCGTGTGACATTCCACGTTTAACCTCTTTTGTAATACACAATTTCCCTTTTAGTTTACCCTGTAATTGATAGGATTGTAACTCAAGATTCTGCTAACTTTAACTAAATCATGAACTTCAAAAGTCATCACCGTGTGCCAGAGTTGACAATATGCCATTTCCTGAGGGCTTTCGGCTTTCCAGAACAATGCATATGCTAAAGGACAGCACAGTAAGTGAGTGTTCTGACTTGTTAAGCAAGATAAATTAATCATACGTGCCATTTCATTATTGCTTCAGTAGTTTTATACAAATTAAAACAACACAAAAGTCCTTTAACCTATCAGTGTCCCCTCCCGGCATCACATGACTACCGCTTAGAATTAATCCGGCCTGGCGAGAATATAAAAGAGGGTAAATCTGTTTCTGGTAAGGGTTTTGTTGGCCTAAAAGTAAATAGTAGTAATTGTGCTGTATAAATTATGCTGTTTGGCTCAATATATTTCAAAGTAAAATAAAAAAATACATTATATTAGTTTTCAAAATCTTAGATGACTAAACTAGAATCGCAGTTAGACCACTATAGCTAAACCACTCCAATCATAATATAGATTATGCAACGTGTATAAAATTCCCAAACCTGGTCAAGATTCTCTCATTCTGTTCTGTGGAATATAATCGTATCTTCTCCTTTGTTGCCCACAAGGATTTATGGGATATGTAGTTCAGATCCTAGCTGCCATTCCATTCATCATTTATAATGAGTGAAACTGCTGAATGAGGTCAGTCACTTTACTGACTGGCCACGCTTATAGCTGTGTAATTTTTGCAGATTTATAATTAGCAGCAACTGTGTGCCAGGAGTCATATACAGAGAACCAGCTTGCACTATAGACTATGCAAGCGGCATACATTGCTCTGCTGATTAAAGTGTCTCTTTAATCATCTGGTCTAGAAATGTCCACATGTTTGTCTCATCCAATGAGAAAAGAGGATTAGGTGGGGCGTAAAGGTGTATTGACCCAAAGTGGGCAGTAATTCTCTGATCTGGGTGGAGTCAAATAAGAAGTGGGAGGGGCCAAATACATTGCAATTGACACTTATTTAGAACTGTCATAACCGTTCTCTCCCAAGATATATGTTGGAATGAGCAGGGCAGTTACACTGTAAATATTCATTTTATGTCTGTAAGTACAGAGAGGTATTCGAAAAACCGGAAACCTTTTTTTTTTCAGTTTCTAATTTTAGATATATTTGTATAACAGTATATATAATGGTTTTTCACAGAGAGTGTACACTTCCCTAATTTAGAAAAGACCTTTTCATACAAAAATATATTGTGTCCCGACGGGAGAGACACAAACCATCACACATAGCACTTCTTTTCTTTACTATTTAACTATCTGGATGTGACTGGATTTTTGTCTGCGTGGGATGGGGAACCAAAGTTAAATTGTTTCATGCTCTGAAATAACCGACAGTCAACAAATAACACAGGGTGATTAATCACGAAAAGCCAAGCTGTAAAGAATTAAAGAAACAAATGTAAATTTTAGGATAAAAAGAGTCATAATTATGAGTTTTCATTCTGACTGGAATTCATTTGTGACCCATTAAGATACAGATCCAAAACAGGAAACGTTAGTTCGATTTGAAATAAAAGGTACTGGTTTTTACTAAACAAATCTTCATTCAATCTGAAATCTTTTAAGAGATCTATGGCAATATTCCTCAGCACAGAATGCTCCTGTCATGGTTGAATATATTTATTACCTGTTATGTATTAAATTTATATATGTGTGTATGTAGATAGTTTGTGTATTGTATTTTTGTAATATTGTATCTTATTGTAACAATGCAATGTTTTGTGGACAAAGACCCAGGACATACTTGAAAACGAGAGAAATCTCAACGTATCCATCCTGGTAAAATATTTTATAAATAAATTAATTAATTTGAGGTGTATAATAACTTGCTGCCACCATAAATAGTAAGGCGTATAAATCATACCTAGCACAGGGCTCCAAGGCCTTTAATGTAGACATATGCTGTAAGTTTATATGTAATGTTTATTAGAAAGCATTGAGGAATACAGCTGGAACAATGTAAGTAAAATTATAGGTACATAGCTCCCAGGTGTCCCTATTTAGGATGGACAGTCCCTACTTTGGGTGCAAACCCCTCTATCCCTCTTCTCTATCCTAATGTCCCTCCCTAGATGACTCACACGCTCCATATTTGTAGTCTTTACTGCTAACAAAAAATGGAAATTCACTTTGACAATCCAGCAATTCACACTTTAGTGAATTACCCTTTATTCATTATAATGTATTTTACATTAAAGACCCATACCATGCACCATAACCACTGCAGAGAGCTTTAGTGGTTATGGGGCTTGGAGTCTTCCTTTAATTTAGCATTTTGTCTTAATACATCATATGGATACTTTACTATATAATGAGGTACATGTTTATTTAATAGGTTACTCCATGCACCATCACCACTTTATTGTTCTGAAGTGGTCTTGGTGCCTGGGACCCATATGCACATTTCACCATGAAACAGTGTGCATACAGCGTTTAACCACTCTGATGCTGAAGGTGTAACGCCAACGCTGGCAGCGCCATTGGTGCATCTTTATAATTAAATGGCTACCCCTCCATGCTGTCCATGTCCTCCCCTCAACCCATCCTCCCACTTCATCCCTCCCACGGCAGCTAGGGGGGCATCTAGGGTGAGTAACGTCTGTGGAAAAAGACCCGACTAAGGAGAGAACTTGGCCTCAGCACTTGAACAGAGGTACGTTTTTTGTTAGACCTTAGAGGACCAGGATAGGAAAGGCAACCCTAATTACAACTAGTGTTTTCTTAAAACACTAACTATTTTTTGGTTAAAAAAAACCCTTAAAGCAAGTCTCTGAGCCATCCAGTTTTTACCAAATTATTTCACCTTCACTAACAAAAAAAACGTTTTATTTACGCTGAAATGATGCTCTTGATAATTATTTCCCATTATTATAACATGCAAATATAATATATTGTATGTAATATGTCATTTATAGCTTTGCATATAAGCCGTTATATAAGGCTTATCAAAATGGCTATTTGTTGCTATTAGTAGATGCCGTTCACATTCTGCTGATATAAGTGTCCGACAGTGCGTAGGATATAAGAAAATCAATTAATTAATCACCATGAGCGAAAATTGTTATGTATGTAATTAAATAATTTCCTCCTATGAGCACTGGAGCCTGTACCAAATGAAATAAATACATGACCGGTTAAAATATAAAGTAATCTGTTTTTGGCAACTCTACATGTTATCAGTTAGACATGATTATACGGTTACACGCCACACGTCATAATTGGACGCGTTGTGAACAGTTTAGCCTCAGGCTGATATATACCAGTCAATGTGGGAGATTAAAATGCTGACAAGCTCTAACAAAGCTAAAATAAGGTCAAACCATGAGGGCGGGTTTCCTCATCGATGTACATTGTTGTGTACGTCAGCGCAGTCTTCATCAAATGACTTTGAAAACTTAAGCTTGATGGGAGTTGCAATCCAACATACTTTGGCCCTGCCTGCTTTGTACTCATTCTGTGTCTGTTGATAACCGACAGGGACAAGGCATTTTAAGGGAGCATTTCACATAAGAAACGCACACATCATCTCACCATTCAGCTAAATTATATGATCATTCATCCCCCTGGGGAAGAGGGAACCTGACCGCTTCCCGTGGATAGTGGGCTGGAATTGTGGGGATACAAAGTTGCAAGGAGAATGAAGGTTTCAAAAGGAAGAGGAAGGGGGTTTGGACTTACCATTCAGCAGGAGAAGTTATGGGATTCTCACACGCTCCCCTTTTTTTTTTGGTGTTTGTGGTGTGGCTATCTTGTGTGTTTGGTCATCCAGCAGCCACAGGAAGGAGTAAAACGCTGAAACGGTTTGGGGAGACTACAGTCTGGACCAGGCTAATGGCAAGTGCAGGCTGTTAGGGCTCACGTCAACAAGGTGGAGCGGAACTGTCTGTTGGGCTAATCACCCAACAGCTGACAAGTTTTACAATGTTATATATGCCTAAATATAGCTGTGGCCGTTGCCCTTATCCACTAAGATGTGTCCTGACTGTTTATTGGTAGGCAACGGTGAAGTTTGGTGGTTATATGGTCAGAGGTCATGTGTTTACAATATACAGGAACGGTGAGGAAATCTGATTACTCCCTGAATTATCTCTCTACCAATATTTGGCGTTATTCCCGTAAATCTTTGGTAACCACATGTCTACTAGCCCTGCAATCAAAGCTGATTTTGACGTGAGAGTCCCGATTTTCGGGTACTGTCCTGCCATCAAGGGTTTATTCCCTGGTGTCCCGATTCACAAGACGTCACTTTAGGAGCGTTTACGTCCAACCCTTTCCTGTAAGCACAGACAGGGGTATTTACTGAAGTGAGAATTCAAAGTGAATTCCAAATTTAAGGCCATAGTAGTTAAACTCCAGTCCAGATATTTCGACCTTAAATTTGAAGTTCCCTTTGAATTCTCACTATAGTGAATAACCTTATTAAAGGACCAGTATAGTGCCAGGAAAACATACTCGAAAACATACTCGTTTTCCTGGCACTATAGTGCCCTGAGGGTGCCCCCACCCTCAGGATCCCCCTCCAGCCGTGCTCTAGGGGGAGGAAGGGGTTAAACTTACCTCTTTCTCCAGCGCCGGGCGGGGGATTCTCCTCCTCCTCTCCTCCGCCTCCTCGGCTGAATGAACATGCGCGGCACGAGCCGCACGCGCATTCAGCCAGTCTCATAGGAAAGCATTCTAAATGCTTTCCTATGGACGCTGGCGTCTTCTCACTGTGAAAATCACAGGGAGAAGCGGCTGTCAATGAGACAGCTACTAGAGGCTGGATTAACCCTAAAGTAAACATAGCAGTTTCGTTGAAACTGCTATGTTTACTGCAAAAAGAGTTAACCCTAGCTGGACCTGGCACCCAGACTGCTTCATTAAGCTGAAGTGGTCTGGATGCCTTTAGTGGTCCTTTAATTGCTCAGCCACTACAGGTAGTGAATCTGATTATTTTTACCGCTTTAACTGTAAACAGGTCTTTCTACTTCTGAGTCTTTTGAATGTATCTTTGTCACGCTTCAGGGATGATCTGGAAGAAAATTCACTAAAAAAAAATAAATGTGCACACCTTTGTGAAAAATGCTTGTTTCAAGAAATAAATAAGAGAATTATCACCTGAGTAAAGTTACTAAAAATATCTGCACTATCTGCTTTAGCTGTGTGTCTGATCAGCACCCGCACTGGAAAAAAAACTCTATACAATGAAAGACGTTTTAATTCTGAATATAGGACAAATTCTGGGCCTAACACATGGCCTAACACACGGCCTGAAAATGGGCCATTTATGAACAGAGCTCTTTGTATGTATGCACGGTCTTCATCATCCGGTCACTAGAAATTTTCTTTCTAATTATCAATGTCTCTCCCACCAAGCCTTAAAGCCAGGCACTCTGACCTGGAGTATGTTTATTCAATATATGGTAACTACGACTGTGATATGAGAGAAACAGATGACATAAAAGATATAGTACAATAATTCTAAGCTGGGATAGTCTTATGATTGGACAGGTTATTCTGCTACTCTGCTCTGCACCAATCCAAGTGTCACATCTGGTCTCAAAGAGATTTATTTAAATAGGCTCCCTAAGCACCATAACTACTACAATTCATGGGTGCTGTTTTTCCATCAAACTGTTTTTTGTAGAGTGTATTGATAAAAATAAAACTGGGTTCTTCTCAGCGCCCATAGACCATTCTGTCAGGAGCCATGTGAAAAATGTGAATATTAAACTTTTATCGTTATCTGTACGAATCCGTCCAACCTGTACTTTGAGACTAGTCTGACAGCAGATGCCTATCATTGCATTCTATGGCTGGACAAATTCTAAACTTAGTCATGTAGAAGAGAGAAGGAGTTTTTTTTTAAATGAAGTTGTGTTTGGATTTTTATAATGGACGCCATTGTTTTGTGTGAAGGTTTTTTTCAAAGGTACATAAACCCACCAAGCAGAAATATTAAACAGTTTGTACCATAAAATATTGATCGTACATGTCACTGAAAAAGTTTGTCGTTGTTAAAAAAGGAAAAAAAATCTGGATGTGTTTTAATTAAACGACAAGTATAGTACAGAAGCACCTTGTTAATTTCGGTTTCGCAAAATCACGTTGTTCATTAATCACAGGTAAAAGTAAATAGTGGCAGAGTATTCAGTGATCTAACGCTGCCATTTCTCAATATTAAAAAAATTCTGCAAAGGGATTTAATAAATGTTGACATTTTGTCAGGACGAACTAGTGGCCCAACACGCAGAATTAAGTAAAACACGTGACAAAGACAAACAGTAACAACATATTACCGGGCCTTAGAATGGCCGGGATTAACATAATAGAATAAACCGTCACGAGCCGAGGTCAGGAATACAGAAAGGAACAAATACGGAAAGAACAAAGCCAAAGGGTCAGGGATACCAGAAATACGGGAAGTCAAGCCAAGATCAATAACCAATAAACAGTATCAGGAATGCACTCTCGGATAACCAACAGGATGGAAACCACAACAGGGCACTGAACAACTGCAGGTTTGGGTTTAAATAACCCATTCAATTCTGCTCCCGATCTGGTGCGGTCACATTGAGGTGCCAATCAGGCACGGTGACACATTTAAGATGTTTCCATAGAAATGCGCAGTTTAATTGTGATTGTTAAATAGAGTGCTATCCTAATGGTACTACATTTATATGTCCACAGCATGATTGCACCAACGCAAAAAAGAATGCCATTGTCATTGATGCCTCTAAGGTAAGGTGAGGTTTGGGAGCAGTAGGTTTTTGGGAGCATTAGCATCTGCCTTGCAAAGACGTCTCATTGAGCTGCATTGGGAAGTCTGTGATTGGACAGCCACAGAAGGTCTGGGCGGGGTCAGAAGGGGAAGGCTTGCAAAGGCTGCAGACAAGAGATCTGCAATTTTTGCAAGCTGGTTTTAGATATACCCCCATAGAATAAAAATGCCAAATTAAATGCATGCATGTTTCCATTTCGGGTATATCCACCAAATAGCGCCTTTTATTTATTTTTCATTTATTTATTTATTTTGGAGCTGCAATTATGCAAAATCCTCTTCATTACAATTAATTTTTCAGGTCAATATTTTTAAAGTGATTCTTTAAGAGGTTGGCTTTAGACTCCAAGCTGCATAGGCCCCAATCAGTGTTCCCCTGAATCAGACCTAAATTAAAAGCATTTTATTGAATTTGTGGTATAGCTGACCATTAAACAGCCAGGTAACCTCCAGTATAATCAATCTAAGTAGCTGTGTATCTACATAATATCACGCCTGCTACTAGTATGGGCTGAACTGGTTAATGTTAATGTTAATGACGAACCAATATAAATATTTCATCAGAGAATATACAACTAAACAAAACTTTTTTCCCCTTAATTTCAGTTAGCAGGGCTTTATGTTTGTGTACAGTTTAATGACATACATCTATTATTTTATTAAATGCGTGTGTACAAGCTTAGACAGTCTGCACGCTGTATAAACATCTATTTTCTAAACTCATTTATTGACTTGTATGTCATCATTATTCATAATTAAAGTGACTGCCTATTTGAAGTAAATGAACAAGTTACGCTTGGTTAAGCTTACATTTCCTCCAGTTTATTACTATTTGGGAAAGTCTGACATTTGCCGGAAAACCATATTAAGCATTTTAGTTGCAGTGCAGCAGATCTCCACCTGTAGGCGCTCTCCTTTCCTCTTTAATACTAGTAGGCATAAAATAGACTATGTAACAAGAACAAGTGATGTTGCACCCAATACGGTGAGCATACGCATCTCATTAAAGGTAAACAGTAGTACTTTGAGTTACCATTATGAAATTGTACACTGTCATCCAGAAGTTGTTACTTATTGGCATGTCGAGTGGCAGGTCAGAGAATACTGCTATTCGTAGTCAGTTTCAACTGGGCTATAGCTAGTCACCTTAAATGCAATGAACCGCTTATGATAAACCACTTAACCACTTCCCTTCTCCATTGTAGGTTGTTTAGTCAGTTGCGTGATTATCTAAATGATCAGTCTGTACTTGGTTCAAACGTATGTTTCTGAACTGTTCTTGACGACCAATACAAAGTATTCATGGTAATTTTAAACATTGTTAAATTTCAAAGATGTTGTATACAGAAAGTAAAAAATCCACAGAATCCATGTTTAAAATGGAATAATAAGGCAAAAAAGTGATTCTTTGCTGAATTAATTTGCATATGCTCAACCAGAATCCCTTGGGGTGGTAACATCACTGGAAATTTGAAATTTCTGTGGGAAAAGCAAGTCTTATGGTTGACTGGTGTGTGCAGATATGTGTTTAACAATGTATTGACTATCCACTGACTTCAGGTGGAAGGGATTTGCGACCTTTTCCCCACCATAACTTTCTTGGTAATTTTACATGTATATGAAAATCTCTGTGTGGACTAGGTGGATGGAATGGGTGTTTTTATATTAATATTGTAATATAAGATAAGTTTCATGAATTTAGGCAGGAGATTGTTTAAAAACACATCTGGATGGAACTCTTTTAATTTTGGTAATATCCGGGATCTAGAAACCAAGGCTGGATAATTTGCTGTGGGTACCATCTACTATGGATTCCATAACGGGATTTGTAAACTCTTTGGCTAAACTCTACCACACTTTGTATGCAGTCAGTTGTTGTATGGCAGTTGTTGAAGCCCCTGAGATGACCACTTAACAATACACGCATAGTTTATTATGTTGGAAAATTATATTTATTAATACCAAAAACATAAATACTAAAAAAGTCTCATTTTCTCCACTTCAAGCTTCACATCACCTTCACAAGTCCAAAGAAAGTCTTGCCCTCTCTATAATCTACGTGACGTGCGGGGATAACATTAACATACAGACGATCTCCACTTCTGAGTTTAGCAAGCCCTCCTTGGCTCAGACTGGCGTACCATGTGGTGGATCCCGAGGGTGGACCGACGACAGACTCCGTACCAGCCAGGAGGACAGATTCAACACCGGTGGAATGTTTGAAAGCGTAGACTTCATTGAAGAGGGTGATGTTTGCCTGTTTTCCTTCAAACCCAATCTGACAGTAAACATAATACAGACCATCATGGTTGACTACAAGGCTGAAGTTTTTGTATTCTACATTGCGGTGGGTGAATGCCATATCATATGTGTGATCCCAATTCAACGTATCGCCTGTGGAATTTATACCTGGGAAGGAATAGACATGATGAAACGTTATAAATGGTCTATTGTCAAGGTGATTCTCACATATTGCAAAGGAAACTAACGCACCAGAACTGTGTCCATTTTAATTTCTAAAGATCATATACACAATTCACATAGCCCTGACCGCTCCAACCACTATGCAAAGCACCCATAGACAAGTAATCGTGTTAGACTTCCACGGACCTCCATTTGCTTAATCAATCAAGTCTTAAAGAATGCAAAAAAAAAGTGCTGTGGGTTTATAAAAAGAAAACAACACGTGACTGGAGTATCAAAGTGTACTGTCTAGACATGACGGTCAATAAAAGGTGCCCTCATACAGCAAACATGCATGATACTTACTCATTAGACATGTTCTGTCTGCCTGCCCTGTGACTGAATTTGGACATAGCTTGTGTTAACGCATATTAATAAAGAGTAGGATACATCGGGTTCTATAGAAAAAACAGCAACATTGTATCACCGAGCTATAGTGTGATCTGTTGTCACTCCCTCTCCGCAGAAAGAATGCAACAAATTCATACAAAGGGCTGGTGAGGACTCATTGGTGCAATTTATTTATGGAATGTTTATACAGCAAATGTTTTAGGACAACCTCCTTTATTGATGGTAAAAACAATTCACATTTCTGCATTGATAAAGGAGAGTTTGCCCCAAATTCAATCTGAACCTTGGTCAGAAAAGAAAGACCTGTGATCTCTAACTCACCGATCAGATGAGCAGCCACTTGTTTAGTGCAGTTTCTCTGTTTACAATTATTCTTTTCATTTCCTGCAGGGAAAACAAAAAACGTTTTGTGGTTAAATGTTTAGGGCTTACATACCCCTGTTAGGCCCCTGTTCCCACTGTCCACTCTGGTGTCCCTATTTGCCGATGCTCAGACATTCTGTGTAGTATGAGCGTATAATGGAACTTTTAATCGGGTTAACAAACTCCATTAAAAAAAATTCCACTAAAATAAGTTTGTTCCCGGCCAGTACACACTTTGGGGGGATATTGCCCCGACACATTGTACAGCTTGTCAGCATTTAAAAGACCTGGTCCTCTCAAGAAGTTCACCTGCATCTCCTCCCGTGTGACAAATTTTTCTTTATGTTTTTATTGAGATGGATAATTTGGTGTGTGGTGCTTTCAATCATATCACAATTAGTGATGTCCCGAACTGTTCGCCGAACGGTTTGCGAACAGTTCGAGAACGGTTCGCGAACGGTTCGCCACGGACTCATCATTGAGTAAACTTTGACCCTGTACCTCACAGTCAGCAGACACATTCCAGCCAATCAGCAGCAGACCCTCCCTCCCAGACCCTCCCACCTCCTGGACAGCATCCATTGTGAAGCTGCATTCTTAGTGAGCTGTCCAGAAGGTGGGAGGGTCTGGGAGGAAGGGTCTGCTGCTGATTGGCTGGAATGTGTCTGCTGACTGTGAGGTACAGGGTCAAAGTTTACTCAATGATGAGTCCGTGGCGAACCGTTTGTGGCGAACCGTTCGGCGAACAGTTTGGGACATCACTAATCACAATTCAATTAATTTCTCACAATATAGTGTAAGAGAGTGAACCCTTTTATATCGAGATACATTGAATTGGCTTATTGCAGATCATATCAAGTTATTACTGACTTAATAAAAGTAAGGAACCCAGCATATTTTAACCTAAAAAAACATTAAAGAATCATAAATTAATTCAAGAGTCGTGTTACCTTTCTTCCGGTTACGGAGTTCTTCGTCATTCTGCAATAGAAAAAAAAAAAAAGAGTTATTGTCACATAATGTTACACGGATTCTTTAAAATTAGAAATCAGAGATGTAACTGGAAAATTTGAAGATAACTACACTTTGCTGTTTAGTGGATAACCCCTAAGTGATTTATCTAAGCATTGAGTGTGTTGAATGGAAAAGCAAATATATTACATTTACACAGAAAAAAATAAAACGGTTAAGTTGCAAATATAGCTGCGTTTAAAAATGTCTTTGATTTTGGCTAAATCTGATTTTCATATCGACCCACTATTCACTAGCGAATAAATCTGACACATCGCATCACATTTGATTGTTTTAGAAAGCGTGTCTTATTTTTGCCGCTTGTTGTCCTGTTTTCACATATGAATTAATCAGACAGAGTGATCTTTTATTTTTAGACACTTTGACAAGGTTTGTGGTTATTTTTGTCCGTTATTAATCACACCTTGATAAATTGAGGCTTCTGTCTTACAGTGTCAGAAAATAAGGCTCAGTCTGTGTGATACAGCGACATCTATTTACTAAGCAGTGAATTGGGGCGAGCTGGGAAATCAGTTTTAACAATTCAAGCAAAAAAAAAATATAACATGTGACTACAGTTGAGTTTGGGTATTTTTTCCAAATTAGCTATTTTGACCTAAATTTTCTATTTTCTTTTTTTTCAGTTAACTGCAGTTTAGCGAATTTACCCCAGCGTGCAGAAAACACTCCCATCATTAATTGCAAAATGTTTCTTTTTTATTCAAAGTGAACCAAAGCAGACCAACTGGAGGCAAATCGGATTTAGAGAATGTTTCCAGCTCGGCTTTTTTTACCTTGAATTTGAAATTCACTTTGAATTCTGCCTTTAGTGAATAATCCAGATAATATTCTCAAAGCGATATAATGTCTGACACTTTGTAGTTAAAATCAACCTGCAACACCAGCTTATTGCACACTCACAGTTATCAGTATCACAGTTTTGATCATTGGCAAAAAGTGTTTTTTTTAAGGGGATTTAAAAAAAAAGATATATTTAGTTGTGATTAGATGAGATCTGATTGAATTGAGGCCTAACGTTTGCAAATCGAGTGCACACACTTTTCGTTTAATGAATCGCCCCCCCCTTTTTTATCTTTTGGTGATGTGTACAATATACAAGTAACAGCTGGGTTACAGGAACTATAAATTGCCAAATATTTTACCCAACTAGTTCCTATTGGCTGCTTTCTAATCTACAACCCGACAAACCGATAAAGACTCATTTTGCTGTGTTTGAGTGATTTTGTACTGTTCAATGTTTTAGTCATTTTTCAGATCAAGTTATGCAAATGTATTTACTAAAGAAGTTTAACTGGCTGACTGAGCATCATGGAAGATGTAGTCCCTTATCTTCACTTTAAACTCACGTGTCCCTCTGTCTTGTTTTGTGTCCCTTTTTCTCTCCCATGTTACCCTACAGCCTCTCGGTAAACAGTAAATGGGCCCATTTGTTTAACTCCAGCTTCCCATCCTCTCTATCCCAGCTTGCTCTTCTCACTAAGAAAGACACTTTGATAAATTGGCTCTTTAGAAACAAATCAGAAAATGTATTTTTTATCCTATGTTAGGTTTTCATGAAAAGACCATCTTGTTCGGCTGTTATTTCATCAAATAATTTCAGTCTAAATGTATCCTGTAGGCCGTTCAGCTCTACATCTCCCATCCCTTGCCTATATCCCCCCTACTCCCCCTCCCCCCAATTACCCACAAGAACAAAATACTTGGGCAACGTATGGATGAACATGCTTGAAATGGAGCAATCTCCATGACAACCAATGGAATGTTCTGCTTATTGAAAAACAGCTCTTCATTCATAATCCCCATCATTCTATGTTTTCTAAATTCTCTATAGAAAACATCTCTCACCCAGATGCCCGTTTTTACCAATTAACTCATTTTAAAAAACAAATTCAAATTCACTTTAAATTCCAATAACTTTTTACATTACTGAAAAATCCTTTGCCCTGCTCTCTAACCCTCTTTGTCAACTCGATCTTCCCATTCCATTAACTCTGCACCCCCAGCCCCGATCCAACTTACAATTTTATTTTTGTTTACCCCCATCCTCTACCTATATCATACAAATCATAAGTTCAACAAAACCTGTGGTGACATGACTTTTTGCTGGAGTTACACACAGCAACACACAATGACGCACAACTTCTGTCAGATTCCACATAACTGGCATAGAGATAAAGGAAGCCTTCCGTCACTGGTACAAGCCAAATGCAGTTAGCATTCACCCCTTGAAGGAGTTAGCAGAGGCACAAAACGTAGGGAAATTACCTTAAAATGTCCCACAACTAAAATAAAAAATCTAATTTTCCTTTACATTTTTAAAAAATTGATGTTTAAAAAAAATATTTATCTATCATCAGCATACTTAGAAACAATAGAATTTTAAATGTATACTTCTCGCAAAACAAAAAAAAAATATATATATAAATGACAGACATCTTTAGATCTTAAGCCTGCGAGCAGAACTCGCTAAGATGACGGTATCACTGTTTATCTGGTCATCACACAAAGTCTTATAACTACCGTCTGCAGAATGTTTGGAGGTCAAGTCTTTTTGTAACACTATACGTATAACCAATGCCTATATCTGCCGTCTTACCTGTTTTTGTGTGTTTCTCTCTCTGGCCTCTGAAGCGGACGCAGAAAATATAACAATAAGCACTGCAAGCAGCGGTACCAGACACCCTTTCATTTTCAGTCTACTTTCTCTTAGTGAGTTGCTCTGCACAAACACTGCCTTTTAGAATGGCGAATGGGGATGCCCAATCACCACATCCTGTGCTGGGGATTTTACTATAAGCAGTGAGACTAGTGGAAAATCAAAAATCAATCACTTACATATATAGAAGGGACAATCCCTAATAGTGTTAGAAAAAATAAAAAATTTCTGTAAATGTCACCATTAAAGTCTATGGGAATTTTGTACATATATTATTCGGAAATGTTTTATAGTAGTACTGAATCATTTGGAGAGCTTATTGAAACTAGGCCATTTTTAGAAATATCTACAAATTCCTTCAGTTTTGTGGTGGGGGAGAGCAAGGGGGAGGCTGGATTTTGAGGGTGACGTGTCGACAGCTCAAATTATTTTCCACATTGGGTCTTGTTTAACACTATAGCAGACGACTGTGTTAGTCCAAGAAAGGACGGTGTGTGGCTTTTGCCTACTTACATCTAATCCACCGACTACAATTCCCATTATCCCTTTACTTCCTGATGTTCTTGTTGGGTGCTGATGTTGGTGAATTCTTGAAAAATCACACTTTAGTGAAAGACTTTGAAAGTATATCCAGCTTTGCTAACCTGTGTGATCTCCTCATATTTTTTTTTACTAGTTGAGCTATTTGGGCGATTTTCTTTGAATTCCTCTCGATTCACATCAGAACGTCACACATCAAACAGTACATTAATAGCAGACTGCTCCTTTAACATATATTATAACGCAGAGCTGTGAAATGGACCAATCAGAAGACAATGCGAAACGGAGGACAAATCACTGATTTAAATGTAAATGTGATGTCAGCAACTTTATTGTCAACATGAATCCAGATTCTGCTGACCCATTACTAAATATGGCATACATAGCTTCAAACATGCTTGTCCTGTACTGATGGAGGTACATATGGCTAACTGTAACACAGAACGACAATGGGACCAGATAATACATTGAAGCTCCAAAGTTACAGGAATTAGAACTATGGTGACATATTCTAAGTTTTCAGGAGAGCAAAGGGGGTCGTTAGGGGTGAGCTGGTGTGGGCTGAAGCCCCTAGAAGGGCCTAGAATTGGCATTTAGCAATGAAAGGGTTACAGGAGAAGAGGAAGATGGCATTTAGTAGTGAAAGGGTTACAGGAGAAGAGGAAGATGGCATTTAGTAATGAAAGGGTTACTGGAGAAGAGGAAGATGGCATTTAGTAATGAAAGGGTTACAGGAGAAGAGGAAGATGGCATTTAGTAATGGAAAGAGGTGGCATTTAGTAATGAAAGGGTTACAGAAGAGAAGAGGAAGATGGCATTTAGTAATGAAAGGGTTACAGAAGAAGAGAAAGATGACATTTGGAAACTGTGAATAAGATAGGTAGGGGAGAGGGACAAAAGAGAGAGGCACTTAGGAATAATGCACAAGAGACATCCATTAGAAAATAGAATATTAAAAACAATATGGAAGATGTGAGAGCTTGTCTGGGAGGAAAGAGAATATAAATAAGAAGCAATAATGTGCTGGGTGGGGAATTACGGGGTAGAAAGTGTAAATGGATTGGGGTAATGAGATTAGAAAGTAGAGAGATGGAGAGGACAGAGCGTAAAGGAGGTAAGAAAGTAGAGGGATGGAGAGGACAGAGCGTAAAGGAGGTTAGAAAGTAGAGGGACGGAGAGGACAGAGCGTAGAGAGTTAGGGAGGCAGGGATGGAGAGGACAGAGCGTATGATGAGAGACGACAGATGATATTAGAGAGTAGAGGAGTGGAGAGTTTAGACAATCAGTGAGTTTAGAAAGTGGAGGGTTGATGAGGTTTGACAGCAGAATAGTGATGAGTTTAGAAGTAGATGATCGGTGAGTTTAGAAAGTAGAGGGGTGATAAGCTTTGAAGCAGATGATTGGTGAGTTTAGAAAGTAGAGAGTTGATGAGTTTTGAAGTAGATGATCGGTGAGTTTAGAAATTAGAGGGGTGATCAATTTAGAAAGTAGATAATCGGTGAGTATAGAAAGTAGAGAGTTGATAAGTTTTGAAGTAGATGATCGGTGAGTTTAGAAAATAGAGAGGTAATAAGTTTTGAAGTAGATAATTGGTGAATTTAGAAAGTAGAGAGGTGATGAATTTAGGAGTAGATCGATGAATTTAGGATGTATGTAGGTGATAAGTTTTGAAGTAGATGATCGGTGAGTTTAGAAAATAGAGGGGTGATAAGTTTTGTAGCAGATTAGAGAGTAGATGGCAGAAAGAAGAAGGATAAGAGCTTAGAGAGTAGAGTGGTTGGAATATTAGCTATATGGAGATTTAAGAGACAAAAGGGATTGAGAAGGGAGGATAGATGTGGGTAGGTTAGAGAGTAACAGGTAAGGTAAGGTGAGGTGGGAGAGTTAGGTCTTAAGGAAGCAAAAAATTAAATGTGGTTAGATATGAGATAAACAGGGGTTACAGGATAAAGAGTAGAGGGTTGGGGAGCTTGGAGAGTATGGGGATGGGGAGCTTGGAGAGTAGGGGGATGGGAGCTTGGGCAGTACAGGGATGGGGAGGTAGGAGAGTATGGTGATAGGGAAGTTAGATAGGTTAGAGTTAGACAGTAGATGGTAAGGTAGGAGAGTAGAGAGAGAGGGTAGTGGAGTTAGAAAGGAGTGATGTATGTTGGGAATGTGACAAGAGGGCAGATGAGGTGGTTAGATAGAACTAGGGAGGTTAGAGAGTATCGGGGAGAAGAGGTTAGAGAGCAAAGCAGTGGAAAGGTTAGAGAGAAGGGGTAGTAAGGTTAAAGCGGTGAGAAGGCCTAGAGTAAAGAGGATGCTAGAGCAGTGGAGGGGAGGCTTAGAGTAAAGTTTGAGGAGGTTAGAGCAGTGGGGGTTAGTTTGGTGAGGGTTAGAGCAGTGGGAAGGTTACAGTAGAGGTTTGGGGAGGTTAAATTAGTGGGGGGGTTAGAGGGAGGGTTAAAGCAGTGGAGGGGAGGCTTTGAGTAAAGGTTTGGGGGTGCTAGAGCAGTGGAGGGGAGGCTTAGAGTAAAGGTTTTGGTAAGGCTTAGAGCAGTGGATGTTAGAGTAAAGGTTTGCGGAGGTTAGAGCAGTGGGGGTAGAGTAAAGATTTGGGGAGGATAGAGCAGTCGTGGTAGAGTAAAGGTTTGGGGAGGGTTAGAGTAGCGGAGGGGTCAGAGTAAAGGTTTGGGGGTGCTAGAGCAGTGGAGGGGAGGCTTAGAGTAAAGGTTTGGGGAAGGCTTAGAGCAGTGGGTGTTAGAGTAAAGGTTTGTGGAGGTTAGAGCAGTCGTGGTAGAGTAAAGGTTTGGGGAGGTTAGAGCAGTGGGGGATGTTAGAGTAAAGATTTGGGGAGGATAGAGCAGTCGTGGTAGAGTAAAGGTTTGGGGAGGTTAGAGCAGTGGGGGGTGTTAGAGTAAAGGTGTGGAGAGGATAGAGCAGTGGGGGGTTAAGGGTTGTGGAGGTTAGAGCAGTGGGGAGG
>OW240920.1:15752979-15809809 GCA_933207985.1 Pelobates cultripes
CTGCCCTCTATAGTCCTCCCTGGCACCATGACTCCCTGGTGCCTGTACCCTATAGCTCTCCCTGGCACCATGACTGCCAGACTGCCCCAAAATCTGCCTGCACACTATAGCCCTCCCTAGCACCATGACTGGCAGACCTCCCCAGGATCTGCCCTGTTTGCACCCTGTAGCCCTCCCTGGCACCATGACTGGCAGACTGCCCTAGGATCTGCTCTGCTTGCACCCTATAGCCCTCCATGGCACCATGACTGGCAGACCTTCCAGGATCTGCCCTGCTTGCACCCTATAGCCGTCCCTGGCACTATGACTGGCAGACCTTCTAGGATCTGTCTTGCCTGCCCTCTGTAGCCCTCCCTGGCACCATGACTGGCTGACTGCCCCGGGATCTGCCCTGCTTGCACTCTTTAGCCCTCCCTGGCACCATGACTGGCAGACCTTCCAGGATCTGCCATGCCTGCACTCTATAACCCTCCCTGGCACCATGACTGGCATAATGCCCCAGGATCTGCCCTCCATGCACCCTATAGCCATCCCTAGCACTATGACTAGCAGTCCTCCCCAGGATCTGTTCTGCCTTTACCCATGACTGGCAGACTGCCCCCAAAATCTGCCCTGCCTGCACACTATAGCCCTCCCTGGCACCATGACTGTCAGAAAGCCCCATGATCTGCCCTGCCTGCCCTCTATAGCCCTCCCTGGCACCATGACAGGCAGACTTCCCCAGGATCTGGCCTACTTGCACCCTATAGCCCTTCCTGGCACCATGACTGGCAGACCTCCCCAGCATCTGCCTTGCTTGCACCCTATAGCCCTCCCTGGCACCATGACTGGCAGACTGCCCCAATATCTGCCCTGCTTGCACCCTATAGCCCTCCCTGGCACCATGACTGGCAGACTGCCCCAATATCTGCCCTGCCTGCACACTATAGCCCTCCCTGGCACCATGACTGGCAGACTGCCCCAATATCTGCCCTGCCTGCACACTATAGCCCTACCTGGCACCATGACTGGCAGACTGCCCCAATATCTGCCCTGCCTGCACACTATAGCCCTACCTGGCACCATGACTGGCAGACATCCCCAGGATCTGTCCTGCCTGTACCCTATAATCCTCTCTGGCACCATGACTGGCAGTCCTCCCCAGGATCTGCCATGCCTGCACCCTATAGCTCCCCTGGTACCATGACAGGCAGACTGCCCCATGACCTGCCCGTCTGCACCCCATAACCCTCCCTGGCACCATGACTGGCAGACTGCCCCAGGATCTGCCCTCCATGCACCCTATAGCCATCACTGGCACCATCACTGGCAGACCTCCCCAGGATCTGTCCTGCCTGTACCCTAAAATCCTCCCTGGCACCATGACTGGCAGACCTCCCCAGGATCTGCCATGCCTGCACCCTATAGCCCCCCTGGTACCATGACAGGCAGACTGCCCGATGACCTGCCCGTCTGCACCCCATAACCCTCCCTGGCACCATGACTGGCAGATTGCCCCAGGATCTGCCCTCCATGCACCCTATAGCCATCACTGGCACCATGACTGGCAGACCTCCCCAGGATCTGTCCTGCCTGTACCCTAAAATCCTCCCTGGCACCATGACTGGTGGACCTCCCCAGGATCTGCCCTCTATAGTCCTCCCTGGCACCATGACTCCCTGGTGCCTGTACCCTATAGCTCTCCCTGGCACCATGACTGCCAGACTGCCCCAAAATCTGCCTGCACACTATTGCCCTTCCTAGCACCATGACTGGCAGACCTCCCCAGGATCTGCCCTGTTTGCACCCTGTAGCCCTCCCTGGCACCATGACTGGCAGACTGCCCTAGTATCTGCTCTGCTTGCACCCTATAGCCCTCCATGGCACCATGACTGGCAGACCTTCCAGGATCTGCCCTGCTTGCACCCTATAGCCGTCCCTGGCACTATGACTGGCAGACCTTCTAGGATCTGTCTTGCCTGCCCTCTGTAGCCCTCCCTGGCACCATGACTGGCTGACTGCCCCGGGATCTGCCCTGCTTGCACTCTTTAGCCCTCCCTGGCACCATGACTGGCAGACCTTCCAGGATCTGCCATGCCTGCACTCTATAACCCTCCCTGGCACCATGACTGGCATAATGCCCCAGGATCTGCCCTCCATGCACCCTATAGCCATCCCTAGCACTATGACTAGCAGTCCTCCCCAGGATCTCTTCTGCCTTTACCCATGACTGGCAGACTGCCCCCAAAATCTGCCCTGCCTGCACACTATAGCCCTCCCTGGCACCATGACTGTCAGAAAGCCCCATGATCTGCCCTGCCTGCCCTCTATAGCCCTCCCTGGCACCATAACAGGCAGACTTCCCCAGGATCTGGCCTACTTGCACCCTATAGCCCTTCCTGGCACCATGACTGGCAGACCTTCCAGGATCTGCCATGCCTGCACTCTGTAGCCCTCCCTGGGACCATGACTGTCAGACTGCCCCAGGATCTACCACACTTGCAACCTATAGCTCTCCCTGGATCAATCACTGAGAGACTGCTCCATGATCTGTACTGCTTGCACTCTATAGCCCTCCCTAGCACCATGACTGGCAGATTGCCCCAAGATCTGCCCTGCTTGCACCCTGAGCCCTCCCTGGCACTGGTTAGAGGTAACTACCACACAGAGTGCCCTGTGTCAGCTCATTATCAATGCAGCACTATCCAAACCACCCATCAGGGCCCTACACACCTCATCCCACCAGATTCAGTGCCTCACATGTCATGCCACCACACTCAGTGCCCCATACCTCACCCCACCACACTCAGTGCCGTACACATCTCCCCACCACACTTAGTGCCTTACACCACCACACTCCGTGCCCCACGCTTCATCCAACCACACTTAGTGCCCCACGTCATCCCACCACACTCAGTGCTCCATATGTCATCCCACCACATCCAGTTCCCCACATGTCATCCCACCACACACTGTGCCACACACCTCATCCTTCCTGCCTTCACTAAACCCACTAATTGGTGCCCAACACCTCACCCCTGGAGGTTCTTCAGTCACAACCCAACACACTTGGTTGCCCCACAACTCATCCCACCACATTCAGTGCCCCACACATCACCCCACCACATTCAGTGCTTCACATGTCATGCTACCACACTCAGGGCCCCATACCACACCCCACCACACTCAGTGCTGTACACATCACCCCACCACACTCAGTGCTGTACACATCAATACACCACACTCAGTGCCCCACACCTCACACTGCCACATTCAGTGCCCCACACCTCACACCACCACACTCATTGCCCCACACATCATCCAACCACACTTAGTGCCCCACATGTTATCCCACCACACTCAATGCCCCACATGTCATCCCACCACACTCTGTGCCCCACACATCCTTCCTGCCTTCACTAAACCCACTAATCGGTGCCCAACACCTCACCCCTGGAGGTTCTTCAGTCACAACCCAACACACTTGGTTGCCCCACAACTCATCCAACCACATTCAGAACACCACTTCTCACCTTACAGCTTTTCTTTACACCCCTTCACATTCAATGTCCTTCCAACAGGCTCTCCATCCCTGCAGCCCTCTGTGAACTCACTACACCCTTGCCTCTTACCTCCTCCATACAGCCCTCTATAACCGACTTTTCACCACTGCTCCCCAACCTCACCATTATCTGTGCCCCATCATTGCACCTATTCCTACAGCCCTTTCTGCTGCACCAGAGTGGCCATCCTTGCGCCCTCTCTGAATCTACCACACACTATGCCCAATCTCCTCAGCCCTGCCTAGTATGTACCCTTTATAGATACCCTATCTAGCCTAAGCCCAGCCATCACTCCCTGCCTCCCTCTCTCTCACATACTGTTTGTGAATAACCAAACAATAGTCTGTCATAGCAGCTCACCCCCAGCATTATGGATAACCTGCACATGTAGTGCCCTGCAGCCCTGTCTGCTAATGACTCACCCTCACAGTGTCCTGTCCTTGCATTACTTTCCTCGCTGACAGCTTACAATTCTCACTGTGAGTCCACATTTAGATGTTTGGCAGAAAGCTGCACAAGCAATTAACTTCCAGCCGCCAGCTTTAGTTTGACTACAATTCCCATTATCTGTCCACTTTCTGGCTAGGGCTAGTAGTAGTTGCAGTCTGACTACTGACTGACCACATGTTGCCTAAACCGTAAACATCTCTCCTTCTGCCTCCTGTATTACTATCCTGCAATAAAGCCTCGATTCCTGATGGTCTGCTGGTTTCTCCCCCTACATCCCATCTCCCTTTCATGTTTTCGTGTCATTTTGATGTGTTTTCCCATTGCCTCTCCTTCTGGCTTTGATTACCTCCCCAGCCTCACTGTGTCCCAGCTCATCGCTGCTAGTTTTCTGTGCCTCCATTCCATCCACTGTTTACAGAAATGGTGGTGAGAGCATGGAATCGCCTCCAGCAGAGATGGTAGGGGGAATCTAACATCCTGTTGGTAGTATAAGTGTCACTTGTTTTATGTTTTTATCTTCTGGTTTTATTTTTTTAAGTCCCCTCAATTCCAACACTGATTGTTTTGCCTACACCCTTACACATACCCTGACTTTATCACCGTAACGCCATCCTGCCCTGTCTGCTAATTGTGTTCTGAGCCCATGTAACACGCCGCCATGTCTCCAGTAACTCCGGCCTGCTTGACAGAGCGCGGATACTCCGAGCTTTCCACCCACTCAGACCCTGCTCTGTCTCTAACACCTTGGCCCAGTCCTACAACCTTCTCTGCTGTGCCTGCTCTCTGTTTTGTGTAAGCATCTTAATTATCAGTTAGCGAAGAACATCTGTATAGTCATGTAAACACAGGCATCTATCTGTAAACACACATATTCCCATGCACATGTGTGTGCGGGCACCCATGAAGATACAGTTATTGTGTGTGTGTGTGTGTGTGTGCGGGCACCCATGAAGATACAGTTATTGTGTGTGTGTGTGTGTGCGGGCACCCATGAAGATACAGTTATTGTGTGTGTGTGTGTGTGCGGGCACCCATGAAGATACAGTTATTGTGTGTGTGTGTATGTGTGTGTGTGTGTGTATGTGTGTGTGTGTGCAGGAACCCATCAAGATACAGTTATTGTGTGTGTGTGTGTGTGCGGGCACCCATGACGATACAGTTAGTGTGTGTGTGTGTGTGTGTGTGTGTCATGCGTTAAAACTGAGCGACCAGACTCCTATAGGGTCTGCATGCTGGGGGGTACATACTCCCTGTGCATTACTGCCTATTCACATGAAAACCTTTAACACGTCCAACTGTAATAATGGATATACACGTACACCTCGCTGTATCTACTTAAATTTATAGTGCAGGAAGAGCACAATATATGATTGCCAAACAGGTTATATAATCTGTTTGTGAACAAAGTTACAGAAAGGAAAACAATCTAGCTGAACCTGTTAGTACTCCGGCTCATAAAAAGCAGAACATACAGAGAGCCTTGCTTCTTTGACAGAGCTAGCACTCCAACTCACACAACGCAAAGCATGCAGAAATAGCATTCCAACTCACACAAAGCAAAGTACGCAGAACTAGTACTCCAACTCAGACAATGCACAGCATGCAAGCTAGCACTTCAACTCATACAAAGCACAGCATGCACATCTTTCCTGCCTTGATAGAGCTTGTGCTCTAATTCGTACAAAGCTGAGCTTTGCTTCCCCGACAGTCACACAGAGCCTTGCTTCCAACAAAAGTCTTTGTATAACAGTGGTTGGATAACCTTGATTTGTGTGCAGAGCGTTGCAGAACCTCACTGAAAGACAGAGCTGTGCAGAACCACAATTAATGCAGAGATTTATAGCTCCAAAGAATTGTATTTTATGTGCAGATCTGTGAACAGCCGTACATAGAGCTTTAACTCGCGCAAAACCATGACCTTGGTGTATGTGCAGAGCCATACAGAACCTCATCTTGCACATTGACAATAACATAGAATGTAAAGTCGTGCAGAGCCCCGCAGAGCATCATCTTACACGGGGGATATCTTATAGAACCTCGAATAGTGCCGAGCCGAACCTCATCTCACGCAGAGTAAATCACTCAGAACCTGGACTCGTGCAGAGCCACACAGAGCCTCATCTCACGCCGAGACAAAGACGACCTTGGTTTATGTGCAGAGCTAGACATAACCTTGGCTCTGGCGCAGAGCGATGCAGAGCCCCCGTAATTGACTGCTGGTGAATTTATAGAGGCAATATTGCAGATGGTTTGCCTGCCTAATTACGAAGAAGAACAAAAAATAAATTCTAAGTGCCTGGAAAAAAAACAAACAATATATCCTTCATTAAAACAAATGATATCCACCAAAACTCAAACTAATGAAAACATCTGCATGCACAAGACGTGTCCTGATAACGCAGACTTCCATGTCAGTCCCATGTCATCGTGCTACACGTATGACTCAGTTTGTACATAAGTGAATTAGACAATCCTGGTGAATGGCATTGCTCGGAGCTCATCCCATTCACCTGTCACTAGAATTTTATATTGTCTATTATCTCCTGCGTCACTTGGTTGCTCACTCCTCTGCTGTTTGTTATTTACCCTAAGAAAGTCTCACGGTTTATTCAAATAACCGCAATTAGAAGACTTCATGTTCCCTGCTGCAACAGGATATAAAATATTCCCTCCAGCTATCCGATTAGCCTGTCCCTGTAAATCTTGATTTTCAAATGAAGGAGCATCAAGTTGGATGTGAGCAAGTTGAGCGTAGAATCATAGCCAGTAAAGGCCTGGGGCTACGGTTCCTTCAACTTGACCATTGGAAGCCAAAAGGTAGAACCCCAGTTGTTTCAAGACTACAATTCCCATGATGTTTTGTCAGCAAGGCAATTAAGGGATTAGTTTAAATTTAGCTGGCGTTCTGCGTTATGACCCCTTGTGACCTGGGGTATAAGTGTCACGGATAATGATGTAGGTTTAAAAATATAATTATACCCTAGGGGACAAGGGTTGTAGGCGTCTTTCATGATGTTTTGGGTTAGTTTACAACTTTTTAGTTTTTGCTGATCTAACACTGTCATGCAGCTCCGCCAGGGAAAGCCCATGGGATTTGTAGTACATCATTAGCTGCAGATCAATGGTCTGTGTTTTACTGAGGGGGGTGATTGCAAACGTTTAAAGGCAGATGTTACTAGTTTCTACATTCACACCTATACAGCAGTATCTCATCACCCGTTATACATTCATTCACCCATGCCCACCAGGGCGTGTAACTTCTCACCCCTGCCCACCAGGGCGTGTAACTTCTCACCCATGCCCACCAGGGCGTGTAACCTCTCACCCATGCCCAACAGGGCGTGTAACTTCTCACCCATGCCTACCTTGGCTGGTGACATTTCACCCATGCCGGCCGGGGCTAGTAACTTCCTACCCATGTCACTCTGGGCTGATTGCCACTCACACTATATTACAAGGGGTGGGATATTAACCCCAGTGTTAAATTAGCAATTTGTATTTTTTCAGCAGCATGATGTGCATTGATTGTGTCTGTGAATGGGAAATTGTAAGATCTCCCAATCTGGGAGCCGGACAGTTATCTATGTGAACACCTGTCTGTTAAAACACTGTTTTTACACTTTCCGTTCAACCAGTTAATATCTTATTATACCTTAACCTAATTACCTCTAACTGTCCCCCACTCCCACAACTACCTACAGCCTAACTGTCCCCTAATCCTACACCTACCTACAGCCTAACTTTCCCCCACTCCCACAACTACCTACAGCCTAACTGTCCCCTAATCCTACACCTACTTAAAGCCTAACTGTCCCCCACTCCCACAGCTATCTACAACCTAACTGTCCCCTAATCCTACACCTACCTACAGCCTAACTGTCCCCCACTCCCACAACTACCTACAGCCTAACTGTCCCCTAATCCTACACCTACCTACAGCCTAACTTTCCCCCACTCCCACAACTACCTACAGCCTAACTGTCCCCTAATCCTACACCTACCTACAGCCTAACTGTCCCCCACTCCCACAACTACCTACAGCCCTAACTGTCCCCACTCCCACAACTATCTACAGCCTAATTGTCCCACAACTACCTACAGCCTAACTGTCCCCCACTCCCATAGCTATCTACAGCCTAACTGTCCCCTAATCCTACACCTACCTACAGCCTAACTGTCCCCCACTCCCACAACTTCTACAGCCTAACTGTCCCCACTCCCACAACTATCTACAGCCTGTTGTCCCCACAGCTATCTACAACCTAACTGTCCCCTAATCCTACACCTACCTACAGCCTAACTGTCCCCCACTCCCACAACTACCTACAGCCTAACTGTCCCCTAATCCTACACCTACCTACAACCTAACTGTCCCCCACTCCCACAACTATCTACAGCCTAATTGTCCCCCACAATTACCTACAGTCTAACTGTTCCCCACAACCACCTACAGCCCCCTGCTCCCATAACTACCTAGATCATAACTGTCCCCCACTCCCAGAACTACCTACAGCCTAGCAGTCCCCAGCACACACCCTCCATAGAGCCTAATCCCTCTCCAGTTCACACACATCTAGAAGACTCCCCACACAGATTCACACCTTTCTTACAATCTCGCCTCAGACACTCACCCTTACCTGGCAGTCTCTAGCCTTGCACTCCCCTCACACTCACCTGCCAGACGCTCTCCTCCCCCATGGATGCTTTACTTGCAGTCCCCTAATACAGACCCTCTACACGTTTTGCAACCTTCATCTAAAAGACACACCTGCCATGTGCCCCCCAATGTGACCATGTGTCTGATCCCCACAGAAACATGTTTGTGTTGCAGCCCCTCAAATTTATTGGTTTTCATATCATTAAAAAAGGGAATGTCAACTTTCAAGCCAGATTAATGGATTTGGTAAAAATCTGCAAATCTAATATTGTTTCCAATTTTCTTTTTATTTATTTATTTTGTCTAATATTTGAACATTCCCATTTTAGTGAATGGATCTTTGAATTTTACTCGTTTCTGTGCTCAGAGCAGGGATGGGATTTTTTGTTTTTCTCGATGCTTTCTGTAATATCTATTTTGTTATGTATACACAGTATACATATTTTTCTTCCAATTCCCATGGACTCATTGTCGAGAAAAATAAATCCAGTCTTTAACATTTTAATAAAAGCCCTCTGCTCAGAGTAAGAGTCCGTGCCCCCCAGTATAATATAAAAATGACTTGCCCAAAGAGCCTGCACCTCTCTCAATCTGCATAAAAAATCCAGAAATATCTTTACATCCTCACGTACTGTTTTGCTGTAGAATTAATTGGTTCTATTTATAAATGTGACCTCTCGGCTTTTTTTTTTGTTTTTTGCCAATAAATGTTTTGTTTTTTGTTTTTCTTTAAAGTTTTTTATTTATGTATTTATTTTTAAGTGGGAGGGAGCAGACGCACACCACATGATAAGTAAACAAGGAAGTAGAAATGCGTAAGAGAACACACAGTAATTTGCCTGGTATGTTACTTTATGACACAATAAAGCCTACAGATCTCTGGGCTAGTGTTCCTTTAAAGCCTAATAAACAACCTCCCCCCAGCCGTTCTTCTCAAAGTTATCAGACTATCTAAATGCCATGGCTAGTAGGAAGCACGTCTCCCACCGTTCTTCGCTCTGAGGCATAAATGCTATTTTTAAAGAACTGTGGGATAAATGGAGTGTTTCTTTTGGTACACAGTCATCAATTTATCACACCGCAGGGGAAAAGATATGTTGTATGTGTCACCTCGTAGGGGGCAAGAGGGACTTTAAATGCTCTGCCGTCACGGTGTGGTCAGCCTGTTGCAATCTGGTTACTGTGGTCCAAGAGTCACATCATGTTCAGCTTCTTGGCTTGCTTGTAGGGAGTCATAGTATTCAGGAGGTTGAGGTCCAACCTGTGGACTGTCATATAATGTTCTTTTTCTCACTCTTTTTGCAGATGCTCAATGTATTTAACCCCCTTCGTAAATCTGGCAGTGACACCTGCCTCTCACCTGACAACCCCCAGCACTGGAAACGTGCAGCTATCAGAAGAGCCCCACCGGCTGCAATCCCTGCCTCCGCATCGAGCCCCGCATCCCCCTTCCCGGTGCCTGAAGTACGGGTAGAGCGCTCTTTCAGCGCCGGCCATTTGGTGTGTGACAGCGAGGAGGAGGAGGGCGCAGATGGAGCATCACTTGGGGTACCCAGGTCTATGTGGAGGACACGAAGTGAGTCCCACTTGGACACGGGTGGTGGAGATGAAACACTTGTGGCAAAGGAGAAGTCCGGCAGCGGATGGAGCTTGCCATCGCCAAAGACCATGAGGAAGAAGAGGAGGGCTGCAAAGGTGACAGCGGCAAAACACAACCTGCTGTCCTTTTTTATGGGATCCTTTAAGGTAAATACAGTGTACAAATAAATACCTTAAGGGGTGGGGACAGAATGACACTGGCTGCAAGGTGACACAGTGACACAAAAAGAAGGATGCTCTGACCTTCACATTTATGTGGCAAATCAAATACCAGTGTGCTCTGGTTCTCTCTTCCATTCCGTCTACCAGTGAGCAGTCTCTAAACCTCTCTTCCATTCCGTCTATCAGTGTGCAGTCTCTAAATCTCTCTTCCATTCCGTCTACCAGTGTGCAGTCTCTAAACCTCTCTTGTATTCCGTCTACCAGTGTGCAGTCTCTAAACCTCTCTTGCATTCCGTCTATCAGTGTGCAGTCTCTAAACTTCACCTCCATTCCGTCTATCAGTGTGCAGTCTCTAAACCTCTCCTCCATTCCATCTATCAGTGTGCAGTCTCTAAACCTCTCTTCCAAGCCGTCTATCAGTGTGCAGTCTCTAAACCTCTCTTCCATTCCGTCTACCAGTGTGCAGTCTCTAAACCTCTCTTCCATTCCATCTACCAGTGTGCAGTCTCTAAACTTCTCCTTCATTCCGTCTATCAGTGTGCAGTCTCTAAACTTCTCCTCCATTCCGTCTATCAGTGTGCAGTCCCTAAACATCTCTCCCATTCCAACTATCAGTGTGCAGTCCCTAAACCTCTCTCTAGTACAGTCTATCAGTGTGCAGTCTCTAAACTTCTCCTCCATTCCGTCTATCAGTGTGCAGTCCCTAAACATCTCTCTCATTCCAACTATCAGTGCGCAGTCTCTAAACCTCTCTCTAGTACAGTCTATCAGTGTGCAGTCTCTAAACCTCTCTCTTGTTCAGTCTATCAGTGTGCAGTCTCTAAACCTCTCTCTTGTTCTGTCTATCAGTGCGCAGTCTCTAAACCTCTCTCTTGTTCCGTCTATCAGTGTGCAGTCTCTAAACCTCTATTCCATTCTGTCTATCAGTGTGCAGTCTCTAAACCTCTCTCTCGTTCCGTCTATCAGTGCGCAGTCTCTAAACCTCTCTCTTGTTCCGTCTATCAGTGTGCAGTCTCTAAACCTCTCTCTTGTTCCGTCTATCAGTGTGCAGTCTCTAAACCTCTATTCCATTCTGTCTATCAGTGTGCAGTCTCTAAACCTCTCTCTCGTTCCGTCTATCAGTGCGCAGTCTCTAAACCTCTCTCTTGTTCCGTCTATCAGTGTGCAGTCTCTAAACCTCTCTCTTGTTCCGTCTATCAGTGTGCAGTCTCTAAACCTCTATTCCATTCTGTCTATCAGTGTGCAGTCTCTAAACCTCTCTCTTGTTCCGTCTATCAGTGTGCAGTCTCTAAACCTCTATTCCATTCTGTCTATCAGTGTGCAGTCTCTAAACCTCTCTCTTGTTCCGTCTATCAGTGTGCAGTCTCTAAACCTCTCTCTTGTTCCGTCTATCAGTGTGCTGTCTCTAAACCTCTCTCTCATTCCATCTATCAGTGTGCAGTCTCTAAACTTCTCTTCCATTCCGTCTATCAGTGTGCAGTCTCTAAACCTCTCTCTCGTTCCGTCTATCAGTGTGCAGTCTCTTAACCTCTCTCTCGTTCTGTCTATCAGTGTGCAGTCTCTAAACCTCTCTCTCGTTCCATCTATCAGTGTGCAGTCTCTAAACCTCTCTCTCATTCCATCTATCAGTGTGCTGTCTCTAAACCTCTCTCTTGTTCCGTCTATCAGTGTGAAGTCTCTACACCTCTCTTCCATTCCATCTACCAGTGTGCAGTCTCTACACCTCTCTTCCATTCCATCTACCAGTGTGCAGTCTCTAAACTTCTCTTCCATTCCATCTACCAGCGTGCAGTCTATAAACCTCTCTCTCGTTCCGTCTATCAGTGCGCAGTCTCTAAACCTCTCTCTTGTTCAGTCTATCAGTGTGCAGTCTCTAAACCTCTCTCTCATTCCATCTATCAGTGTGCAGTCTCTAAACCTCTCTCTTGTTCAGTCTATCAGTGTGCAGTCTCTAAACCTCTCTCTTGTTCCGTCTATCAGTGTGCTGTCTCTAAACCTCTCTCTTGTTCCGTCTATCAGTGTGCAGTCTCTAAACCTCTCTTCCATTCCATCTATCAGTGTGCAGTCTCTAAACCTCTCTCTCATTCCATCTACCAGTGTGCAGTCTCTAAACCTCTCTCTCATTCCATCTACCAGTGTGCAGTCTCTAAACCTCTCTCTCATTCCATCTATCAGTGTGCAGTCTCTAAACCTCTCTCTCATTCCATCTACCAGTGTGCAGTCTCTAAACCTCTCTCTCATTCCATCTATCAGTGTGCAGTCTCTAAATCTCTCTTCCATTCCATCTATCAGTGTATAGTCTCTAAGCCTCTCTCTTGTTCCGTCTTCCAGTGTGCAGTCTCTAAACCTCTCTCTCATTCCATCTATCAGTGTGCAGTCTCTAAATCTCTCTTCCATTCCGTCTATCAGTGTGCAGTCTCTAAACCTCTCTCTCGTTCCGTCTATCAGTGTGCAGTCTCTTAACCTCTCTCTCGTTCCGTCTATCAGTGTGCAGTCTCTAAACTTCTCTTCCATTCCGTCTATCAGTGTGCAGTCTCTAAACCTCTCTCGTTCCGTCTATCAGTGCGCAGTCTCTAAACCTCTCTCTTGTTCAGTCTATCAGTGTGCAGTCTCTAAACCTCTCTCTTGTTCCGTCTATCAGTGTGCAGTCTCTAAACCTCTCTTTCATTCCATCTATCAGTGTGCAGTCTCTAAACCTCTCTTCCATTCCATCTATCAGTGTGCAGTCTCTAAACCTTTCTCTCATTCCATCTATCAGTGTGCAGTCTCTAAACCTCTCTCGTTCCATCTATCAGTGTGCAGTCTCTAAACCTCTCTCTCATTCCATCTATCAGTGTGCAGTATCTAAACCTCTCTCTCATTCCATCTATCAGTGTGCTGTCTCTAAACCTCTCTCTCGTTCCATCTATCAGTGTGGAGTCTCTAAACTTCTCTTCCATTCTATCTACCAGTGTGCAGTCTCTAAACCTCTCTCGTTCCATCTACCTGTGTGCAGTCTCTAAACTTCTCTTCCATTCCGTCTATCAGTGTGCAGTGTCTAAACCTCTCTCTCGTTCCGTCTATCAGTGTGCAGTCTCTTAACCTCTCATCCATTCCATCTACCTGTGTGCAGTCTTTAAACCTCTCTCTCGTTCCATCTATCAGTGTGCAGTCTCTAAACCTCTCTCTCGTTCCATCTATCAGTGTGCAGTCTCTAAACCCTTCTTCCATTCTCTTTTATTCTGCAGTCTCTTTCCTCTGTGCAGCTCTCAGGATAAAGAGCTAGGCGTAACAGCTAACAATTACTGGCATGTGTCCATGTAGCTGCACAGACTGTGTTTATCAGATGCTCACACAGAGCGGACTGGCAGATAGGTGCATGGAGGCTTAATGAACGTATATTAGAAGAGGTGGGGTGCAGACATGAGATGTGTACTATCCTGTTTATCAGCAGTGCTACGTTATCTCATTTAAAAAGGGGGCGTAGTATGACGGAGAAAAGGAAATAAGAAAGATTAAGATATGTAAGGTGAGAGACATAGGTGGGTGTAAAAGGGGTGTATGAAATGGGACAGACACGTGTGAAATGCAAGCATCAAAATGGGGAGTGAGAGGCGTGCGTGAAGAGAGCTCTTGATGAGAGAGGAAATTGCTGTGAGTGGTGATAATTGGAGTGAGTAACGGGAGTGAAGGAAATTAGATGTAACGTGTGTAGGGGAATGGATCTAGAGCAAGTGACATATTGAGAGATTTGGGGTGTATGGGGGGGATTATTACATGATTAATAAGAGCCAGAACTAGAATTAGTCATGGGAGTTAGAATCCAAGGGGGACTTGAGAATTTGTCACTGAGGTAGAAGCAGGAAGGAATTAGAGGGTGATTAAAAAACCTCAAAATATAGCAAATATAGAAAACAAACATGCATCCAGCTTGCAGATTCTCAGCTATGTGAATCGCACACAGACATGAGATCAGAACTGGGATAATGGTTTTCCTTAATTGAATAACTGGAGCTCAATGATGGCGTGAGGGAGATAGTGGGGTGCTCTGAAAACAGGGGAAGTAGACTCGGTGAAAATAAGAGGCGCACCCACAAACAGGGGATAGAGAGAGGATGTGCTTGGAGAGTAAAGGAGCTCGGTGGGGTCAGGTCGGTAGACTGACTTGCCATTTCCTGTTCTCCCCCTCAGAGTTACAGCCTTTATAATAACAGCTGCTTTCCCACAGCCTCTGTTAATTAACTCCTTCCCTGCTAAACCTCCGGGGCCGGTGCTGGGTATGGCATGGGGAACTATCTACAGTTTGACAAATATATATATAATATGATAAACATCCCAGTTTCTGTGAAACTGGCACAGAGACCTGCAAATATGCTGATAATGTAAATGTATAAACCCAAAAACCACTAAAAACAGATATAATAGGATAATCAAGAACAGACGATGACTGCCTAATGGCTCCCCTGTGACCTTCATTCCTGCACCGAATGATTTTCTGTTTATTGGTGTCATTACAGAAAGGACCTGTGCCATTTGGCACAGGGTTCGTCCAGAACCAAAATGTGAAGAAGGCCCCACCATTTGCTGGAGCATGCCATGGTAGATCTACAAAGCTTGTTATGTCTGGGACAGGCAATAGCCTTCTCATTGCTGTATGGATAAAATTCACAATATGAAAGGCAGGTCCTTAGATTATTAGAAATACTTGCTAGTTTCCATAGAATGTCAGAGTCGGTATTCAGAGTCTAATCACCTCGATCAAGGAAGGATAGGCCGGCCTGGTACAAACCCCTTACTTAATATTGCATTAACCTTTCTGCCAAGTGCACTGTAAGATATCCATTGAGACTAATGACTTCAGATACAGAAAACATCCATTAGATTGGTAAAATCACTTTAGAAGCTACTGTTGCCTGGAAAATGGAGACTTTATAGAGATTTATCCATAATGACAAGGAATAATGGTCAGCACCAAAACAAACCGCTTCATAGATATATTGCATTTATATTCCTGTAAAGTGTATCATAAATATATATTATATCAATCACTTTGTATATATATTTTTGTACTAACGGCTGAAGACATAGAAACCTCTGCACGTCTTAAAGCGGTATAGGAATTTCTGCCACTCTTCAAGAGATATCAATAATATTGTCATTTACTGGTGTATTGCCAATAAATTCTTCATTGCTGTGTAGAGAAAGCCGTGATGAGCCTCATCCATTAACACAATGAGATAAATGCAGAGTCTAGTGGCTTACGCTGGGATGACGGTAAATCTCTTAGATCAGTAATGTCTAAGCTTGGCATCTCAGTGGTCAACCTGGCTTATCGTGATGCAAAGTGGCGTTTATTGACATCAGGAGTCAAGGGTACGTAGCCTCTGGCCAGTTCACAAGTCGAGAAGAAATATGTCCTGCTCGCTTGGATTGTACAGAATGCTTAGGACATATCTTTAGAAGGAATGTGGGCTGATTGCATTCTGAGGTTAAAGGTGTATCTAGAAAAAGAAACTATATCTAAATATAGAATAGTGTGTGTTTGTCACACGTTGTTATCACAGAAGACAACACACACAAACACATTGTATGTGATACTCTCTTTATTGGTAAGATTATTTTAGATTGTAAGCTCCTTTGGGCCAGGCCCTCTTGACCTACTCTTCCCATATGTCAAATGTGTTTTGTTTGAATTAATTGTTTGTTTTACCGATTGTACAGCGCTGTAGAATATGCTGATGGAATATAAATAATTATAATTGTTTTGCAGTCTCTAGCCTCGAGTGTGGAAGCAGACATTGGCTCCATGTGTGAAACTGACAGAGGGCAGCGGTCCAAAAAGAAAGAGTGAGTATAGTCCTACTCCCCCAAAATCTAATCTCACTGATGTTGAATAGAAACGTATGTATTAATTGGTGTGTATTGTACATTCGTACAGACAAAAGCAGAAGAAAGGTCACCTGTCTCTGTTCCGACTCTGGCCATCCCATTCATCTCATATTGGACGGTAATATTACCTTGATATCTTTTTCTTAATGTCACCTACCCCCATACCCCCTTCTTTATATAAATATATTCCTACATGCGTACTGTTTTAACGTCTCAAACTGTCTTTCTCTTTTGCTTCCACAGGCCAAGTGTAGAAGAAATACAAAGTTGGGGACAGTCTCTTGACAGCCTTCTGGCTCACCCATGTAAGTAAAACAGTTTATTCCTGGTCTCCTACACTTTATATTTTGGAGGGGGTGCTCATATTCTCCGTAAATGTGTCTTTTCTTATCTCTTTGTTTCCTCAATTCCTCCCACTTTTTCTTTTGGTAATTGTATCACAGATAGTAACGTTTGTTCGTTCGTTTACAATCCATGGCTCAGAGAAACATTTTAGCTTTGACCATGAAAAGAACTGTACTCCTTTCATCCCTAATTTGGATGAATGTTTATCACATGATTTAACTAAATTTAAATTTGAATTCAAAGGATTTTGACTCGGACTGAGTATGCCAGATGACTTTCTTGAAATTCAAAGAATTATTGAAATAGTTTTTTTAAAAAGAAAGAAACAACCATATAAACATATAATTTAATAAATAATATCTTTTCGCTTGACCTTTTTAATCTACACGGCTGAAACATCCGTATACCCGCAGGCAAAGGAAAACCCAGCACAGACAAACTGATCTATGACTCCTGCTGCTACTGTTATTCTCGTATTGATTAACAATAACCGGTATGAAATCTCTCTCGCGTGGGAATTATTTACTAAACGGTGAATAGCACTGGATTGAAACTCTAATTACAAAATTCAGGCTACAATAAACAAACTGTGACTGTAGCTATTAGAGAATTTTTCCTAATCACCCATGTTTTTGCCTACAGTTTGCAGTTTGGTTTTTGTGTAGTGAGTGAATAAACCCCTAAACCCCTGTTGCGCTGGTTCCTGTACCCACGTGGGATGCTGTATTTGCCCTCTTAGCTCACACTTGTTTGCACACCCAGAGCAAGTTATGTGGCAGAGACACACATTCTGTTACCTTTAAAGTTTTACCATTCAGTATTCGCATGATAAATGCACTTAAATTTATAAAAAAATTTAATTCTCCACGACGCAGTGACGCAGTGAATTGAATCCCCGTCTTCATTTGACGTGGTTAACTGACTCCGTTAAGGAGTGGTGCCTGTTCAGGTTTTATCTCAGATTGCTGAGATGCATAGAATTAAAAGGGTCCTAAATCCTTTTTGATCCTTTTACTATCAGCACCCATTGTACAGAATTGATAAGAAAGGAATCAATGTACGTAGTCAGGTGATCCCTAAAGGGGGGGAAGGTAGAAAGCATGAATCTGGCTGCATAACAAGACTTTAACTCATTATTGCTTTACAGTGAATATGTCTTCTTTTTAAAGTTTTTCTAAAATTAAATGTTTTTTACCAAAATATCTAGAACCAAATCAGCGTTGGCAGTATTTGACGATTTGGATGTCCATGCTGGATCTAGAGGAAGCCTTATGTGCACCGTCATGTTCTGCTTCATGTCCCCTGTTTTGAATAAGTGACTTTGTGACATTTGCCATAATGTCCATATTGATGGATACATTGTCTATGTCATCTCCTAGAAGTCACTAGAGATCAGGGCTGTGTGCTTGCAGCACTCTGGATCCACTCGCTGTTTGTGCTGTCAGTGCACATCAAAGGGAAGGAGTTTCTATCATCTCTACCCCTTTTGGTGGGGAAGTTGCAGTACTCAACCACCTCTTGCACCAGAGCAGAACGATGCAGAGTCGGCAGAATACAGAGTGCATGCTCTCGCCATTCTCCATTACAGGCTGGTGGTAGAATCTCCGCTAATTATTGCCTGTGTATTTGTCTCTCACCCAGTGGAACATCATGAAGCTTCTCGTTTTCCTTACAACACTTGTATGGCCACCTATTGACCTGCAGTTACATAGTTACTGGGACAAGCTTAATTCCAGATCCACCCATAACATTTTGTCATATCCCTTTTGTTATCGGTCACTGATAAGCTCTTTCTATTCCCTTTCCAGATCCACTTTCTCTCTGTTGTTTTTTTCAAGCTATAATTCTATCAATGTATTTTTCCTATCGCTGATAGTTTTTCTTTATTCTTCCAGAGTTTAAAGCAATAAACTTTATATCCCTCGTTATTTTTCCTCTTCCGTCATGGCATTCGTAATTTACGGGATTTGTTATTCTCTGTTACTTAGTCTTTCCTCCTCTTCTCTTTATCTTTCTTATCCCGTCCCCATCCTAACAAGCTCTCTCTCTCTCTGCAGATGGGCGCGCTGTTTTTCGAGTGTTCTTGCAGTCAGAGTTCAGCGATGAGAACTTGGATTTCTGGCTGGCCTGTGAAGATTATCGGGACACTCACCCCAACTTTATAATGCACAGCCGAGCGCGCAAAATTTATCATCACTACATTGCATTTCAAGCACCCAAAGAGGTATGCGGTCCCTCAGTATTTTCCTCTACTCTTAGAACATCCTAACCGGGTTATTCACTAACGTGTTTGGTGTTTGCTTACTAAAGAATTCAAAGGGATTTTAAGCCAGCATAGCCCAATTGCAAAAAATCCTTAAATCTATTTTTGTTTTGTTTATAAATCTGTGTTGTTTGGCTCATTTAGCCAAAAACTTTAAATTTACTTTAAATTTCCAACAGTTCACACTTTACTGAATAACCATGTGCGTATCTTGCAGAATTCCATGTATCACAGAGTCCATATCTTCAAAAAATCGTTTTCCCTAAACCCATTCATAATATATATGATACATTTCATTTTGTCGCATTCCTGCAGATGAATTGCTTTTGATCTCATTGATCCACACTTGCATGTCTGTACAGTTTGAGTATTTTTTATTTTTGAAAATTACACTGCAGCTTTACAGGGGTGTAAATCTAGCCGGAATATATAATGTTAACATTGCATGGCTGGGGTTTAAAACTGGAGGAAAGAATCTCTGGTCTTTACATCAAACCATGATCAATGTGTTCTATGATTTCTTGTACTTACAATCAACGAAGGGCATATTGTACCCAGTGGTGTATCCTGGTTTTGTGCTGCCCTAGGCAGGACAAAACTCAGGCGCGCCCCTCCCTCCCCCTCCTCCCAACCCGCCTTCTAAATACACACACACACATACATTCACTGACAGATACGCATACACTCGCTAACAGAAACACACACACACTAACAGACACACTCACACTCACTAACAGACACACACTCACAGGCAAACACAGTCAGACACACACACACTCACTGACACACAGTCAGACACACACATACACACTAACAGACAAACACAGTAAGACACACACTCACTCACTAGCAGACACACACACACTAACAAACACACACACATTAACAGACACACACTCACTGACAGGCAAATACACACATACACACACTAACAGACACACACACACACTCGCAGGCAAACACACACTCACTGACATACAGTCAGACACACACATACACACTAACAGACACACACACTCACAGGCAAACACACACTCATTGACACACAGTCAGACACACACATACACACTAACAGACACAGTCAGACACACACTAAGACAGACACACACTAAGACAGACACACACAGTCAGACACACACAGTCAGACACACACAGTCAGACACACACAGTCAGACACACACTAACAGTCAGACACACACAGTCAGACACACACTAACAGTCAGACACACACAGTCAGACACACACTAACAGTCAGACACACACAGTCAGACACACACAGACACACACAGTCAGACACACACTAACAGACACACACAATAACAAACACACACACATTAACAGACACACACTCACAGGCAAATACACACACACTAACAGACACACACACATTAACAGACACACACTCACAGGCAAATACACACACACTAACAGACACACACACTAACAGACACACACACACACACTCACTGGCAAACACACACTCACTGATACACAGTCAGACACACACATACACACTAACAGACACACACACTCACAGGCAAACACACACTCAGACACACACATACACACTAACAGACACACACAGTCAGACACACACTAACAGACAGACACACACTAACAGACACACACTAACAGACACACACTAACAGACACACACTAACAGACACACACAGTCAGACACACACAGTCAGACACACACAGTCAGACACACACAGTCAGACACACACTAACAGACACACAGAGTCAGACACACACAGACACACACTAACAGACACACACAGTCAGACACACACTAACAGACACACACAGTCAGACACACACAGACACACACTAACAGACACACACTAACAGACACACACTAACAGACACACACACACACTCACTCACATTAACACATTTTTTTTTATTTATTTTTTTATTTACCCCCCCCCCCTTACCTTTGGGAGTGCTGGGGGGCAGGGGGGTTCATTACCTCCCTGGTGGTCCAGTGGTTGCCGGCTGGGCAGGCGGCTGACGAGGGAGCTCTTCCCCTGAGCGGTCTGCTCAGCTCCCTCGCGCGCCGCAAAGTGAGGCTGGGAGCCGGAAGATGACGTCATATTCCGGCTCCCAGCCTCACTCTGCGGCGCGCGAGGGAGCTGAGCGGATAGCTCAGGGGAAGAGCTCCCTTGCCAGCCGCCCGCCTGCCAGCGCCGCCCGCCAGCCCAGCCGGTCAGTTAGCCGCAAGGCTAACAAGGCATTTGCCCTGGGCATTTGGGGGCGGCGTTTTTGCCGCCCCCTGAAAAATGCCGCCCAAGGCAAATGCCTTGTTTGCCTCGCGGCTAGAACGCCCCTGATTGTACCTAGCACGCTGTAAATCCGTTCCTTTGTGCTTAATACTCCTGTAGCCAACTGGAATCCATCAATGGGTGGAGTAGTTTTATATCAATGGAAATCTTCTTGTGTCCCTCACAAATTTTCACCTAGCCTTGCCTTCTGGTTTTGAAACATTTCTTTTTATTTGTATTTTATATAATTTTTATTATAAAATGAAGGGACAAGGGAACAGAAAACAAAAATGTAAGAGGGGAGAGGGTAGATAAAGAAAACAAAGGTAAAACAACTTCAACTGCGGTAATAAACCAGTTATGAAGAATTACCAACAGTCCAGAAATGTGGGTCTACCTAGTTGTCTTCTAATGGGGATATTAACAAAATATGGACTGTTAATAGTCCTTTCAGACTGGTTTCAGAAGTATTGATCTAACTTCAGAGTTGGGCAACCTTCAGGGAAGATGTAGTCCACAACATCTGGCATGCCAAAGGTTGCCTATCCATGAAGGTTGCCTAGCCAATTCAATCAGCATCTCCCCCAACCACCCCTGTGAAGAATCTTCATTCTGGGATATGTATTCAAAGTACTCTCTAGCTCCCTGTATTATACCATCTGCAAATCGCCTCTTGCAAGTCTAATATTTACCAACATTTGGCCTGTTCTGTAGACTCTCACACAAAGCCTTCCTCTTACATTTTTTGTTAAATAAATTGCATTAATCATTCATCCTTCTCCACTATAGGTAAACCTAGATGCCAGGACTAGAGAGTTAACAGAACATAACCTCCTACTCCCCACACGCACAACCTTTGATGAAGCCCAGCGTAGGATTTACGGCCTTATGGAGCGCGATTCATACCCACGCTTCTTACGCTCTGATCTCTATCAGAGCATGCTACATCCACCCAATGGATCTTGCTGAAAGGGATTCCAATTTGGCAATCTGGGGGAAGAGTTGCCGATGCCCAAGACCTGGCTAAAAGACAGAGTTTCTGAAAGAGAAAGCATCTTTTCTGAACAGACATTCTGACTGACTGTATGACTGGTGTCAAGATCGAGTCAGCCATGCCAAAGCCTCCTGTGAGAGGCCAATTTGAAATGGGTAACCCTTAAATTATGTGCCATTCTAGGCTAAAGTGTAATTATACAAATGCTTCAATGCTATAGCCAGGAGGGTGAAACCGTTGTGAACACTAAAGCATTTGCCTTTAACCTTCTGCCATTTTGAAATGGGGTCACTTATGGTAACTTTGATTTTAGATGGTACTGGTTACATCAGCGCTTGTTGTTTGCGCTTGTGATAATGTCTGCAGTTTCAAACACTAATGGATATACCCGGAACCATTCTTCGTTTTTAAACAGGTTAATAGATTAGTCCTCCACTACTATTCGGGATGGACTTAGTAATGGTTTTATTAAGTTTCTGTTAAGAAACCCTATTAAGTATGTTGCGACAATGTTTGTTGGTAAGAACATGTGTAGATGTCGGACATTTTTAAACACTAATCTCTCATGAGCATCCGCCATTTTGAGCCAGAGTGAATACTCTTGTAGACTGGAGCATACGAGATTGGTCATTTTTAACTAATTGATATTGCATGACCCTCTGCTAAAAGAGAGTTAGCAGTGAGGTTCGAAAGGCTGCGGCCTGTGCTGCTGCATGTCATTGTAACACTGTATTTTAAGTTTGGCACCTGTAAATGTATTTAATATATATATATATATTTTTTGTATTTTTTTTTTTTTTTTTTTAAATCAAAACAGAGCCCACAATTTATTTTGAAATAACCGTCTATGGTGTGCTGGGATTATTTATTTTGTTGGATGCCATCCAATCCTTTGTAATTGACCTATGTCACCTTCACAAATTCATGCACTTTTTGTTTTTTGAACAAAAGATAAATTAGTCAGTCTTGCCACTTGATGGGAGTCAGCCATTTTAAACAAAGATGTCATATGAGCCATACACCATTTTGAACACTACTTATCTCTGATGTTTGGATGTCTCTCCTTTATGAAGTGATCTACATTTTCTGGGCTCGCTGCACCTCTCCTACCCCAAAAATGCTCTGCCATTTTTAACACAATGGATAACCTTTGAAGCCTTGCGCCATTTTTCTTTGCACTGTTAATGCCTTTTGCGCCTTCTCCGCTATTTTAAATGCCTCCATATTGATGCACTGAAGCCATTTCCCTTTTCCTAAAACCATTATGCACGTTGCTGCCTCATTTAGAGTGGCTACCATTTTGAATAAAATGGGCCACATTGCTGTATATGTTGGTCAAAATTGTTTGTGTGAACCCATTGGCTCTAACTTGTCTGTAGATGTTGTACACAGTCAGTCAGTCATTTTAAAATCCCTGTGTCGGTAGAACCCCAAAGCTCCATTAATCATTGCTTCCTAACAAAAGACTTTCAGAGTATTGCTCTTATGCCATTAGTGTCCCGCCAAAAGACTGACTGCGCGGCAGCTGATCAACGAGGTCCGGCTCAAGTCCTGCAGAGTTTTTGACATTTATTTGTGGCTACAAAATCAGGAATTTGTTTTTTTTCTTGGGTTTTTAAGTCTGAACATTTTTTTATGAGTAAGTCTGTAATAAGTCTTAAGCACTGAATAAAGATATGCAGTATTGATCCAGGTCCAGAGTCTGACTTTTTGTACAAATTTTTTCATTGGCCAAAATGAATATTTGATGTTCTACGAGCGTGTGTCACATATGAGCGTGGTTACTAACATAAGTCCCATTTTTCCCATCTGGTCATTGGCAATTATAAGAGGTATGGTGAGACTATTGTAATGTGTACATCCTTATACAGGAACTGTCTCCCAGGCATAACCGAGAGGTAGTGTCCTCCTTGTCGGGGAACTATTATTCCCATGATCCCAGAAAGAGAGAATCCTTTTGACTATCCCCTGTTGTACACCATCACACTTTTTATTCTGCCTTTTTGGGTTTTTTTATGGCTCCTAGAAACATATTAACATGTTGCTGTTTAATGCCTGTTTCTTTGTGCGTGTATGACGTAGGTAATGGATGGAAAATAAAAAGACTGAATATGTGGTTTTGTTCTAGGAAATTAAAGGTCTTTGGTTAATCGGTGGGAGGGAGACATGCCTGAGTGCCAATCTGTCTTTGGATGCATGCCATCACTGTAGTCTGCGTAACTTTTGTTACAGTAGATTTCCAAACTCCCACAAGCCTTCGCCTTAGAAAGGTAAGTTGGTGCCCATCACCAATGCCATCTCACCTTGAGCATCCGTAGCTCTGACCTTTAAGCAATGGGCAGGCATAGGTTTAAACTGGCAAAATACTAAAACTCCCAAGACTGGCATTCAGGAGATAACAGGACTGTGTAATTATTGACTAAATCAAACCTCTTCCTGTTGATATGTTTTGTTGAGAGCACATAGAGAGACATCACACAATAATACACAAACATTGTGGTAAGCGTGTGTAATACCATTTTAATTGAGTCGGTTCTTCAAACTAAAAAAGTTGAAGATGACTATGATCCGCCTAAATCGATGATGATATGGAAAATTAATCTCATCTGCTCCGTCGCCTGTGCCAGGGTTGGAGGTAGGCATCAAACTGCCAAGTTCCGTACTCTTTAATGTCACCAATGAGAAACTGGCAGCCGCTGTGTGTGTGTGTGTGTGTTTTATTTTTGCTTCACAAAGTAGAGAACGATAGCTGTCTTGTGCTTCGTATCACATGAGCGTTTGCCAAATCAATGAGCGCGATCATCTGCGCAGAATAAACAGAGGAGATAATTTTTTATCACAGGACACGTTAGCAGAGCTGCAGGTTGTATGCCTGGTTCATAGTGACTCATTAATAGATTTGTTTTATTGCACACTTTTTTATAACAATCTGCTAATTTCATGGTTTATTTATTTTTTTAAATCGTGTATCTTTTAACACCCTTAGATGTTCATTAACTAAACAGACTACGCATTAATTTGTTCGCTCCATACTTACTATCACGCGTATCTCACTATACACTAGTACGTCCATTGCTCTCTCCTTCCTGACTCCCACTGTCCACTAATACTCATTGCCCACTCTATCCTAAATCCCTCTATCCACTAATACTACCACTATCCACTAATACTACAACTATCCAAAAATACTACCCCTATACACTAATACTACAACTATCCACTAATAATCTCATAATCTACTGCATCTTGACTCCCACCAGCCACTAATACTCTCATTACCTACTCTATTCCAACTCCCACTATTCACTAATACTACAACTATCCACTAATAATCTCATAGCCTACTGCATCTTGACTCCCACCAGCCACTAATACTCTCATTACCTACTCTATCTCAACTCCCACTATTCACTAATACGCTCACTGCGCAGTGTATCCTGACTCCAACTACTCATTAATACTCTCATTACTCACTGTGCCCTGACTCCCACTATCCACTAACACTCTCACTACCCAATCTATCCTGAATTCCACAATCCACTAATACTTTCATTACTCAATGTGCCTGACTCCCACTAGCCACTAATACTTTCATTACTCACTGTGCCTGACTCCCACTAGCCACTAATACTCTCATTAACCAAACCATCCTGACTCCCACAATCCACTAATACTTTCATTACTCACTGTGCCCTGACTCCCACTAGCCACTAATACTGTCATTACTCACTGTGCCCTGACTCCCACTAGCCACTAATACTGTCATTACTCACTGTGCCCTGACTCCCACTAGCCACTAATACTGTCATTACTCACTGTGCCTGACTCCCACTAGCCACTAATACTGTCATTACTCACTGTGCCCTGACTCCCACTAGCCACTAATACTGTCATTACTCACTGTGCCCTGACTCCCACTAGCCACTAATACTGTCATTACTCACTGTGCCCTGACTCCCACTAGCCACTAATACTGTCATTACTCACTGTGCCTGACTCCCACTAGCCACTAATACTGTCATTACTCACTGTGCCTGACTCCCACTAGCCACTAATACTGTCATTACTCACTATGCCTGACTCCCGCTATGCACTAATACTCTCATTGCTCACTACCCATTAACCCTGACACTGCCACCTGTTTCTGACCTCTACTGTCATTACCCTCTGCATCCTGTCCTGTAATACCATCACGGCCTCCGTGTCTGTATCTTCCTAACTCCTACTTCCAGACCAGCACACGGCTGTCCGCCTGGCCCACATCTATTCTCTGCATTCTGTTTTACCAGCCTGTTCTAGCAGCCAGAATCCTGCATGCCCGAGAAAAATCAACCCTGCGCCTATTTATATCTCCCATCTGTTTCCCAGCCTGGCCTCAGAAACTGGTAGACATAGTTAATTATTTCATATTAAAACATATTAGTGGAGCATTCCAAGTACTATAACCTACAGCCCATATTCATTGAACAGCCTGAACCCAAGTCTGTTCTGATTCCTGGCTCTGATGCTGATGACAACAAAATAAAAAAAATAAAAGTTTTTGTGACTGGACCGCTACCTTCTAGTGAATTGCTGTGTTACAGCCCCGTGTTTTCCCATATAACTATGTGTATTTGTGTGTTTTGCCTCCTCCCCGTTGGAGTCCCAGTGCAAATGAGTTCCGTTCGCTTCCCGAACTGGGACCACCTCGATACTCCATTTAAAATATTTGTTCAGAACTTTCACACCTCGTTAGAATACTCATACCTAGTTGAAGTGTGAAAACCGCAAAGGAAGCCCCGGTGCTTGCCGACCAAGGGTGGCGTCCCGTTTGTTAGACGAACGCCAACCAGGGGGAGCATTTGCGGATTGCTTCCCACCCGTTTGGTAACCGAACGGGGACTTCCCCAGTGCTCCTTGGAGTGTTCACACCAATCAATTAGAACATTGGCAGTTTGCAACATAAGTGTGAAACCGCAAGGGAAGTAATTAATGAGTTCTTCCCTGGGTGGCCACAGTTCGTATAGACGGACAGCTGCCAGGGGGAGCATTTGTGTACCAAATGAGGACGCTTCTCTTGCCTGGTTTCACCCAGGGATCCCATGAACGGAGACAGTTACCCTTTTGGGAGATCCCTGAGATTGGTAGGGACACTCTCTTGGGGACAACGGCTGTTTGGCAGGCTTTCTGGGCCTAGGAGCTCAGGAGGCGTGACTCTTTCCCGCGCTGGGACTCCCAGGTACAGAGGGTCCTGGGAAGAAGACCCCCTGATAAGTGGGAAACCCCATGTTTGTGTGGCGGGAACTGGGGACAAAGAGACTGGAGTTCCTGTCCCACGCATAGATCCCTGGGAGGGGGAGGACCCGGGGAGGGGACACTGAGTGTCGGGAACAAGGGCCAAAGACACTGGGATTCCGGTTCCATTGTGCGAGCCCCGGGAAGGGGGAGGATCCTGGGACGGGACATTGTCATCATGTGTGTGCCACTCCTTGCATGGGGAAAGTATAAAGCCGCCTGTGGCTAATAAAGTGGTTGTTGTACCCCTGTAACTGTGTGTCGCCCAGTTATTGAGGGGAAGATGGGTCGCTCAATTCTTTTACAGCGGTGGTAACCGGTCAGGTTACCCGGTGTCCTGCTACAGTTTTCAGATTTTTTTCAATGAATTCAAAGAGAATTTCAAATTTAAAGTCACAATAGCTAAAATAGAAACATAGCTGGGAATTTTTCTATTTCGACCTTAAAGGAACAGAAGGGCACCATAACAACTTAATGAACAGTTTAACCCTAAACTCTTGTATCCAGTGCTGTTTAGCTCATCCCATCTGTTTCTCTCAGATTCTTCAAATGCAGAAAGATAAGTCCTGCGTTCACTCCCATTCACTGGGCGGCAGCAATGACTACAGTACACATCAGCCCCAATATATAGTAAAAAGCAAAGAAAAACAAGTTACCTGCGCTCTCTCCTTAATCCCTATGTATTTTTAAACAAATGGAGGTTTTTTAGTTACCTCCAATGGCCATGAGAGGATGAGCCCACCTGCCAACGTCAAGGCAGACCCCCCCTAGGTGGGTCCTAACTCTAGCCATTCGCCTTGCTTCCTTGAGTCTCTGGCAAAAATCTCTACTGAGACAGAAAGGGGTATTTTTTATATACACCCCTATATATTATTAACCCTTAATAGGGAACACATGGGATGGGCGGCTGCATTGTAACAAGGCTGAGTGATACAAAAAATGGATACAAATGCAGAAAGATAAGTCCTGCGCTCACTCCCATTCTTCAAGCAGGAAGCCTCACACAGTCTCGGACAGGAGTGTCACTGACTGCCCAAGATCTCTTCAACTGACACTCTAAGTCAGGCTTCCCCAAACTCTGGCCCTCCAGATGTTGCTGAACTACAACTCCCATAATTTTCTGCCTATTTCATTTATTGAATCATGGGAGTTGTAGTTCAGCAATATCTGGAGGGCCGGAGTTTGGTGAAGCCTGCTTTAAGTCATCAGTAACTCCCCATTCACAAAACGGCTTGAGAAATTGAAAAAAAAATTCTCCGGTCATTTTTATGAATGGGGATCTACAGGTTTACTTAGCATGTCAGCCAACGCTGATGGCGTTAAACCATTCTCCTACGGTTTAAGCCAAAAAGGTTTTCTCCAGATTTGCAGTTCCCCGAGCGGCATCCAGCTTCTGAAATTTACTTTCAGTTGTGCAACTGATTGGCTAGAACAGTCAGCTAATGCTTTAAGCCAATCAGCAGCGCCCTTGCCTGGCAGCACTCCGCGTCTCCTAAAAGTCAGTTTCAGAAGCTGGTTGCCGCTTGCGAAGAACAGATCCGGCACTGGAGGTAACCTTTGAGTTTAAACTGTTAAAGAATGATTTAACCCTTTCAGGTACAAAAGCGCCCGGGGGCCTTCTTGCATCATAACAACTTAACTTCAATTAAGTTGTTATTAAGATCGTAGTGTTTCGTTTAATTCTTCTGATTATTCTTTTGTAGGTTTGTTTTTTTTTGGTATTAAACAAGGGATGCTCAACATCACATAAATGCTATTAAATAAAATATGATTTTCTTACCAGCTAATCTGATAAAACCACAAAAGTTCAGATTAAACTATACATAGACTTATTAAAAGAAAAATGTCCCTTAAGCACCTTTTAGATAAAATATTTCCTGCCACCATTGTGTTTCATATAAAGTATCTAAAGTATAGCAAACACATTTTACTTGCCAACTGTGCACTTAACCTGATGTATTTTATTAGAGGCTTGTCCAATAAACAGTGACTTGCGGTTCATTGAAATCTGAATTTAGGCAAATGTAGCACAGATGGGAAAATTCTTCAACTTGGATACAATCTCACTTTGCCTGATTTAGCCTCATTTGCAGTTTACTAAATTAACCAATTAGTGTAGGGTCATGGCAATCTTTAATCATATTGTGGTAGGTATTTTAAACTGGAATGCTTTTTATCTTAATACAAAAAAAAAATTTAGTTGTACGTAAATGTGAAAACCTATCCAATAGATCTACCATATGTTTTTGCTAATTTGTCAGCTGGGCGCTTTCCCTGAGCGCGGTCCGCCATCGGCACTGCTTTAATCTACAGAAACATCTAGATTCTCCTTTTTGAATAAAACCAGATGTGGCAGATGCGGGACCCAGGTAAGTCATCAAACCATACCAAAACTGTCTGATATCTTACCGTAGCACAGTGCCAAGACACTCATTGCACCATAACCACTTCAGCAGGCTACATTGTTTTAGGGTGCTTGGAGTGTTCCTTTAAATGATATCTGTTTTTTTAATACATTTATTTAAGAAGAATATTCAGAACAAATCAGAAAATCAAAAGCATAGAACAATCACAACAACAGAGGCAAATCTCAAGATCAAACAGGGTTCAACAATAAAAAATATACATTTCATAAAACCTTTTTCTTTGTGTTATTGTAGCTACAGATCAGAACATATTTTGGGTTCAGGACTTTTGATGAATTCTCACTTTTATATAAGTCGGAAAGCTATGTTTGCACATATTATCGAATAATCCGCATTTTTACTATGATTATAATAATTATTTTCCAAGTCTAATATTTCTATGTTTCACACTATAGCTGGATGATGTAGTTCCCTGTTACAGAATGGGTATCGGGCCCAGTGCTTAATGCAGTTATCATTCATTGAGAGCTCACTTTTCCGATCTGTTACGGTTCCTGAAGTGCTGGTAGAAGCGTCTCCCCTGTTATTTTGAAAAACTGGTGGATCAATCAGCAGGCTCATTCCGTTGGTTTCCATGGTGATCGCTTCAGTTCTAAAATGTGTTATATATCCCTTCATTTAACATAGCAAATTTAAAAAATGCATTTTTGCTATTAAAAAAAAAAGGGGAAAGAAAAGCTTAAATACATTTTATATGTTAAATATCAGCTGTCAATGACATAAGGAGAATGTTTGCTTTGGCTAAATTATAATAAACTGTAGACAAGTCATATAATCTAAACCAAATAATACGTTGCAGAGTATCTTATCTCCTATTCTGCATTTTACTGCGAGGAGCGCATGTATTTAAACAAGATTATAAAATATCTAAATTATTACGAAACCTTCAAATGGTGTCTGTCAGCTAAATACATATTAATAATCAACTGGATCTTCGAGATTGGGCTTGTTAGTCTAAAAGGTTTAAATGAGATTTAGAAACAGGCACTACAGGGTGGGGGTAACCCATTCTATTTGCAATGTGTTATATCGAAACAGTATTAACAAATGCATGCAAAACAGTGAATTATAAATGAGATTTACTGGTCCTGCATTTGCTGCAAATATCCAGTCTTTGCAAGATCTGCAGTGAGTTTTTAACCAAATCTGAATGTGCCTCAGTCAGGCCTGCTGACTTCCTATAGCACTGCTGAGCTTATCCGAAAAGCCGAGATTTATTATTATCGTTAATATTATTCCTGTTTATATACTACACGTCACTGACCGATAAAGCTATGTTCACAGATTCAGTAGGTGAAGTGGGCCCTGACCTACGCAAATCATATTCCTTGGGAACAACAAGATTTTGTAGGAGTTGGAGAACAATTGTTAGTGTTCTAGATGCGGAACTACAACACTCTGAAAGAGATGACATCACGTACAGCAGCAGGATCTGAGCAAAACGAAAAAACTGCAGGTTGGAAATGAGGGGCACAAAATATGGGCCTATATAACAAAAAAAATCAATGTAGTTTCAAAATAAAAGGAACATTCTAACATTAAAATAAACTATATTATTACTGTTAGAAAGTTAATTTTTTAATGTATAAAAATAAAAATAAATAAATAAGTTTTTTTCCAGTACTTTTCTGTGACAAGTATTATTATTATTATTATTATTTATCAAGCGCCAACAAGTTCCATAGCGCTGTACAATGGGTGAACTAACAGACACATAACTGTAACTAGACGAGCTGGACGCACAGGAACAGAAGAATTGAGGGCCCTGCTCGATGAGCTTACATGATAGAGGGAGTGGGGTATAGTGACACAAGAGGTAAAGGTAGGGTAGAAAGGTAGGTTGCTAGGATAGTGTTCATTGAGGACTTAGTGTTTTGTTTTGATGACAGTTGCAGGAGCTGAATCGGGGTGCAGGGAGGGAGTTTACCAAGGGAGGCAGTGTAGATTGAGAACAATAGGGGACCAAGGACAGACGCTTGGGGAACACCAACAGAGAGGGATTGGGGAGAAGAGGCAGAGCAAGAGAGAGAAACACTGAATGAGTGCTGGGAGAGGTAGAAAGAGCACCGGGAGACAGTGAAATTACGGAGAATGAGAAGAAGCTGTTGATGATCAACAGTGTCAAAAGCAGCAGAAAGGTCAAGGAGAATTAGGATATAGGGGCCATGGGATTTTGCAGTGATAAGATCATTGGATATTTTGGTCACAGCTGTTTCAATAGAGTGATGAGCGCGGAATCCAGATAAAAGTGGGTCAAACAGAGAGTTGGACTCAAGGAAGTCTGTCAATCTCGCATACACAACTCTCTCAAGGATCTTGGAGACAAACGGCAATAGCGAGATAGGGCAGTAGTTGGATGGGGAATTAGGGTCAAGGTTGGGCTTTTTCAGAATCGGTGTTACAGTTGCATGTTTGAAGGGTAGAGGAAATGTGCCAGAGGAGAGGGAGAGATTGAAAATTTTAGTGAGAGGCAGAGCAAGAGAAGGAGACAAAGTCCGGATGAGATACGAGGGAATAGGATCGAGGTAATAGGTGGTGGGGCGGGAGGAACGGAGCAGAGGGGAAACCTCTTCTGCTGTTGTGGGTGAAAATGAGCATAGGACAGCGCAGGGAGTGTGGTTAGGGGAAAAGGTTGATAGTGGATGGAGAAAGATGAGAGATCTCTTCACTGATTGTAGAAATCTTCTCAGTAAAGTGAATTGCAACGTTTGTGGCAGTCAAGTTGGTAGGAGGAGGAGGTGGAGGTACGACAGGGCGCAGAAGAGAGTTAAAAGCATGAAACAGTTGTTTGGACTCACGGGAGAGTGTGGTTATGAGTATATTGAAGTAGTTTCGTTTTGAAGAGGAAAGAGCCAGACTGTAGGAGCGCAGCATAAATTTATAGTAAAGGAAGTCAGACGCAGAGTGAGACTTTCTCCAGAAGTGTTCAGCAGTTCTGGAACATTTTTGGAGGTATCGGGTAAGCTTGGTGTGCCAGGGTTGTAATTGGAGGGGCTTAGTGCGTTTAAGTGTAGGAGGTTCCATAATGTCTAGTTGAGAGGAGAGAGTGGACTTGTAGAGGGAGGTTGCAGTGTTAGGGCAGGTGAGATTTGAGATGGGTGAAAGGAGACTTTGGAGGTTTGTGGAGAAGTCAAGACAATGGAGGTTTCTGCAAGACTGATGTGGTGAGGGTGGTGTACTTTGGGTGTGGGGGATCCTGATGTCAATGGACAGCAGATGGTGGTCAGATAGAGGAAATGGAACATTGGAGAGATTAGAGGTGGTACAGAGATTAGTGAAGATGATTTGGTTTCATCATGCTGTGCAAAATTGGAAAAAGAAAGAGCCTCTAGTCTAGTGGTTATCTGTCTGACAGCTACAAAAAAGCCAAATATAAACACTGCTGTTTCAGAGAAACAGCAATATTTAACATTGTCCGAGAAAATGAAGGTATAGTGCTTTTGGAGCTTAGAGGGTTACTTATAGAAAAAACAATAACCTTGAACTTACAAACTGATAAATAGCTGCAACCTAACCCACTCATTGCCCCTAACATTTGGATACCTGTTGTGTCCCTTTCAAAATATTTTTATGCAAAAAATGTCAACCTGCCTGCCTTCAATATTAATGGGTTTTGCGTGTCAAAAGCAAGTTGTAAAAGTAGAGCAGTCACTATGGAAACCAATGGACTATTTTGAGTGATTGATCTATATTTTGACACATGGAAAATCTATCTAACTAAGGCAGTTTATTGTTCTTTTTCTATATGTAAGCTCATTTGTGCAGGGTCCTCTTCAACCTACCTGTAAGTTTTCTTGTAATTGTCCTATTTATAGTTAAACGCCCCCCTCTCATAATGTTGTAAAGCGCAACGGAATCTGTTGGCGCTATATAAATGGCAATAACAATATATATCTAACTATATATAGAGAGCACCGACACATTACATGATGTTACATCACAGACGGCAAACAGATATAACCGTGCTGTGCGCAAACAAACTTACATCAGAGTGATTACACAACAAAAGGTCAATTTTATTTACATTAACACCCAGCAATAAAGCATAAAGACATTTTACTTAAAACCTTAGTGAAGAACTAAGCTTTATTGCTCTCATATAAACTCCCCCTCCTTGTTTATAATCCCAGCTCCAGGATACACTGAAACTAAAAGCAAGACGTGTGTGAGAGCCAGTGGGCGTTTTATTGGTTTGTTTATTTATTTAATGTCTTTTTTTCCATGTAGGTCCTTTTGGAACAACGAAATATCCACCACAATATCAAGGTGGAAGTTGGCAAAGAAGAAGGAACACTCCAAGGATAAAAAAATACTACAGTGCCCTGCAGTGGTAATGGTGCACTTCTGTAAGGAGTCAAACTGTTTTAGAATGCTTTGACTTCGCACCTCAGGTCCACCGGGTGTTGCTACTTGCGTCCACTATTAACACGGAGAACCGGAAACGCTAAATTCATAGTGAACATAAAATAGCAGTAGTTTTATTTAGATAGCAAAATTGATAGCAAAAAGTTCAAATTATGTAATCATTTTCTCCCTGGTAGCCAGTGGTTGCTGCTGGGATGGGATCACTGTGCTCTTCCTGCACAGCTCCCACGTGCGCCCTGTGGTGATGCCGTGACAAAGTCATATCTGGGCTGCTGTGCAGAGGGAGTACAGTAAGTACAGTACTCCATGCATTCCTCACTGCCAGGAATAAGAAATATTTTGGAAGAGTAGGCACCTGCTGTCTGGGTAGGCAGGTGCTGTTTTTATCCAGTTTAGTTAGCATTGACCACCCCCCCAAGTACTGGTTCACTAGGCATCGGACACACAGGAGGACAATGAATAATCTAGGATTTATCAAAGGCCCTGTACATATCCATGCCTTCCAACCATCCCGATTTCGGCAGGACTGTCCTGGTTTGTGGTCCTGTCCCATCGTCCTGACTTTGTTCCCAGGTGTACCGCTTTTGGGGACACCAAGAAACTGTCCCAAAAAAGGTTAGCACAAGAGCATTATTAGATGTACTAGGACCCTGCAGAGAACCCTCAGTGGGTTTACCTGTATGATTGCCATTTAGCCTGGAGTCTATTCAGGCCAGGCTGACTTGTTAATTCTTTGGATAGACCTGCCCCATTTATGGGTGGATCAGCCCCCTTTGGACAGTGCCAGTAACATGATTCCAACTTTTTAAAAGACTTGCAGAAGTACTGAAGAAATGTCTGTCAGCTTGTTAAGTACAATATTAATTATACATTAAAGCTCTTCATCATAATTGTAGAAAACCTTGCCACTTCCCATACAAAGCTTCAGTCTGTCTCATTTAGATTTTTTTTTATTCTTGTAGAGGAAGCTATCAACTTTATCTCTGACCAAGTGCATTCCAAACATTCAAATTACACTCTGATTAAATCTTTTCACAAAGGACAAATGCAAATCTCCACCTAGTCTGGAAAATGAAAAAGACACATTCAGATTCTCATTGTGTTACGTACATGAAATCGACAGTTGTTGAAATCTAGCCAAAAAGAACTTGTTGTTATGACACAAAATCAGAGGTTAAGGAATTCCTTGTGGGTACTGCGTGTACGAACACAATTTCCTTTATAAACTTGCTGCTTCCATTCATCCATTCAACTGTGTAAACAACAATTATCAGCATGTTGCAATTTAGTTTGTCACAGCAAACTAAGCAAATAGTTGAAGATCTGGATCAGGTCAGGGATGAGTATCAAAATAGTCCAAAATTATCTTTTCTTGTTGCCATATTAGCTAAATTTACAGATGACAAATTTTAGTTTGACACATGTCAAGGATGCCCGGTATCTTCTCTTTCTTGTTGCTGACTTTGGCAAAGATAATTAATCTATATGCAAAACAAAAATATTCATCTGATAGTGTGTAAGGACAAAGGTCTCGGTTTAATATTTTTGGATAAGCTTTTCAAATTATCCCAATTTATAAGAAAAACTTTTCAAATTATTTTTCTACAGAAGGCACCATTAAAGAATATGGGATTTTTTTGTAGATAAATCATTTGAAAAGATTATCCACAAATATTACCTCAAGGTCAAAGTACCATACTTTTATGGTCAAGAGGCTCAAACCGATCCAGCATGCTTTCTCTGGATATAACATCAATTTTTCCAAGGTGGAGATCTTGTGGCTATCAGCCCAGAAAAATGTTCTGGATATTCTGCCTGTTGTCACAGTAACAAATGTAAACAAAGATTCAAGTTTTATTTTATCTTTTATAATCTATAAGAAATTTGGAAAATTAACTAGAACTCTATTGTCTTAAAAGATTTAATGACCTTTTAACCAGCATTTCTTTTAACCAAAATCTTTTATGCAAGGCAGAGTTTGGCGACACACTCATATGCTCACGTAAGCTCCCACATTTTGTTATGTGTTGAAATGCAGAGATCGAAACAAACAAAGAAACCAAAAAATATGAAAACAAACAAACTGACTTTATAAAATGATAGGAAAAACTTAATCCAGTCTAACCCTTTAAGTTCACAGTTTCAGAAGTAAAAGATAGACATGACAGAAGATTTCCGTCATGTATCCCTAAGGGGAAAAAGTATCTCCTAAGAAGCAAACTTAAGAGTGTTACAGTTATCTGCAGAACTCATTGACCCAGAACGAAGACAAACTAGTAAGCTCCAACCCTGCCTCAGGATTCCAAATATTATAAAAATATACCCAAATCTGACCTACAATTGGAACCGGATATTCACTAATGTTATTTGGATAAACCTTTTTTAAACAGGTTCCATAAATGCAGAAAGTTGCTGCCAAACGTAGACCTTTATATTGTTTTATTTTTTTTTAGAGGACCGTATCTATTTACACCTAAACTCTCACGCTCCACAAATTGATTAAAGAGATACTGGAGAGTCAATGGCTCCCTACTGGTTCACTGGGTTTACTGGCACAGACCCCTGTAAGGCCAGAAGACACTGAGGGTTCTCTGCACTGTTACTCTTTTCTCACCCAAAGCACACAACATACATAAATAGGGTGAGTATTGACTTACCAGTGTCTACCTGAACTAATTGAATTTTAACCAAATTGTTAGCACATGATTATGATTTGATTAATTAATACTTACTGCACCTAGCACAGTTTATGAACATAGACAGGGCAGTGCTGTTAGGTACTGTCCCGTTAAACAGAGATCCCTGTGACACCCATTTCAATTGTTTTATTTATTTTTAACTGGTCTATGTACTTATACATTTTAGACAATGTTCAGGAAATAGTTCCTGAGCAAAACGGTCCTAACTGGGTCATTCAGGAAAGTTTCATATTACAGTTGCAAGAAAAAAAGTATGTGAACCCTTTGGAATGATATGGATTTCTGCACAAATTGGTCATAAAATGTGATCTGATCATCATCTAAGTCACAACAACAGACAATCACAGTCTGCTTAAACTAATAACACACAAAGAATGAAATGTTGCCATGTTTTTATTGAACACACCATGTAAACATTCACAGTGCAGGTGGAAAAAGTATGTGAACCCCTAGACTAATGACATCTCCAAGAGCTAATTGGAGTGAGATGTCAGCCAACTGGAGTCCAATCAATGAGATGAGATTGGAGGTGTTGGTTACAGCTGCCCTGCCCTATAAAAAACACACACCAGTTCTGGGTTTGCTTTTCACAAGAAGCATTGCCTGATGTGAATGATGCCTCGCACAAAAGAGCTCTCAGAAGACCTACGATTAAGAATTGTTGACTTGCATAAAGCTGGAAAGGGTTATAAAAGTATCTCCAAAAGCCTTGCTGTTCATCAGTCCACGGTAAGACAAATTGTCTATAAATGGAGAAAGTTCAGCACTGCTGCTACTCTCCCTAGGAGTGGCCGTCCTGTAAAGATGACTGCAAGAGCACAGCGCAGACTGCTCAATGAGGTGAAGAAGAATCCTAGAGTGTCAGCTAAAGACTTACAAAAGTCACTGGCAAATGCTAACATCCCTGTTAGCGAATCTACAATACGTAAAACACTAAACAAGAATGGATTTCATGGGAGGATACCACAGAGGAAGCCACTGCTGTCCAAACAAAACATTGCTGCACGTTTACAGTTTGCACAAGAGCACCTGGATGTTCCACAGCAGTACTGGCAAAATATTCTGTGGACAGATGAAACCAAAGTTGAGTTGTTTGGAAGAAACACACAACACTATGTGTGGCGAAAAAAAAGGCACAGCACACCAACATCAAAACCTCATCCCAACTGTGAAGTATGGTGGTGGGGGCATCATGGTTTGGCGCTGCTTTGCTGCATCAGGGCCTGGACGGATTGCTATCATCGAAGGAAAAATCAATTCCCAAGTTTATCAAGACATTTTGCAGGAGAACTTAAGGCCATCTGTCTACCAGCTGAAGCTCAACAGAAGATGGGTGTTGCAACAGGACAATGACCCAAAACATAGAAGTAAATCAACAACAGAATGGCTTAAACAGAAGAAAATACGCCTTCTGAAGTGGCCCAGTCAGAGTCCTGACCTCAACCCGATTGAGATGCTGTGGCATGACCTCAAGAAAGCGATTCACACCAGACATCCCAAGAATATTGCTGAACTGAAACAGTTCTGTAAAGAGGAATGGTCAAGAATTACTCCTGACCGTTGTGCACGTCTGATCTGCAACTACAGGAAATGTTTGGTTGAAGTTATTGCTGCCAAAGGAGGTTCAACCAGTTATTAAATCCAAGGGTTCACATACTTTTTCCACCTGCACTTTGAATGTTTACATGGTGTGTTCAATAAAAACATGGCAACATTTCATTCTTTGTGTGTTATTAGTTTAAGCAGACTGTGATTGTCTATTGTTGTGACTTAGATGATGAGCAGATCACATTTTATGACCAATTTGTGCAGAAATCTATATCATTCCAAAGGGTTCACATACTTTTTCTTGCAACTGTAATTTGCTGAGTCTCCAATTTATAGTTAAGTTGAAAATGGTTTGTTTCCTTAAAAGGGTGATTAATTTAGTAATAACAATTATTACTCTTTTTTGTTGTTGTTTATTTTGCAAAAGTTGCACTGAAATATTATTGCAGCAAATCTGGTTTAGACTAATTACTACATAAGGATACGTTTACTATTTTTAACATTAGACAAATACATTTATTATTACCTTTAAAAAAAAATCCCACAAGTTAAAACCATTCTGTCTAAGAAGAAAGGTTACTTTCGGAAAAAGAAGAAAATTGTATTTAATACATGCCTAGAAGCATTAGCACATCATTTATAAAATCCAAATATTCTAACATTACTTGCAAAGAACACTTCATTTGACTAAATTCCCAAATTAAAAAGCTGTAGGCAAAGAATGTAAGATAGTTCATAAACAAATTCATGTGCTATAAAAAAAAAATGATTTTCTATGTGCCTGTTATTGTAGCATGGCAAGCTTGTTTGTACTCTTCTACTCCGATGCAGAGAAAAAAAAATGAATAATAAAAAAATAATAATAGTAATATTATTATTGACATTTATAAGGCACCAACGTATTCCGCAGAGCTTTACAATATTAGAAGGGGGAGATTTAACAATAATTGAGACAATTACTAAATGTTACAGAAACACCAAATTGATGAGATACTATAGCTGCTTAAACGAGTTTACAATCTAGAGATATGAAGTAGAATGTGCATATAAAGTATAATCCTTGGGGAATTAATTTATTTTAAATTATCAGTCCTAAAACCAAACACACTCATGTTTAAATTAATTTGTCAATCCATATGCACAATTGTCATTGAAAAAGAAAACATACATATATAGTGCATGTTCATTAAATATAAATCCCCCGTTATGGATAAACTCACACACTAGGGCCCCTTCTACCTGCTTTGGGTTTTACTGGATCAATAATGAGAGAGGTTATTACCCCACCTGGGTCTCCATTGTTAACCCCCTCATTCCACAGCCAATATAATCCATAAAATAGGCAGAAGGAGCTCTGGGGCAGATATGCAGTCTTTGCAGGACAAGTCCAGGAAGTTCACCTAGTGGCTGTTAGAATAACAGCCATGAGAGGTGGCATTAGACAATAATGGCCTTTTCTCAGAAAATGCAGTGTTTACACTGCTTAGTCCTCAGGACAGGCACTTTGCCCCAGAATCATTCTATTAAAGGGAATCCGTTTTCCTGGCACTGCAGATCCCCTCTCCCTCCCAACACCCATCCTCCAGTAGCTGAAGGAGTGAAAACCCCTTCAGGTTACTTACCTGAAACCCCGCCGATGTCCCTCGGCGGTGGTTTCTGCTCGCCGTCGCTCCTCCCAGTGATTATGTCAGCCCGTAGGCAAGACTGATCCCGTCCGCCGGCTGAGGAGACCTAATACGCATGCGCGGCAATGCCGCGCATGCACATTAGAGCTCTTTCAATGCTTTCCTATGGGGAATTGAGCGACGCTGGAGGTCCTCACACAGCGTGAGGACGTCCAGCGATGCTCTAGCACAGGTTTCCTGTGCTATGGACACGGAAGTGCCCTCTAATGGCTGTCTAGTACACAGCTGATAGAGGTGGAGTTAACCCTGCAATGTAATTATTGCAGTTTATAAAAAACTGCAATAATTACACTTGCAGTGTTAAGAGTTGTGGGAGTTGGCACCCAGACCACTCATATGGGCAGAAGTGGTCTGGGTGCCTACAGTATCCCTTTAAGATGTAGTGGTTCTGTTGCCTATAGTGGTCCCTTAAGTTATGTTTGAATTAATAAATATATCACCTCCTTTACATCAGTACATGTCATGTCGGGGAATATTTTATACTTCCAGAACTGCGTCAGTGTGATTCTGCATTTAATCCTAGGGATGTTCTGGGGAGGAAGGGTTAAATGGGAAGTTAATACCCTTAGGAAGAATAAAGGCGTTTTTCACTATACATTTCTCATGTTTTGGATTTTGTTAAATATATACATCTGTTATCCAGTTGTCAGGGTACCTGGCCATTCCTGGCACTAATCCTGTACATATTTTTTTTTTTCAATTTGACATTTTTTATTCTGTTTTTCAAGTATGTGTTGGGGTACAGAAAGGAAGAAGGGTAGGAGAATACATTCCAAGCATTGCAGGTTTTTTTTTTTTTTTTCACATTTGCGTTTACAATACAGTTCTCCTATCAAACATGGTGCTGTGTGTTTTCTTTGCGGGGGGGTGGGTACATCAGCGAGATAGAGAGAGGGGGGGGGGGTAGGTATTAATGCTGCATTGTATCAAATTTCCCATTCTCCACATCCAACCCTTGCTGTGTGTTTCGTGGAATCGATGTTGGTGCCATGGTGGAAGGTTGGATGATATGGGCTGGTTACCACTTCCATGAGGTGTCTCAAGGGTAAACGTGTTATACATCCCATGTAGTTATACCTTTTTGGTTACCTCTATGCCCTGCGATGCAGTAAGGTAAGGGGAGAGGGGTAAAGATGGGTGGGGGGTTTAACTTATGTACACAAGTGGGTGTTATCGCGTATATTCGTGTTTCATCTACTTGGTGTGGGTTAATGATTTGGGTGGTTGTCTCGCCCGCTATGTGGGCATTCAGTATTACGGGTTACACCTGGACTTTTACTTTTTTCCCCCTGTGCCACTATTCACTCTTGGTAGCCGCTTGTGGAGTCTCTAAATTCAATATGTTCCTACTCAACACCGGCCATCTGAGGTGTCATCATATTCCAGTATGTTTCCCATATTTGTCCTGCCTCTATTGTTGCCCCTCGTATCCCAAGCTGTTGAGTTGCCATGCGTTCATATACCCAATTTGTTTTGATTTGGTTTAATAACATGGTTTTTGTGGGGGCTACTTGTGTTTTCCAGGTTCTAGCTATAAGGTTGCATGCAGATATTATCGTGTGGAATAATAGTTTGGTGTGGACTTTGGACATGCCTTCTGGCCATATGTATAGGAGGCACACTGCTGGAGTTAATTCTAGCTGCATGGGTAGTAAGCAGGCAAGGATTTCGCTCACCATGGTCCAATAAGGCTGGATGCGGTTGCACGTCCACCATATATGTAATAATGATCCTCTATCTAACTCGCATCGCCAGCATTGGGTAGAAGTGCCGGGGAATATGTGTGCAAGCCGTGTTGGAATTAAGTACCATCTGTACTGTAATTTTCTTATTTGCTCAAAGTGTGTAATGCAAGCAGTTTTACCTTTGTGGATTGTGAAGGCTCTGGACCACTGTTCCTCTGTGAAGGTGCATCCTAGGTCATTGTGCCATGCTTGTATAAAATTGTCTGTGAAGGTTTGTGTTCCTTCTATTAACGCTTCATATATCATTGAGAGGGCTTTTTTGTGTGGCCCGCCTCTGAAGCACCATGAGTCAAATCTTGAAAGCGTGGGTGCCTTAAGATGGGCTGTGGTCTGTTGCAATAGGGACTTGAGCTGTTTGGTATGTTGTATTGTGTTTGTATGTCCTGGAATTGTTTCAGGGAGGTCCCGTCGTATAGGTGGTGTATATGTGTGCAGCCCACTTTCGTCCGATAGTCTGATCGCCGTAGCTAAAGGCTCCAGCGCCAGTACATACAGCAGTGGGGACAGGGGGCACCCCTGCCTCGTCCCGTTGGTTATTTTAATTTTGTCAGACATGAATACTGAGTTCAGAACCTGAGCCCTTGGTGCCAAGTATAGTGCCCTGACCGCTGAGATGAAGCCCCCTGGGAGCCCACATTGTTGTAGGGCCGCCTCCAGGAACCCCCATCCCAGTCGGTGAAAGGCTTTTTCTGCGTCCAATGACAGCAGTACCCCCCTGATTGTGTTGTCCTTAGGCTATGCATGAGTTTGAGGAATTTTCTGGTATTATCTGCCCCCTGGCATCCTGTCACAAACCCCACCTGGTCCTTGTGTATAATGTGTGGCAGTATTGGTCTTAGCCTTAGTGCGTAAAGTTTGGCCAAAATTTTGGTGTCTGTGTTGAGGAGGGATATTGGCCTGAAATATTGTGGGCAGGTCGGTTGTTTGCCTGGCTTTGGTAGGGTAATAATGTGGGCCAACTGCATCTCCTCAGGGAGTGTCTCCGTGTGTATGGCTTCGTTGAATACTGCAGCTAGGTAGGGTGCTAGGATCTCCCTAAATGTGCTGCAATAGGAGTTGGCAAAGCCATCTGTGCCCGGGCCTTGCCTTTTGGTATTGTCTTTATCGTGTCGCTTACCTCCTTTGGGGTAATAGGCCGGGCCAATGTTTCTTGCTGTTGAGCCATCAGGGTTGGAAGTTTGATTTTGTCTAAGTAGGCCACTATTTATGTGTCTGATGGGGTGTGTGTGGTTGGATCGTTGCGGAGATTGTATAGGTCCGCGTAATATTGTGCGAACTCGTTGCTAATAGCAGTGGGCGTCAGAACTTTCCCCCCTGTTCTAGAATTTAAATATGCTATCTTCTGTGTTTGCTGCTGTTTTTTGAGCCTAGATGCTACAGTCGTCCTGCTCTATTCCCTTGGGAGTGATGTGATGCTTTTAATTTTCTTAAGTTGTGTCCTACTTTATAGAGCGCATGTTAGCGTAGCTGTTGGCGTATGTGGGATATTTGTTCTTTCAGTTGGGTTGTGGGGTGGATTTGGTTTTGTGTCGTCACGGTGTAAATGTCTTTTTGCCAATTTAGCACTTGTGTCTGTGTTTTACGTTTTATGTATGATGCTTGTTTTATAAGTAATCCCTTTGCCACGGCTTTGTGTGCTTGCCATATTGTGTGGTGCGATAGTTCGGGGTTGGCATTGTCTGCAAATAAGTTTTTTAGGGAGTCGGATAGGCTGTCTGAGAAGGGTTTATCCATCAGAAGGGTTTTGTTGAGCCGCCAGGGGCTTCTGTGTTTAACCCCTTAAGGACCAAACTTCTGGAATAAAAGGGAATCATGACATGTCACACATGTCATGTGTCCTTAAGGGGTTAAAGTCATAGGTGTCTTTTAAAATCAATTCCAGGGGGCCATGGTCAGACCATACTATCTGTCCCACCCCACAGTCCACTATTTGCCCTGGTGTTGTTCCCCCCACCAGGAACCCATCAATCCTAGAATAAGTGTTATGGACTGGTGAGTGGTAGGTATACTCCCTATCGTCTGTGTGCGTGACTCTCCACGCGTCGTAGTAGTGGTGTAGTGACAATAGTTTCGTTAGGGTTGCACTCTGATGCTTAAGCGGTCTATATCTGGGGCTACTTTGGGAGAGAGTGGTGTCCAAGGTGGGATTGAGGACGTGGTTTAGGTCCCCACAAATGATTGTCGTGCCTTGTTGTATGGTTGATACTCTGTGGGTTGTTTTGTGTATAAAGTTCCTCTGATTGGTGTTTGGGGCACAGATGTTTGCTATTGTGTATAAGACATTGTTTATGTGTCCCACTATAATGACATATCTGCCTTCTCGGTCAGTGTCTTCTGTGATTAGTTCAAAGGCAACTTTCTTGCTTATCAGGGTAGAGACTCCTTTTGATTTAGTATTAGACGTGGAGTGGAATTGGTGGGGGTATGAGTTGGTCATGATGTTGGGATGATTCGTTCCCCTATAGTGTGTTTCCTGCAAGCACACAATGTCGGCATCATTTTTGTGTATGTCTTTCCCCAGGAGGTGTCTTTGTACTGGGAGGTTGAGTCCCCTTACATTATGGCTATAGAAGCTTGTGGTGTCATGAATGGAAAGTGTCTGTATGTACCCAGTTGATATTGTTCTACCATGAGGTACTGCCTTCCCCAGCTTTTTCGAGCCAGGCAGATCCCTTTTGCTAAGACCCTCAGTTTATTTGTTATGCGTGTCTTCCCGAAGTGTGGCTTCGGTATTAGGAGCACATTTAGTTCGTCATTGTAGATGGTGGACATTGTGGCTGGGCCACCCAGTGTATGTATGTGTGTGGGGGGCAGTGTATGTATCTGTGTGGGGGACAGTGTATGTGTGTGTGGGCAGGGTGTATAGTGTATGTATGTGTGTGGGGCAGTGTATATATGAGTGTGTGTGGGGCAGTGTATGTGTGTGGGGGGGCAGTGTATGTATGTGTGTGTGTGTGGGCAATGTATGTATGTGTGTGGGGGCAGTGTATGTGTGTGTGTGGGGGGCAGTGGATGTATGTGTGTGGGGGGCAGTGTATGTGTGTGGGGGGGGGCAGTGTATGTGTGTGTGGGAGAGGAAGGAGGGTATGGAGGCTTTTAAAAAAAAAAAAGTATTTAATAAAATATATTGATGTCCCCCCTCCCTTCTTACCTTTGTTGAGGAGGAGGGGGGACATTTCTCCATCTCTGGTGGACCATGGTGTTTAGAGATGAAATCGGTATAAACTATATGCGACTATATAATTTACAATTTATTATGTTTTAAGTCATGGACTGATACTGTGCTTTTTTCTATATTTTTCTGTGTTTTATGACATTGCCCCTTTGAATTGATAACAAATTTTGAGAAGAAATAAGACAGCTCCCGAGATTGGAATCTCTGAATGGGAGCAGAATATATTGAGATGTCGTGCATTATGAAGAAAACAATCACGGAGACTCCGGCAAAATTTGGATACCGGCACAGAAGAGAGGCATGGACTGCACACGCTGTGCTGGTGGGCGGCACTCGCGTGTGACGATGAACTACACCGAGCATTTACCCGCCGGTATGAAGATATTTAAACCGGCGGAGGGAACCCGAAGGCATTGCATCGATTTTTATCCGGCTGAGAATAGAGAAAATTTATGACAAACTTACCGTAATTTTCTTTTCCTGGCTATTTCTCATGGCAGCATCACTTATGGGTAGCTCCTCCCTTAGCAGTCACAGGACAGGAATTAATTAGATTAATTAATCAGACTGATAGGTATAAGGAGTCCCTCCTCCCCCTACACCTCAGTCCAATTATAAAGCTGAAATAAAGAATGGGCGGGAACCCTGATGCTGCCATGAGAAATAGCCAGGAAAAGAAAATTACGGTAAGTTTGTCATAAATTTTCTCTATTCCTGGCTAATCATGGCAGCATCACTTATGGGTAATACCCAAGCTTCACAGAAAAATAGGGTGGGAATAATAATCCAAGAAATTACACAAAACTGAAACACATGCAGCAAAGAAAAGTTTAATATCAATGGGATAAGAGACCGTAGACAGGACACTCTGTCCAAAGGAGGTGGAAGGAGACTGCACATCAAGTTTGTAGTGCTTCATGAATGTCATCGGAGAAGACCAGGTGGCTGCTCTGCAAATATCATCGTATGGAACCTCTGCACAGCTAGCCCATGAAGTTGATAATGCTCTAGTAGAATGAGTTCTTATCTCCCGAGGTGGTGATATACCTTTAGAGATATACGCCTTCTTTATTATCAGAGAAATCCAACGTTTCAACGTAGATAAAGAAGCCGCCTCACCTCTCCTTGCTCCCAACGGCAAAACGAAGAGTTGGTCCGTTTTACGGAAAGACTCAGAACGTTTAAGATATGCAGACAAGCAGTTCATGACATCCAAACGTTGCCATCTAACCTCCTCCTGAGAAGAGGGGTTGGGGTAAAATGATGGAAGAACCACTTCTTGAGAGAGGTGAAACTGAGAAACTACCTTAGGAAGAAACTCTGGTTTTGGTTTCAGACAAACCCTATCTCGGTAGAATCGTAAACAAGAAGAAGATGTAGAAAATGCCTTAATTTCAGAAATCCTTCTTGCGGAAGTAAAAGTTTTATACGTCAGGAGAGTAGCATCCAAACTTTCAAGAGGAACAAACAGATCCTCAGTGAGATAATTGAGCACCATAGGAAGGTCCCAAGGAGGGGTAGTAGATCTCGAAGGAGGCCTCAACCTGAAGGCCGCTTTGAAGAACCTGGAAATCAAAGGATCCAAAGCCCATGAGATGTTGCACAAAGCTGAAAGTGCCGAAGACTGAACCTTCAAGGTGCTGAGGCTAAGGCCCTTGTCCAGGCCCTCTTGCAGAAACTCCAAACTTCAGTATTGCTAGGATGCCGAAAGTCCACATTATGAGACGATGCCCAAGTTTGGAACACATCCCAGATCCTATGCTAGCATGAAGAAGTAGAAGCCTTTCTGGAGAGCAGAAGGGTAATGATCACCGCCTCCGCGAGACCTAGTAATTGGAGCCTTTCATTCTCAAGACCCATACCCCCATTATGAGGCATTCCGGATGAGGATGGAATACAGGGCCTTGCGATAGCAGATCCTCCATCACTGGAAGAGGCCAAGGTTGTTCCTGGCTCATCATGGCCAATAGGGGAAACCACGGCCTCCAAGGCCAAATTGGAATTACGGCAATGACTTTCTTGCCTTCCAACCAAACCTTCCGCAGGAACCTGGGTATCATGGGTAGGGGAGGGAAAACATACCCCAGATCGAACGACCAAGGCAGAGAAAGAGCATCCTGGCCCAGTGCCTGACAGTCCGGATGGAGAGAGAAGTAATTCTCCACCTGGTGATTCTGAGATGATGCCATCAGGTCGATCTGGGGCATGCCCCACCGATGAGCAATTTCTGCAAAGATCGCCGGGTGAAGTTGCCATTCTCCCGGAAGAATTTCCTTCTGCTGAGGAAGTCTGCCGTTACGTTCTCCGAACCTGGGAGATAAATCGCCTTCAGGCCTTGAAGATAGGTCATGGCTATAGCCATTAAGGGAGCCAGCTCTTCCAGGAGCAACCTGCTCCTCGTGTCACCTTGGTTGTTCACATATGAGGCCACCGCTCGGTTGTCTGTTTTGATTAGAACCCAAGAATTCCGTAGCCTCGGCAGGAATCTCAAAATGGCCTTGTAAACCGCTCTCAGTTCCCTTAAGTTTGAGTGTAGGCGACTCTTCTCGGGTCCAGTTCCCTTGAGTCCACACAGGACTGAAGTGGGCACCCCATCCAAAAGAACTGGCATCTGTTGTAATAACCTTCCAAGGGGGACTTCCAACGGGAAGCCTGTTGTCAAATTCCTCTCGCTCTTCCACCAGTTTAAGCCTTTCCTTACGGGAAGGGGAAGAGATATCATCGGTTCCCAATCCGCTTCCACTCTGTTGAACTGGGGAAGGAAGCAGTTCTGGGCCGGACGGAACTTCCACTGGGCCCACTTCACCAAGCCTATTGTTGAAGTCAAGGAACCCAGGAGACTCATGACTTCTCTTGCAGGTGCAGTTTCGAGAACTTGCAGCTTCCTTACTTTGTCTCTGATCTTCGTGACCCTTTCTGGAGACAGGAACACATGTGCAGACACGGTATTCACTACCGTACCCAGGAAAACGATAGTTTGTGCAGGAACGAGGGAGCTCTTTCCCACGTTCAGGAGCCAACCATGGTCTTGAAGAATGGACATTGCCACCGACGTATGTTGAGCTACAATTCCTTGAGATGGACCCAAGATTGATAGTAGGCGTCCCTTAAGTCTATTGAGGTCATCCAGTCTCCTTTTTGACACACTTCAAGATGGTCCTCAAGGATTCCATTTTGAACGTCCTTACGCCTTTCAAATTCAAGATGAGACGCCACTTTCCCTGTGGTTTTGGGGCCAAGAAGACCGTGGAGTAAATTCCCTGGAACCATTCCTGTTTTGGAACTTCTTCACCACTTTTTGTTCCAGGAGTACAGAAATGCAGGACCTCATGGCCCTTCGTTTGATGCCTACCTGCACCTTTGATCTTCTGAAGAATGCAGTTTTCGGGTAAGATGAGAATTCTATTCTGTAACCTTCTTTTACGATGGAAGTGACCCATAGGTCTGAAATATTGCTGGCCCATATGGGGTAGAAGAACTTCGGCCTGGGGACCTTCAGAAGGTCTTCCCTGAGGTTCTAGCACCCCTTCCTCTGGAAGCCTTATTGGAAGATGAGTGCGAATAGGATTTCCATGAATAATTCCTGGAAAACTCCCTTCCTGGTTTATAGCTCCTGCTGTCCCGAAAGGACCAATCCTTGAAGCGCTTGGTCTTCCAGGAGGAGGGAAAAACTCTTCCTGCCAGCTTGAGGTAAACGCCTTTTTCCCCATCAGCAGCTTTTTGAATAGCATCTTCCAGAATCTTCCCAAAAAGGAGATCCCCTCGGAACGGAAGTGCACACAGGGAAGCCTTAGAAGCATAGTCAGCACCCCACGAATGAAGCCACAAGGCCCTTCTAGAAGCCACAGACAGGGCCATGCTTTTAGCAATCATGCGAGTGATGTCCAGGGAGGCCTCTGAACAGAATTCTGTGGCTAGACTAAAGTCCTTGAAGCTTTCCAACAGATGTTCCCTACGGACACCCTGATCAATGTCGTCCTTCAGATTAGCGAGCCACACTTTCAAGGCTCTGGAGAGAGTCGTCAGTGCCACTGCCGGATGAAGGGCGGACACTAGGGCCAAGTAGTCTTTAATCAGGTCTCCATCCATACGCTTCTCCATAGGCTCCCTGAGATATGCCATGGAGTCAATAGGCAGTGTAGTTTTCTTAGCCATATGGATCACTGCAGCATCAATTTTAGGAACTGAGTTCCACAGGCAGCAATCCACTGTAGAGTACGGATAAACCCTCGCAAACTTATTTTTTAAGGTGGACTTCTTTTCAGGCTTATTCCATTCCTGAAGGATCATATCCCTGATTGGCGCATGCACCGGGAAAGTAGGTCTGTTAGGCTATAGGTCCTCAAAAAACCTGTCAGCCTCCTTCAATTCAGATCTTTCTTCAGTGAGACTAAGCGTGTCTCTGAGAAGGGTAATAAGTCTATCCATAGACCTGGAGTCAAGAGACGTGGAGGCATATTCAGCTTCCTCCTCACCTTCATCTGATACCTCCCAGACATCAGGGTCCTCATCAGAGCTGGAAGACTGAGGTTCCGCTCTGCGTCTCTTACTTGGACCACTAGATCCCGTGGTAGCCATAAAGCCCTCAGCAATAGCCTGAGAAATCCAGAGCTTAAGGTCGTCTTGTGGAGAGCTCCTACTGGGGGCATCAGCGACTTCCAACAAGCATTCCAGCGACTTCCAACAAGCAACAAGCAGGCGAAGAACAATTAATGCATTTATTTTCCCGTGATTTTCTCGCTGGAGAATCCAAATGAATGCTGGGGCTGGAATGAAGCCATATATGACATATATTACAGGCTCAGTATGGCACTCTTTTAACAACACCCCCCCCAATAAAATTAAGAAATGGCTCACCTATGTTTTCTAGAGAGGGATCTTGCAGAGGCAGAGGGAGAATCCATACTATAAAGAAGAACCAAAGGAAAATCCAAGACCTAATTCCCCAACGGGATAAATAGACAAACTGACAAAGCAATACTTCCAATAAGTAGTAAAAACAGCAATCCTACCTTAAAGAGCAGAACATCCACTAAGCAGCCAGGCAGCAGATAGGAGTAGCTGGGCACAAACTGGACACCAATGCTTTCCCCAGGGGTAAACCAACATAAGGCTAGCAGATATAGCGCCAAGGCAGCTGCATTAGATGCTTTAAAAAAGGTCCGGGCAGCGAACAGCTGATTGCCCGGTTCGCGCATGCGCAGAGCGCTGGAACGCACGCTATGCGTTCCAAACGCTCGCGACCGGCATGCAAATTACTTCCGGTTTCGCCGGAACCGGCTGCGAGCAACAAACAGTCGGCTGGAACGCATAATGCGTTCCAGCCCCCAATGCCCGGGCACACAGGGAGCCCCAGGGAGCAGGGAATCCTGCACAGCCTCACATTAACCCATCAGAGGCTGGAACAGAGCCAGGGAGCAGGGAAGGCACCAAACAAGAGGCAAGAAACAGATCCTAAAGGACAAGACCCCTAAGCATGGATTCAAATACTGCCAACAAGGTATGGGGGGGGATATATAACCCCAATTAGTAGGGGCAGGCTGAAAACAGGGGGAATTTTTAAGGCTAACCAACCCCACAAATAAACAGAAACAGTGTCTCCCTCAAACACTTACTTCCCACGCTGCAGTTCAGTACTTACACTGAACCTGACCCAGTTAGTCCTGCTCATGCAGGCTGTTTACTGGGTCCTTCAAATGAAGAGAGGCTGAACTTCATTTGGAACGAACCCACGACAAACGCAGGAAGGTGGCCATAAAACAAAATGTAAAAAGTCCTGTAGAACTTGCTAAGGACAGGAAAAAAGACTGAGGTGTAGGGGGAGGAGGGACTCCTTATACCTATCAGTCTGATTAATTAATCTAATTAATTCCTGTCCTGTGACTGCTAAGGGAGGAGCTACCCATAAGTGATGCTGCCATGATTAGCCAGGAAAGCCAAATTACATCGGCGAAACGCGTACCGGTTTTTAGCCTATAAAGGCAATTTATATTTGTATATATATTCAATAAATTGTTGTTTTTTGATTTTTTAATGAATTTGGGTTCCAGATACATTTTTTAACAAAGAAAGGAGTGCAGCCTTTAATCTGCACACGTGGGCTAATTGAGTCATACACTTATGACTCCATGCTTGTGAGTATTAAATTTTAAGAATTTATTGCACCAACTATATATATATTCAAGCAATACAGCGCAATTGGTTGTGCCCCTTATTTTGCAGAATAAGAAAAACTCGGCAATAGGGGTGGATCGCTTAAACGGATCCAAAAGCGCAATAGACTGGAGCTGGGCCCACAGCTCCTTGTTTGTGAGTGTGAACAATTATAATTTTGTTTTTATATTGAATATTGTGTGATCTGCACTATGTTAAATTATCCTCTACAGATATCCACTTGATCTACTTGTTATTACAAAATTGCACAAGATATCCAGTTGGTGTATTCGTTGAGACAACTTACATACAATTAGTCTATAAGGTGATTTATCTTTTTCCTTTTGAAAATAAGCGCTACATATATCTGTTTTGCATGGTGATTCCCTGGTGGTCCAGTGTGGAGTGAAGTCTAGCCCGCGCTCCCAGGCTAGAGTTCACTCTCCGATATTTGGAGCATTGCCGTGGTAACCGCGGCAACGCTTAAAATCTCGCGAGAGGAGGACCCGGAGGAGCTGCTGGTAAGAGCTCCCAGGTCCTCTCTCACTCCCTCCCCTGCCGGCTGTCAGAAATGTGCCTGCGGACCGGGGAGGGAGATCACTGATTTCCCTCCCCGGTCCGCAGGCACACAGCAGGGCTGGCACTTGGACAATGCCAGCCCTGCATTAGCCGGCTAATTAGCACGTCTATTAGTAATATGAGAAGTAGGTTTGTACGTAGACATAATAGTAATGTTATTGGGAAGTGCTAGCTCGAGCCTTAGTGGTACTCATTTGATGCATTATAGCATTCCCCGGCTACTTTTTGTATGTATATCCCCTGGCCTGGTATGGCTAATCTGATAGCTACATTTACATTAACAATATGTGTTAGGATGGCTATACTGTATGTCTGTATATAATGCGACAACAAGAAATACTTGCGGGCTCAGGAAAAGTCCATGAATACTTTGTGCTCTGCGGTCCGGCGGCTATTTGCGCGCCTTCTTCCATGCAGAGGGTTGGCGTCCATTAGAAGCTGTCTCCGGTTGCACGGCAGGTGGATTGAGACCCCAGTCTTTTAACCTCTGCAGGCCGTCCTCCGGGGATGTGATCGCCGTGAGGGTGCCGTTTCGCTGTATCAGTAGCTTAGTCGGGTATTCCCACCTATACGCGATGCTGTTGTTTCGCAGGAGTTCTGTAATGGTGTTGAAGGTCTTCCTCTTCCTGAGTGTCATGGCGGAGATGTCTGCAAAGATTCCGATTTTCTGGTACTCTGTAGGTAGGTCTTTGCGTGCACGGCTTGCTTTGAGAACCGCCTCCTTGGCATGATAGTAATGCATTTTCAGGACAATGTCCCTTGGTGTGTCTGCGGGTATATATTGGGGTTTTGCCACTCTGTGGATCGTGCGCGGTCCTCCATGTCTGCAATTTTGGCCTCATAGTCATTCAATCTGTCCCATGCTTCTTACACCTTAGTAGTTAGGCGGTTGTGTGCCTCCATGTGGTTTTCTAGGTCCGAGGTGCGGGAGCTTAATTTGTGGATATTGGTGCAGAGGTCTGTAAATGATCGCTGCAGCGTACCTTGTAATTTCGCCACCATGTCATCGAACATAGCTTGCAGCCCCTCCGTGGTGAGTATTAGGCCTGTAACCTCGCTGTTTGTTCCTTGTTCGCTGTCTGTCTCGGCGCCATCTTGGGATTGCTCCTGTATCACTGCTCCTCTTGCTTGCCCCTGTTTGGCGCCGAAAAAGTGTAATTTGTCCTGTTTATCGGACGCTCTTTTGTTTTTGTTATGAGACATGGTCTGGATAGTCTTTGGTGCTCAGTTTTCCTAGCAGAGTATGCGACCGCTCGCGTTCAGGTCCAGGCCACGCCCCCCCATCCTGTACATATTTTGACACTGTGGTACATTCCAGCATCAATAATGACCCAGGGCAATTCTTTCCAAAGTAACGCTGCATGTCAATCTAGCAATAAATACCGATACAAGGTGATCCTTCTCCAATCCAAGTGTCGCTGAGCATTTTTTTCTGTGTCAATATTGATGAGAGACAGTATTATTCAGATAAAAGTGACACCACGCTTGAATCAAGCGTCCAGAATGACATGGACCGCTACGTCCGTGATCAATTAATAGCCAAAAATAACACAAGTATGGCGTCATTGTATCAACTCAGGTCAATGGAGTTTTGGTGTCGCCCAAATGATATCAGATGCTAGAGCTGTAAAATCACAGTTCACCAGGAGATTTGTGCCCTGTCGTAGTCGCTAGTAGCCTGAGTTTGTGTGTAGAGTGCATTTGTTGACTCTGGAATTATAATCTTGGCTTGTTTCTCCACTATCTTGACTTCTGTACTCATTGACCTTTGGCTTGTCTCACCGTGTTGTTGTCTTTGTGTATCCCTTGACCTCGGCCTGTCCTTTGATCATTCTGGCTTTTGTAAAGTATTAAGCCCGGCCACCTAACGACCAGTAATACCATTATTATTATTACTGCTATTTATAAAGCGCCAACAGATTCCGCAGCGCTGTACAATTAGTGGAGAAACGTACAATATACACAGACAAATACAAGAGGTAGAGAGAGCCCTGCCCGTAAACTGAGATCTAGCCATTGGAGATCTTTTATACAAAGTGCGTGGCTAGATGGCCCGTGAGCTTACAATCTAAAGGATACCATGGGCATATGAGACAAGAGGTAGCGGGGGAGTCTGGAGGTGATGGCTGTAAGGGTTAACAGAGAAGCAGCTATTGGTAAGATGTTAGGGGAATGAAGAGGTAATTGGGTGAGAATCTCAAACAGCTGGAGAGGCATGCTATATATTACCATTAGTAATTTCTATTTACCTAGCAATTATATATTGCTTGTTCTATTTTTCTACAGAAAAATATTGAGTGTTAATTGTCATGTTATGAAGTAGTTGAAATTATGTAAAATAAGAATTGTACTTCTTGAAACCAAAAAAACATGCTAATAAGCAGTATTAGTTTTCCACTGAATTGTACATAGACAAATTAGTATATAAATGTCAGGGTACCTGTTGGTGCTGACTCCAGGGCAGACATCCTCTCTGTTTAGGGGCTCCTTGCCCCTAGCATTTCGGCAAATTCCGGCCGTTTTCGCGCCGGCCGCGCTAGCTCCTCCCCCTTTTATGACGCGACGGCTAGCGTCGACGTCATGACGTCAGCATTACGTGAAGTGCCGGGAACCGCTATTCTGGACCTTTTGGGGGCGTGGTCTCAATTAAGGTGACAGGGTATTTAAAGGAAACCTTTACTACTGCTCATTGCCCTGTCGTGGTTCTAGCTTGCTAGTCACTCAGCGCGTTCTCTCTCTCTTGTGTTTTCGGTTTTGACCTTGCTTGTCTTTTGTCCTGTTGTCCTCTCCTCTCCTTTGACTCGGCTTGTATCTCGCTTACCTGTCCTCCGGCTCCCTCGACCTCGGCTTACCTTTTGACTATTCTTGTTTTGTCCATACGTTAGTCCGGCCATTCTAAGGTCCGGTATACGTACCTCCTTCTGTCCGCACTCTGCGTATTGGATCCCTGTCAGTATCCTGACAATAAAGGTAAATAACAGTTTGCAACATGAAGTATGAGGATAACTTAAATGTACAAATATGGACCAAGTCCCTTCTTAAGAGTAATAAATGTAATATGATGCTTATTTGGGGATTGCAGATTCCCATAAATGGTAGCAGTATATAACTGCTAAGGTTGTATTCTGTTACAATGAGAGAAAAGGCGGTGGAGTGTCTTTACAGTCCTCATGCAAGAAAGTTGGCAAGGATGGGAGGGTTTGAACGGGGTGATAACTAAATATTAATTATTATTTATTATATTAAATAATATTATATTGTTAATTATTGTATCTTCAAAAGGAGTCAGCATTGTTTTATGGTGGAAAAATCATGTAAAACTAAACAAATTACATTCTGTGAAAAGTTGATTTATGGCACATCTTGGAGTGTTGCTATCGATGTGATTTACTCCGATTTCTCTAAAGAATTGGTCTTAAAATCAAGTGGTATGGAAAATTAAGTTGGAAAACACTGGTAAGCAGGGTTCTGTTTTGGTTGATGATTGTGCTGGGTTTAAAGTAATTGTTTTTGCAAATATCCCAAATGTAGGTAACGCAAAATACAGTTCAGACAGAGTGTTACTTCTCAGAATATTTGGTGGACAGAGTGGTACCTCACAGAGTCACTATACTACTGATCTTTCTTTATAGAATAGGCAACTGCTTTGAGAAGTTCCTGCCTGATGTAAAAAAATAAGAATAAAAATACCAATATCTTCTGCCCTCTCCTATATCCTCTGCTCCCTTCAATATCCTCTGTCTCCTCCAATATCCTCTGTCCCCTCCAATACCCTCTGCCCCCTCTAATATCCTCTGCTCCCTCCATTATCCTCTGCTCCCTTCAATATCCTCTGTCTCCTCCAATATCCTCTGTCACCTCTAATACCCTCTGCCCCTCTAATACCCTCTGCCCCTCTAATATGCTCTTCCCCTCTAATATGCTCTGCCCCCTCTAATATCCTCTGTCCCCTCCAATACCCTCTGTCCTCTCCAATACCCTCTGCCCCTCTAATATGCTCTTCCCCTCTAATATGCTCTGCCCCCTCTAATATGCTCTGCCCACACCAATATCCCCTGCTCACTCTAATATCCTCTGCTCCCTTCAATATCCTCTGTCTCCTCTAATATCCTCTGCTCCCTCCATTTTCCTCTGCCCCTCTATTATCCTCTGCTCCCTCCATTATCCTCTGCCCCTCTAATATCCTCTGCTCCCTCCATTATCCTCTGCTCCCTCCATTATCCTCTGCTCCCTCCATTATCCTCTGCTCCCTTCAATATCCTCTGTCTCCTCCAATATCTTCTGTCACCTCTAATATCCTCTGTCACCTCTAATATCCTCTGTCACCTCTAATACCCTCTGCCCCCTCTAATATCATCTGTCCCTCTAATATCCTCTGCTCCCTTCAATATCCTCTGCCCCCTCTAATATCCTCTGCTCCCTCCATTATCCTCTGTCCCTCTAATATCCTCTGCTCCCTTCAATATCCTCTGCTCCCTTCAATATCCTCTGTCTCCTCCAATATCCTCTGTCACCTCCAATATCCTCTGCCCCCTCTAATATCCTCTGCTCCCTCCATTATCCTCTGTCCCCCTAATATCCTCTGCTCCCTTCAATATCCTCTGCCCCTCTAATATCCTCTGCACACTCCAATACCCTCTGCCCCCTCCAATACCCTCTGCCCCTCTAATATCCTCTGCACACTCCAATACCCTCTGCCCCCTCCAATACCCTCTGCCCCTCTAATATGCTCTGTCCACACCAATATCCCCTGCTCACTCTAATATCATCTGCTCTCTTCAATATCCTCTGTCTCCTCCAATATCCTCTGTCCCCTCCAATACCCTCTCTTTCCCCTCCAATACCCTCTGCCCCCTCTAATATCCTCTGCTCCCTATAATATCCTCTGCTCCCTCCATTATCCTCTGACCCTCTAATATCCCCTGCCCCTCTAATATCCTCTGCCCCCTCTAATATCCTCTGCTCCCTCTAATATCCTCTGCCCCCTCTAATATCCTCTGCCCCCTCTAATATCCTCTGCTCCCTCCATTATCCTCT
>OW240920.1:15809909-15867413 GCA_933207985.1 Pelobates cultripes
AGGGCATCAACCTGTATTATGTGGAAGAAAAATAGTCAGGGTTATTTACTAAACATCACATTTTAGTAAATTAAAAGTGAGGATAAAGGGCCAAGCTGTGTCTAGAGTTGAGTTAAAGATTATTTCTAAATCAGCTGTATTATCCATAATTTTGCCACCAGGCTTAATTTTCTGACATTTGGGATTTAGTGAATCACTTTGAGTGTTTATAAAGAAGTCAAATTAAAAGTTAGTAAATGAGGACATATTGCCACAAACATGTATTCGAGGAGTACAGTTTAGGAATTCGATGGAGAAGATGGTATTAAAGTTGGTACATTGGAAATCCAATCATTTGAGGAAGAAGAATAGCAATAAACAGGTCCAGAGAGGGGGTCCCTATGTGATCAGTTAACTTTCAGATCACTGATTCCATGAGATGTTCTATATCTGTGTCCTTGTCCATTGAGCATCACTGGTGGGGCGTAATCTAATAACGACCATCTCTCCTCCTTTATCTTATCCTTGGTTGCAGAGTTCGGTGGTTATAATACTTACCATACTGCCATCCAGGCAGACATTTCCCATAAATTTCTTACAGACGCTGTCCCACTGAGAATTTGCTGGTAATGACAGCTGGACATGCCAGGTTTATTGAATACAATAAATGAATTACTGTAAAGATAGTGAAACTCTCTCACCAGAAAAGAAAGATTATAGTGAAAGTGCAATGGAAGAAACAGGTGATAGTGAAAGTGTCTCAGTTGCAGGAACAGACAGCTTATAGTGAAAGTGTAATAGAGAAAACAGTTGGTGGTGAAAGTGTCATAATAAAAAGAGACAGGTGGCATTGAACATGTCTTACAACAAGGAACAGGTAGCAGTCAAAGTGTCTCACTAGAAGGGACAGGTAGCAGTCAAAGTGTCTAAATGGAAGAGACAGGTAGGAGTCAAACTGTCTCACTGGAAGAGACAGGTAGCTGTGAAAGTGAGCTGTTAGATGATAAGATTTCCTTTTCTTGCTACTGAGAATTCCCCCTCCATTCTCAATCTCCCCCTTCTTCTTACGTTTAAAACCATGAAAGCTTGATGTGTGTGTGAAACATTATGTAGTAAAACCCAAAATATTTCATGATATAAAGTTTCATATCGTCCTGAAATTAACAAATGCAGAGTCTGCAATTTATAGTGAAACAAAGTATCTACATACTCATAACACCGCTCTGTATAATGATACTGAGTATCTATACACTGATAATGAACACACCGCTCTGTATAATGATACTGAGTATCTATACACTGATAATGAACACACCGCTCTGTATAATGATACTGAGTATCTATACACTGATAGTGAACACACCGCTCTGTATAATGATACTGAGTATCTATACACTGATAATGAACACACCGTTCTGTATAATAATACTGAGTATCTATACATTGATAATGAACACACCGCTCTGTATAATGATACTGAGTATCTATACACTGATAATGAACACACCGCTCTGTATAATGATACTGAGTATCTATACACTGATAATGAACACGCCGCTCTGTATAATGATACTGAGTATCTATACACTGATAATGAACACACCGCTCTATAAAATAATACAGAGTATCTATACACTGATAATGACCACACCGCTCTATATAATAATACTGAGTATCTATAAACTGATACTGAACACACCGCTCTGTATAATGATAAGGAGTATCTATACACTGATAATGAACACACTGCTCTGTATAATAATACGGAGTATCTATACACTGATAATGAACACGCCGCTCTGTATAATGATACTGAGTATCTATACACTGATAATGAACACACCGCTCTGTATAATAATACTGAGTATCTATACGCTGATAATGAACACACCGCTCTGTATAATAATACTGAGTATCTATACACTGATAATAAACACACCGCTCTGTATAATAATACTGAGTATCTATACACTGATAATGAACACACCGCTCTGTATAATAATACTGAGTATCTATACACTGATAATGAACACACCGCTCTGTATAATAATACTGAGTATCTATACACTGATAATGAACACACCACTCTCTATAATGATACTGAGTATCTATACACTGATAATGAACACACCGCTCTGTATAATAATGCTGAGTATCTATACACTGATAATGAACACACCGCTCTGTATAATGATACTGAGTATCTATACACTGATAATGAACACACCACTCTGTATAATAATACTGAGTATCTATACACTGATAATGAACACACCGTTCTGTATAATAATACTGAGTATCTATACACTGATAATGAACACAGCGCTCTGTATAATGGTACTGAGTATCTATACACTGATAATGAACACACCGCTCTGTATAATACTGAGTATCTATACACTGATAATGAACACGCCTCTCTGTATAATAATACTGAGTATCTATACACTGATAATGAACACCCCGCTCTGTATAATGATACTGAGTATCTATCCACTGATATTGAACACCCCGCTCTGTATAATAATACTGAGTATCTATACACTGATAATGAACACACCGCTCTGTATAATAATACTGAGTATCTATACACTGATATTGAACACACCGCTCTGTATAATAATACTGAGTATCTATACACTGATAATGAACACACCGCTCTGTATAATAATACTGAGTATCTATACACTGATAATGAACACCCCGCTCTGTATAATGATACTGAGTATCTATACGCTGATAATGAACACAGCGCTCTGTATAATGATACTGAGTATCTATACACTGATATTGAACACCCCGCTCTGTATAATAATACTGAGTATCTATACACTGATAATGAACACACCGCTCTGTATAATAATACTGAGTATCTATACACTGATAATGAACACACCGCTCTGTATAATAATACTGAGTATCTATACACTGATAATGAACACACCGCTCTGTATAATAATACTGAGTATCTATGCACTGATAATGAACACAGCGCTCTGTATAATGATACTGAGTATCTATACACTGATAATGAACACACCGTTCTGTATAATAATACTGAGTATCTATACACTGATAATGAACACAGCGCTCTGTATAATGGTACTGAGTATCTATACACTGATAATGAACACACCGCTCTGTATAATACTGAGTATCTATACACTGATAATGAACACGCCTCTCTGTATAATAATACTGAGTATCTATACACTGATAATGAACACCCCGCTCTCTATAATGATACTGAGTATCTATACGCTAATAATGAACACAGCGCTCTGTATAATGATACTGAGTATCTATCCACTGATATTGAACACCCCGCTCTGTATAATAATACTGAGTATCTATACACTGATAATGAACACACCGCTCTGTATAATAATACTGAGTATCTATACACTGATAATGAACACACCGCTCTGTATAATAATACTGAGTATCTATACACTGATAATGAACACACCGCTCTGTATAATAATACTGAGTATCTATACACTGATAATGAACACCCGCTCTGTATAATAATACTGAGTATCTATACACTGATAATGAACACACCACTCTGTATAATGATACTGAGTATCTATACACTGATAATGAACACACCGCTCTGTATAATAATACTGAGTATCTATACACTGATAATGAACACACCGCTCTGTATAATAATACTGAGTATCTATACACTGATATTGAACACACCGCTCTGTATAATAATACTGAGTATCTATACACTGATAATGAACACACCGCTCTGTATAATAATACTGAGTATCTATACACTGATAATGAACACCCCGCTCTGTATAATGATACTGAGTATCTATAACTAATAATGAGAACACAGCGCTCATAATGATGTATACACTGATATGAACACCCGCTCTGTATAATAATACTGAGTATCTATACACTGATAATGAACACACGCTCTGTATAATAATACTGAGTATCTATACACTGATAATGAACACACCTCTCTGTATAATAATACTGAGTATCTATACACTGATAATGAACACACCGCTTCTATAATGATACTGAGTATCTATACACTGATAATGAACACCCAGCTCTGTGATATAATGCATGATACTGAGTATCTATACACTGATAATGAACACACCGCTCTGTATAATGATACTGAGTATCTATACACTGATAATGAACACACCGCTCTGTATATAATACTGAGTATCTATACACTGATAATGAACACACGCTCTGTATAATAATACTGAGTATCTATACGCTGATAATGAACACACCGCTCTGTATAATGATACTGAGTATCTATACACTGATAATGAACACACCGCTCTGTATAATGATACTGAGTATCTATACACTGATAATGAACACACCGCTCTGTATAATGATACTGAGTATCTATACACTGATAATGAACACCACGCTCTGTATAATGATACTGAGTATCTATACACTGATAATGAACACACCGCTCTGTATAATAATACTGAGTATCTATACACTGATAATGAACACCCGCTCTGTATAATAATACTGAGTATCTATACACTGATAATGAACACACCGCTCTGTATAATAATACTGAGTATCTATACACTGATAATGAACACCCTGTTCTGTATAATGATACTGAGTATCTATACACTGATAATGAACACACTGCTCTGTATAATAATACTGAGTATCTATACACTGATAATGAACACACCGCTCTGTATATAATACTGAGTATCTATGCACTGATAATGAACACATTATCACTGCACACTGCTCTATATTATTTTCTGATAACACCTGTCTTTCTCTATAATAATAGGATATATACACTGATAATGTTGCTTCATGAGGGGAAGTACTGATTTTATCTTCTGAGTAAAAACCACTTCCTTTGCTCGTTATTAACGTACAGTATTAGGATTCTTTGAGAAAGTCCTAATAGCAGAAAACAAAATGCATTATTTGATGTCACAGGCTGAGAGAGCAGCACAGATAGATCTATATAAAGACAGACTGAGAGAAAGACAGCTTTGTATCTGGAAATGAATATTTATGATATAGTCCTGTTTAAATTCCTGAGTATTTTGGGTAATTTAGAAAAACAAAAAATGCTTAACCTGAGTCACCTTTATCCCAGCTAAATGGGTAGCTGTTCCATGGCGGCAAGATGGAGGTGGCCAGTGGGATTATAAATGTTGGTGGAATTCTGCATTTAATTAGCTTTTTCACACCCACAGTTACACATTTGGTAATAAATACAGTCAACAAGTAAAACTATAATTACAAAACCTGGGTTAGAGTTTCCCTTTAAATGTGAGGTACTGCTAGTGAATGGCCAGTGTGGCCTTGTATCGAGTTCTAGAGTTCTGTGAAGTGATTGGCCTATTTAGTTGTGACCTCATAACGTGTAATCGGGGATCCAGATAAAGCCTTATATCCTAAACAGGAGCTGGCAAGTGGTCTATAGAACGCCCTAAATCACCAGACTGGGGTTATATTAATAGTTATTTCTCTAATCTCACAAATAACATCAATATTTAATAATAATAATAATAATAATTTAATGTGTCATTGTAAACTATAAGCAATTGTAATTTTCTCCATGTGAATATAGCTGCTTACTAGTGATGTCCCGAACGCAGGAGGTGGGAGGGTCTGGGAGGGAGGGTCTGCTGCTGATTGGCTGGAATGTGTCTGCTGACTGTGAGGTACAGGGTCAAAGTTTACTCAATGATGACGAATAGGGGGCGGACCGAACAGCGCATATGTTTGCTGTCCGCGGTGAACCGTTCGGCGAACCGTTCGGGACATCACTACTGCTTACCAATAAGCTCACACAGGGAATACAGTTTCTTATTATAGGAAAGCAGTGTATTCAGTGGGATGATGGGCTATAGCGTCCTATCATAGCTCCAGGAATAAGGATAAGGAATGCTAAGAACCAATAATGGACAAATAGGACTCTATCCATTAAAACAGTATTCTGCACTAAGGGCACAATCCATCAGCAACATTTAGGAAAAACTGAAAAACAATGGAGAAACGTATTTGCTATGAAGAAGCCTTGGATATTTTTTTTTTAAACTGGGATGCTATGTAATTGTTATATTTAGGCAAAAATGCCTAATGTGGAAAAAAAGAGTTTAGAGGAGAAGCCCACGTCTCGTGAATGGATTCCACAAAGTATTACTGCCACCTACTGGTAAATAAAAATATCACAGCGAAACGAGAAATGTTTACGCCATGTCAGAAGCACTAAACAATAATAATAATAATAATAATAACACATTATTCATGAATACCGCTGTTTCTTGTGTGTTTGGATCTACTAATCAGTCATTATGCTATGTATATATATATTGTTATGGGCAAATGCAAACACTGTATTTGTAAAGCATTTTCTTGCAGCAATATACCAACAATGTGAAAGAATTTCTCTAATCAAGCTGTCTTTTTGAGTGATTCATTTTCCTTTTCCTTTCTCATTTCTTTCTAATTCTGTTTAATTCATGAAGCTCTAACTGGACTCTTTATGGACTAAATAGTTCAACTGACATTACTGCAAAGTAGTTACAATAACGTTACTGCAAAACCCAGGCCCCGATAGGTAACATGGGCGAAATGTCAGCTGAGCTCCAGTAACACCTTGATTATTTTAGTCAGTTTTAATTTTTATACAATTAACTATGTAGTAAATAAACATAAGTAAAGATCTAACGGAGTGATTGTCGTTGCCATTTCAGGACATTCCATTTTCTTAAAGGGACACTCTGAACTCCTCAACCATTTAGCTTGCTAAAATGTTTTATGAGTTGTGTACTTTTTTTTTTTTTTCATTTTAGAAAAAGTGCAGATGTCTCTTTTATAAATTAACCTTGTCACACAATTCCCATCACTTCCTGGTTTAGTTAGCTCAGTGGAGCTAAACTCAAGAGGCAGCAATTGCGCAGGGCACCTGCCTGACAAAGACGTCTCATTGAGCTGCATTGGGGAGTCTGTGATTGGACAGTCACAGAAAGTCTGGGTGGGGTTAGAAGAGGAGGGACTTGCAAAGGCAGCAGACAAGAGATGTTTTAAGATATATCTCCAATTAAATAAATGCAAATTAAATGCATGAATGTTTTCATTATGGACATTTCTACTAAACAGTTATTTAGTTTTTATTTGAGCAGTGGAGTGTCCATTTAAAGGGACATGTTCCTGTAGTTTTGTCAGTGTAAAGCATTGCAGTCCTGCAGAACGGCAATATGTAAATTGCAGAGTTTAAATGCCTCTAGTGCCTGTCACTCTGACGCTTCTGACGATATAGCAGAGACCATCTGATTGGCGCAGCTCAGCGTTTTCCTGTGTATGGCACAACCCTTCTAGTGTTTTCCTATTTTGAACCATTGAATTAGCTGTGATTTTTATCTAATTGTATTGGTTATAGTGCCTGAAGTCCCCTGGCACTGTCCTTGATTTAGTGTTGCATTTTTGAGCAGTTTACCACTAGATAAGGGTCTCTGGCCACCCACAGTCTGGCCCCCACTGGAGGTGTGGCTAAGGCAGAGATTACACACTTCCTTCTAGCCAGATCAATTTATACCAGCAATGGGTGATGTGATATGTTGAGAGCAATCACAGCCACTCTTTGCTGCTCAGGCTAATGCTACCTCATTAGCCAAACCAACACAGAGATAATGGGTGTCTAGGGATTCTCGTTTAGCTTTTAAACATTAATTAACAGTGAATGGAAGCCCCACGCCAGAGGACTCTTGACACCATAACCACGTCAATGAGCTGAATCAGTTATAGAGCATACAGTGTCCCTTTTAGTATCCTACCTTTTAATTGCTAATTTTCACACTTTCATAATAGCTGGAGCTTAATTGCTACAATGACTTGCTAATTTAAAGCAATTGTTAAAAATCTGTAAACCATGAAAATCAAACTTAGCACTTATAAAATGCTGCTAAAACATTAATTGAGGTTGAAACATAAATATTGAAATATCGGACTATGCTCTGTGTGAATATTCCTTCTACAGAGAATCTGATGAGGAAGAAGTGAGGTTGGCAGCGTGCCCCTCAAAAAACACTGGATCCATTACTCCCCAAACCTGAGAATACAATCTCTAGTGCTGTTAACAGAAAAGGGGCCACATTCTAAATGTGGAGCAGTCACCTCAAAAACTCATGGAGTCAGCTAAAACATTCAGTTTGTTTCCATGGTGATAACTTCATTTTTTTGCCGCTGTAATGACTCTCCCATTCTATGTCTTTATTGACAAAACAAATTACCAAAATAATTAATGGGAAAATAATTTAAAGGGTTACTTCAAGTACCATGACCACTTCGGTGACTTGAAGTGGTCATGGTGCCTGTTGTCTTTGCAGCATCATTGGGGAGTCTTTAGTTAGCTGGGATTTAGAGTTCATATTCCTATATTCAGAATTATATTAATTGGCTGAGAGAGGTCAGCTGACACTCTCGTCAATGAATGTCCATAGGGATTGACTTCTGGCTTCTGCAGCACTGTCCCTGACCATAGAGGACACACTACACACGGCAGGTCCCAGTTAAGAAGGCAAAGCATTGCAAAACAGTTTGTCCCATTCACAGTTTAAAGAGACATTCGGTAGCCTTGCATTTACCAAACCTAGGGTGCCACCTGACTGTGGTAAAAATTACATTGTGGGAATCTTTTAGTGGCAAGATGGATGGGGTTAGGGTAATATCCAGCGAAAGGAGTAGCTAGATATCTCACTCCGTAAGTAATAGCACAGAAAGACTCACTAACTCTAGACTGCCCATGTCTGCCCAGTCTCTGGGGCCATGTAGTTATGTAAGTAGTGTAGGATGTAGGCATGAGGATCAGCTGACATGGACCATGTGGTGGTAGATACACCTTTTCACTGTTGAACTCCTAAATATTACAGTCTAAGCGTTTAGTTCCAAACAAAACCTCACGCACCCCAAATGGGTATATATATGAGGATTTTCAGATTTTATTGCATTATGGAATGCTTTTATCATATTCATGTAATAATGTGAATTTCAAATTTAAGATCAAAATTTAAGAAAAGAAAAGATTCTCTAGGTAAGTTATGCTTCTCTGGTCAAAGTTTGAATTATCTTTGAATTTAAACTTCTATAAACAATCCAGTTCTGATGTTCTGATATATTGGATTCACCGGGGAGATCAGAAGTGTATAACAGAGCTCCACGGTAATAATACTCCCAGTAATGTGTCTGAGTGTATAACAGAGCTCCACAGCAATAATACTCCCAGTAATGTGTCTGAGTGTATAAGTGAGCTCCACAGCAATAATACTCCCTGTAATGTGTCTGAGTGTATAACAGAGCTCCACGGCAATAATACTCCCAGTAATGTATCTGAGTGTATAACAGAGCTTCACAGCAATAATACTCCCAGTAATGTGTCTGAGTGTATAACAGAGCTCCACAGCAATAATACTCCCAGTAATGTGTCTGAGTGTATAAGACAACTCCAAAGCAATAATACTCCCAGTAATGTGTCTGAGTGTATAACAGAGCTCCACGGTAATAATACTCCCAGTAATGTGTCTGAGTGTATAACAGAGCTCCACAGCAATAATACTCCCAGTAATGTGTCTGAGTGTATAACAGAGCTCCACAGCAATAATACTCCCAGTAATGTGTCTGAGTGTATAACAGGGCTCCACAGCAATAATACTCCCAGTAATGTGTCTGAGTGTATAAGTGAGCTCCACAGCAATAATACTCCCAGTAATGTGTCTGAGTGTATAACAGTGCTCCACAGCAATAATACTCCCAGTAATGTCTGGGTGTATAACAGAGCTCCACAGTAATAATACTCCCAGTAATGTGTCTGAGTGTATAACAGAGCTCCACAGCAATAATACTTCCAGTAATGCGTCTGAGTGTATAACAGAGCTCCACGGCAATAATGCTCCCAGTAATGTGTCTGAGTGTATAACAGAGCTCCACAGCAATAATACTCCCAGTAATGTGTGTGTATAACAGAGCTCCACAGCAATAATACTCCCAGTAATGTGTCTGAGTGTATAACAGAGCTCCACAGCAATAATACTCCCAGTAATGTGTCTGAGTGTATAACAGAGCTCCACAGCAATAATACTCCCAGTAATGTGTCTGAGTGTATAACAGAGCTCCAAAGCAATAATACTCCCAGTAATGTGTCTGAGTGTATAACAGAGCTCCACAGTAATAATACTCCCAGTAATGTGTCTGAGTGTATAACAGAGCTCCACAGCAATAATACTCCCAGTAATGTGTCCGAGTGTATAACAGAGCTCCACAGTAATAATACTCCCAGTAATGTGTTTTTATACTACAATAAATGTGCTGCAATGTATTCCAGACCAGGAAGAGGCTCCACCAATCAGGAGTCTCACATTCGTGTCTATTTATTTGTCTTATTCTATGAATCCCTGTTTTGCAGATCTTGCCCAGGTACAGAGCATGTACGATGGATCTTTAGATATGGCCTACCTAGAGGCTAGTCTTGGGCAGGAAGACAGGCCGCAGGGTGCTCTCAGCACTATAATCTTTCCAATAATGTAAAATTGTTATTGTGCTCAGAGTGAGCCGTTATTCTGTGATTTGCTCCTCAAAGTGTGGAGGTTATTAAAGATTTGGGAAGACAGAGAGCGTTCTTCTTGTTCAGTCAGTTCTGGGCACATTCATTAGCCACGCTACCTTTGGTCTCATTTAAAACAAACTGTCTAGAATAATATGCATTTACAATGATAGATCTATGTATACAAGAGAACAATCTGTGGACTTGGAATAGGATAATTATTGCTACTATTAATTCCGAGTGTTCCCATACACATTACTGTATCTTTGGCCCAGGTGCAGTATGCAGTATAATAAATTATGTAATAAATGATGTATGTGTGTTATGTCGACCTCTTCCCCTAAACAGTAAAGGAGAGCACCCAGAAATCAAATGCGATCATACGTGACCGTTACCTCTCTTCTTGCCGAGTTACAGTAAGTATAATTTATGTGGCTCTATGAGTAATTATGAAACGTCTGTTAATTGACTGCCATGTGTATTTCAAGTACCTAATGATTGGGATTAGATTTACAAAAAGCAATGCAAAAAAATCATCCTTTTAAAATAATCCCCAAAACATCCCCAAAAGGCAGCCAACCAAAAAGATATTTTTTTTAAAATTCCAATTGCCAGAACGGTCACCGTAACGGGGAGTCCCGCAACCTTATTTGCTTTTTCATTATTTAAATAAAATAATCTCCCAACAAACACAAAGTTAAAACATTAGTTAAAAACAGGGTTTCCTGAAACTACTGTGTTAATTTAAATAGCAATATTGCATTTTAATTTATATTTGCACATATTTACTGTAAATGTAATAAATGATGTATTACATTTGGCTAAAACTGTATTATATTTTACAGCCATTCTGTATGGTAACTATATAACTATAATAACTGTTCCCTTTGAGGTGTGTGACTCAGCAATGAAATCGTTAAACTTGGCAGATTATGAATAATACATTATACTGTGATCTATAGTTCCTGTGCAATTTTATAACAGATACAGTGCTTGGTTGGCCGCCTGAGTGGAAACACTACTTGTCATGTTTAGCCCTATACTAAGCGAGAATAACAGGGCTAATCAAAATGAGTTTAAAATTTAAAGGGACACTATAGTCACTAAAACTATTTTAGCTTTAGAAGCCACTGAAGTTCCACTGCTCAATTCTCTGCCATTTAGAAGTTAAATCACTTTTGTTTCTGTTTATGCAGCCTTAGCCACAACTCTTCTGGATGAGAGTCATTTTCAATCAGAGAGTAACTTACTTTAAAAGGTTTTATCTCCTGCTCTGTAAATTGAACTTTAATTGCATACAGGAGGCTCCTGCAGGGTCTAGCAAGCTATTAACAGAGCAGGAGATACAACATTCTAAATTAAACAGGCTATGCAATACAGGAATTGTAAACATTACTTGATTCTTTACAGGAAGTGCTTAGGAAGGCTGTATAAGTCACATGCAGGGGAGGTGGGACTAGGGATGTATAACAAAGGGATTTAATTCCTAAATGGCAGAGAATTGAGCAGTGAGGCTGCAGGGACATGTTCTATACACCAAAACTGCTTCATTAAGCTAAAGTGTTTTTTGTGCCTATAGTGTCTCTTAAAAATAATCAGCCTGGAAACATTCTGTAAGTCAGCTATGGTTCCGATTCGGGTATCTTGGCCTAATATTTAAAATTCACTTTGGATTCTCAGTTTAGTGAATAAATCTGATTGTCTTCAGCTTAGACACATTCAGCAACAATGTAAAATATTGTATAACAGAGCTATATAAGTTCTTTAACTCTCATGTGTTGGATGACAAAATGGTTTCCCCTTATTGTGCTCGACAAGCACAGTTCCAGGTATTTATATATAAAAGTGCCAAACTGAGAAGGTTTCAGGCCCGCAAAAGGAAGACGGTAGCTTCTAAAAGGCGTGTGGTTTGAGCTGTGTCAGAGTTTGCAAGAGAGACCTCACTCCACTTCAAGAACAGTGAGCGTGGGTGTTTGCTGGATGGAAAATGTAATCGAGGACCACAACACAGCTCTGTAATATTTGTGTGTTTTACTAATATTCCACATTTATCGTATTTGTGAGACGTGCTCATAAAAATGTGCAGAATCACTGATGCGTTTTGCAATTCAGTTAAATACGTCCAAGCTGTCAGACATGCGGCACATGGGGAAGGACAAGGATTTAAGTTCTGATCTCGCCTACGATACCTTCTATCAAACTCACCTTTGGGAGTTTGTGTTACAGTGATTTGGAAATAGCTATTGTTTTAACCCCTTAAGGACACATGACATGTGTGACATGTCATGATTCCCTTTCATTCCAGAAGTTTGGTCTTTAAGGGGTTAAGGAAAGCATTAGCTCTAATTCCTTTTCGCCGTACCTGTATATTTGGTGCCATTACCATTTCTGCCGAAATAAAAACAGTAAGAGACAAATCATGTTTAGGGTTTTATGTCTCTCTTTTTTCTTTTTACAAATTGTTGAAGCTTTAAACCCAGCCCCTCACTCAGAAACTTATACTTCCCCCTATCAGTAAAGTACTTTTTATGTACATGTTTGATGCACGGCCACCAAGAAGGCACATGTCTACCCTCCACTAGCAGGCTCATTCATAGTTTTCTATGAAGGAGTAAGGGATGGGAGAACAATATCATAAATGGACGAATGGATCTCCCGGCATGGCGCAGTGCAACTGTTATCAGCCTTTCTATTTACATTTTGTAATGAGTGGAACTACTTCCAAGTGGTAGCTTAAAGAAAGACGGTCACTTTCCAAGCTTTTTCATATTATGTTCACGTTTTACCAAATATGTAATTGTGGGTCGAAAAAATATTAATGAAAGGTAGAAGTCCAAACCTCTTTATCTTGGCTCTGTGAGTCTACCTGTCAATCAATGTTATAAACTCTGTCCTTTGCCCCTGGCAGTCGGCATAGAGAGAGCAGACAGAGAGAAGAAGAAATGGAACAATGCTTATATTTATCCTCGTAATTCGTAGTGCCTGCCCTGGTTCTGCCATGTTTGAGCTGGATTATGACGTCACTAAATCTGCCATTTAAATTTAAAAGACAATTAGAGCATCACTTAAAAACAGGTTAACACGAGTTAAGGTGATTGTCATGTTTTATTCTAGAGACGTAACAGTTTCCTCTTAACTCAACATTCACAATGTAAATAATATGAAGGCTGGGGCTGGCTGACATTCTGGTCTGGCCAAATTTCATACACAGGAGGCTCTTTTTATTATTATTTTAACCATTATTATTAGCGTTTATATAGCGCCAACATATTGTGCAGGAAGGTGAAACGAGCTTGCAATCAGAGAGGAAGGGGAAAAGAGTCACAGAAAAAAATAACAGCATGTCAGAAAGGAGGAGGGATGGAAGAATAAGATGTCTGTGTTAAAATAAGTTAGGAAATGTCATGTGTTGTATTTAAAAGGCCGATGAGTAGTCAATTCGGGAAATAATGAGTGAATGAACAAGTGCCTTAGCTGTATCTTGAATTAGAAAAGGCTGAATCCTGGCAATATTCCCAAATAGGAAACAACACTGTTTAGTAGATATACCCCTAATGAAAAGCTGCAGAAATATAATTATACATTTTTCAATGGGGGTTTATCTAAAACAGCTTGTAATCGCTGAAGATCTCTTGTCTGCAGCCTTTGCCTCTTCTAACACTGCAAAAAACAACAAATGTTGAAATAGTTTTTTTTTTTAGCTACCAGCAGTCGTCTACAGTTAGATCACATTGCACAATCTCTCTTAAGACCTCACCCCACCCCTGTATTTAAAAATATTTGTCTTTTATTTTTTTTAAGATTAAAATATGAAAAGTGAAACAGAACATCGCATGCCCTGCTATATTTAGGTTACCCCTTGCAATTTCTGTAGTTTCAAGTTTCAGAGAATTCCACAAAATACCCTAATTTGGCATTTGGACTTTCCCTTAATGTAAATTTAGTGTGACTCAAACCAGACTCTACATTCAGGGGGATAATGTTACGTAACTGATATACATATCACACAGAGCCGAGCATGTTTTAAAAACCTGTTCCACATCGTGTGTGATGTCACCCAAACATCATTTCCTGTAATCACGCAGCCATATCAGGACATTCAGGTCCTGGTCTGCCTGAGAGTAGTAGGAGTTACACTGCTCAAGGCTGCTGCCATTTTAATTCAGGTTTTTTTGATCCGTAAGCAGGAAAAAAGATATGTATCCCCACATACAAGGTCTATGCCTTTTGGGGAGGTTTTTTCCCCCCCAGGGTTTTGGGGAGTCCATAAAATGTGTTTCTCCACCTTTATTGGCAATGCACCTGGTAGGAGTCGATCCAAGAACTCATCTCCATTTATATAGGGTTTATTTACTAAAAAGTGAATTATGGTGAATAAAAAAAACCCCAAAAACTAAATTTAAGTAGTAAGCCAAAATAGCTTAATTAGGCAAAGAAATCTCAAATTCAGTAGTTTTTGTAACTGAGCACAATTCGTCACAATTTTGGAATTCAGATCTATGTAAACTACATGTCATAGTTTAGGTAGGAGGTATCAGTCCATAAAAGGTAATACATTTATCACAGCATACCTCCCAGTGTCCCTGTTTAGGAGGGACAGTCCCTATTTGGGGCCCAAAACTCCCTTTTGTCTCCTAATGTTCCTCTTTTCTAGGAGTTCCATATTGTTGATGTGTCGGAGTGTATAACAGAGCTCCACAGCAATAATAACGTGTCATAAACTACCATAAATGTGTTTTAAAATCAGTCTCAGTTAATAAGATACATTGTTCTTGTTCTAAATTACATTTACTCAATTTAAACATTGTAGTTGTATAAATTGTATACATTTAATAATCATATAAATTGTTATTAGTAAGTCAGCTAAAATCACTCAGAACAGTTCCGTCCCTGGTTACACCCCTAAAATGTCCCTCTTTGTCCATGTGAAATGTTGGGAGGTATGTTACGCTAGTGATAAACTGGACTCGCTCAATATCAAAGGACCCCACACACTGATTCATTCGATTTTAATAGGCGATATGCTTATAATGCTGGAAAACTATTTTGAAACTGGCGAATTGCCTGATCACACAAAGCGGCCTATTATGGAAGAAATAATATTACCCAATAACCGTGGGTCAAATATAGGGCAGAACATTAAAAACTATTTTATGAGTACATTTAACTAGTTACAGTTAAACCTAAAACCAGAATTTAGAATGTTTTGGTGCCATCTAGAGGACGATACTAGGTATTTCTCATAAACCGCACCTCTGCAAAGAGGTTTTCATAAACTGAGATGATACTTAACCCCTTAAGGACACATGACGAAAATATTCCGTCATGATTCCCTTTTATTCCAGAAGTTGTGTCCTTCAGGGGTTAAACACTAAATGCTGCTTACACTTATAAAATACACTGTTCAGCCTTTAAATGACTTTGATACAGCCATGTGATATATATCATAGCCCCCACCTTATAGGAGCCATTTGGTCCCCCTAGTTTTTGGATGAGTGCAAAGCCCATGATAATTGGATAAAGATTACACTGTGATAACATTTGAAGTTTAGTGAAATGTTATTAATACGAAAAAAAAAAAAAAGGTTAAATGTTTGCTAAAGTTAAACCATTTGAATATATGTATAATGCAATCCATGAACCGGCGGTAATTAATGGACTCTGTAGCAAACTCATGCTTGGTTTTAGACTATTTGGAAATTTGAAATTTTTATTGAAATCTTTTCTGCTTTCCCTAGAGTCTACACGCTATCTGACCCCATCTCAGATTTGTTTATTTTACAGAGAATTAAGGACGCAATAAATTTTGATTATGATATCTACTGAATTTTATATGCCCCATTGTGTTTCCTTCGAAAAAAGTCATTACGTAAAACCCAAACATTCTGTAAACTCCCACTATACACATTTTTTGCAGAAATTGTTTCCATCTGTACCATATCTTTTTATGTGTCAGTTAGAAGGGAGGGAGGCTTGCTTTAGAAAGTAGGACGTGGATTAAGATCTAGGTCAGTGTGAAAACTTTGCACGACAACGCACGCGTTTGCACACAGTTCTGACATCGACAAATCATTCCTCACCATTCGCCTTAAAGAAACACTCTGATCACCATAACCACTAAAGTGCACTGTGGTGGTGCATAGCTTAGCTCATTAGCTGAAAATGTTAAGCTGACTTTCTCAGTCAATGAGCTGATCGGCTTAGCTCAGGAGAGCTAATGGAAGCACCTGCTTAGGAGCGTCTGACTCTCCATAGGTTGTAGTGGAGGCAGAGAGAGGCACCCAGTAAGAAGCCAAATTGTTCTACAATGGTTAGACTCCTCACAGTTTGGGGGTGCCAGGGCAGTCATGGCACCATAACACCATTTTGAAGTGGTTATGGAATTCAGAATGTATTTTTGATATGATAACTATAATTCTTCAGTCTCCCAAAGCAGGACGCTGAAAGCATTAAACTGGTCACCCGCAGGGCGGGGGTTACAAAATCAGATAAAGACTGAGAATAAAATGTTATGTTTACATTGGGCTAGTGAAAGTCCAATGCGTAGATTAAAATGTATGTTTATCTAAAGCCATTGCCACAATGACTGCTGATGGCAGAGGTTTCAAATATAAAAAAGGAAAACAAATCTTGATTTTTAGTCGTTTTAAAAAAATGTATGCACTCTTTGAACATTATCCCCTTCTCTCCTAACATTGTGCATAATGTTAAAGGGTTACTCTAAACACCATAACCACGTCTGCTTTTAGAAGTGATCATGGGTCAAGCAATCTGTATGTGTAACATTTCTTCCTGTACAGAGAAATCTGCACTTTTGTCCTGGGTTCTAGTTGTACCCCTATCACATGTGATTTAGCGAGCCCAGAACCTTACAGATGGTTTAATGTTAGTTCTGTGCAAAAATGATATCCGTCGTCAGCACGCCCTGTGCACTGGCAATGGACTGAGTCAGCTTCTTCATTTGCAGATGGTGCCATGAGCCCTCTCTCCCTCCTTCCCTTAACTTACTTTATAACAGGCTGCCCTCCCCTGACTATGAACTCATAAAGGATGGCGTTTGTTGAGAAGGTATAGAACGGATTGGGGAGAGCTTGGCCCAGTGCTGGATTCAAGGTAAGCTTTAAGCAACTATTTTACAGGTTTTATTTAACAACGCGCAGGGGAATCAGTACAGGTGACAAATGACAATAGGACATTATAAACCCAAAAAACATTATAATAGAAAAATGGTTGGAATAAACATCTAACTCTTTTTTATGGCAGACTTGGTTGGAACCTACTTTTAATATGGCAGACTCGGTTGGAAATTACAAGGTAGGTGCTACCATCTTGTGTCTAAAATTATTTTTATCTCTAAATATGAAGAAATTTAAACATATATAATATAATAATTTTATTGAATTCTGTGAATCAAACTAGTTTGATCTACGTTTACATGCTAGCTATACGTCTCATGGTTTTGATTTAGTAGCGAAGGGGTTAATAGTCGAGTTATGGGAAGTATTGGCCGTAAGTCGGTAGCGGCTCAGACTTTCTAAACGATTAAATCAAATTTGATCAAATAGACTTTCTTGGCACAGCAAATGAGATAGAGACCAAGGAACAAGCAATTTATTCAAAACATTTTTTTTACAAATTAAACTGGATCTTTTTATTGATTTTAAACAAACTGTATGTATATTTTAATTATATCAGGACTTTCCCCGGTGTGTGTAACCCAGCATTAAAAGAACAGGAAGATCATTTTTTACTGAAATAAATATTCTAATCTGTGTTCAGTTGATTCAGCAAGCAACCTTAAAATGGATTTAGAGGAGACTGTGTGCTAATCCGGCATATAAAGAGCTACAAACAGTGAATGCTACGCCCCCTTTAGGTCGGGTTAGTAGAATCAGAAAGGCAAATTAGCACTCGATACACTGTGTCTCTCTAGACAAGTTACTGTGTAATGTTTCTATTTATTTGAATCCAATTCTGGTTAGATAGTCGGACACCGGCTGCGGGGCAATGCACTGGTTGGGTGACCACATTTCAAGTCTTTCTCAGTCTATAGGCAACTTTGTCCTACGGAGAGATAGAAATAACATGGAGGGTGTTAGTTGGTCTGTGTGCATTTTAAGGTATACATGATTTAATGGGAACATTGTAACAGCATTCTGTGTTATACAAGCACCATGCACACTATTAGGACAGAGTGATTACCTAGTGGAGGTCTAGACAGACAATGACTTTTGTGTAGTAGTAGGGCTGAGACTGTCATTTGCTGTTAAAAATAAAATAAAATGAAGGACCTAGATCTCTATTGTTCCAGGCGACACACCACATCTTTCAGTTTGCACTTTGATACTTAGTAGATCTCAAAAGTCCTAGATGTTGCCCAATGATCCCGATTTTGAAGTTTGGCTCATTAATTCACAAAATCAGGGAATTGACCTCTTACCCCATACTTAAACATAGAAAGATAGAATGTGACGGCAGATAGGAACCATTCGGCCCATCTAGTCTGCCCAATTTTCTAAATACTTTCATTAGTCCCTAGTCTTATCTTATAGTTAGGATAGCCTTATGCCTATCCCACGCATGCTTAAACTCCTTTACTGTGTTAACCTCTACCACTTCAGCTGGAAGGCTATTCCATGCATCCACTACCCTCTCAGTAAAGTAATACTTCCTGATATTATTTTTAAACCTTTGTCCCTCTAATTTAAGACTATGTCCTCTTGTTGTGGTAGTTTTTCTTCTTTTAAATATAGTCTCCTCCTTTACTGTGTTGATTCCCTTTATATATTTAAATGTTTCTATCATATCCCCCCTGTCTCGTCTTTCCTCCAAGCTATACATGTTAAGATCCTTTAACCTTTCCTGGTAAGTTTTATCCCGCAATCCATGAACCAGTTTAATAGCCCTTCTCTGAACCCTCTCTAAGGTATCAATATCCTTCTGAAGATACGGTGTCCAGTACTGCGTACAATACTCCAAGTGAGGTCTCACCAGTGTTCTGTACAATGGCATGAGCACTTCCCTCTTTCTACTGCTAATACCTCTCCCTATAAAGCAAGTTTATTTTTATGTAATTAATCCTTTTTTGTCTCTTTATTTCTCCACATCTATATATGTATTTTTTTTTTTGCATTCCCCCTTTTTAATTTCTTGTTTCATTTTTTTATTCACAAGATAAGGTCGGTCTATTTCTTTTTAAGTAAGGTTCTATTGCCAAGGTAATCTACCCACAATCCATCAGTCATAAGAATCCCACAGAAAGGCAAACCTCAGAGATCATCGACAGAGGAAAACAAAATGGTGGCGCCCACGTGTTGAGATCAGGCGTAAAAAAAAAAAAAAGAAATATAAATAAAGGTAACTGCCAAGATACATGGGACAGATAGAAAGGAAAGGTGAAATAACAATGATATGACAGTGCCCCTGTAATGGCAGCTGGTGTTTGGAAAGCACAGTATGCGAATATATCATTTTCATACCATTATTCCTTTATAAACACCACAGGAACCGTCAAACAGGATGCAAAATGTTTGAATCTATCAATGTCCGCTGAGTCCACACGATCAGATTTGGCTGTAACACATGAATTAAATAGGCATTATCTATAAGGGAAACTGATACATTGAAATTATATGAAGATATAGGTTAGGTTCTTGGAATACATAACAGAAGTGACACTCACACAATAAGGTCAGAAAGATCCGGTGGGTGGTGGGGCTCCCATTCCAAGCTATCAGAAGACCTTCAGTTAGTTCATAAAATCTAAATTCCATCACAGCGCCATCTAATGGAGAGAAATACAATAGCAAATGTGTGAGTCAAAACACACCTTTATCCACCCCCACCCCCCTTAAATGAACTCTTAGAAATTATATAAATCATTCTCAGGTATTGTATCCTACCTGCAGTGTAGTGCAGTCTGTTCCCTTCTTTTCGGTCCACTGTGAGCGTACTATTCCTGTAATCACATTAACACATTAGCTGTGATGCTGAGCTAGGGCTCACTGTAGTTACAGTAGGGAATGCCTGTAGTGCAATGTCCACCAACAAAGATATAAAACCATACAGTGTTCCTGTTCCCACACCGCAGGTGTCCATTGCTTATCATGCCATGGGGGGGTGGGGCATTACCCTCATTAACAGAGCTGCCCCCTACACGTTTAATAGGGAGATTCTTGGTACTGAATCGCGTACATTACTAGGATAATACTCATATTTTCTCCTATTCCTGCAGCGTAGGAGCAGTGCAGGGCCGGGGAAATTAATAAAGTAATGCATGAGGGTGTTTGGGGATTATATAGTGCATAAAGGCATTGGGGTAAGAACATATAGTCATGGATGTTGACACTGGAGGAATGCCATTAGGTAATTTAGGAAATTTATTTTTTTAACATTGCAGCAAAATAAGTCGAGCTGCTCCCAATATTGGGCTCTGAATTCGTCCCTGCCAACGACAGGCTAAAAAAAATTTGTTGCAGCTAAAATTAAACATTTCTTATGCCCATGTATCATTGGTGTAGTCCAGAAATGACTGTCTGGGCTGTTTTGGTCAATCACACTGCCATTTACTTGAGCTATAAGGATTTAAGTTCCAGCAATTTATATTATGTAATAATAGCATAGCACACTATATAACAATAACCAGTACTAGGCACAACGTGTAAAAAACAGTTCATATCTCACCTGCCAGTGATTGTGATCTTCTCATCTTGCACATTAAAGTGCATCTCAGGGCTTAGATCATGTTCACCTGTCATTATACTAGATGCCACGGCAACAACATTCCATTTTCCAGCAATCTGGTTTGTGAGAGAAAACAAGTGCGTTGGAGCTTTATAAATAAATAGTAATAATATTGCATATAGCATATCTTCTGTCACTTATTGATTTAATCATGGAATAAGACCCCGCAAATGCCTCAACGTTATATTATTAACAACACTCAGCTGGAAATCCACTGGATTTGGACAATATTTTTATCAAATTTCTACTGGATTTAGTGCCAGCCGCAGCTTGATAAACGAGTCGGGTGTTTGAAAAAAATCCTCTGGTTACCCGGTTACTAATTAAAAAAGAATGACATAAAAGCTATTGTGTTGGTGTGTTTCGCCAATTTTTTCTTTTTTTTAAAGTAGAGATTTACAAAGAAACAAGACATTTAATGGTAAGTATAATTTGCTTTTACAAGTATTTGTTTTATTACCCCTCTCCCCCTCATTATTATTGGAGTGAGTGGGCTAGATAGGTTACTTTTATTTTGTGTGTGGGGTGTCTATGGCTGGGCTTGGTGACCCCTGGCCAATCAGGTGGGGACTTGAGGACAACTCAGAGGGTGGACAATTCCATGCCGACCAGCCTTGTATATTTAATTAGAACCCTGACTAACCAGTCACTAGTCTTTTATTGCAGTCAGCAGCCACTGGCTTCGCGCTGTTTAGCAGACATGCCCCCAACCTCGCTCCAACACTTTTAACACAATTGCTTGGATGGGGAGCCAAAGTCATCCGTGGCTAGGGGTCCCTGTTAAACTGTCAAGGAATCCTTCCTAAGAAGTTTTCAATACACACAGACAATTGACAAACCCCAGAAAACACTTTAAATAATTAACCCCCACCCCCCTCAAATTTGTAAAGGCTTTGCACATAAGCAGAACTAACACCACACACACCTTCCTTGAGCAGATGATATGTGGAGCAGAGTTACCAATTTTATATGAAGGATTCCTGCTTGCTTAATTAGATTAAATAAAGTACATTTGAGCACTGTTACACTGTGGTACATAACTTTTTCCCTCTATTTTGTGAATAGGAAGCAACTGATAGGCTGAGAGCTAATTGAAGCCTCCGGACTGAAACAAACGTTCTGGGGCAGAGCTGATGGGTGCTGGATTAAAGACTTTGGGGTTAAATATTTTGCTAATGGTTTATCCCCTTGAGTTTACCAGCAGCTGGGACCGTCTTGAACCATAGCAACTTAATTCTGATAAGCTATTATGGTGGCCAGAGTGTCCCTTTAACAGAACAGTTTAATTTCACACATGTCAGCTATTATCATCCTCACTTCACTATAAAAGGAGTTAAACAGGCAGTAAGATTCAAGACGTATCCATTTTGTTTGTCTTGAACATTTCGACCTGAAATTGCAATTTGAAATCACGTGATTAACAATGACCGAAGTCAAGCCCTGTTTACGTTGATAACCATTTTGGAGTTCAGTAGCATTACCATCAGAAAAAGTGTCACCAGGTGATATTCAACAAAGGACTGGTTACTATACTTGTAGCTTAACACAGCCGTTATGCATTAAGCAGTAGTCACCAACAGCCCTTAGATGTTTGGAGAGAAAATTAAAAAGAATATCAACAGGCATCCATTATATTTAATGTCAGCTCGTTAATCACATCCATCTCCACTGATATTAACCATGACTTTACATTCGGCAATTTCGACATCAGGAAAAGGACTAATTTTCCAATTCATTGCCAACTCCACCAGGACCGTAAAAGGTTCATTCAGCTCACGTGTGATCTTCTGAGCAAGTATCCCTATGCATTTCCAAATACCTGTCTTGCCAAATATCACAAGTATTTACTGAAAACTAAACCCACCAGTTCCGGATAGGCTTTAGAATTTTGAGTACAGAATGCCCAGACAGTTTACAGAGACGCTATTTTATTTTCTCTTTTTAGACCTAGGTGAGGCTAGAAAAATGTTAAGCCAGAAAGCCAGGAATGGTATTTTTTTTAAATATATTTTCGAAGGAAACCGGGTGTTACCAAGAGTCTAACTGATTCTGTCGGGAAACATTAAAAGCCTCAGTAACTGCTAATTATCAGATTTTAAATGTTAAAAACTGCAGCCAGAAAAATGTGGTGATCTCCAGTGATAGTGACAGCCATTTTAGCGATTATCAAGTTGTTGATAAATTATTGCAGTAAACATGAAGATAAGCCCTAATGTTCTTGACTTTGCTATAAAGAGAAATTAATTTCTCAAATTCTCACTACATAAATCTCTTTCCTAGTTATATTCATTAAAATCCTTGAAGTCAACAGCCTCTGTGAATTAAACTCCCAGAACCCTCTGGGATTTATAGTTCATTAACGCTGAATAATCACAGATTGCTAGGCCTTCCTGTAATATATGTTGACAACATCATCAACAAAACGAAGTGTATTTTCTATATACTTTCTATGTACACATGTATATTACCTTCTGGTCTTCCAGTATCTCAATTTCATGTGGTAAATCTAAGCAGCCCAGTGCTGGGGAAAAAAACAAAACTATAATTTTATGTTAAAATAAAATAACATCAACATGAAGTCCATATATAGACCAGGGGCACCTTAGTGTTATTCGGCACTTGGTTAACCTCAGTTTCACCAGTTCCCCATTTCACTAAATGATGTTATTCCCCCATGTTTCAATGTAATTTCGACATTATTACTTTCTATCCTACTTCCTCTCCTTCCTTCATCCTCCTCTCCACCCCACTCCTCTCCTCTTCTTTTATCTCTTTTCCCTTCCTCTACTTTCCTTGTCAGCATCCGTTCCCCCACCTACTTCATTAAGGGCCTGTATATTGCATCCTGTTGGCAGCCATTTTGACTCTCCCAGTACAGTAATCCTAAATCCCAAATATCCATCCCAGTACTCACAGGAGTGTTTCCTTATCACTATGTAGTTCAATTTCATGCAGAATGCATAATCGACAAACTTCTTAATGTCAACGCCCGGAACCTGGGTAGAACGACCTGTTGTAATGGAGAGAGTGTCGAGAACATCAGAGCTGTGTGTACATGAGAATAAACTCTCTGTTAATAGTCCGAGGAGTAAAGCTAAATGTGTTTTGACCAAAAGAGGATAAAAATACAAAGAAATTTTTTTTAACCTAATGGCAAATGCTCAAGGGGTTGTTCAGGAGCTCACAGTTATATGTTACTAGTTTAGTGTAATAATATCATGCCCTGGTGGTTGATAGCACTGATATTTGGTCCCTGGATCCCGCAGTGTTACAATATGGTGTCTATGTTACATTGTAGTCTCTACTAAAAGCAGACCTGGGTCAAGTAGATCTGCATTCCCCAATATTGTCATCATATTACCAGGGGTGCCAGCTGGGAATAAATCCACACTAGAAACCATTAGCCATTGTGAAAGGAGAAGGATGAAAGACTTTTACTTACAGAATAGGAAAACCATTCCATCTGGGTTGTTATGGGATAAGGTGGAGAACATGATACAGTCTGCGCTCACACGGAACATGGTGGATCTGAGTGATGTGCTTCTATCTGGAGTGGAGAAGGAGTTAGTTTTGTAAACACACACAGTGATCAACCATGGAGATATGCGTCCTACTATATCTACAGCAACCCACAGCGTGCGCTGAATTTGGAAATCCACGGCCTCTTTTTTACTCATATTCGGGATTATTTACTAAATAATTTAAGACTGAGTAGCCAAACTGAAATCATGACTGACTTGGAGAATACAACTATCTTAATCTTGTAAAGGAAATCGGTCACTTCCCAGGGTTTTTAATATTATGTTTTCTTAAAAGTGTTGGGGAAACATATAGAAACATAGACTGTGAGGGCAGATAAGAGCAATGTCTTATTTAGTGAAGTCAAATTTAAAGAAGTGACAGTATCCCCTTTATAATTGAGGCTGAAATAGCCGGATTGGAAAATCAGCTACGAGATCAGTTTGACGATTGTGGCCAAAAATGTATTTATACTTCAGCATAATGACTGCGATAAAAAGAAATTAAATAACAATTAGTGAAAAAGAGTAATTGGGACAGCGGTGGGGGGCACAATTTAAAGAAAGGAGTGGAGAGGAATTTTGGGCAAAGTGAGGATTCACAGCAATTTCAAAAAGAATTTCACATTTAAGCTCAAAATAGCTGACCTAGAAATATTCTCGAAGTCAGTTATATGTCCAGCTCAGCTACTTAACCCCTTAAGGACCAAACTTCTGGAATAAAAGGGAATCATGACATGTCACACACGTCATGTGTCCTTAAGGGGTTAAACCTTAAATGTGAAATTCACTTTGAATTCTCAGTTTGGTGAAAAACCCTCTCTGCATAAAAAGCTGTTCTATAATCAGCAGGTCCAAGAGTCCATTGGTTTCCATGGTGATTTCTAAATATTTAGAATTTTGTTCTGGTGGGTGAATTAGTGAATCTATTGACTAGGAAGGAGTAAAACATAAAAAGACAGAATCAATAACAATGTCTAAATATTTCAAGGAGCAAAGCATTAAAAAGTATTCAAAAAGTTACATGGTCACCATTGACCCATTGTGCTCCCTAGAAGACTAGAGATTTCTAAGGATTAGAATTTACCTTTAAATGTTACCAAACCGTTGGTGTCTTCCAGTTCAATATTATCCCTCCCCATTCGGAATAAGGACCCTTCACTGAAATACATAAATCATATTGTTATGACCCAGCAGAGGAAGGGCAATTAGAGAAGCCCTACTCAAGCTTAAATAGCTTTTTCACAATCCTTGACACTTACTTTATGGATACATAGGACATGTGTGGTCTACCATTCTCAAAGTCTATTTCCATCCATGCGTAATCAAGCAAAACATCAGAGAGAGTAGGATCTTTCTTCTCATAGGCTGAAATGGTCAGACTCCATTTACCTATGGACTGTAAGGGGAAGGTCTTGGTTATAGTGAGATAAAAGACTTCTCATTGGCTGAAACTTCCATTACTTGTAACTTGTGACATTATCTTTTTTACTTCGGAAAGTAAAATTCTAACACCACTTTCATCAACAGATTATATCTACAGGTGATACTCGAAAAATTAGAATATTGTGCAAAAATTCACTTATTTCAGTAATGCAACGTAAAAGGGGAAACTAATATATGAGATAGAAGCATTACATGCAAAGCAAGATAGTTCAAGCCGTGATTTGTCATAAGTGCGATGATTATGGCTTACAGCATGAAAACCCCAAATCCACAATCTCAGTAAATTAGAATATTGTGAAAAGATGCAATATTCTAGGCTCACAACGTCGCACTCTAATCAGCTAAGTAAACCATAACACCTGCAAAGGGATTCTGAGTCTTTAAATGGTCTCTCAGTCTGGTTCAGTAGGAATCACAATCATGGGGAAGACTGCTGACCTGACAGTTGTGCAGAAAACCATCATTGACACCCTCCATAAGGAGGGAAAGCCTCAAAAGGTAATTGCGAAGGAAGTTGGATGTTCCCAAAGTGCTGTATCAAAGCACATTAACAGAAAGTTATGTGGAAGGGAAAAGTGTGGAAGAAAAAGGTGCACAAGCAGCAGGGATGACCGCAGCCTGGAGAGGATTGTCAGGAAAAGGCCATTCAAAAGTGTTGGGGACTTTCACAAGGAGTGGGCTGAGGCTGGAGTCAGTGCATCAAGAGCCACCACACACAGACGGATCCTGGACATGGGCTTCAGATGTCGTATTCCTCTTGTCAAGCCGCTACGGAACAACAAACAACGTCAGAAGCGTCTTACCTGGGCTAAAAAAAAAACAGACCTGGTCTGTTGCTCAGTGGTCCAAAGTCCTCTTTTCTGATGAGAGCAACTTTTGCATCTCATTTGGAAACCAAGGACCCAGAATCTGGAGGAAGAATGGAGAAGCACACACTGCAAGATGCTTGAAGTCCAGTGTGAAGTTTCCGCAGTCTGTGTTGCTTTGGGAGCCATGTCATCTGCTGGTGTTGGTCCACTGTGCTTCATTAAGGTCAACGCAGCCGTCTACCAGGAGAATTTGGAGCACTTCATGCTTCCTTCCACAGACGAGCTTTATGGGGATGCTGACTTCATTTTCCAGCAGGACTTGGCACCTGCCCACACTGCCAAAAGCACCAAAGCCTGGTTCAGTGAGCATGGGATTACTGTGCTTGATTGGCCAGCAAACTCGCCTGACCTGAACCTGACCTGACCTGACCCCCATAGAGAATCTATGGGGCTTTGCCAAGAGAAAGATGAGAGACATGAGACCGAACAATGCAGAAGAGCTGAAAGCCACTAGCATCCTGGTCTTCCATAACACCTCGTGCCACAGGCTGATAGCTTCCATGCCACGCCGCATTGAGGCATTAAATGCTGCAAAAGGGGCCTAAACCAAGTCCTGAGTCCATATGCATGATACTTTTCAGAGGTCCGATATTGTTCTATGTACACTCCTTGTTTTATTGATTGCATGTAATATTCTTATTTACTGAGATTGTGGATTTGAGGTTTTCATGAGCTGTAAGCCATAATCATCGCACTTATGACAAATCACGGCTTGAACTATCTTGCTTTGCATGTAATGCGTCTATCTCATATATTAGTTTCCCCTTTTACGTTGCATTACTGAAATAAATGAACTTTTTGCACGATATTCACATTGTTCGAGTATCACCTGTATGCATATCAGTCGTGTTAAATATTCAGTTCTTTAGAAAATACATTTTTGATTCAGATGAACCAAATTTGTTCATTGGACAATTTGGTTCAACTAAATTTTTGTCCAATAAGTTCTGTTTGTTGTTTGACTCAGACAGATCAAATTATGTGTTCTCTTGTTTTTCCTCATTTTGTTTATTAGATAGTCCCCTAATTTGCTAACCGTTTGTGGGATTGCCATATCTAAGGATACCAAATTAGTAAATGTTTAGTAGATATATTACTTATGGTATCCTTAAATACAGCAAGCCCATGTAAGGATACCAAACTAAGGTGCTGAAAGAGCAAAATTAAACAGATTCCTTTTCTTCATTTTGACCTTTAGTATCCAGCGTCAAGGAATAACTAAATGGAAGTACTGCATCCATCATCTGATTTGGGACATCTTTGATTTGGTCATCTGGCAGTTTGGCTATTCGTTAGCCAGACCACTGAACTGGCCAATTTTCAACTGATTCCCAGTTCGTGTGAATCTGAATCCATAAGTCGAATTTATATATATATATTTTTTTTTTCTTTCTTATTATTTAAAAAATTGGTTACTTGCTGTTTGAAGCATTATCAGATGATAGTTGAGATATTCACCTCTTTCAGGATCACTGGCATTAATTGATCGAAGACTTTGGTGCAAGCATCTTTTTCTGAAATACAGAATTCTAGGTGTGAGATAAGGGTTGCGGTTAAATTAAACTTTCAGGGGTTTTACTAAATGAGGACTGTAGGGAATTCAAAGTGAATTTCAAAGTTTAGCTCAACTGAAAGCATCTGACTGAATTTTTGTCTGAATTCGGCTAATTTGGACAAGTTTAAAATTCACGTTAAATTCTCTTTGAATTTTCGACAATTCTCCATTTAGTAAATAACCCTGTTTATCTCTCCCTGGATCTGCCTAAAACACTCCCCAGCTACCTAGTAAGAAAGTAATGATGTAACTCTACCTGCCTCAAATAGATATTACACCTACTATTTAATTGCATCCTCCTTTTCGAGTAACCTGTTTCGATTCCTGCATCAGTAATGATGCAATTTAAGAAGAATACACAATAAGATCACTCAATCAGTAGAAACCTGTGCTGAAAATTCCACAGAATCAGGAAATGGCAACAGAAAAAAAACACAATGTCCCCATCTTTTACAGGTTTAGGCAAAGTTTTAAATATATATATAGTATTTGTTAATCAAAGTTCATTTAAGAACAATGTGTGAAAAAGGACCAAGCAAAGGGTATGGAAATCGAAGAAGAGTTTTAATGAAGAATGAACAAAAATCACAACTTTTAACATACACGATTAGACCTGCGAGTCTTACTATTTCACTTTTGCTGAACCTACAAACAAATAAATAAACAAATTAAAAAAAAAACAACTTTTAACGTACAACAATCTGCAATAATTCATGCCATATACACAGGGAGCTCACTTTACTCAAGTCTAGAACCAGTTAGACAGATTGGCAGTTGGTATTAAGTTTACACAATATTTTTACTTGTGAAATAGTATTGGCGAGGTATGTATGGTCAGATGTTTATCCAAAATGAGCTTCACATGGACTGGATGGACAGGGTCGGGTAATAGAGGGGAGGAAGGGAGGTGGAGGGAGAGAATATGTATCAAAGAAAGAAAGAGAAAACAAAAATATTTACCATTTTCAGGTATTTTGCTGCCAGGAATATGATAAATATGATCTGTTTCAAAGCACTGTGCCTGCCTCTCGAATTTCTCCAGCATCGACTGTTTAGCTTTAGATGACTTAGCTAATAAAAATAAATAATAAAGAAAAGAAAATTCAAATAAAATATAAGCAATGACATATTTTTAAATCGCACATTTTGGCCTTAGGACATATCAGTCCTTTAAACGTGTTACTTTAATGAAAGTATCAAAGGAATCTGGGGGTCTGGTTCGCTTGCCAATCTCATGGTCACTTCCAGTATAAGGTGGCCACTGGTCGACAGATATATTATAGCAAATTTCATATATTTCTAAATCATTAAATCATGTCACGGTCATCATTCAGCTGTACCGAAAAGCCCTCGAGCATGGATTTGGCTGGTAGTGTCCAGTGCAGCCATTGGTAACCACTAGGATTCAGACTCAAGAAAGGATGCTGATGAAAACTAGGTCCCCACCTAAACTAAATGTCACAGCCAGGACCCTGGCACAAAGGTGACAACAGCCCCGGTTTGGTTCAAGACAGACCTGATAGTGGGACGTATATTATTACTATTGGTCGGTTGTCATTTCAAACACTTGATCTGTAACTTGTTTTTGTTTCACAATTTGTAGTTGCACCAATAATGCTCACTTACAGGAGGAACCGGATATTATGGCACATTCTCACGGTGGATGGTTTGGTAGCACTGTTTGTGCCCACTTTGACCATATAAATGTCAGTGTGTCATTGATATTCTGTCCAAATACCTCCATCTTTTTAGTTTCATTTATTCACAATCCCTTTTATGTGCCATGTGGATGATGTCATTATATATATGCACAAATAATATGTAAACGTTTATAATAATTATTCTAAACACCAAATGCTCAGTTATTTTCCTTTTTACATGACCTCGGATCATACTTACATGCCAGGAACAGCGTTCGAAATTCCTTGGACCTGACTCCAAGAACCAATAAACCTTCCTCAGTCTTATATGTTGATATTGAAACATCAGCTGTTGAACGAAAAAAATTAAATAATTAGACACTGGAAAGACATTACAAAAGACAGAGGCCAGGAAAATATAATATAAAGAAGCAATGGAATGTATGAAACTTTTATTTCACAGAAATCGAATGTCACAGGTAAGGTGATCTGTACAAACGTTAACTCATTGTTTTGAATAAAATCACTATATATCAGTTGTATGTTATATACATTATGTCCTCCCACTCTCTGCATTATAGTTACCATATGTCAGTTATATAATATTTATGTATCATTTACTATGATTACACCTGTCAATCAATCTCTCCTTTGATTACATTTACCTTTTGTGTACGTTGTTATCCCTCACATACGTCAGCCGTATAAAGGAAAACTGTTATAAATTCTTATGTATTAATTTAAAATAGATTACATGTTTTATGGCCTTAGTGTGTTTTTTTTGTTTACAACACATGCATATTATTGCTCTATGGGGGCAGCCATATTTAAGTTCTCTTAGCAAAGAAGCACATTGATTCAGACCAAAATCCAGGGAAGCTAGAGATAATGTGTATTCACTCACAAATACAGATATCATACACAAGCACATGACATTTCAAAAATGCCAAAAATGCACTGTACAAAATCAGATTGTGCATTGTTTGAGCAGAGAAATGATGGCTGCAACTAAAAGGTTAACCCATGAGTTGTACTAAAAAGAGCTATTAACTTATATTTATATTAATTACATTCAATCTATTATTTTCAGTAAAATTTCTTGTTTCTAAATGTCTTTGAAATGATTTTTATATTTTTATGTGGTTACTGACATCTTTTGTTTACCCATTCGTTATATAGCGCTGCAGATTATATTTGTTCTCTAATAATAGTGATGTCCCGAACGGTTCGCCGAACGGTTCGCGAACGGTTCGCCACGGACTCATCATTGAGTAAACTTTGACCCTGTACCTCACAGTCAGCAGACACATTCCAGCCAATCAGCAGCAGACCCTCCCTCCCAGACTCTCCCACCTCCTGGACAGCTCACTAAGAATGCAGCTTCACAATGGATGCTGTCCAGGAGGTGGGAGGGTCTGGGAGGGAGGGTCTGGGAGGGAGGGTTTTTTTTTTCTTTCTATTTTTCCTTGTTTGTGTACACCTTAATTTTTCCATGTATTTTATTTTCAATTTCAGAATAAATTACATATATACATTACACATAATCGCCATAATAACCTTAGTCGCTTAGAAGTTATCAAATTAGGCAATCTTAATGGCTTAACTAACATTACAGACACGTGACATATTCAGTTCAATGGACCCAGGGAGTAAAGGGTGGCAGGTTTCATAGACCGCTCGCGTGTATCGTCAGTACGCCATGTATTCAAACAAAATTATATATTTATCTCTATAGAGGAAACTAAAAGGCTAGTTTGTACTTACTCTTCATATTCACAACAATTCGGTAGCAATTGAAATTAAATTGTATCTTTTCAAGATGTAATATCTAACTTTTTGATCCATTCATCCCGCATTTTATATTTTTGGGGGTTAACGCAAAATATAGAGGCAATACCTTTATCCATTTTACATTGTTGTATAACTACTTCTTTTATATATTGCCATGTTTCTACCCGTGGAGTTTTCCGGTTTCTGGCTATAGATAATTTAAACGCTAGCAGGATATGCACTAATAGACATTTTTAATTATGAGGCATAGATGGTATAGTGAGGTGTAACAACACCATATCCGGTGTCCATCTCTGTCCTATGTCCTAATATTTAAAATGATCTGTTGCCAGCCAGATTGGATTATGGGGCAATCCCACTAAATGTGTCTTTCAATTACCTCTGGTTGACCACATCTCCAACAGAAAAGATTCTTTTCAGGATACATTTTTGCCACTCGAGCAGCGGTCAAATACCATCTGTTAGACAGTTTACATTGTATTTATACTAACTTTAAACAATGTACCATAGAGTATACATCCTGGAGAGAGGCATACCAATCATTTAGACCAATAACGATTTCAAGGTCTTTCCCCCAGCTACCAAGACCCCTAGGACTTATAGGCCTATCTTTATGATATCACTGAGTTTCTTAAAGGATATTAAATATATTTACAATACCATTATTTATCCATACGTTTAGATCTATATCATCTATCAAATACATTAGAAAATGTGTTGGAAAAGAGGGGAGTATTTTGTTTGTCAAGTTCGATTGTCTTTTAAATGTGCACCAAAAAGTCATGCAATTATTAAGAATTAAACTATATTCTCCCTCTACGAATTTATTTTTGTACTTTATGTCCCAAAAGATATTAATCAACTTATACAGAGTTTTTAAATAAGGTTCTTCCAAAGCGTACCATATCTGAGATTTATTAGTCTCTGAATGTATAAATGTATTATCTTTAATAATAATAATAATAATAATCTGAATACCCATTCCTCTCTCTGAGAGGCACGTCTATTCATACATGATCTAAAGGTGGGATTCTTTGTATTTTTTTATATCTAAGATCAATGGTTTCCAACAGCTGCTGAAATGAATGAAGGTGATCTGCCAGTAGTCCTTCCTGATTGGCTGGGCTACAAAACCTTCTGGGGCAATCCAGGATGTAGTGAGGGAGTGGCTTAAAGAAGAACAATGGCCTCCTCCATCCTCAATAATTAATACTCACAGTCTTTTTCTCCTTTGGTGTATTTCTTTTCAGACAGGTGAGTACCTCCTGGCCTGCGGTTAACAAACAGAGAATGAAATAAAAGTTGGGCATCAGCAACCGAAAGATAATGAGAAAAGAGAGATGATTTAATAAATGTTAGTTACGTAGCAGTGCCCTGTAAGGAACGGTCTGTACTGGGCTAGAATGAATATTGATATAAAAGATTATCATATAAATACTATTCGTAGCTTATTGCAGTGTGTGGAGGTTGTGCATCTTGGGAAAGTTGTAAACTGTATTTTATGGGCGCGCTGTTCTTTAATCTGTATTTTATATACATTTTGGCCTCTACTGCAGCACCACTGCTGAGAAATGCATGTTTCGGGTGTGCCCCCTTTTTTCTAATGCCAGGATGTTGGCAAAATGAATTACCTGAGAGCCACAAGGTTTGGCATGTTACTTGACAACCAAGAAGCCTGTCCTGTTACCTGAGATCCATGAGGTTTGTCCTGTTACTTGTTAACCCAAAAACCTCTCATGTTATTTGAGAACCCATAGGCCTGTCCTGTTACCTGATTAAACAGAGGCTTTTCCCTGTTACCTAAGAATGCAGAGCCCTGTCCTGTTACCTGATTAAACAGAGGCTTTTCCCTGTTACCTAAGAATGCAGAGCCCTGTCCTGTTACCTGATTAAACAGAGGCTTTTCCTGTTACCTGAGAAGTCAGGGGCCTGTCCTGTTACCTAAGAATGCAGAGCCCTGTCCTGTTACCTGATTAAACAGAGGCTTTTCCTGTTACCTGAGAATGCAGGGGCCTGTCCTGTTATTACTTGTTTTTATGAACTAGTTTTCATTGTTTTCCCCTTTATATCGGATTTTACCCAGCTTACTGCATCCTGTCTAAAACCTTTCCTAACTCTAACATAGATATTGGCCAGCTTGACCCACATTCGGAGATGTGATCAGCATATTTCATCTACATGGTGGATGATTACGTCATATTCCTGTTTATTCCATATAATCTCACCCAGACAGCATACACCGACCAAACCAGATAGAGTACACAAATCCAGAGTACACCAAACCAGATAGAGTACACAAATCCAGAGTACACCAAACCAGACAGCGCACACCAAACCAGATAGAGTACACAAATCCAGAGTACACCAAACCAGACAGCGTACACAAATCCAGACAGTGGCACACAAACCATGGGGCCCTGGTACAAAAATGATCCGTGCCCCCCCCCTCAGTACTCCCCCTCGACAGACACACACACACACACACACATACATAGAGAGACACACACAGACAAATACATACAAACACACAGGCATACATATATACATACAGACAGACACACACAGACACATACATACAGACCGACACACAGACAGGCACACAGACACATACATACAAACAGACAGGCACACATACATAGAGACACACACACACATACATACAGACACACACACACACACAGACAGACAGGCACACATACAGACAGACACACACACATAAAGACAGACAGGCACACATACAGACATACACAGAAGACACGCATACATACAAAGACAGATACATAAAAAAACAGACAGGCACACATACACACAGGCAGACACATACAGCCAGACAGACACACGCAGACACACGCAGACACACACACACAAGACACACATACATACATACATACATACATACATACAAACAGACAAGCACACACACATACATACATACAGAGTATACCAAACCAGACAGCATACACCAATCCAGGCACAGAACACTAATCTAGACTATGTACACAATCCACAATATTGATTTTGATTCATGTATACGCAAACACACAGGTTTTGGAGAGATGGAGATAACTTACAAAGTCAGGATTTCTAGAACACTATACACGTCTCCCGTCTTGCTGATTTCCAGCTTTCCTTCATACAGGATCCTCTTTAGATAATTGATATCAACAATGCTGGAAGATTTTGCAACCAGCCCCCATGTGGCTTTATCCTGGAAAAGAAGGAAGTTTAAAAGTAACCCCAGCTGGCGGCAGAATCAATAATTAACTCTGGACCCTTACAAAGTCTGTTCTTCCATACCTATGGAAGTGAGGTTAGAAGTGAGACGTGAAATGCGTAAGAGGAATACAATATGTGACCTTTAACAATTCTCACCGTCCTTCTAATAGTGACAGTGATTTAGAATACACAGTAGGGAAGGATCATGACTTTTTCCTATAAGCATATAGAGGATCTGATGTGTCATTTAATAGATACTAACCACAATGTCATCCAAATGCGTGGAGTGTTCGAAGAGTCCGTGGCATTCCAGAGCTAAAATGGAGAAAAGGGATTATCGTCAGAAATGCCTTTATTACTGGCCGATATACTCAATAAACTGTCAATGTGATGTGCAATGAGTAGGGAATACTGATCACCGATGAGGGTTCTAACCACTTTGTGGCTTTTTTTTCTGATTAATTTTGAATATAAGAAAAACAATTTCTGTACGATATGTGGCAAAGAATGAAAGAAAGTGGGAAGGTCGCATGGAATTGATACTCGTTTAATGGCTCCCCTATGTGTTAAAATTGCCCTGTTGCATATGGTGGATGATCTATATAATAACAAAATGCCTTACCATAATTCACACTAATCTCAAACTCCCTCAGGAAGACAAGTTTTTTGCAGGTGCTCCATTTTTTAAAATGCTCAACCTCGGACTCTGGCAGGGATGTCCCTCGGCCTAAAACACAGAAATTGGTTAAAAAAGCTTAGCAATCATGTTCACTAACAGGGTTATTCACAAAAGTGAGAATTCAAAGTGAATTTAAAATTTAGGGTCAAAATAACCGAACCAGAAAAAATCCCCTAAATCAGAAGTGCTTCTAGTTTGGCTACTTCCGGAGATGTCACAGTTTACTGAATAGTTTAGCTAGTTTCCAGCGTTACTTTTTATTACACATTAGGATGTGTTTATCCTGGGTTCTTAACACAGTTTAGTGATTATACAGAGAGTCAGCAATGAATATATTAAAGCAAAACACTTCTTCCCATAAGTCAGTTTAATACAAATAGATAATAAAAATAATATTTCAACTAAGAGTTCACTACAGTTTTTGAAAATTTCTGGGATTTACAGCAAACACTGGAACTTCAAAGGTGCGTATCTTTTTTAAAATTTAAAAATTTGTTTTAGTATGATAACGCATTATTTTTATAACGCAGTAAGAAGAATGCTGTACTCGGGCCGCTGATGTTCGCTAACATGCTCTTTAGTAATACTTACTGTATAAAAAAGCTACTTTGGTTTCATTATTCAAATCCTGGATTGCTATCAAACTTTCTGGATTCGATTGCCAAAATGTTAAAGTATAAACTTCTCCTGCAGAGAGAAAGTTACAGATAAATCAGTTAATGGCACGTGCATTATTTACGTGAAGATAAATGCTGTGTCGGTGGCGTCCCACCCATGCAGTAAGCAGTTATGTGCTTGCTATGTGTGGTCTCTGCTTTATCATGAATACTGCCCAGATAATCGAAGTCACTGACCAGGAAAAGTAGAAATTTTTTAATTTTTTTATTTGGCGATTTTTGCAGAAAAGCCACATTTTTAGTGAAATCCCAGTATGCTATTGTTTTTCTATTTTTACGTTACATATATTTATTTACACATTAAAGGGCTACTCCAACCAAAAACCTATATTTTACCTTCTGAGGTTGTCCCCTCCCCCTCAAAAAAAAAAGAAAATAAAGAAAAAATTAAAATATCTCCCTGCAGCTCGATCCTCTTTGCCTGATGTCACACCCCCTCGCTGGAGAGGGAGAGAGGGCATCGAGGACAGACTTGGGGTAGGATGGAGGGGAAGGTTGTGGTACCATTGTGTGTGCTGGAATCAGATGCCAATTTTGCAGATAATTGATAACAGCCAGCTTTGAACTTTGTTCTGGGCTGGCTATTAGCGTTGCTAGCAGTGGAGTTACATCGCTGGTAGCTTAGGGGTTAATCTCTGTATGCGCAAACGCTGCACATACAGACTCCATACAAACGCTGCACATTCAGACCCTTTCGAGTCTTTATAGTCCTGACTTTCTTTACATCGAGATGTGTTAATATGATACAGAGTGCAAATTATTACACAATTAATAATAAAAAATAAATGAAAATTAATTATTTAATTTCTTACCTTCGGTTGATCTAACTATATAAGATAAGGATAATTTCTGATCATCTATTCTCCTGTTTCTGGTGGTCTCCAATTCTAAATTGTAGATCCTGAAATGAAAAAATGAATAATTTGTAAAGATACATTAATGCAATATACAGTGGGGATACAGACACTGACACTCATTGCAGAATGTACCGTATGATATTTCCATATGCTCACTGTGTGTTTTATAATAGGACTTGTGATAGTTTGTATAAATCCTGGGTTTATCTCATAGTGACACCCAGTGGTTGTTGCTTGCATTGCAGATGTTATAGTCCATTGTCTTGTAGGGTCTCAAGAGTAAATAGGAACTTTTTGACTAGCTTGAACTTTTCATTTAGAATTGCAACACTTTACACTGATGCCAATCACTTCTCAGTTAAAGGGACACTGTAGGCACCCAGACCACTTTAGCTCATTGAAGTGTTATGGGTGTTGTGTCCCCTTTGTACCTAGTGGTGCAATGTAAAACATTGCCATTCCAGAAAACTGCAATGTTTACATTGCAGCTCTAAGTCAGACTAGAGGGCATACGTAATCAAAGCAGACTTTGGTCTGTTATCTGACGCTGGACGTCATCACGCTCTGCATGAGGACCTCCAGCGTCAGATTTTTCCCCATAGGAAAGCATTGATTCAATGCTTTCCTATGGGGAGGTCTAATGTGCGTATGGCATTTGCCACGTATGCGCATTAGACCCCGCTCGGCGCAGGACGCAGGAGGGGGTGGAGCTTCGACCCAGCGCCGTGGGACATCGGTGCTGAATCAGGTAAGTAAATAAAGGGCTAAGAAAAAAGTTACCTAACTTCCCAAATCCCTATGCATATTTAAACAAATGGAGGTTATTTTGTTTCTCCAATGGCCATTAGAGACTGCCCACCTGCCACGTCAAGGCAGACCTCCCAGGTGGGTCCCACACCAACCTTTCATCTTGCTTCCTTGAGCTTCTGGCAAAGATATCTCTAATGTGACACAAAGGGGTATTTGATTTATATACACCCCTACATGTTTACTAACCCCTAATAAGGAACACATGGGATGGGCGGTAGCATTGTAACATAGCTGTGTGATACAATGGTTTGGGTTTTTACTGTATGTATTGGGGCTGATGTGTTCTATGGTTGTTGCTGCCGCCCAGGAGTGATGGGAGTTTGAGCGCAGGACTTGTTTTTTTATAAGTCAATAAAAGGATTTACCGCGTAGGAGGGGGCGCAAGGGAGTGTGGGTGGAGGCAGAGGGATCGGTAGTGCCAGGAATATAGCTTTGTATTCCTGGCACAACAGTATACCTTTAAACTGCTAATTCAGCTGTTTGCATCCAGATGGTAAATTTCCATGATAATGGGGTACCTGTGTGCCAAATTCATGGATTATCTCTTAGTTATATTGTACTGAGCTATTTTACTTGTACCAATCGTACCCCATGACATCGCTACGGACTATGATGGTGCTTTATAAATAAAGAATGATAAAGAGGAGAAACCAAGTTGAGTATTTCAAAATCTTACTAAATACCCAAATATTGTCTGGTAATATAATACATAAATACAATAATCTGCAACATTTGTCATTTGTGTTGCACTCATTGGGTGTAAGAGAGAGAGCATTTACAAAGCAATAAGCCAATAATTAAATTGTGCAATATAAGAATACCAGTTCCTAGCTGAGCTTGATGGGAGTTGTAGTTTGCTCACGGCAGTATCATTAGCTTTCATACTATATTTGAAAGGACATGTATTTCTCTATGTAATACTTGTGGCAGCAGAATTTTGCAAAAACTGTGTATTTTCCAGTCATTAAATCCATAAAAGGGACACTAACAACTATAGCTTAATGGATTGGTTCTGATGAGTATAACCATTCCCGGCAGGCATTTTCATGTAAACACTGCCTTTTCAGTGGGTTCCAGTGCTATCAGGTAAGCGGAGCTTTATTGGCTGTGTGCGCCTATCTCGTCGGTCAGCATTTTCAGTGGGTGTCTCTGCCCTGGCTTATTGGGTGGCGTGCGTTCGCCTAGTCACTTTGGGATGGTCCGTGTTTGGGACTTTTTTGTCATTAGAGTATTACCTTATGTCTCTGGGGAGCGTGTCCCTGTGTCGCCCTCTAGGTGCAAGGGTGCCTTGGCTGTGGTTGTTGTGTAGCTACATGTGGTGTCGCTTTGTACCAGTGTGTTTTGTCTGCTGTGTGATGGTTGCGAGCTGTAGGACCTTGGCTGAATGCCATTAGCCGTGAATATGTATACTCCATTTGTGTTTCGTGGCATTGTGTATGGGATGTTTGTCCCTAGTCGGTTCTATAGGCGTAAGTGTGTGGTGTGTCTGTAGGCAACCACGGGTTGAACTATACTGCATCCGCTTTTCAGTCAATGTGGCGTATCGTTGTTGGAGAACTTAGAAGAAGAATGAGTGTGAAATAAGAGAAAAAGGTAAGAGGAGAAGGGGAAGGAGAAAAAGATATGCGGGGGGGGGAAGAGGGTGGGGGGGCATGTAAGGGGGGGTAGAGGGGCCCTATGCCTGTGCTTCCCATGCATGTCGCATCGGATCGTGTCGTCCTCCCCATCTAGGAGGGAGGGCGCGGGGTTCCCTCAACGTGTTGGCGGACTCCACTGTCCGTGCTCCGGTCCGCTATAGAAGTCAGCCACGGGCGCCATCTCTCCACATTCTTCTCCTCAAGGCCCAGTAGGGAGGCTTGTGTTGATTCCGCCCTATATATCTCTTCCACTCACTCCATCCATTGTCCTAATGTTGGGGTAGCGGTCTGTTTCCAGTGTAACGGTATTAGTGCTTTGGCGGCGTTCAAAAGGTGTCTGAGGATGGTTTTCCTGTATGTTCCAATGATGTCTGGTGTGGAGTGTAGAAGAGCTGCCCCTGCGTCAAGATTTCCGTCCGTCCCTAAGATTTCCTCTGTTTTCTGCTTCACTTCTTCCCAGAACGGTGTAATGAGCGGGCAGTCCAACCATATGTGTAGTGTTGTGCCCTGATCTTCCCCACATCTCCAGCATGTATTAGGTACATTTGGGAAGATTCTGTGCAGGTTATCAGGTGTTCTGTACCAAAAAGAGAGAAGTTTGTATGAGAGGAGCATTTATGGTGGAGAATAAGGATATTTTCCCATTGGGCTGTGGTGAATGATGTATCCAGTATGTGTTCCCAACGGCGGCGGAATAAGTCATTGTTGGTGAGATGTCCCACTAGTAGGTGTTGATATAGAATGGATATTGTCTTGTGTAGGGTAGTCTTGTGATCGCAAAGTGTTTCGAACCATGATAAGTGTTGATGTAGTGCTTCTTTTCCTGGGAGTGTCTGGTAGTAGTACTTGAGTTGTATATAACGAAAGGATTGTAGGCTAGTGGGTTGTGTGCCTACCAGCAGTTCTCTCAGGGGGGTCATGCCGGTGTTGTTCAGTATCCTATTCATAGGGAATGAGTCCCCCATCCCCAGGAGTGCCCATGACGTCGGTGGTAGTCCTCCTCCTACCTGAGGGTTATGTTGTCATCGGGCTTGGTGGCAGCTGACCCGTTTATTCGATTCGGCTGATTTCAAATCAAGCCATAATTCGATAAGATATCGACCGAACACCGTGGGTAATTTTCTACTGAGCTTTGCTGATAATTTTGAATCAAGGCTATTGTTACAAATGTCACTCATATTGTTTGGTTTTAAAGTAATTGTGCTCTTTTCTATATTTTTTACATACTCGTCAGCTAGTTATTATTCCAGTGAAACAAATTGTTCTCAGTAATAAAATCCCGCCAGTAATGTTTAACCAGTGCCCCGTGGCAAAATGACTCGGTCAACATCAAAGTGTGCCACACCACAAACATATTCAATTCAAGGATGTGATAAATTGAGTGCAATTTTAAAAATCATTTTTTAATAAATGTGGCAATTAATCACAACTAATAAGGCTAGAGTTATCCATATTTCTCTAGTAAGGATTCATATAAATGTGAGATTTTAACTTGCTATCTCTTATACATTATTAAATTGTTGTATGTTTTATATTCTTATCTCCAAAGAACATCTAGATTTTCACCAATAATTTATATATATGCTACAGAAATTACTATATCAGGGTTGCACAAAAGGTAGATCACCAGATGCTATAGAACTACAACTCCCATGATGCTTTGCATGAATTTAGAATGTCTTTCGAATTACAAGAATCATAGAAGCTGTAGTTTTAAAGCATCTGGGGATCTACCTTTTTTGGCACCCCCAAACTATATAATGGTCACGGTGTATATTCAGAAAGCCTATTCACTGTGAGGGTGATATAATATGATTCTCTAATGTTCGTGATTGTGCCACCTTGTGGTTATGGTGCGTACTACATGAAATTACTCCTAGTGCCATTGCATGTGAAGTGGCCATTCAATAAATAATAGTCATTAGGTTTCAACAGACATTACATGCAATGGGGACACCTAGTGGACATTACGCATATTGCAGGAAGTATATCTCTGGCCATTGTTTTATAGTAGCCCTATTATTTATTATTATTATTATTACTGGTATTCATATAGCGCCCACATTTTCCGTAGCGCTTTACAATATTATCAAAGGGGGAGATTTAACAATAAATGACACAATTACAAAAACTTACAGGAAGAATAGGTTGAAGAGGGCCCTGCTCAAACGAGCTTACATTAAGTATAGTATACCAGCTTTAATACCTGCATTCATTGGTTGCGATGGTGGCACACTGTGGTCGCTGTGTATATTGCTGGAAGTATGTTTATCTGGTTAGTACATGTGATGATGTCATTGTGTAGTGGTTATTACATACATTACTGACACTAGTTTGGTTACATTTTGTGTAACCGTGACACTCACGGATTGCTGGACGTTATATTTGCTTCAATCTCAGTGACAGATACTTCTGCATACAGATAATTTATTACTTTCACCGATTCGGCTTCTTTGAAGGCAGCAATAACCTTTACATTCCACAGACCGTTTACCTGTCAATAGACATGACAATCATTATTCATTCCTTTCCATATTTTCTATCTGTTCACTAATTCACATGATGCCTCGGTTTTCCTTGCAGATCATCACTGCTTCTAATTTCCTATCATCTTTCACAACAACAAAAAAGCCTGTAACTAACACTACGTCAAGATAATGGTGGACAATCTACGTGTAGAGGAGTTTAAACTTGTCTGATGCCCAGTCACTGACAGTCTGATTTATTTCATTAGATAAAAGTAGGTATGGAAGCCTACACGTACTAGGAGATCCCTAACCAAATCGAGAATTAAACAGTGTGTTCTTGTAATAGACATAGAAATATAAAGTACATGACAAAACTGGAACAACAATAAAATATGAGGATATGTGGGAAATTAGTATAGCAGCAGCACGCATATATGGGAATAAAATGCAGTATACAAATGGAAAGAGGCTGGAAGATCTTTCTCCGGCCGGTGAGATGATCTCACTGTGCTGGGAGAGATGGAATCCTCCTCGCGTGCCTTCCACTTAGTGCACTTCCAACACCACCTGCTCTCGCAGACTCCTCAGGACTCATTTGCTGCTATCTTACACTTCATGTCCGTAAGCGTATTTTAACTTTCAATAATAAACTTGAAGATTTTAACTAAAAAGCACTGCTACTTGTATTTACAGTTCCAACTTGGGAGGAACTATCATTACCATTGACCTGCCATAGTGGTCATTCCTTTTCATTCCTGCTTGTATCCAACTGTTACCATCACTGGTTATATTGTTTCTACAGCCTGATACATTAATGCTGTTACCAATTCTAATGGATAATAGCATAATGTGTTGGCTGTGATATCGATATCACTTTATACCATTCTCTTTCCCTGCATCAAACAAACTCTGCTATCTAAAATACAATCCACTGACTCTTACTATTGATATATGATTTTGGTATGATTTTACTCTACCAAGTTCTGGACTACTGAGTTATTTATCCATCTAATTGATGATATTGTGCAAATCTATCTATTTGCAGCAGACCATTTGATTTCAATATTTGTCTGCTGGCAACGCAATGTTTAGTTAACATTTCCCTCTCATGTGAGTGCATGGTACCTGGCTGCCACCTAGTGACCATTTGTTATACTGCATTTTATTCCCATATTTATTCCCTTGCTTCTGCTATATTAATTTCCCACATATCCTCATATTTTACTGTTGTTCCATTTTTGTCATGTACTTTATATTTCAAAGTCTACTACAAGAACACACTATTTAATTCTCGATTTGGTTAGAGATCTCATAGTACGTGTAGGCTTCCATACCTACTTTTATCTATTTTACTTTTTATTAGCCTTTATGGGGGCTTTTCTTTACTAGGAGAGACCCTTTACCTACCTTCTCCCCATTTTCTCCAATTTCTAGGGCTAGTTTAATCTACCCACTACCCACATTTTGATTTATTTCATTGTTTAATTATTTAGTTGTTTATGTAACATTGATTATGCAGTGTCCTTCTCTGTCTTTAATGCTAATCACTGAATCAATGGTAATATTATAGAAATTAACGTTTCACATAAAATGTTAAAATCAAAATATGATATAAATTATTAAATCATATATAAACATAGAACTAAACACTCCGACTTGGCTGATATATTAATGCAGCACTAATTAACATATTTATTTAACACCATTAACAATTACATACGTTTAATTTTACTTCCCACAATCATCCCTTGGCACATGCAGCCTAGAATAAGGTGGATGGGATTAGAGTTTGATAAAGACCAGGTACCATGGCTATGGTCATTACCATATTAGTCATTGAGGACATATGTCAGCTGGGAAGGTGGAGGGGGGAATCTAGGACAGGGATGTCCAAAAGGTAGATCCCCAGATGTTGTAGAACTACAACTCCGATAATGCATTGCGTGCCTTTAGAATGCTTTAGAATAATGAAGCATCATGAAATCGGTAGTTTTAAAACATTGGGGGATCTACTTTTTGGGCACCCCTGGTCTGTGAAATCCTTTGTTAAACTCATGTATTTAGAGGTTCTAATGAATCTGCTTCCAGATGTGAGAATAGATTTGGAGGCCAGGAGAATGAAAGGCTTTAAAAAAAGGGGGTCAACAGATAGAAATCCACTTGGGTTTTGCAAGGGAGGAGCTGAGGCATTCAGAGGAGGATTCATAGAGTATTGGGGAATGAAACATGGTTAAGAGCAGCCAAGCTTCTTAAATATTATTGAAAAATCTGCCCAGTCACCATTTCCTAGGACATATCGAGATATCGAATGGGTGGAAACGGCAAATTGAACTAACAGAAGATATATAAGTCTAAAAGAGTAAAGGGGAATGAAACAGGAGTCCTGCGTTGTGAGCTAAGTGCTTGTAGGAGGCAGAATCAGAATAGAGAAAGAAATAGCAGAGGATGTTAAGGGGTAGTGAGGTAGCCTTGGCTGTTCTTATTCTCAGAAAACATAAAGATATTTGGGAGAAGATACCAGGGAGGCAGGAGGACATGTAGGAGGGGAGATCTTGCGTGGAGAATCGAGAAAGATCTGGATGTCATCTACAAAGTCATTGAATCTATGAGCAAGTAGTCAGACAGAGATCTGGACTTTAATAGTTTTAAATTGTGTTTTCAAATTATTTAATCTTTTTGGATAACATTTTCAAATCATTTATCAACAAAAATTCACATATATTTTTATTATAACTTCTGTATATAAGTCATTTAAAAAGTTTATCAAAAATTATTAAATGAAGGTCAGAGTGTCAGTGCAGAGAGAGAGGAACTGGATAACGTGGACAAACAAGATCAGAGCTGTAAGTCTAATGGACGAGCAACGTGCAGAGTGGGTGAGTTATTAATAGAGCCAGTGAAGAAACACAAAACTAGTGCCAGGTGAGGACAGAACCGGTTCTATCAAGGATATAAAAAATCAGGTTAACGGTAATGTGAACCAGTGTATCAAATCGGGAATGTTGTGGCCTGAGTTAATAAACTATATAATGTGAAGTGCGCGGGCTATGTTACATAAGATAAAGGCCGCATCGAATAGTGGGGAGCACAGAACGAGACAGGATTAATTTAAGGAGAACATGCAAGAAGCCTGGAGAAGTAGGGAATAAAGGAGATTACTCTGTAATACTCGTATACATCTCCCCAGTATTTACTGACTGACCTCTATCCTACCCTATAATTCTATTCTATCTTCCAACTCACAATTTCCTTCTCATTTATATCTCTCCCTTACACCTCTCTTCTAGATCACCTCTTCCATTTTCCTTATGACATCACCTTCACACTTTTAGATCACATTCCCCCTTCCTGTACCCCGGTCACATGCAATTTCTCCTCTAACCCACCTCTCTCAACTCCTATTGCTCTCCGCTCTCCTTTACACTGTCTCATTCTGCCTTTTTTTCTCCCACTTCCATTGTGCTCCTCTCTAAAAATCTGTATTAACATTCACTAGGTTCTCCGTAATTCTTCTAGCTTTTCTCACCTTTGTCAAGTCAGTTGGAATATGATATCCTTCATTGCAATCCGTGGGGCTTCCATAGATAGAGGCAAAGAAAAAGGACAGTGACAGCCAGAAAAATAAAGTCCTCATGGTGTTGTGTAACAGTGACAATGGTGACCTGTTCCCTGGTGTGTGTTTTATATAGCCTCCCATATTGGCAGGCAAACCCCCTCTGGATGTTCATGACCATAGGTCCCTAGAGGACAAGATAACAGTGTGTAACAAACCTACTCCAAATATTTACCAATGTCTTCATTCGGCCTTTTAACCTCCCACAGAGACGAATTGGTCTATTTTACAATTTGTACATCAAGCACAATAAATACTACTGTATTCCATGTTCTTATTTCAAGGCAAATTGCACCGTTGTTTGAATACAGTAGATATAGCAACTATTAACAATGACTCCAATAAAATATTAAAAATGGATATCTGTCAGGTTGCAGGATTACGTGCTAATTCACCCTTGAGGCGGAACCCTGGCTCTTCAATTATTGATGGACTACAAGTCCCATGATTCTCTGACAGGCTCTGCTGGAACTGAAGTTAAACAATAACACATTTTCTTGTATTATCATCTGTGACTAAACTGGATTTAACTAAGATGATATGTGAACATATCTAGACAGACATTTATAAATATTTAAAATTATAAGAAATATGTATATAATACATAAGTATTTTCACCTATTTCTCTGACAGCCCTACACGAGTTCCCATGCTTATTTAGGGATTTTTTTCTGGGCAACACTCTGTGCCTTTTTCCACAGGAAGAAGATAGAGGTTTGGTTTCCAGGACATTAGCCCATAAACTTTGCAATTGGGGTGTCCTCCAGCTATCTAGTATTATTATTAATAGAGATATTTATAGAGCGCTGTCAAATTCCGCATCGCTTTACAATGGGTGGACGAACAGACATGTAGTTGTAACCAGACAAGTTGGACACACAGTAACAGAGGGGTTGAGGGCCTGCTCAGTGAGTTTACATGCTAGAGGGAGTGGGGTATAGTGACACAGTAACAGAGGGATTGAGGGCCTGCTCAGTGAGTTTACATGTTAGAGGGAGTGGGGTATAGTGACACAGTAACAGAGGGATTGAGGGCCCTGCTCAGTGAGTTTACATGTTAGAGGGAGTGGGGTATAGTGACACAAAAAGGTAAGGATAGTATTAGACTAGTGACAGTTGCAGAAGAGGAATCAGTCAGGAGCTATTAACAGTTTAATTGATACGCTTTTATGAAGAAGTGGAGACTGGGTGAGCATCTAACGGAGGAGGGAAGCGAGTTCCACAGGAACGGTGCAGCCCTCGAGAAATCTTGAAGGCGAGCATCAGAGGTGGGAGTACGGACAGAAGATAGATGTAAGTCTTCAGCAGATCGTAAGGGCCTAGACGGGACATACTTGTGTATAAGGGAGGATAGATAGGTGGGAGCAGCATTATGTAGAGATTTGAAAGCAAGTACCAGAATTTTAAATTGAGCTCTATATTTTATAGGAAGCCAATGTAGGGACTGACAGAAGGGTGAGGCATGGGAGGTGCAGGCGGACAGGAAGAGCCTCGCCACCGCATTCATTATGGACTGTAACGGCGCAAGACCACTGAGAAGCGGATTTCAGTAGTCAAGGCGAGAAAGGACAGTGGAATGGACCAACACCTTAGTCTCATCTGGCGTTAAGCAGGGGAGGATGCGAGCAATGTTTTTGAGATGGAAATGACAGGATTTGGTGACAGATTGAACATGAGGCTTGAAGGAGAGGTCGGAGTCAAAGAGAACACCTAGGCAGCGAGCCTGCGTGGTGGAGCTGATGGTAGCACCGTTGACTTGGAGGGAGACAGACACAGGAGTAACAAGACTTGAGGGAGGAAAGACCAGAATTTCAGTTTTGGTCAAGTTTAGTTTAAGGAAGTGGGAAGCCATCCAGTTAGAAACAGCAGAGAGGCAGTCAGAGACACTAGTCAAGAGGGACGGGGAGAGATCAGGAGAGGACAGGTAGATTTGTGTGTCATCTGCATAGAGATGATATTGGAAGTCAAAAGAGCTAATGAGTTTACCAAGGGAGGCAGTATAGATGGAGAATAGTAGGGGACCAAGGACTGAACCTTGGGGGACACCAACAGAGAGGAGTTGGGGAGAAGAAGCAGAGCCAGAGAAAGAAACACTGAAAGAGCACTGGGAGAGGTAGGAGGAGCACCAGGAGAGAGCAATATCTTGTAGACCGATATTGCGGAGGATGAGAAGAAGCTGTTGATGATCAACTATATACTATATATGTAAATACAGGGAGGACCAGTGATTGCCCAAGTTCCTTTTTATTATTATTCATGTATACATGCGGTTACCAGATCCACCATGTTATCAGGGACACGCATCATGTATACTTATTGATGGGCAGCACATGAAAAGGGTTGCCCTGTAGTATGTAGAATTCAGAAGAAGGTGTATGAGATTAAGTAATTAGGGAATGCAGAATCCTGCATATTTTGCATTAGACATACTGCAGGGCAACACTTTTCATGCATTTCATAAATATGACAAAATTATATGTCCCTGAATATATGCTGGATCTGGTAACCCTATGTATACAGCACCAACGCATTCCATGGCAATTTACAATATTATAAAAGAGGGAAATTTAACAACAAATGAGGCAAACCACCAAAAAGTCTGAAAGCCACAATAGGTTGATGTCGACCCTGCTCAAACGAACCCACAATCTAGAGACAGTGGGGTATAAAGCACAATAGAAAGGGCAGAGAGGATAGTAACCAAGTGACAGGGTGGAACATGGAGTGTGCACCCACTAGGTCTCTTGTTCAATACTGTCTTGATTGAAGTTCGAATATATAAATCCCTGTGCTTCTGGGGCCCCCTCCTCTGCACTGTGATTGGTTGTTTGAAAATGTATAACCTTCCGCCTTACTGAACATATGGTGAAGTGTTAGCGGACGTTCATTGAATCCACTCACATTGATGGAGTAAAGGGATAAACACACATATATATATTTTAAACTACCCCACCCACTCAGACACACACTAAAAGGGGCACTGTAAGCATCAAAATAGCTTAATGAAGCTGGTTTGGTTGAATAGATCATAACTCTGAAGTCTTGCTGCTCAAATCTCTGCCTTTGGAGAGTTAAATCACTTTTCTTTGTATTTATATAGTACTAGCCAAACATCCCCTGGCTGTGATTCACAGAGCTTGCACGAAATAAAAAAAAGTTTAATTTCCAATCAGATGTTAAAGGGACACTCCAGGTAAGTAAACAAATTAAACTTTAAATAAAGCTAATAAGCTGAAATACCTCTGTTTAGTTTATTTACTTTCCATTCTGTGTAGTTTTCCTGCAATGTTGTAAAATGTTTTGCCGATTTCAGCAGTGTAACTCCGCCTCCTTAGCCACCCCCCTCTCACATTTTAACATGTTCCTGATTCGCATTCTCTGAAAGAAACGTACCTTTTACAGCCAATGAAAATAGAGGCGTGTCTTCTCTAGTGTAAGGAATGCTCACAGCACAGACTGCCCCCGCAGAGACAGGTTAGAGCCAGGCACAGTAGGTGTAAAATAGTTTTTGTTACTATTTTGCCTTTACTTCTGTTTTCTTTAGTTTATTTCTATTTCATATCTTTGCTGTAGCCTTATTCTGTTCTCCTTCCATTCCTCCTTTCTTTGATATTCCCCCTGTTCACAGCCACCCCGTATGTGCTCCTCTCCCCCCTGTAATGCAAGTAAGAAATGTCCCTGCATCTCCTGTTAGCCAACCTCACTACCCACTGTAGTTATTACTTATAAAGCGCCAACATGTTCCATAGCGCTGTACAACGGGTGGATTAACAGACACGTATTTGTAACCAGACAAGTTGGACACACAGGAACAGAGGGATTGATGGTCCTGCTCAATGAGCTTACATGCTAGAGGCAGTGGGGTATAGTGACACAAAAGGTAAGGGTGGGTAGAAAGGTAGGTTGCTAGGATATTATTCACTGAGGGCTTAGGGTTTTGTTTTGATGACAGTTTCAGTAGAGGAATCAGGGTGCGGGGAGGGAAAGCTGTTCACAGTTTAATTGATATGCTTTCCTAAAGAAGTAAGTTTTCAAATATATTTTGAAGGAGTAGAGACTGGGTGAAAATCTAACAGAGAGGGGGAGGGTATTCCACGGTTAACTCCATGCCCTGTCAGTCAACCTCACTACCCACAGTTAACCTCTTCCCTGCCGGTCCCTGTTACCCGCTCATCCCTCTAGTAACCCCTTCCCTGCCATTCCCAAAATATCTAGCTGCCAAGTGAGATAGAGAGAAAACACAAAGCTCTATTTAGGAGTTTGTCTGTCTCTTTATATTTAATGGGGTAAAAAATGGGTCGCAAGAGTATTCTCAGAACGGACAGCAGCTAAAATAGCCTGCCCTTCGGTGGGTCCCCGCTCAGAACTCAAGCTGGTTTTAGCTCATCTTGTGCCATTACAGAGAGAACATATCTGAAGCATATCAGACTGATCCCACCCATACGAGCAGTCCAGATCCGAAATGCCAGCAAGCTCTCTCTGCACAAGAGATACAGCAACCCCAGACGATCGTTTCAGCCTTGTTAGGCATCGTCAGTGAGGCATAGCTAATATCTCTCTAGGCACCGTGTCTCTTTATATTTATTTATAATAAACAAACATGGGTGAAAGGACATCCAATCAGAGGAGAGCAGAAACTCTGATCAAAGTAGAGATGGAAAAAAAAAAAAAGGTACCTCTAAAGCTCATTTTACATTATTTAGAAGAAGAAAAAAAAAAACACATTCAGTGACAGTAGGCTTACTGTTGGGGGAGAGGGGTATGCATTTTAACCTATACATTTATTTTCACTTCCTTTAGAAGTTTTTATCTTCTGCTCTGCAAATTGAACTTTAATCACATGCAAAAGGTTCCTGTGGGCTCTAAAAGGCTATTAACAGAGCAGGAGAGAAGAAAATCTAGATTATACAAACTGTGCAATAAAGGAACCTAATCTAGGTTATTTTTCAGGAAGTGTTTAGGAAGGCTGTGTCTATGGAAGGGGTCTATGGCTGCATAACCAAAGTGATTAAACTCCTAAATGGCAGAATTGAGCAGTTAGACTGCAGGGGCAAGATCTATGCACTAAAACTGCTTCATTGGGCTACAGTGGTTTTGCTGCCTATAGAATCTATTTAGTTCTATAATGTTTTCTAACAGCATTGTGCTAACCTAGAACTAACTCCGGATTTAAAAAAAAAAAAAAAAAAAACAAGATCTGCCTCTGAAACACTTATAAATAGTAAAGATCTTTCAGACTGGCATTCAAGTATATAATTTCCTGATGTACACTAGGCAGCAAATTAACTCTGGGTGTAAAGAGTAAATCCCAGATAATGTGCCTGCTTTTAACGACAGCTTACAAATCGACTACAACACAGAATCAGCAGACACCAAAATTAAATCAGCAGACCATGAATTGATTGTGAGAAGTGGGCAATAAATAAGCACAGCACACCTGGCAGATATTTATTGCATGTGAATATAAACTTTGCCATTAATTAAAATAGAGTACAAAACATAACAGAGGTGTTGTCTCTGCATATTTCACCATACGAGCATCTTGCAATCGTGTATCTAATTCAGTGACCCAGAATGCGAGAAACCCACAGACTGACCAAACATGTGAGAAAATGCAGCTTCAGGCTCTCTGAGAGAAACTCAGTACTGCAAGCAAACTGGACTGTCAAAGAACTACACCTGTCATAAGACAGCTTCCACAGTATGAGATAACCGCATACTTCCCAACATTCCAGTCCGGAATCCAGAACACTGAGACAGTGTATGTGAGGGAGTGTGCCATGGGCATATCAGCAAATGTGTAGGAATGTGAATGCGGATATGTAGAAGGTGTGATTGGCAAACGGTGGAGTTAGCACTGTGCACATACACACCCACACACCCAGCTAGCTTGCCAAACCCATATGCTCAGATGCAGAGTGCTTAAGAAATTGTTCATGGTTGGAAGGTTTTTTTCAGTTTCATATGTGTCAATTGTTACCAATGTGTTATTCTCAAGTTCCATTAGGAAAGTAATGTGTTTATTTATACAAAGGTTATCAAGATGGTACATAATATAGTAAGAAAATGGTGGAATAACTGAATAGCATAGTGTCCATAATATAAGAGGGGAATGGTAAACCAAGAGGGAGCAGAAATCAATGTAAATGTGATGCAAACTCCTGGCTGGCCCTCTATAGTGACAATCAATGCTCACCATTTATCACTTTGCCTGTTCTGCCATTCTGTTAAGTTCCTGAGATAGGGCTGTGACAGTCTCCAACACCCGATCTCTGTCCTTCTCCAAAAGACGTGCCCCACATCTCTGGAAAAAGCGATCAGGGTGCCAAGTCACCCGTTGTGCCCGCATATATCGCTTGTATAACTCTGTGTCAGAGGAGTCAGCACCTGCAGCTATCGCTTGTGCCATTTGATCTGCGGTTCCCCCTGGTACAGGCCATGGGATGTCAATGTAACCCAGCAAACGGGCACCAGTCCTCTGATCTATTTTGGAGTTGCCAGCTCTGATTTCTCCCTTCCTGGTGCCAGCATATGTTTCTGAGTCACTTCCCTTGGCATTTCCTGGATCCTCTGCTTTGCCATCTCCTGTATTACTAGCTGTGCCTGCTGCCCCAAACACCTCTTGGCAGCGTTGCTGGTATCGCTCATTCTGTGCTTGCCGCAGCTCCCTTTCTTTTTGCTGCTGTCTCTCCAGATACTTCTGTTCTTGCATGTCCCGCTGTGTACCCTTTGATGTTGCCTGTTGGGATCTGAAGGAAGGCCGGCCCTTTTTGGCTTTATACTCCCTGAAAATACGATCAGCCCAGGACTCGAAGGTCTCCACATCTGGAGGTTGGTCTGAAAAGTCATCTAGAGAGAAAGAACATTTTGTTTCACAGAATGACTAATCTTGCTCATGGTGTTATTCATTATGATCCCAATGTGTCTCCAAAATCCTTAAATAGGTAAAAATAAATCTTTAAATAGTGCAATTTGGATATTCCTTTAAAGCATTTCTGGGTCAGATTAGTTCCAAATGTACCAATACAAATTGAAACAATTCAGTGTCTGTTGAAAAATGGTCAGCTCAAAAGTATCAGAAATTGGACAGTCTCACAGTTTTACTTTATAGCTGTTTTATTCTAAAAAAAAAAGTTATTTGCGTGAGATGTTTAATAACAAGCATAAATCACAAGGGAAGGACACATTTTTATTAACCCTCACAGATGCGCACAGTTGGTGTGAGTAAACTGGAATTATGCCATTACAACACCTGCCCCATCCCCAAGGAACCCACATTTACTATATGATTTTGGGTGCTGTCCAGGGATGGATTTACAAAAACTGGGGTTCCCCATGGCAATTACCACCTCACATCCAGCGCAAGGATAATGGCATTTATACTTCTGAGTTATCATGGTCAATGCTGTCCACCCTGTGTGGCAATGTTTGGATGAGAATGCTGAGATAACCTGTCCCCAAGCAACCTCGCTCCAAGTCTCTCAGCCAATCATTGTTGTCCAAAAAGAATAGAACTGGCTATGGTAACGCGGAAGTGTAAATTTCACATTAGCAAGGTCGTTTGAGAACGAGTGTATGGGCTACGGGTGTCACTGAGTACCCTGTTTATCTCAAACTTCTAAAAAAAAATGTTTTTTAAAGTAAGATGACACTCTTAGACTAAATTAGAAATTGTTGTGGATATCAATTTCTGAGCGAATCACACTGATAGCCTGGCTATCTCAGGGGGCCTTTTAATTAATTAAGTTGGACTCAATTCAAAGGTCAAGTGGGCTAATTCAGAAGTGGGTTTGTAATATTCAACAATGGTGAATACCTATCAATACAATTGTACAATGGTCAGAACTTTGTAAAAGTCCAAGATGTGAATAACAAAGTAAGAAAGAAATACCTTCATATTGTCCAAACGTCTCATCATATTCATCCATACACTCTGCCAGAAGCTTATTTCTCCACTCTAAAGATTCCACAGTTGTGGCTTGGTCACCAGGTGGCTTGCCACCACATGTACTGCGTTGGGAACTCAAGTCCTGTTTACAAAAAGAGTTATATTTCATTAATTCAGCTTTTTCCCCCCATATTTTCCCCATTTTCTCTTCTTCTACTGTTGCTTTCCCTCAAAACATCCCGTCTCTCCCAACCTCTAATTTTATCTTTTTATTTTTTTTTTTGCTTTCCATTCCCTATGAGGTACAAGTTGTTAATATACCATGAGGTCCTCTACTCGTCGAAGGATCTGTCTGGGTGTCGTACCATGAAGATTTGGAGCATCTAGAGACTGAGGACATCGTTTGAGAATTGGGACCACCAAGTCTGTGTACACTGAGGAGACAGATAATACAATGACAATCTGAGAAGTCTACTTAAATCATGGACATGTCAGCTGATAACCTAACATGCAGTTCTAGCACACACTATAAAAGGCCAGTGCTTGCCAACACCCACTGTGCTACTGGGAGGTCATTTTGTACTTCCTTTGAGGTCATGGGCCATGTGAATTGGATCTGATCCTTACTACAAAATAATTACCCAAGTATAAACAAGTTACTTTGCTAATTAAATGCAAATAGAAAAAGGGAGGCAAAATAAGTCAAAATGTGACTCAGTTGGAGAATTTTTACAGATTATCTATTTTCGCCACCATTTAAGTGAATGTTGGAGCCCCCCTTCTTACTATAGAGGGGTTCATAGACTCCTGAACTGCCAACACGGGATGGTGATAATGATGCCACAATTTAACCCAAAGCTTTGTGTGAAGGGTTGTTCTGCTGATATCATCAAGGTGAATATCAGTACTCCTGGATGTGGCTCAATGGAGTGTGATTTAACCTGCTGCTAAAGACTTTGAAGCAATAATTATTGTCCATGCTTCCCTCATACCACACAAAGCGTCAATGAAGCAGAGCTTGATTTGGCACTCTTCCACATGCTCAAAAAGCTCACAGGATGAGCTGATTTAAAGGGTTGAAATGGATCAATAATGGGGCTTAACCCACTGCAGCCACCAAGCTGCCCTGCAGAGATGACATTTTCAGACTATAGGTTGAATGATATTACAGGTAATAAACAAACGCTGGTAACTGAATATTAGTTCTCCAATTCACAATAGTGAATAAAATTGCCATTCATTTACCAGATATGCTTAATTATTATAACAGAATCTAGTATATTCTAGCCCAATACATTTATCTGAATAAACTTTAATTTTACACATGGTGTGACTTACAATATCCATGCTTAAATGGAATTTAAAAAACAGAACTTTTAGGGGGAAAAAGCTTAGAAAGCTACATATCTAGACATTGGACAAGTGGATTGGATTTATAAAGAGAGTTACTGGTACCAGCTTTTTTAATCTTAAAGAAAACCACAAAAAGGCAATGTGTTTTGTAACACAACCTTTGACTTACCTGTCCATCCTCCCTTCTCTGCTGCCCTTGCTGCGACATGCAGAGCATTGTTGCCTGCTGCATCACATTTCAGGGGATCTGCACCTTTGCGGAGCAAGAGAACGGCACATGCTTCACCCTGGATTGTACAGGAAGCATGTAGCAAGCTCTGTGCCCCTGGCAGAGGTTCATCTAGACGCAGGTGGCGGTGTCGACGCAGATATGACTTGAGACGGAGCACATTTCCTTGCTGAACATAGCGCAGAGCACGAAGTTCCCGACGAAAAGACATGAGATCTATAGAACATTGAATAACATTGTGTGTTGAGGATATATTGGGGAACATTATTCTAATATATCATTACAGCAACATCCTAGCATCACTATTTACTATGTAAGATACAATTTATTATAACAGACTATTTTTATTCTCTAACTTAACAATAAAACAGTAAATAGAGACTAATTTAGTAAAGCCTACAGTCCTAAACAAAAAATTCTAAAAGTCCCCAATATTTTATTCCCAGTCATTAATATACAATATCCTTTTGTGATCTCTTCTGACTTTGAGTATGAATGACATTATGATCAACTCCTGTCTCCTTCACTAACTACAAGTGACATTTCAGCTGGTTCCAGCAGTCACTCACTCTCTCTGGAAGTATGAGTGGCAGATTATTAACTCCATTCTATTTTGTTAGCAGTGAGTGAAAGTATACTCATGCCATTTCGTTCTTACTGAGTATGAGTGACAATGTAACCAACCCTGCCTTACTCACTGAGAATGAGTGGCCGTGTACTTAACTTCCTCACTTAACTTGAGTAACAGTGTAACCAGTCCCTGCCTTACTCACTGAGAATGAGTGGCCATGTATTCAACCCCCTGCCTTACTCACTGAGAATGAGTGACAGTGTAACCAGCTACTCCCTGAGTATGAGTGATATTGTTTCCAGCCCCTCCCTCACTCACTATGAGTGATATTGTAACCAGCCCCTCCCTCACTCACTGAGTATGAGTGATATTGTTTCCAGCCCCTCCCTCACTCACTCACTATGAGTGATATTGTTTCCAGCCCCTCCCTCACTCACTGAGTATGAGTGATATTGTTTCCAGCCCCTCACTCACTGAGTATGAGTGATATTGTTTCCAGCCCCTCCCTCACTCTCTGAGTATGAGTGATATTGTAACCAGCCCCTCCCTCACTCACTGAGTATGAGTGATATTGTTTCCAGCCCCTCACTCACTGAGTATGAGTGATATTGTTTCCAGCCCCTCCCTCACTCTCTGAGTATGAGTGATATTGTAACCAGCCCCTCCCTCACTCACTGAGTATGAGTGATATTGTTTCCAGCCCCTCCCTCCCTCACTCACTGAGTATGAGTGATATTGTTTCCAGCCCCTCCCTCCCTCACTCACTGAGTATGAGTGATATTGTTTCCAGCACTCACCTTCCCGTTGCCAGTTGCTGCCCGGTACTATAAGTTGCAGTATGTGTGTTCCAGGGAGCGGCGATGGCAGAACACACCGGAAGTGCAGTTTCCTGTCCGTTTGATTAACACTCCCCGGAAACACATCCTGCTGTCGCCACGTTATATTAGACACGCCCCCTGTCCTTATAGTGAGAGAGAGACCCCCCAGGGTAATGTTATAGTGAGAGAGAGAGAGACCCCCCAGGGTAATGTTATAGAGAGAGAGACCCCCCAGGGTAATGTTATAGTGAGAGAGAGAGAGACCCCCATGGTCATGTTATAGTGAGAGAGAGACCCCCAGGGTAATGTTATAGTGAGAGAGAGAGAGAGACCCCCCAGGGTAATGTTATAGTGAGAGAGAGAGAGACCCCCCAGGGTAATGTTATAGTGAGAGAGAGATCCCCCCAGGGTAATGTTATAGTGTGAGAGAGAGAGACTCCCAGGGTAATGTTATAGTGAGAGAGACTCCCAGGGTAATGTTATAGTGAGAGAGAGAGAGACTCCCAGGGTAATGTTATAGTGAGAGAGAGACCCCCAGGGTAATGTTATAGTGAGAGAGAGAGAGACCC
>OW240920.1:15867513-15909084 GCA_933207985.1 Pelobates cultripes
GATCTCGTGTCTGTTGCTTTTGCAAACCCTCAACTTCAAATCACGGCTAGATGTTTTGTAACTGTCCAATCACAGAGTTCCCAATGCAGCTCAATGACAAGTATTTGCAAGGCAGGTGCCCTGGGCAATTGCTGCCTCTTGAGATTAGCTTCCCTGAGCTAACCAAACCAGGAAGTAACAGGACCTGTTTTCTGCTTGAAAGTCATGGGGTGCAACCAGCTTAATTTATAACACATAAAGCTTTTCAGCAATCTAAAATGCTTTAGGGGTCTGTAGTGTCCCTTTAAGTTAGAGTTGTTTTGGTGATTATACATATTTTAAATAAATGCACAACCCGTAGCAAAGGTTTAGTTAGCTTTTGGGTGTTGCATAATTGTTACTTTTTACTGAAATTCTTGAAAGTTTCTTTCACTCTCTGAACTAAACTTTGTGCGCTTGACTATCTTCAAAATGAATTAAGTGCATAATACTTAGTGCTATAAAACATATTCATAAAAATATGTAAAACAGAAGTATTGCTACAAAAACCCTCCTTTGAAAATACTCTAATAGCGCAGTGTTTCTGTATCTTAGAATGAGTACTGCACTTTGTTAAAAGTTAAATACACTGTATAACCTTAACCTTTTCAAACTGGAAGTCATTGCCTTTATAAGAGGCTCGCTAAGTAAATAAAGGTAACATATTGCTGTTGGTTATTTAACAGTGCGTCTGTACTTATATAACAAAATGAATGTAAGTCAAGACATCAAGGGAGTGACTTTAGCAGGTAAAAAGGAATAGCAACGGAAACCACGTTATATACCAGGGATAGACAAACTCTGGCGCTCCAGATGTTGTGGACGTTATCTCCCACGCTGTTACAGCCATAATGCTGGCAAAGCATAATGGGAGATGTAGTCTGCAACATCTGGAGTGCTGAAAGTTGCCTACCCCTGATATATACAATGCAATACCATACCATACAAGGGCAAGCTTTTAGATCTCTCTACGCTTTTGCCCGTTCACAGAGTTCTCATATTCTTCGTTTTTTGCTTTAATGCATTAACTTGGCTCACCCCAAGTTAAAAGGGTAATCCAGACGTGGACCTCGTGCTCACTGTTCCTAGAGGGATATCAGCTACACATCAGTGACGAGGCCCCAAAGAAGGCCGGGAAAGATCATCTGGGGTATCTCTCTGGCAGAAATTATTTGCTGGCATTTCGGATCTGGACTGCCCGTAGAGGCTGGACCAGTCTGATATGCTTCAGATATGTTCTCTCTGTAATGGCACAAGTGAGCAAAAACACACAGAGTTCTCATCCTTTCTTTTTTGCTTCAGTACCATACTATACTAATGTATTTGCATGATATATGACATACATTGCCAAGGCAACATGTTAATTAAAAAAAGGGACACGCAATTAATCTGTGTTTGTGAACACATTTTATTCTCTATACACTATATAGAAAGATCTGTATTACACTACATTTGGCACGTCATGCAAGTGACATGGACAGACTTAAGGGTCCGTTCACTAAACTAGGAAATCTAAAGATTTAGAAATATTAGCCCAAAAGAGCAGAACCTATAGATTAGAATTTAGTGGACTTATAGAACTAAAAATAGCTTTCTTGCTTTTTCTTGCAACCATTAAAGGGTTAGGAGTTAGTCGGACAGATTGAACATATCTAGTGAGATTTTAATGCCTATAATATGTGCCTTTCCCATCTGTTAGGGACATCGGAACAGATATAGTCACACTAAAGTATGGTAGATTTTTCCTTGTAATTTCTTATTGACTTACAACAGGGTGGACCTTAGCAAGTAATATGGTTTAGTAGGGTGTAAGGTTTGCATCAAAATAAATCATTGTATCATACAAGTACATAAACATGTATACAATGTATACCAGTACGAACCAGAGCCCATTCTTCAGTATTATCAGTAGCCATAAATAATTTATTTTATTTGGCTATTTAGTTTATTTGGCTATGAAATGTAGACGATGCTGCATTTTCTATAACGTGCCACCATGTTAATTTTGTACGGTGACATGTAATAGTCCCATGTAGGACATGAGAGATACACTGTAAATCAGGGCAATGCAACACTCTATGCCCACACATTTTTCTGACTGCTTGTCTGAGTCATCTCACAATTCCATCTTTGGAACATTTTTTTTTTCATTTCTGTCAACTGTGTCTGAAAATAAAACATGTAAATAAGAGTGCCTATTAATTTGTGAAAATTAAATGTTTCCTCTTAAAGAGACACTATAGTCACACAAACAACTTAAGTTTAATGAAGCCGTTTTTGTGTATAGATCATGCCCCTGCAGTCTTACTTCTGCATTTCACTGCCATTTAGAAGTTAAATACATTTTGTTTCTGTTTATGCAGCTCTAGCTACACCTCCCCTGGCTGTGGCTGACACAGTTTGCATGAAAACAAAATGGTTTCATATTCAATCAGATGTAACTTACTTTAAAAGTTTTCATATCTTGCTCTGTAAATTGAACTTTAATTACATACAGGAGGATCCTACAGGGTCTAGCAGGATATTAACAGAGCAGGAAATAAGACATTCTAAATTATACAGATTTTTCAATAGAGGAAGTGTAAACATTAGATTACTCTTTACAGGAAGTGTTTAGGAAGGCTGTGTAAGTCACATGCAGGGAGGTGTGACTAGGGATGTAGAAAGAAAGTGATTTAACTCCTAAATGGCAGATAATTGAGCAGTGAGGCTGCAGGGGCATGATCTATACACCAAAACCGCTTCATTAAGCTAAAGTTGTTTTGGTGACTATAGTGTCCCTTTGAGACATAAGTGAAGATAGTAAATGGATATGTTTTGAAATGGTAAACTATTGAGATGTACAAAACAGCAGTGGCAAGGCTGCTCTTCTTGTGGTTATTGGCCAACACAATCCTAGATCCCAAGGGTAGGGTCTCCTGGAGATTGAGCTCCAGAGTCCAGGTGCATGCATTGCAGTTGACCCAAGCTGCCTTTTTTGTAATTTTTTTTTAATGTTCTGTTAGTCTGAAAAGCTGAGTGCCATAACTGAGAAACCATTTATAAAATCTGAAGTGTTAAAGGTAGCTCTGACCCTATATATACTAATCTGTATATGGTCTGTACTCTGATTAACAACTGTGGAGACTCAAATGTGCCCCTGGCTCATTGCACATAGGGGTGACCTGCTCGTTCTTCAAATTCATTACACATAGACCTTCTGTGTCCCATTATCTATAGTATGGAATCTCTGTACCCAATGACTCATGGGTTGGGTTGTGATGTGTTGTTCCAACAAAATTCTCTGTGGTTAAACCAGCTTGTGAAAATTGATTTTATATGCTTAGAATGTCCAATTTGTAAATGCATGTGTATTTTTAGTATTTTGTATTTAGGTTCATTGTAATTTTTAGCTTCAGACCCAAAAAAGCTCCTATACCGGCACTGTCAACCGTTTAGAATTGCCTCCATGACCTGAGGCTTGATGTATTTTGGATGGTTACAGCTACAGTTTATTTTTTTTTATTGTACAAAAGACGTCCATGTTTTCATTGAGACGTCAGGTTTCTACTCTTTGTCACATGAGCCTTATCTGCTCTTCATCAGTCATCCCAAGTCTTGTTTACTTGTTTATCTGTTCACCCAGGGCAAGCTTCCCGTTACAACTTATATAATTACAGCCTGGTGACCTGAAGCTGCCATGGGGAGTTGGATCATAATTATCTCACCTAAACAGACCTCCTCTACCAGGTACAACAAGAAACCAGTATCCTGTAGAGCTGTTTTTAAACATGTATTGAACACGCTTACCCCATCAATGTGCAGGAACTCTCTAATCACCTTTTCCAGGTGGGCCCACCTATTATGGACATCGCCAGTGAGGCAAGTTGTGCGTGCTCCCGTCCCAAACTCATACCTTCCATTGTTGAAAGGTATGTCTAAACATGGAGTGGAATGTTCTTCTCATGTGACTGTAGGTCTACAAAGCTTAGTACAAGGGTTGTCTAACCATGGTAATCTAGTGTTCTTTGAGTACAGTTCCCAGAATTCTTTTGAACCATTCCTCAGAGTGCTGTCTGCAGTCCCATAAGCACAGTAGGCACTTGTTTAAAAAATTGTGGGGGGGTTTTCAGAGGTTGCTGCAGGGCCAGCCTGAAACATTCTGCTACCTGGGTCAAAGAACAAAATGTTAAAGTTCAATTTAAAGTGCAGGAGGTGAAAACTTCTAAAATAAATTAACATCTGATAATGTAACCTTTTTTTGTCATGCAGGATGTGTCAGTCACAGCCAGGGGAGGTGTGCATAGGGCTGCATTAGCAAAAACTAAAGTGATTTAGTTCCTAAATGGCAGAGAATTTAGCAGTGAGACTGCAGGGCATGATTTATACACTAAAACTGCTTCAATAGGTAAAGTTGTTTTAGAGACTATAGTGTCCCTTTAAAACCACATATCAATTCTCAGTTTAGTGAAAACTCCTGTGACTCATTCACGCATGACATACACAGACATTCTTATTTCTTGAGGTTTTTGTAGCTGAATCTGATGCCCCTCTAAATGTGTCAGCTGGGTCCCTTGGGCCAGCCCTGTGTTTCTAAAGTTAAGTGTTCTCAGCTAAATGTTACCCCTCACCGAGCACTACCCAATGCTACTTTTTAACAGGCGAAGGAAACATGTGAGCGTCACATACAGAAAACTAAAACACACAAGTAAAAAGCAGTAAAAAAAATAAAAATAAACCCAAAAACTCTATTTAAGAAAAGTATTTATATTATATAAAAAAACTTGAAAAAAACCTGTTGTGGTCTGTTTTTAAATTTTTTCCAGTTTAAAAAAAAACCAGGAAGATCTTTCTCTTTTAAAAATACGATTATATTCTTGATATTCTGCAACATTGGAAACGGTATGGTTTTAAAATTTCTTCTGGTCTGATGAACCTCGGAGCTAGTTTTATATGTAAATGCACCGGCAAATGCGGAATAAAAGATTGCAGACCTCTGTAAAAACTGTTATCAATGTTTCAGCAACGTAAATGCTTCGGAGAACTGCTATATCAGCATGATGTGAGCTGGGCTTCCATCCATGTTTTCCTTATTTTTCAAAGAGTCATTGACCTGACGTAGGCCAGAATCAAAATAGGATGAACAAAAACTAGACTAGACACTGCACTATTTTTGGTGAAGATATATAGATGTTTTGTTATCCACTTGCTTACTTGGTAGTTCATGAACAGATTTTGGGCAGTGGTTTAAATTATGTCTATGTGTTGTTTGCTCTGCTGGCCCAGAAGGGGTTTATTTCCAACAATGCTTTGCAAAGTTGTGTGTTTTAAGATGACTACTGTAAATAATTCCCTATATTCTAATATAATCATTCATACTCGCATTCCCCAGAGAACCCATTCCATAAAAGAATCATTTAAGCCGAGCTCTCCCAGATTACTTCCTCAGCAATGAAATAAAAAATCCTGGCATTCTCTATTGAATATTGAATTATTTAGATCCGATATCTCCGGGATATTTTTTTTTTATTAAAACAATTATTTAGACTAGAATTTCATAGGGTAGGATGTCATAAAAACAGTCATTTACAGCTGATTAGATTGGACTTTTAAAATACCCGAGAGTGCATCTTTAATCAAATTATTATTTAAACATGTGACACTGTTATTTTTACAATTCAATCTATTCTATTATCAATTGTATTATTAATTCTATACACTTTTATTTATAAAACAAAATACACTAAGTCCACAAAATTATAGAACTTTATACTCTCTCAGTGCAATAAAATTATTTTCATGAAGGTAGTAAAAGAAAATCAGTTTTAAAATCAGTTATACCCAAGTACAACAGGATGTACTTTAAATGAAACAGTCACAACATCATTGGGATGTTCCATTGCGGACAGAATAAACAATATCGGAGTACCCCACAGCACAAATGAAGGTATATTCATATTAAAACATGCACAGTGGGGGTTGTATTGTGTTTGGTCTCACCACAATCTTTTTGGTACCTAGCTGTATGCTCTCAGAGAGAATCCAACTTCCAGATCAGAACTGACGCCATGCTGATGAGACTCACAAGGTCAAAATTGCAGTCCACAGAAAAAAAAAGTAAATTGGGGGCACACCCAGAACATGCATTTCTCGGCAGTTGAGACCAACATGTATACAAAATACAGATTATGGAACAGCACACACACATAAATACAGTTTCACATTTTAGAAGGCTCCCCTAATGTCTGCAAAGAAATGGGGATTCAGTTCCACCATAAGGTGTTAAAGGGATACTGTAGGCACCCAGACCTCTTCATCTCATTGAAACGGCAATGTTTACATTGCAGGGTTAAGACAGCCTCTTGTGACTTTTCTACCAGCCACTAGAAATGCTTCCAGGGCTTTCACAGAGTTTGACTGTGAAATGAAGCTGGATGTCCTCACACTTTGCATGAGAATGTCCAGCATCATCTAAAACCCCATAAGAAAGCATTGACTCAATGCTTTCCTGTGGGGAAGGCTAATGAGCAAGCAGCACTCACAGCACATGCGCATTAGGTCCCCTTATCAGCTGGCATCAGCAGTGGAGGAACCCGTAGCAGCACCATGCTGCTTTCATACTGGAATCTAGTAAGTGAAAAAGGATTTTTTGACCCTTTACTTGCCACTTGGGATGGTGTGAGTGGGCAGGGTGTTTAGTGTTAGGATGTCATGATCTTGAGCAGGCCAGATAGGAGACTTTGGCCAGGGTTGACATTTGAGGCTCTATTGGTAAGTTTTGACATGATTGAAACTAAAATATGCCCTAAATAGAATATAAACAGAAATGTAAGTAAATAATAAGAAAGCTTATAGATAAAAGTATAGGTTAAAATAGAAGGACAAATAAAACAGAACAATAAGGTTGCAGGAAAAGGAGAACTTTAGTTTATAAGCCCCCTATTGGAAGGAGTATTGCTCAAGCAGGAAAATAGCACCATGTAATATTACTTTAAGGCAAAGTCCAGAGAGGTGTTATGGGGGCAGGTATAGAGCAGAGAGGTTGTATGGATTAAGCAGGTAAATCAGGATGGCAGGATAAAGCTGGATAGTTGTGAAGTTCAGGCTGGTATGGAGCAGGTTAGTAAGTAAAACAGGAATGCAGAGTAGTTCAGGCTGGTATGGAGCAGGTTAGTAAGTAAAACAGGAATGCAGAGTAGTTCCGGCTGGTATGGAGCAGGTTAGTAAGTAAAGCAGGAATGCAGAGTAGTTCCGGCTGGTATGGAGCAGGTTAGTAAGTAAAGCAGGAATGCAGAGTTGTTCAGGCTGGTATGGAGCAGGTTAGTAAGTAAAGCAGGAATGCAGAGTAGTTCAGGCTGGTATGGAGCAGGTTAGTAAGTAAAGCAGGAATGCAGAGTAGTTCAGGCTGGTATGGAGCAGGTTAGTAAGTAAAGCAGGAATGCAGAGTAGTTCCGGCTGGTATGGAGCAGGTTAGTAAGTAAAGCAGGAATGCAGAGTTGTTCGGGATGGTATGGAGCAGGTTAGTAAGTAAAGCAGGAATGCAGAGTAGTTCAGGCTGGTATGGAGCAGGTTAGTAAGTAGAGCAGGAATGCAGAGTTGTTCCGGCAAGTCTGGAGCAGGTTGGTATGGAGCAGGTTTAACGCCAAGAAGGTAAGTCCACAGGAGCCAGGACATGAAGGGTTAACCACTTCAATGTAAAGGCCGGTGATTTGGGTGTAGCCTTTTGTAGCTGAAGTAATAAAACCTAGGCCGGTGAGTTTCCAGAACTAGAGGCAATGGAGGCCACTAGTGGAAACATATAATCAGTGCAGAGCCTTGGTTTTAAAGGAACAGAATTTACAGAACAAAAAGTCTTGTTTGTCAGGATTGAGAACACTTATCAAAGGTCTCCTTATCTTTTGCATTTTATCATTGCTTTTTAAATTGTTCTTATTGTATTGTTGCTATAAATTTTCTTAGTAAGTACTTTGCCACTACTTTTGTTCTGATTTCTAATTACAAATATGTCAGAGCTGGAGTCAACTAGCCAACGTTTTTCAGAACATAGAGATTTATGTCTCTTTTCTTAAACAGTTGAGAATTATTTTTGTGGAGAACTTTAACACAGAGGTTTAGTCAAATTATACAAAACAATGTGCGCAGTGAATAATATTGCTTTAATAACTGACTCACAGAGGGGCGAAAAATGCCTACTCTCAGTATGTTGCAGTGGAGCAAACATCAGGAACATTTTACTGTTTTCTATACTAGCTGTTCCACCCTTACATAGTTACATATATTTACATAGTTACATAGACTTAAAAGAGACATGTGTCCATCAAGTTCAGCCTTCCTCACATTTGTTTTTTGCTGTTGATCCAAAAGAAGGCAAAAAAGCCAGTTTGAAGCACAATTTTACAACAAACTAGGAAAAAAATTCCCTCTTGACCCCAGAATGGCAGTCAGATTTATCCTTGGATCAAAAAAGCAATTACACTGCAGTTGAAAAATTATATAATTGAATATTCTGTTTTTGCAAGTATGCTTCTAGTAACTCTTTAAACATCTGTACAGATTCTGATAAAACCACTTCTTCAAACAGATTGCCACATCCTTAATGTTCTTACGGTAAAAAAAACCTTTCCTTTGCTTAGACTAAATCTTCTTTCTTCCAGTCTAAAAGCATGGCCTCGTGTCCTATGTAAAGTCCGGTTTGTGAATAGATTTCCACACAATGTTTTGTATTGGCCACGAATATATTTGTATAATGTTATCATATCCCCTCTCAGGCGACATTTTTCTAAACTAAATAGGTTTAAATTTGTTAACCTTTCTTCATAGCTAAAATGTTCCATTCCTTTTATTAATTTTGTTGGCCGCCTCTGCACTTTCTAATATTTTTTTCTTAATATTTTTCCACACATCATTGTTTTTAATCCTAATCCCAATATATTTTGACCAAACGAAGGGCATGCTAACCTGCCAAGTGTGTTCTATTGATTCAAATCAAATAGATAGCAAAATAATTAGATAATTTCAATGATTATTAAAATGAAATATATCATATTATACCAGCCACCATAACAAGTACAGATAAATTACCATAGAAACATAGAATGTGACAGCAGATAAGAACCATTCGGCCCATCTAGTCTGCCCAATTTTCTAAATACTTTCATTAGTCCCTGGCCTTATTTTATAGTTAGGATAGCCTTATGCCTATCCCACGCATGCTTAAACTCCTTTACTGGGTTAACCTCTACCACTTCAGCTGGAAGGCTATTCAATGCATTCACTACCCTCTCCGTAAAGTAATACTTCCTGATATTTTTAAACCTTTGTCCCTCTAATTTAAGACTATGTCCTCTTGTTGTGGTAGTTTTTCTTCTGTTAAATAAAGTCTCCTCCTTTACTGTGTTGATTCCCTTTATGTATTTAAATGTTTCTATCATACCATAACCCCCCTCAGTTACCTAGTGAAAATTTCCCCTGCCCTCCAAACAAAAGAAAAAGAAAAAAAAAAAACAGAGCTGCAGAGCAATTGCCAACTTCCTGATAGTGGATAGCTATTTATCAAGACACTGTGGACTGTTTCCTATAACGCTTAACCAGGTCTATGAGGAGTAATAGGAAGTATTGAAATAGGCCTAAATATTCCACCAGCAGTGGCGTACTAAGGGGGGGCGGTCCGCCCTGGGTGCCACCAGCAGGGCCGCCATCAGGGCATGACAACCGTAACGGTTGTCATGGGCCCGGCGGTCCTGGGGGGCCCGGACTGCTCAGGTCGTCCGGGCCCCAGATTCAGTGGGTACATACCGGATCGCAGGGGGTCCTGCGACCCCGGTATGTATCCACTGGGCCAGCCTCTTCTCCTGGGGGGCCCAGCAGCCGGTCACCTCAGGGCCCCCCAGAGGCTGGCCCTGCTGACACCCAGCGGGCGGGCCGGCGCGCGAGGGAGCACTCTGTGTGCTTCCTCTTCAGCTCCCTCGCGCACCGTACTGATGCCAGAGCCGGAAGATGACGTCATCATCCGGCTCCGGCATCAGTACGCGGCGCGAGAGGGAGCTGAAGAGGAAGCACACAGAGAGCAAGCCTCACAGCCGCCCGCGCCAGTGTCAGGTGGGGGAGGAATGAAATGGGAGATGGAGGGGGGAGAAGGAATGAAATGGGAGATGGAGGGGGGAGAAGGAATGAAATGGTTGATGGGAGGGGGGGGGGGGGAGAAGGAATGAAATGGGAGATGGGAGGGGGGAGAAGGAATGAAATGGGAGATGGGAGGGGGGGGAGAAGGAATGAAATGGGAGTGGGGGGGAGAAGGATTGGGGGTGGAAGGAATGAAATGGAAGATGGGAGGGGGGGGGGAAATGAAATTGATGGGAGGGGGGAGGGAATGAAATGGGTGGGGGAGGGCTGAATTGAAGGAGGGGAGAAGGAATGGGAGGGGGGGAAGCTAAAATGAAATGGGAGGGGGGAAAGAATGAAATGGGAGGGGGGAAGGAATGAAATTTGAGGGAGGAGGGGCAGGAATGAAATTCGAGGGGGAGGGGGGACAGGAATTAAATTTGAGGGGAGGAGAGGAATTAAATTTGAGGGGGAGGAGGGAGAGGAAGGAAATTTGAGGGGGGGGGAGAGGAAGGCAATTTGAGGCTGGGAGAGAGGAAGGAAATTTGAGGGAGGGGGGAGAGGAAGGCAATTTGAGGGACGGGAGGAGGGGAAGGAAATTGGAGGGGGGAGAGAAGGAAATGAGAGGGAGAAGAAGGAAATTGGAGGGGGGAAGAAGGAAATTGGAGAGGGAGGGGGAGAAGAAGGAAATTGGAGAGAGGGAGGGAGGGGGAGAAGAAGGAAATTGGAGGGGGGAAGAAGGAAATTGGAGAGGGAGGGAGGGGGAGAAGAAGGAAATTGGAGGGGGGAAGAAGGAAATTGGAGAGGGAGGGGGAGAAGCAGGAAATTGGAGAGAGGGAGGGAGGGGGAGAAGAAGGAAATTGGAGGGAGAGGGGGGGAGAAGGAAATTGACGGGGGGAGGGGGAGAGATTGACATCCATCACACACAATACACCCCTTGCACACAGAAAAACACACAATGCATTACACACAGACCCACGTACACAAGCAATGCATCCCTTACACACAGCAACACATAATGCACCCCTTACACACACTCAATGCATCCCTTACAGACGCACACACTGCATCCCATACATACACAAACTCATCTTGCAGCCCTTACACATACAAACACAGATTCACACAATGCATTCCTTACACACATCAGGACATCCCCCACACACTCCACTCCCTGTGAACAAACTCATTGGTGGAACATGAAGGTGGACCCTGGGACCCAGACCTTGAGCTGTGTAAAGGGCCCTCAAAAAAATGGAGCTGCTTCCCGTTCTCCCAGAACAGTGATTTTTGTGACCACAGTTAGAAACCGCCTCCAGAGAGCCTGTTGTACACCAGACCAGTGGAGCCAGGCGGCAGCTAGAGCCCATCATCATCCTAATCTGGTTGTAAGTAGGCAATCTAGTATATTATTCGTGGCACTAATCTCTAATTTACCTCACATTAAAGGGACACTATAGTCCCCAGAACCACTGCAGCTTAATGTAGTGGTTCTGGTGTCTAGCCTGTCCCTGCAGGCCTTTTAATGCAAACACGGCAGCACTGGTGTTAGTTAACATGGCAGATCATATGGGTGGGGCATTGTGATGTCACATGGGGGTGCGGCAAACTTTAATTTTGCCTAGGGCGGCAAAAATCCTTGCACCGGTCCTGCAGACACTGCATCCCTGTGGGCGGATTCGGAGGGGGGAGGGGGGGGCAGCACTTTGGGCGGACTTGGGTGCAGGCACCGGGGGCCCAGACCTTGAGCTGTGTCAGGGGCCCCAACATTTCTGATGGCAGCCCTGACCGTGCGTGTCTACCGGCGCTAGCTCTGCCCCCAACATGGCTCCTTGATGACATCAGAATTGCATAGGGAAAGCATTGGATTGGCTAAAATCAGCAAAGAGGAGGGATGGGGGCGGGGTCAAATGCTGTTTTGGCCAATCAGCACTTCTTGATAAAGATGCATTTAATCAATGCACCTCTATGAAGAAAATTCAGCGTCCCCATGCAGAGCGTGTGCTGCCTACTGTGCAGCACTGAGCCAGAAAGCACCTCCAGTGGCCATCTACAGAGTGGCCACTTGGAGGTGTCCCTAGGGGCAATGTAAACACTACCTTTTCTCTGAAAACACACGAGTCAGCCTGAAATATTTTGCAATCTTTTATATTTAAAATTGCTATGAAAGTGTTAAATTAAATAGATACTATCGCCTTCAAATTATAATGTTGTTTGTCCTAAATCTTTCTGCTTGTCACTCACCATCCCCTTGTGCTCCATGTGTGACGCTGGCCTGTGCCCAGGTCTTTACCACGGCGGCGACCGGAGGGGGGGGCTGAAACAAAACAAATGAAATCAGTGTGATAGGCAGTGGAACTGATGCAGATTATGGAGAAAATACACAATGACAAAGCCAGTTGTGAACATTAAAAACCTTGGAAAATCAGCACACTGGATCCGACTGTGCATAGGTTTCAACAGAACGCGTGTCCCGCGATTCAGCAGATAAAGGGTGCTTATAGTACATGCTGCTAACTCTCCGTGTAAACGAAGCACAGCTCCCAATTCTCAGACCTCACTTTTCATGTAAGGGAGGGGAATTCCACAAATACATTTCATTGTGCTTGATGGATTTAATAGCAATGAGAATGATTGGCGTTTGCTTTACAGTTGCAGGCAAAACTTTGCCAATGCTGTAGAATAATCCAAACATTAAAATGTTTCTACGGCTTATACACATTCACAGCACATTAAAAATAACAGCTTTAATGGTGGTATTTCTTTGCAAATGGAATGTTAGTCTTTTTTCATGAAGCGATGAAACAGACTTCTTGATCCAAGGAGAGATCTGACTAACATTCTGGAATTAAGAAGGAATTTTTACTAGTTTGTTACAAATTTGGAAAGCGCTTCAAACTTGTTTTTTTTAACATTATTTTGGATCAACAGCAAAAACAGATGTGAGAAAGGCTGAACTTGATGGAACTTGCAAGTGTGAAAAAAATAAAAGCTTTAAATACAGAAGAAAAAATAAATATTGTTGTGTGCAGGTTTTTCCTAATCTTCCATCTCATGTAAAACATGAATTCTCACCTCTTGTGAAACTGGGGGGCGCTTCGGCTGGCTTGATGCAGGCGTCTGCGTAGCCGGCGGTGGCTGCGACTCCGGCTGCACTGCTGGAGAGACATCGGTACTGAGGTGGGAAAGAGAACATATGGTTATTGAGAAGGAAATCAAACAACAAAACAGTAGTGGATAAATACTTGGTAATTACTCTATTCATTATAACCTCTCCTTTGGCTGTTCTATTGCAATCTACCTCATCCACATGATCACTACTTCTACACTATACAAGTTTAAAACAAATGATCTCTGGAAATCCTTAGCGCTTGGATCTTTTATTTGTCTAACAAGATGCCAGGTCCTTGTTGAATGCATTAAACAGAAAATCACTAAGGAGTTGCAGAGATAGTTTAATTTGGAAATCTGTTTGTGGGGCACGCCATGCTGGTTCTATCTATACTGAAAGCTTCCCTAATACGTTGGATTACCGGTTGTCCTTCATTTACTCATCCATGGGCCATTACTTCATTGTCCAACAAGTGCCTTTTTTGCCATCTAGCCTCTCATTTATCTAGTCCCTCAATGGACTTTCAACTACTTCCTGTGATAGCCACTTTCTAATTTTACTAGCCTCGGTCTTAGTTTGTAGAACTACAACTCCCATCATGCTCTGCATGCCTTTAGAATGCCAAAGCATCATTGAAGCTGTAGTTTTAAAACATCTGGGGATCTACCTTTTGGGCACCCCTGGTTTAGATATTTACATTTGTGGTACTAACTTGTACTCTTTGGCCATAAGCCAATTACATTTATCAGTCTCCTTCTACATTGTACATTGAATAATACACTTATCATTCCCATACATGCAATTTCACATTTTCATTTCAACAATATTGAACTATTTTCTCATATCACAACTTATGATCACTTCACCATTTGACTATTTTTAGTGCTTATCTTACCTCTTTGGCTCTGGCGTGTCCTGCTTGCTTGCCCATCCTGATCCGTCTTTGGGGACTAGTGAGACATTGGGGTCATTGCCTTTGTTTTCTGCTTTCAGACTAGGCAGGTTTGCTGGGGGGGGCATGCGCCGGGCGATAGCAACTTTACCGAGACTCTGTAGGCCATGGCGGGGGGCGACTGGTGAAACAAAAGACCGAGTTCAGGACACCGACCATGCATATAAGGTTGACATTGCTACAGCCACTGGTGCCATCCCCAGTCTGTACATCAATGCATGTATATAATGTCAACACAAGTACAATGAAGGAAGGACAGTTTCCAGGGTGCATAAGAATACAATTTCTCACCTGCTGGTTTCTGCACCTCTAAGGACTTGCCCTTGTAAGTATCAAACAGGTTGAGGGACGAGTACTTCTTGCCATCCTTCCCTTTTGCAGTCTGCCCCAGCCGCTCTGACATCGCGGGGGAAGCTCATTGAGTACGGACTGGGTCGGGAATAAAAAAATAAGCACAAAAACATCATTAAAAAGGAAAACCATCCAGACTTGTTTCCTTATAGGTAAGACTGTCTACCACTGGATATTAACTCTCTACAAGCAGTAACAGGTAAGACTGCCCAATACTGCATATTAATCTCTACAGATACTTATAGGTAAGACTTCCTACCACTGAATATTAAATCTCTCTACAAGCCGTAACAGGTAAGACTGCCTAATACTGCATACTGAACTTCTCTACTCTGTCTTTGTTTGTAGAACTACAACTGAGCAGGGGTGCCTGGGAGGACGCAGGAGCCAGGGTTGCAGAGGAGTATTTTGGAAGCAAAATGCAGAGGATGCCAAAATTCAATGAGCCCTGTGGACCAATTCCCTATAACTTGCGGGAGGCAGTTGACAGCGCACTCTAACGCTCAGTGGACCTAACAGAAGAGAAAGAGTCTGAGAGGTGTTTCTAAATTTTAAAAAGTGCCAATTTCTCAAAGAAAAAGGCACTTTTGTAAAATTCAATTAAAATGGGATACTCCTTACACACACACCACACTACGCCAAACTGGAGTGGTCCTTTAAATGCCACACCATTCAGCCACAAAGTAAACCAGTGCAAGTCCTGTTTAATAGACTGTCAGCAAGCACATGCTTCCCATGGAAGTAAAGCATGAACCGGTTTTGGCAGAGAAAATTTATCCACATCCCGGCTTATGTAGACCCTAAACAATTTGGAAGAAGTGATGCATAAAATATAGAAGTTCTATTAGTATTTATATAATAAAGCATGTCGCACCACTAGCCTTTGGCTGTACAAAGTAAATATTAGACAAATAATGAACCTTCGAGGTTACTGCAACGTAGTCACAGCATCAACATGTATACAAATGCTCTCAAAGCCCATGAGCATATACTTCTAGAGTACAGGATAGCTACCACTAGTATACAGGTAATTCCTTGTCTGGTGTCAAGTTTTTTGGTTCCACCATCTCTTACCTCACCCCATCCCGCTATGCTGCCGGTGGTTCCCTCTGACCTCTGCTGTGTTTCCCTTGGTATTATCTGACCCCTTCCCCCATGTCGTCCCCTGTCCCCCCCCCGCACTAACCCTCAATGTTCCCTTTAGTAGCTCCAAATCCATCTGCTCCCTTTATGGTCCCATATGTTACTGCTCGGCTGTAATAATTCAATGTTTTCTGACCATACACAGCTTTAAGTCACATTTTACATTTGCTCCTATACAACATAACACAGGCCTACCATGGAAACCTCAGCCATGAAGCTCTCTCAGAGGTCAATGGACCGTTGCATCTAAACAATCATTATTTCCCAGGGAAGTTGTCAGCGTGACAGGAAGAGCATGAGGTTATAGGAATACAAAACGCATGACTTGCAGTGACTTACATGGGAGTAGACATCCATTTGTCATATTTATTGCCTATAACAAGGATAAATCAACAGATTGTGCTCCAGCTCCTGGACTACAACACCAATGGATCTCAGCCAGCAGAAGGGTAGTCCTGATCTAGAAACAGGCTGCTGGCCAAATCAGCAACTGGTTACAAAGGCAAAGGAGGTGGTTTTAGTTCACTGAGACAGGCCAATCTTGCACGAACTGGTGGTAAAAATGATTAAACTTTTGGAAATTTTTTCATGGCACGTTTCAACCCTATGTTTTCTTGATGGCTCCAATCCATTGGGCAGCTTTGTCTCCTGGCACCAGATCTCCTACAGATGCCGACCCACCCGCATTTTACCGAATGGTCTCCCAGGAGCCTGTGTGGCGAAACCAACCTCGCCACGAAGCATTAGAGAAGCCTGGTTGCTTGCCTGTTGCCCTTGGACTATAGCCCCATGTTAAAAAGCCTTCTTTTCCCCTGCAGAAAAGGCTTGTTCGTGCCTTTCTGCCCGGCGTTCGGTAGATTTGGGAGTGTGTTGGCAATTTACCGCCCAGAAGCTGAGGTTAACCGCTGCTTAATTGACGAATGCTTGGTGGCCTTTGTTCGTTTGCTGAACACGTGGCGGTGGCCATTTTAAAGTCCCAAACGGCCAGCGGTGTTCAGCGCCCAACTAGGGAACTGGAAATGGACACTTATTTGCGCGAACACCGCTGAGCCGTCAGCCTCCTTGCGTCTGCATTCGGTCATTTAACCGGATGCCTGTTCATTCGGTAGTTTAACCGTATGAACAGCATTACCCCAGATAGCCATGCCATGGAGCCTATTCGTGCAACAAAAGACGATGGGAAAGACTTTGGCACCATGGCGATTGAACTGTATGTATGTGATCTAAACGCCATCCGGTAATAATGTGCGCTCAGATCTAAGCTATCTGGGGATAGGTAGAACGTATATGTTTTGTGCAACAGTTGTAACTTTATACATTTTTATGTCTTTTACTGACATGTGGTTAATGGAGTTTTGCCTCTGTCCTGGGAGATAATTGGATTACTTCCCAATTATCTCCAGGACAGAGGGAAATTAGGATGCATTGTGGGGATGTTTTACCTCTGTGTGTCTGTCATTGGTTCATGTCTGTCCTTTGTCACAGTCTCCCATTTGGTCCCCTAGGGGAGTGTCCACCAGCTGGGAGACCTGCATAAATACTGGGCAGGTAGCCTTCAATAAACCAGACCACTGCTTGACCCTCAACACGGAGCTCTGTCTCGTCTTTGGGGAGATTTACTATGCTGTTAGAGACTGATTGCCAGGAGTGTGCTTTTCCTGTTCGTCTGCTAGCAGCTATTCGTGAGGTTCACGTTCGGGAGTTTGGAGTGCTACTTTGTATGCAGTTCGGGAGTTTGGAGCATTCCCTTGTATCCAGTTCGGGAATTTGGTGTTCTGCAGCAGCTGTGCCGGTGTCTCTGGAAGGGAAGATCTACTAAACGGCGGCTTAACCCTTTTATGCCTGGGGCTGCCGTTACAGCCCGTTTTGACATTCTGCCTGTAGTGTTCATTTTCCAGTTATTATTTCTATCCACTTTCACTATTTCTATTCCCCCTTCGCCCCAACTATACGAATGACAACGTGATTTCAAAGCTTCCAAGAATTTAGTTTCACATTCCTTCTGATACAAAAAAAAAAAAAAATCTGTATCTGATAAAGTTGCAATGCTTTCATAGGGCTGTTAATTTGGAAGAAACCAGGACCGTATCCAGACTCATCCCATCACACTTCATAAACAAAAAAGAAAATGCCAAGATTTTCAAGCATAAGAGAAGCACGGTCTGGAAATTCTCTTAAATCTGCTACCATTGCTCACATGTAGATACAATGGACTACACACTCCCATGAGTCTTTACAATATGTTTTGCTTTAAATTACTGTTTCCATTAACGTAATATTAAAAAATGTAAATTGAAAAGGTACTTCACAATAAGAGCTACCTACTTGCTATAATCTATAGAATAATTGATACTTTGATTTAATGAAGGCATCCCATCAGGAAGCCTATCAATGAGTGTCCCTAGTAACCGAGCATCCCCTGCTAGGATAATGGATGAATGAGGATTGGGTGATGGGTAGAAGCTTTGTAAATCGCAGAGAGAGATCCTGATCACAACCTCCCACAGGTGTATATTACAAGCACATGAACACGAAACTGAGATCCTTTCCACTGCAGAAGAGTACAAGCAGAACTAACTGGCATGGCTGGGGTCGGGTGTCAGAGACAGAATTGTTAATAGTAACTCGTTTTGGGTACATCTTTGAGCGACAAGTTCAGGCACGCACTAACAAGTCACATCACGGATTACAGAAAGCAACAATGCATTGAATACAAGACCAGGATCTCCTCTTCCTGGGCCTTCCTCTAATATGCTGAAAACTAATGAATATTCACTGCATCCCCTTTTACACAAACACACAGAATAGTGATTGTAAGGCAGGTTCTCACAGTAACCACTGTATAGTACATGAGCTTCTACAAACTGCTTTAACAATAAGCTATAGCTAGCCTGCAGCATTGACACAACGACAGGAAAGGCCACCAGAGCTACTGCATCCACACTGCAGGTCCAGGAACATTTTCATTGAAGCAGCTCCAACAAATGGAAGTTCCCAGTTACATTATTTAGGAAAGGACACATAAAACAAGTCTTCACTTAAGCATTTATTAATAACAACCCTATTATCTACAGTTAAAACATTTACGTTTTTCATTTTATCCTCAGTGTATTTGCCAGTCAAAAAAAAACAAAACAAAAAAAATGGGCACTACCCTTTATGCAGATGTCAGCCCCAGTGGCAGTGATAACGCAGAATATACACTTCTACATGAACAATATCAGTTCCATCTAACCTGGATAGGATAGTAGTGGGCCTATCACTGCCACCCAGGAGGGACAGAATTGACATTGTTAATTCTGTATTATTACTGTGGCTGAAGAGAGTAATCTTTGGGTACCAGCGAGAGACTGTTTGTCACACCTCTCTGGAATAGTTTGACAAAAAATAAATAAATAACTCAAAACATCCCACATGTTTTTGGCACCGAAACCAGTACAGTGAGACACTGCCCCGTTTAACAATTAGTCAGGTAAAATACCTCCAGACCTTTGAGTAAAGAAAACAACTTAAATAACCTTTTATACTAAGATGGCATTTCACATTTTTCAAATCCTTTTTTCTCAGCATGTAAGAAAAGTGCAAGCAGATGGATTTTATCTGTTTATATAGGAATGCACAAAGTGACAATATTTGCATGTTTTACAGGAAATATAGCAGACAGCTAGCAGAAAGCAGAGACAATATAAGCTCCAAAAAAGTATTTTAATAAATTTACATTTTTGCATGCCAATCGGATTTTCCATTTGCCGAGTACTTCTTAACTATCCACTGGAGAAAAGTGACCACAATGCCCACAGATAGATGGTTCTTTATTAAAGTAAAACAGATTTGAGATGAATCAATTCATGATACAAAGCTTTTAGAGCGTGCGAATGCCTTCATCATACAGGCTGATGATCAGTCTGCCTGGCCATTTGGTACCCAGGCATCTTTGGCTACATACAAATATTGAAAGCTCAACAGAGCAATTAACAATTCCATGTATTGCTCTTTGTATTTCCTTTATTTTGACTGAAGCTCAACCTCTAATATTTTAAGCGAGTAATGATCACCCAGATGATCAAGGACTGGCTATTATTGGGAGATGAGAAGTTAGGAAAGCAAATAGCATGTATGTGGAAAGAGACATAGCGGAATTCTGCCACAATAGTGATACAAAACTCCAAACTATTTCTACTACTAGAGAGTCAAATCGATGCACCCATTCTCAGCACTAAGAATGACATAAAATTGCAACAAAACCCACAGCTGAAAGCCAGTCCCTCTGAGCTGTCAATCAGCCAGCTGAATGTTCAGTATTTGAGAGAACAATTTTGTCCTAGTTGGGTATGTGGATTGCACACACTCAGCTTGAACTGAGCTTTGTCCCTTCACACCACAGACCCTAGCCACTGAGCATGAAAGCATGGTACGGCTACTGTCAGTTTATGCTTGATGACTGTAACTGCTGTTGGGGAATAAAAACATTTTTCCCCAGCAGGAGTACATGGGATATGAATATCCCCACAGACCAAAGTGAGGTCTCTCTGTGGATAGGGAGAGTTCTGTCTGTAACAGCAAGCAGACCCTCTAAACATAGCATCTTCAGGGATCTGGATCTGCAAAAGTAACCTTTTGCATTAAACAATAAATGTACCGGTAACATTTTTTTTTTTTTTTTAAAGAAACGTACTGTTCACCTTAAGGATTATTTATCCCCTTAAGGACAGGACTGTTTTTGCCATGTTGTACATTTGCGACCAGGCCTCTTTTTACACTTTTGTGGTGTTTGTGTTTAGCTGTAATTTTCCGCTCTCTCATTTACGGTTCCTATACAAATTATATATATTATTTTTAGGACAAAAAAGGCTCTCTTTACATACCATTATTTATATAATCTCATGTAATTTAATTTAAAAAAAAATAAAAAATTGATGAAAAAAAAATAAAAAATACATTTTTTTGACTTTTACTTGAAAAATCTTTTACTCATCTATAAAAGCGAATAAAAAAAACTGCTAAATAGATTAAAAATTTTGTCCTGAGTTTTAAAATACCCAGTGTTTACATGCTTTTTTTTGCAAGTTATAGGGCTATAGGTACAAGTAGGATATTGCTGTTTCAAAACATAAATTTTTTCAAATGTATCAATAATGACATTGTAACACTATTATCTGTCATAAATCTCTGAATAACACCCCACATGTACATATTTTTTTTAAAGTAGACAACCCAGGGTATTCAATATGGAGTATGTCCAGTTTTTTTAGTAGCCACCTAGTCGCAAACACTGGCCAAAGTTAGCGTTCATATTTGTATGTGTGTGGAAAAAAGTAAAAAACTAAATTGAATGCTAATTTTGGGCAGTGTTTGTGACTAAGTGGCTACTAAAAAAGACTGGACATACCCCATTTGCAATACCTTGGGTTGTCTTCTTTTGCAAATGGTATGCCATCATGGGAGTAATTTACATTCCTGGGCTACCATACGCTCTCAAAGGCAACGTAACCAACCTGGCCATTTTCAATGTAAAAATATTTGACCCTGTAACTTTCAAAAACGCTATAAAATCTGTACATGGGTGGTACTGTTATACTCGGGAGACTTTGCTGAACACAAATATTAGTGTTTCAAAACAGGAAACCGTATCACAACAATATAATCAGTAAAAGTGCTGTTTGTGTGTGAAAAATGCGAAAAAAGTCACTTTCATTGATAATATCATCGCTGTGATATGTTTTACTGTTTTGAATCACTAATATTTGTGTTCAGCGAAGTCTCCCGAGTAAAACGGTACCCCCCATGTACAGGTTTTAGAGTGTCATAGAAAGTTATAGGGTAACATACAGTGCTAGAAAATTAAATTATCTGGACTTTCGGCCTGGGTTGGCAGGCAGGTCCCTCAAATTGCAATTAATAAAATTACTTAATTATGTAAAAATATTACATAAATACGCACGTAGAATTTAAATATATAGGCATATTTATATATTTGAAGTCTACGTGTATATTTATATAATTATTTATGTCATTTTGTATATGGACATATGTATATTTTGTTTTTTTATTTATTTATATATACACACAATTTCATTCTAAGTGTATTTTGATATAAATATATATTTTAATATCAAAATACAGTTAGAATAAAATTTCATATAGATATATAATTTCTTTAAATTTTGATTATTTTTAATTTCTTTAATTTAATCTACTTATTTGTATTTTATAATATATATATACACACACACATATATATATATATATATTTACATATATAATATATATACATACACACACACACACACACGTGTGTAATTTAATCATAAGTGTATTTTTATATTAATATATGTACAAATTAATATAAAAATACACTTAGTATGATTTTTTTTTTATTAACATTAACTTTTAGTTATTTTACACTAGCAGGGAGACTGCCTGTCAGCACAGACAGTCCCCCTGCAGGCAGACACATGGACACCTATTGTGACCATGTGATCGCTCTGTTGAGCGATCACATGGCCACAGGGGTCCTAATCCACCATGGGGAGACTGTCTGGGCTGCAGGCAGTCTCCCCACACCGGGAGCACCGCTGGGGGAATGACGGCGATCGGGTAAGTACATTGGACCATTAGGACGTTTCAGGACCGTCATCTGTCGGCAATGCAAAAATGCCGATGACGGTCCTGAACCGTCCTCGGTCCTTACGGGGTTAAGCATTCATTTGATTTACATTTTTTTTTTTAAAGTGCCTGTACTTATGTTATTACTCTCCGATATAGAAGGAAAATATGGTCGCTGAGTACATCTGAGGCTACCAGGGGCTATGGACTATTTAAGAGAATAGCATATCCTATTGCTCTCACCCAACCAATTCCCGATAAACTGAGAAGTCAGAAACAGCCAACTCTAACATTTTTCAAGGGGTTCTTAGAAATAGGTTTCCTTTCTATACAACAAGCCCATTACTATGAATGTACATACACTGTAAAGTTTGCTCTATTAACCACTGAAATACTAATTGTTACTGTATTACAGGCATGTTTACATTTTAAATTCGATATTAGAGGAAAGAAATCTGACAAAATAATACAATTTAAAGGAACACCATAGTCACCGGAACAACTACAGCTTAATGTTAGTCCCTTCAAGAGTTTTGGTGTAAACACTGTATTTTCAGAGAAAATGTGGTATTTACATTACAGCCTAGGGACACCTCCAGTGACCACTTCTCAGATGGCTACTAGAGGTCCTTCCTGGTGCAGTGCTGCACAGTAAGCAGCACTGCCATTCAGTGTATCCAACCTCTGCATGGAGACACTGAACTTTCCTCACAGAGATGCATTGATTTAATGTATCTCTATGAGGGGATGCTGATTGGCCAGGGTGGTGTTTGGCTCCGCTACTAAAACCCCTTCAGCTACTTACCTTAATCCAACGCCGGGCTCCCGGCGTTGGTGACCTCTCCTCCCTCGCCGACGTCAGCTCCCGAGTGGCATGCGTGCATTCAAACAGTCCATAGGAAAGCATTTCTCAATGCTTTTCTATGGGCATTCAGCACGCTGAATGCAATCTTTTCGCATCCAGCGTTGCAGAAGCGCCTCTAGCGGCTGTCTGGAAGACAGCCACGAGAGGTTGAATTAACCCTACAATGTAAACATAGCAGTTTCTCTAAAACTGCTATGTTTACATCTGAAGGGTTAAAACCTGAGGGACCTGGCACCTAGACCACTTCATTGATCTTAAGTGGTCTGGGTGACTATAGTGTCCCTTTAATTGTGGGGATTAATTCACTAAATCAAAAATAAAAAGCATGCTTGCAAGTTTTAAACCAAATTAGCTTAGAGCTATATGGCTCCAATTTACAATCCCTGTTAAGGGAATAACCGTGTGTATGTGTAACTATTGATTGTAAGTGTGTCTCTGCTAACAAAAATTCCCCTCCCCTTTATTGGACCTTTTACGAAGTAAAAAACAGTTAAGAGTCCACTGACTGCTCTCAGCCAACGAATACAATTCTCTGCATAGATATTGACATTAGCCAACACGGAAATCTTGTTTCAGGCTAGCTAATGCTGCTGCTGATGCTATGAAGCTCCTAAAGGTGGAGTTTCACCTCAGACTTCAGAGCTATTAAACTCTATATGGGCAGCATTTCAAAGAGAAACGCTTCACATATAGACCCCAGTCACCATGACCACTTCAAATCACTGAAGTCATCATGGTGTCTGGAATATGTGAAGGAAAGACTTGAGAATGAAAACTATAATTCCCTCCTTCAAAATCATTAAAAGGACAACGGTCATCAAATTTTCCCTTCTCTTTTTGTCAAAGTTTTTGGGTCAAAATCTACTGTTATCGGACTAGCTGCTGCTCAACCTAACTTGCTTGCTGCATCAGTTTCACACAGAGCAATCACAGCAGCAGTTCGTAAAAACGAGTTTACAGACTGAGTAGCCAATACGTGAAAGCAAAAGACATTAAAATGATATAAAAAGGGTAGTGGATACCTGGAATAGCCTTTCTGTGAAAGACTTAGGATAACAGCAACACAAACGGTAGTAAATACCTGGACTTAACCATCCAGAATAAGCAGTAAGTACTAGCAGTGATATAAATAGAGAAGTAGATACCTGGACTAACCATCCAGAGGAAGCAGTAAGTACTAGCAGTGATATAAATAGAGAAGTAGATACCTGGACTAACCATCCAGAGGAAGCAGTAAGTACTAGCAGCAATATAAATAGAGAAGTAGATACAGGGACTAACCATCCAGAGGAAGCAGTAAGTACTAGCAGTGATATAAATAGAGAAGTAGATACCTGGACTAACCATCCAGAGGAAGCAGTAAGTACTAGCAGCGATATAAATAGAGAAGTAGATACCGGGACTAACCATCCAGAGGAAGCAGTAAGTACTAGCAGTGATATAAATAGAGAAGTAGATACCTGGACTAACCATCCAGAGGAAGCAGTAAGTACTAGCAGTGATATAAATAGAGAAGTAGATACCTGGACTAACCATCCAGAGGAAGCAGTAAGTACTAGCAGTGATATAAATAGAGAAGTAGATACCTGGACTAACCATCCAGAGGAAGCAGTAAGTACTAACAGCGATATAAATAGAGAAGTAGATACCGGGAATTGCTTTCCAGTACATTCTGACAATAGAGCAACATGGAAGCCATACAGGCCAACAGTAATACAGGAAATGTAGTAGATACCTTGAATAGCCTTCCAATGGAAGCAGTAAAGGCTAACTTGTTACCTGGAATAACCTTCAAGATGAAGTGATATAAGCTAACCGTGACATAGAAGGTAGTAGAAACATGGAAAAGCATCCCAGTGATAGTGGTAGAGGCTAAAAGTAAATAGAAAGGGGTAGCAGATACATGGACCACAATTTGTCAGTAAGTCACACTAACTAAATGCATTGATAAACTGATTTTACCCAGTGTATCTATTAGACATTTCCCGTAAAGAGCTCCTATGTGTTGGCCATTAGAAACAAATTGAAATGAAAGTGCAGGATCTTCAGGTAAGTATATACATTTTACAGAAACTGACTTTGCAGGTTGCAGAGATCACGTGACAATGTATATAAAGCAGGGCTTGATAAATATTTGCTTCTATTAAAAAAAAAAAAAAAACAACCTGTTATGAATTTGTTTTGGGAAGACACACATGAACAGCTGTTAATGAAATATCCAAACGTCTAAACACCAGCAGTTAGAGATTGCAAAGGCTTATTGATCAGGGATTATCAATCGCTATTGTAGCGTGAGAGAGCGGATATATTAGAACCTTTGTATTCTACCTTCTGGGCTGACTTTGCATCATGGGAAATTAAATGTACAAACATCTGCAGTGTCAAAATTAGCTGCCTCAGATAAACCGAGTACTAACGCTCAAACAAAAGCAGACTTGTTGTTGAACTCAAGCTGCCTACTGTTAGTAACCCAAGATGGCTGTAGTAATGTTGTGTTATCAATTTAAAGGAAGTAGTAGCAGACACAAAAACAGAAAGATAGCCACCAGCTAGAGAAACATTCCCTTTAAATCAAGAACAACAATGACAAAAAGAAAAATTTTGTTACTGTAAGATAAAGATACAAAAATAAAAATAATAACATCCTTAAAAGAAAATTTAAAAAACAAACAAAAAAACACACCAGGTTTAAATTAACTTTGTATCATTACCAGATAAACAGCAACTTTTACAAAGTAACATTAGCAGATCACATTAGTTTGGTGTGAAGTAGCTAATAAATTCCACAAATATTTACAATGACATGGGGTACACATCCTGGAGGTGGAGTATGGCTGTTACACATATGGGATGAATGGTTATATACCCCATTGTACAGCGCTATGGAGTCTGATGGCACTATATAAATAATAAAATGTATTATTTACCAAGAGATTTTACTGTGCGTTAAAGGCCATTTTGTAGAGATGCTTAAAAGGACATATATTGCTTAGCTGCATTAAAATCAATGCTACCCTGCAATATGCAGATTAAACAAGATCACCTCATTTAAGTGGCTGTATGATGCGGATACATTCAACATCAGCAATATCTGAACCTGCCAATATCTTTTATAACCAGACTGGTACCCATAGGTGTATTGATCACATATCCACGTAATGCCAGTAATCAAATGGTACATGCAGAGCTAAACCCCTGGATATGAACATAAACACATAACATATTAATAAGATGATTCCAACTAAATAAGCCACCCATTAAATCATCAACTCAGCACTATTGATCCCCCATGCAGACCATCACCTAGATTACCAATAAACCTTACAAATGGAGGCTTGTGTTTACAATGATCATCAAACGGCTATGTATATGATCAACTGTCCCACCTGCTAATTGATAAGGTAGTAAAAAATGGGTAATTTTGTATTGCATGCTGATAACCAATAACTGATCAATAATCAATAGGTTTTTGGGGAAAGTGTGATAATGGGCTTTATTTGTGGTTGTGCTTTAATTAGGGGGGTGTCACTTCCTCTCCAGCCCAGGGAGGGTATTGCCAGGATATTTACACACCCTGGGGCTAGGGTACCACTGGAGGAGTGATGGAGGATGGGGAGGTTACACTCCTGGGAAAGCATCACATGCCCCAATGTAGCTGCAAAATGTCCCATTAATGGGGGAGGGGGGGCTTTAACCCGTGGAGGGGGCAATGTGAGGGGTGATGGAGACGCATGAAGCTATAGTGGGGTGAGATGTTGATAACTGAACGGAAAACAAAATGGCGACACTACGTCTTGTATCACTAGACCGGGGGCGGCCGCTTTGACACATACTAGCGGTCACCGCACCGGTACCCCGGACCCCATACCCACCTGGGCTCGACGCGCCGGGTGAGGGGGTTCCGATGAGCGGGTTTTCGGGTCAGGGAAAGGCTGCCGGGAGAAGGATGACGGCGGATTGTCTTTCCCCCCCTTCTTGCCTTGTAGTTCGATGGGGGAGGGGGATTAATGACAAGATGGTGGAAGGAGGCCCACAAACCGTTGGTGTGGGACGTCACATCCATACAGATTCCCTGATTGGCCGGACGGCTTCAGAGGGTGTATGGAGATTGGTTGGTTGAGTTTCGTGTAGGGGCGTGACTTGTCCCTCCACGGAGCCAATAACAGAACCGTCACATATCTCTTAACCAATCATATTGTTTGTTGTGAAGTAGTGTGTACACTCCAAAGCGAGGCGTGGAACGCAAATTAGGGGCGTGTTTATTATTGTTATTATGACACGGAAACGAGCTTTCCACCTAAAATACACTACGTCGTATTCTCCGTCATGATGGCGCTCTAATAATGTTTTAGACTCAGGATAGCCAGCTCTAGTACAGCATAATCTCCCATAATGCTTTGCCAGCCCCATGCTGATAGAGCATCATGGGAGTTGTAGTTCCATATATTACCTAGTGATATACCTCTTGTTTACACAACATAACCTCACAGTATCATAACAAATTACCATAAAATGCTATAAAGTTTATACTATGAGTTGGACTGTCTGTCATTGGATCCTATTTGTTCCAAAACTGAACTTTTTAAAGGGTCTAACCCCTACATCTTAATCTATCTTAATGTTTTCACATTCAGCGTTGTAATATATTAACATGTACGTTCCAACCAATCGCACAGTAAGGTGACTGTGTACCCTATTCTCACCTCTTTGCTGTATTTAAATGGAAACTATAGCGATAGGAATACAAAGTTGTATTCCCAGCACTATAGTGCGCCCCTCCCTTGAGCCTCCCGTAGCGATGAAAGGGTTAAAAAATGTTTTGGCACTTGCCTGAATCCAGTACTGATGTCCCTCGGCGCTAGGACACGTTCTGCCGACGTTAGCTGGCAATGGGGGGCCTAGTGCGCAGCAATAGCATTAGGATTAACCCATAGGAAAACATTAAGTCAATGCTGTTCTATGGGGTCTTTTGCCTCCCAAACACAGGCAGCGGTACATGGTTGTCGAACGCCTGGAACTATTTTCGACCACGCGAGTTCGCAAACCCAGACGGAGTTCGTACCGCTGCCCGTTTAACTTTCCGACCATCTAGACGAACGACGTTCGGGGGATATGATTTACTGAGGGGTTGGGGTGAGGAGAGCATTCGCTCAATAACAGCCAGGGGGAGTGTTCATCAGTGTTCATCACAGGAACCCCGAAAGCCGACCGGCCATCCTGCCCAATCCTCTGGAACTATTTTGGGCTATCACCTTGTGGCTGGTCAGTCAAAACTTTATTCAAACAGCAATTTCGTTCTACCAAATCGATCTGAGGGCTTTTTGTAAATGTTGTGGTATTTTAAAATATGTATGTAAGTTTCTGTATTTGAGAGATAATTGAGTTATCCTAATTTGAGCTCAATTATCTCTCAGACACAAAGGCTCTTAGGAAGAAACCCCTGTGTTCTTGATGTGAAAACCCCATGCTAGGGGCCAGTGCATTAAAGCCGTGTGTGGCAGAATAAAGTCAGTTGTACTCCCAGAACTGTGTGTCATCTAGTTACGGAGGAGGAGGTGGGCTATTTACTTGGTAGTATCTTGTTCCTGATTTCTACCCTCGGTGATCCAGCGGAGGAAAGTCCTGGACAGGGCTAGGGCTCTGCTACAGTGTCAAGCTTAACTAGAAAAAAAGCATAATTTGTGCCACATAAGTCAGTTACTTTGGTCATCTTCTCACAACTGACGGAATAAAGCCAGGAAGACATGAAGCTACTGAAAGATAGGGGTGAACTTGAGACAGTACTAGGCATGCCTACCTCTAAAAATTTGCACCCAACCTTTCTGACGTCACCTCATTGTTGCAACAACTTCTAAAGGAATCAAGTGAATCTGTGTGGGACACACAGCAAAACAAAATTTTCAACAAAATAGCTGCTCACATGCGATCCAGGACCAGTGTTAACATATTTTGAAGCTCAGAAAGAAATAAAAACTACAAGTTGATTCTTCCAAGTATGGACTTGGATCTATCCTGTATGGATCAAAATTACCCACTGAAAGTAAAATTAACTATGCGCACATTGAAAAATAACTTTTGCCATTCTGTTTGGTTGCAAGTGTTTTAATCAATTTATCTATGGATGCCATTTCCTCGAGGAAAGTGACCCTTAGAGTCCATAATGCACAAACCAGTAGCACTGAGTCCTCCACAAATACAAAGAATGATTCTACAGTTCTGGAAGTATGACTACCACTCACCATCCAGGAAAGGCATTGCAGCAGCAGACACGCCGTCCAGAAAGTCATTATCTGACCATGACTCAAGCCTCAGTGAAGGTATGGACATACATGTGCACACTGTATATAACAGTCTTCCCGTCAGAGACCCAAAGCAAGAAGAAATCAAAGCTCAGACTAAAAGGAACCCACAGTACTAAATACTAAAGGACATTATACGTATTTGAATTCAGGAGTCATCGAGACAAACCCTCATACCTACATGGCATAATCTTAAGAGGCGAGAAAATTGTCATTCCCTCAAGCCTTCGTCCTGAAATGCTGTTATTAATACATGACAGCCACCTATGTCCAACTCTAGAGAGCCCATGATCAGCCACAGAGTTCCAGACAGACTGCAGCAAATAGTGGCTACTGACTTATTCACCTGGAACAATATGGATTATCTCATAACTGTCATCCGCTGCTGTGATATAGAAGTTAAAGGCTGCCTTTCCAAGATATAGAATCCCAGAGACAGTCATCTCAAACATGGCCCCCAGTATGTATCCAGCGAATTTAGAACATTTGCCCACACGTGGTTTTTCTCACATAAGTTCAAGTCCATACTATCTGCAAAGCAATGGATTAGCTGAGAAAACTGTACAGACAACAAAATTACTAATGGAAAAAGCCAGAGTAGACAAGAAAGAATCATACCTCGGAATCCTGGAATATCGCAACAGCCCTATTGATAATTTCAAGTTACCATCACAGTTGAAATCCTAAAATCTATGGTAACTACAACCTACAACTGATACCCAAAACTGTATATCACAAGGAAGTCAAAACCAGAAGGATATACATTCAGCATCTTCAGAGAAGCTACTACAACAGGTCAGCTAGACCATTATCACAACTGGCTGAAGGGCAGGCAGTTCTTGTACAGGAACACTGTCAGTGGAACCCAGCAGTCATTACCATGGCAGCTAGTACCAACAAAGCTAGTATGCATAAGTAATGGGCCTGAGTACTATCACAACAGGCATCATGTCTTGGACATAAGAGTCACATAGCACAAACGAGAATGCCATCTCAGTACCAGGGAGCATCAGCCCGGGTGACGCAACACCGCACAACACACTATCTGAGAATATCACACGTTTACCTGACAACAGCGATGAACCATCCACCCCCAGTCATCCATCCGCCTCATCCACACGTACCGCCTACAGAACCAGATGTGGAAGGCGGATAAAGCCCCGGGACATTCTGGATCTGTAACCGTGCAAAGGTGTACACAAACAGATACAAGTATTTCTGTGATAAAAATACTAATCCCGCAGGCTCCGTTTTCTCATATAAGGCAGTATTTATACTGCTGCCTAACGCCACCAATAGTGGCAATAACTTGGACAATCTCTACAGGAGCTGCCTGGTTGTAGTTCTGCAAGATAGCATGACTGACATCCGGTGTCCGAACGCTATGTATGGCGATGCCAAACACTCCTCTTACAGATGCACTGGATTGGATCAGTACTGATGATCTCAGCCAGCGGATGAGTGGCTGCGCGGTGAGATCAGCACGGCAGGGGAAATAAGGTAAGTTAAACATATATATTTAATTATTTTAGGGAGTGGCATTCTTCTAAGTCACGGAGTAAAACTCTATCATTAGGAATACGTTTGTCATTTAATGACTCTATTTGATACAGTTTCTTTAACCTTGTTCTAAATTCCATTTCCAGGTACATACATTGTTATCAGCGAATCATCTAAAATGTCAACTGAAATGTTCCCAAGCCACATCCCCAGCCACACCACCTACAATGAAACATTTGATTTAGTACTATTTTATTTTAAATTTGTTAAAGGGACATTCCATTCGTAGGCGTGAAGTTATTGTGGTGCCAGGAGGTCACTGATGCCATCTTACTTTTAGAGGTTTAACCATTAATGAACTGTTTAACCCCAAAGTCTTTAGACTGGCGCCAGTCAGCTCTGCCTGCGCACTACCATTGCAGTTCGAGTCTTCAATCAAGAAACCTCAGACATGGAGAACGCAGCTGATCGTATCAGCTGATAATCTCAGCCTATCTGTAGCTCCCCAATCATAAAATAAAGTAAGAAATTTATTTGTCTCACTCTATTGTTTGAATGAGGAGTTAATAATAGACTGGGAGTGTCGATTGATGCTTTCGGCCTACTAGTGACACCCCTGTCTGAGGCTTCCTGATTGAATACGGCTGTAGAATTTACCTCCTAACTAACATGCACCCCACAGCGAGTGTTGATGCTTCTCCCTCAGCTAGGGAAATTACCCTTAATACATTAGATGAATATACAACTGAAAGAGGAAGCTGATCAACCAAAAGGATGGGACAGAAAAGGGGAAGCAAATAAAATTCAATGCAAATCTTTATTATTTCTTCATAAGTGCATTCACTTAATAAGCCACACATTCAATGAATCACACATTCCCACAAACAGTGAGAGTATTGAACTCAGTGACGGAACTAATGTAGAGAGGGCTCTGGTGTAAGAAATTTGTTTGGGCGCTTCCTAGCGCAAGGATGGGTAAAAGGTACCATCGTGCAATACCCACAATGCTTTGCCAGCTGTAGATCCACTATTTTCCCATCCTTGCAGGGTTGTATTTGTGAGCAGTGTATGTGTGTTTGAATGTAGGCATGTTCCAGCATGGAGTATGTGTGTTTTTGAATGTAGTAGTGTATTTGTATGTATTGTTACCATTGAAAGTAGTGGTGTGTATGTAGTGTTGGCATTTGTATGCAGTAGCTTGTAGTGTTGGGTTTTAATATAGGTGTGCATTTGTATGTGGTGTTGGCATTTGAATGCAGGGGTGTATTTGTGTATTGTGTTGGTGAATACCTGGATGCATTGACATATACACATACACTGCCATGCATAGATACATAAATACACAAACACACTGACGCACATAGATACACAACCATACTAACTCACACAAACACATTGATACACAAACATACTGGAAAACATACACACACATGCTGATACAGATACACAACCCATACTGACACACGTAGATATATACACACATACCGACACAAATACACACGCATACTGACACACATACACACGCATACTGACACCGATACACACACAGTGACCCCCCACACACACAGTGACCGATAAACATACTCCGTGATCCATACACACGCACTCAGTGAACCACACACAGTGACCAACACACACACACACACTGACTCATACACACACACAGTGACCAATACACATACACAGTGAACCACACACACACAGTGACCCGTACACACACACTGACTCATGCAATCCCACCTTCAGGATTACTCACATGCTGCCTCTGGCATTCCAATCTAACCAGCACTTGGTCAATCAGTCCCCCTCTCTCTGTCTTCAGCCGCCAGGATTACGTCATATCCTGGCAGCAGACAGCATCCATGTGTACTGCGAGGAGCACACGGCAGGGCCATTGTGAGGGATAGCCGATGGGCCCTGCTGCTGCTGCCTGTCCCACCTCCTCCCTCCCATGCGGCTCTCTATGTAAACTGGGAGGAAGTGATCAACTGTCACTTCCTCCCATCTAAAGAGCCATCAGAGAGGGATTATGATACCCCTGATGTAAAGTCCATGTGTGGCTCCAAAATATGCATCAGGTTTCTGTTTTTACTCACTTATGTAGACTGTGTGTGTTTCACCTAATCTCTATCTTGTCCCACATTTCTGGTTATGTAAAGTTAGGGGAAGTGGCTTCCTTCTCCCCCCACTTCTGAGCTCAGGGTTACTATAGCCATTTAGGATCTACTGACTATAAGGATATTCAGACTTTTCATAGCCAGGCTAGCCAGCCTCCCATGAAGGTGATTCCCACGTAGGGCTCCCTAGTATTTGTATTGCCACTGTAACAAGCCACTTAACGGGACTGGTAATAGTAGAGGGCTAAAGTGATCCCTTATTACAAGCTGGTGCTATCTATTGAGCAGTGTTGGTATTAGTAGAGAGGACGTACAGTTGCCCCTATCAAGGTTTTAGTAATTTTACTTAGACCAGTGGCATTCAATTACATCGCCAAGTCCTTGTTCCTTCATTAATATGGGTTTATATCCCGAAGGCAGCGGTTTATGTAGCAATCACCAATATCAACTCTTCCACATCATATATTCTGTGCAGACTTACCACTTAGGCCAGGCATAGGCAACCTTCGGCACTCCAGATGTTTTGGACTGCACCTCCCATGATGCTTTGCCAGCATTATGAGTGTAAGAGCATTATAGGGGATGTAGTCTACAACATCTGGGGTGCTGAAGGTTGCCTACCCCTGACTTAGGCTATTTTCGTTGGTATAAAGAGTATTGAAGAAGTGATTCCAATCTCCAATGAGTTTATTAGCTTCTTATGGCATTCATATTGGTCTAGTAATCGAACCCTGTACAATGTATGTATCTATATCCTAGAGCAGGGTAGGCTACCTCTGGTACTCCACATGTTTTGGACTATATCTCCCATAATCCTCTTACAGCCCTAATGCTGGTAAAGCATCATGGGAGATGTAGTTCACAACATCTGGAGCAAATAAACTCTTTGGAAATTGGAGTCACTTCTTCAATACTCTTCATACTCAGGATACAAACATGCAGTCAGTTCACAACTTTCACTATTTGTGGGAAGGTAATTCACAATGTGGTATATTCATTTAATCTACTTTTGAGGAAATAATAAAGATTTCAATTTAATTTTATTTGCTTTCTTATAGAAGCCTCTGACCGAAACGGAAGTTCTGTAGCAGAGCTGATCGGTGCCAGACTGAAGATTTAGGATTAAGCCGCTGGTTATCAATTTAACCCCTGAAGATAAGCTGGTGCTGGGGGCCTCCTGGCACCATAACAACTTAATTTCAATAAAGTTGTTATGGTGTCCGCAGTGTTGCTTAATTAATTGTAATATTTGCATTCTTTAATTTTCAAAGAATCATTGAAAAATGTTTGAAAAAAAGAGTCAGGAAAGTAAAAAAAATAAAAAAATAATAACTGTCAGGGATATACGCTAAAGTGAATTCAAAGTGAATTTTAAATTGAAGGCCAGAGTAGCTGAACTGGGAGCAGAGCCGACTTAGAGACTTTTTCCAGTTTGACGGTTTTGGTCTTAAATTTGAAACTCACTTTGAATTCTCACTTTAGTGAACTTCCCTGTGTATAAAAGACATGCAAATTATGTTTTTATCTAAATTTGCTCCCATGTTTAAAATCCTTAATTTTCATTATAGTGAAATCTTTTCATTTATTTATTAAAATATTCTCTACCTGAATGTTTAGTAAATAAACCCCAGTGAGCCCAGTGATATAGAGTTAGAATTTTGCTAGTTGGGCCTATATATTACATTTAATTTATTTTTTTCTTCTCTGATTGAAATCCATCTCTTCTTCTTGATTGATTTTTTAATTCTCGCTCACATTTCTCTTCATCCATCCTTAATTGTGGCTTCCATTGTGTATTTTGTTTATCATTCATTATTTAGGTCTTTCACCACTATTTAACTTTCCCGCACAAGCAGTGAGCGGGTACTATGCAGATTATGGTATTATCCATTCAAAGGATGTGGAAGATCCATCCCGCTTCTCACGCTACAAAGTAATGAGTGAACTGCGTTGGCCCAGAAACTCATGTGACCACATATACATCAATTAAACAATGTAAATCTAAAAATATTAAAGGGACCCTCCAAACAGAACTAGATTTACAAACCAGGTCCCATCACCCCAAATGGCAGATAAAGTGAGTTTCATCCATTTATAAAATTTATACTTAAATAATATATTATATTTATATAGAGTAAAGGGAGTTTAATGTGTGAGCAGAGTTTAGTGTTAAGAGGAATAAAAGCTTGGGAGGGGCTATAGTGTTGGTATAAGAGGTGTTTATAATTAGTGGGTGTAGGGTTAGAGATTGGCTACATTTAGTATCGGGATATATGGGGTGTTTCTAAGGGGAGTTTAACCTAGGATTAAAGGAATTCTCCACTGCCAGGAAAACAAAACTGTTTTCTTGGCACTAGAGAATCATTGAGTGTTCCCCTCCTTCCCGTTCCCCATCCCACGTTGGTGAAGGGGTTAAAACCCCTTCAGAAACTTACCTGAATCCAGCGCCGATGTCTCTCAACGTTGGGTCAGGCTCTGCCCACGCTCCTCCCCTGCCGTCGTCCATGGGTGACCTAATGCGCATGCGCGTCAATGGCTGTGCTTGCGCATTAGACCTCCCCATAAGAAAGCATTATTTAATGCTTTAATATGGAGATTCCGGGGATGCTGGAGGTCCTCATGCATAGCGTGAGGATGTCCAGCGTCGTTTAGATGACTAAAAGACGTCTAAGACTAGAGGAGGAGTTAACACTGCAAGGTAATTACACACACAGGGCTAAGGGTGATGGGAGTTAGCACACAGACCACTTCAATGAGCTGAAGTGGTCTGGGTGCCTATAGTGTCCCTTTAATGCAAAGTGTTTTTTTTTTTGTTTTTTTAAAAAAAGCTTAGGCTTTGAGTGCTTACATTCAAGGTTAGGAAAACAGGCTTTGAAGGGCAGGTAGTGTTTAAAGGGAGGCTTTCAAGGTACTAACGATCCTATGTCTTCTGTAGTTTAGTCAGACTCCCATGATTGACAACAGAGATACATGAGCTGTTACACAGTGTGCATCACTCAGTGCTGTCCTATGATATACAGTGTATCACTCAGTGCTGTCCTATGATATACAGTGTGTAACGCTCAGTGCTGTCCTATGACATACAGTGTGTATCACTCAATGCTGTCCTATGATATACAGTGTATCACTCAATGCTGTCCTATGATATACAGCATGTATCACTCAGTGCTGTCCTATGATATACAGTGTGTAACGCTCAGTGCTGTCCTATGACATGCAGTGTGTATCACTCAGTGCTGTCTTATGATATACAGTGTATCATTCAATGCTGTCCTATGATATACAGTGTGTATCACTCAGCGTGGTCCTTTGATATGCAGTGTAGCACTCAGTGCTGTCCTATGATATACAGTGTGTATCGCTCAGTGCTGTCCTATGATATACAGTGTATCACTCAGTGCTATCTTATGATATACAGTGTATCACTCAGTGCTGTCCTCTGATATGCAGTGTGTATCACTCAGTACTGTCCTATGATATACAGTGTAGCACTCAGTACTGTCCTATTATATACAGTGTGTGTCGCTTGGTGCTGTCCTATGATATACAGTGTGTTTAATTCAGTGCTGTCCTATGATAAACAGTGTGTATCGCTCAGTGCTGTCCTATGATATACAGTGTGTGTCGCTTAGTGCTGTCCTATGATATACAGTGTGTTTAATTCAGTGCTGTCCTATGATATACAGTGTGTGTCACTTAGTGCTGTCCTATGATATACAGTGTGTTTAATTCAGTGCTGTCCTATGATATACAGTGTGTATCGCTCAGTGCTGTCCTATGATATACAGTGTTTCACTCAGCGCTGTCCTATGATATCCAGTGTGTATCACTCAGCACTGTCCTATGATATACAGTGTATCGTTCAGTGCTGTCCAATGATATACAGTGTGTATCACTCAGTGCTGTCCTATAATATAGTGTGTATCGCTCAGTGCTGTCCTATGATATACAGTGTGTATCGCTCAGTGCTGTCCTATGATATACAGTGTAGCACTCAGTGCTGTCCTATGATATACAGTGTATCACTCACACTGTCCTATGATATACAGCGTGTATCGCTCAGTGCTGTCCTATGATATCCATCGTGTATCACTCCGTGCTGTCCTATGATATACAGCGTGTATCACTCCGTGCTGTCGTGTGATATCCATCGTGTATCACTCAGTGCTGTCCTATGATATCCAGCGTGTATCACTCAGTGCGGTCCTATGATATCCATCGTGTATCACTCCGTGCTGTCGTGTGATATCCAGCGTGTATCACTCAGTGCTGTCCTATGATATACAGTGTGTATCACTCAGTGCTGTCCTATGATATACAGCGTGTATCACTCAGTGCTGTCCTATGATATACAGCGTGTATCACTGAGTGCTGTCCTATGATATACAGTGTGTATCGCTCAGTGCTGTCCTATGATATCCATCGTGTATCACTCAGTGCTGTCCTATGATATACAGTGTGTATCGCCGCTCAGTGCTGTCCTATGATATCCATCGTGTATCACTCAGTGCTGTCCTATGATATACAGTGTATCACTCAGTGCTGTCCTGTGATATACAGTGTCTATCGCTCAGTGCTGTCCTATGATATACAGTGTGTATTGCTCAGTGCTGTCCTATGATATACAGTGGGTATCACTCAGTGCTGTCCTATGATATACAGTGTGTATTGCTCAGTGCTGTCCTATGATATACAGTGGGTATCACTCAGTGCTGTCCTATGATATACAGAGTATCACTCAGTGCTGTCCTATGATATACAGAGTATGACTCAGTGCTGTCCTATGATATCCATCGTGTATCACTCAGTGCTGTCCTATGATATACAGTGTGTGTCACTCAGTTCTGTCCTATGATATACAGTGTGTATAACTCAGTGCTGTCCTATGATATACAGTGTCTATCACTCAGTGCTGTCCTATGATATACAGTGTGTATAACTCAGTGCTGTCCTATGATATACAGTGTGTATCGCTCAGTGCTGTCCTATGATATACAGTGTGTGTCACTCAGTGCTGTCCTATGATATACAGCGTGTATCACTCAGTGCTGTCCTATGATATACAGTGTGTATCGCTCAGTGCTGTCCTATGATATCCATCGTGTATCGCTCAGTGCTGTCCTATGATATACAGTGTATCACTCAGTGCTGTCCTATGATATACAGCGTGTATCACTCAGTGCTGTCCTATGATATACAGTGTATCACTCAGTGCTGTCCTATGATATACAGTGTGTATCACTCAGTGCTGTCCTATGATATACAGTGTGTATCGCTCAGTGCTGTCCTATGATATCCATCGTGTAACGCTCAGTGCTGTCCTATGATATACAGTGTATCACTCAGTGCTGTCCTATGATATCCATCGTGTATCACTCAGTGCTGTCCTATGATATACAGTGTGTATCACTCAGTGCTATCCTATGATATACAGTGTGTATCACTCAGTGCTGTCCTATGATATACAGTGTGTATCACTCAGTGCTGTCCTATGATATACAGTGTGTATCACTCAGTGCTGTCCTATGATATACAGTGTGTATCACTCAGTGCTGTCCTATGATATACAGTGTGTATCACTCAGTGCTGTCCTATTATATCCATCGCATCACCGCGGCTGTCGGGTGATATCCAGCGCATCACCTTGTAGTGCTATCCTATGATATACAGTGTATCACCTTTCAGTGCCGTCCCATGATATCCAGTGTGTATCACCAGTGCTGTCCTATGACATACATGCGTGTATCACCTTGTGCGCTGTCCCATGATATACAAGTGTGTATCACCCAGTGCTGTCCCAGCGATATACAGTGCGTAATGGCCTTCAGTGCTCTCCTATGATATACAGTGTGTCACTCAGTGCTGTCCTATGATATACAGTGTGTATCACTCAGTGCTGTCCCATGATATACAGTGTATCACTCAGTGCTGTCCTATGATATACAGTGTGTATCACTCAGTGCTGCCCTATGATATACAGTGTGTATCACTCAGTGCTGTCCTATGATATACAGTGTGTATCTCTCAGTGCTGACCTATGATATACAGTGTGTGTCACTCAGTGCTGTCCTATGATATACAGTGTGTATCACTCAGTGCTGTCCTATGATATACAGTGTGTATCTCTCAGTGCTGACCTATGATATACAGTGTGTGTCACTCAGTGCTGTCCTATGATATACAGTGTGTATCACTCAGTACTGTCCTATGATATACAGTGTGTATCACTCAATGTTGTCCTATGATATACAGTGTGTCACTCAGTGCTCTCCTATGATATACAGTGTGTATCACTCAGTGCTGTCCTATGATATACAGTGTACTTCACTCAGTGCCGTCCTAGCGATATACAGTGTGTATAACTCAGTGCTGTCCTATGATATACAGTGTGTATCACTCAGTGCTGTCCTATGATATACAGTGTGTATCGCTCAGTGCTGTCCTATGATATACAGTGTGTATCACTCAGTGCTGTCCAATTATATACAGTGTGTATCACTCAGTGCTGTCCTATGATATACAGTGTGTATCACTCAGTGCTGTCCTATGATATACAGCATGTATCACTCAGTGCTGTCCTATGATATACAGTGTGTATCACTCAGTGCTGTCCTATGATATCCATCGTGTATCACTCCGTGCTGTCGTGTGATATCCAGCGTGTATCACTCAGTGCTATCCTATGATATACAGTGTGTATCACTCAGTGCTGTCCTATGATATACAGTGTGTATCACTCAGTGCTGTCCTATGATATACAGTGTATCACTCAGTGCTGTCCTATGATATACAGTGTGTAAACAATACTGGTAATTCTCACGTTGCAAAACTTTAAAATCAACACCTTGGTGACAATTTTAAAGTATGTACCCATTTCTTAGTTTTAAGGGTGAAAATGTTACAGGACACACAATTACTGCAATAATGGCTGTTCGGCTTAGAAGGATTTCAGGAACCAAGATCCCGATTTGTAGACCAAATCAGAAGAACAAAAAAATGAGCATAATTAGACCAATCAGTGTGCTGCAAATTATATATTCATAATATAACTTCATTATCATATGTATTTTGCAGTACTTTGACAGGACTAGTTTTCTGCTCATTGGTTCACAGATCAAGTGAAAAAAAAACTGACCACTTGAGGGAAAAACTATAGGAGCAGTTTAACATTTTTATTTATATATTATATATTTCTGAAAAATATAAACTGTAAATAGAATTTTTCCTAATTTTTACCTATCTCCTGCTGCCCCCGTTGATCACCAGACAAAAAAACAAAACAAACCAGACACCAGGGATGCTCAGTTCCTCGACCATCTGGCACACAAGATTACATTCATAGAATGCACCAACCCTCCGAAGGCTAGACCGGGCCTTCTAATGCCAGCCCTTCTCTAACGTCTAGCCTTGGAGCCAACTAGTCATGATATCCTGGTCTATAGTCCGTATCGGAAAAGGCGAATGATCAGTGGTCCGTCTGAGAAAAGAGTAAGGAGTAATTCCCTTGGTTCTGCTTAGCTTCAGGTCAGGTCTGGTGGTGGAGAAGTCAGATGTTGAGGAGAGTCAGACACTGTAGGCGATTCTTGTGTAAAAAGTGGCAGATGCTAACCCCCCTTTACATTTCTTTCTCATCGTCTCCTCTGACGGTCTATATTGTTTCCTTTCTTCCTCTCTCTCCCACACCTTTGTTACTCTGAGAATTTGTTAATTTGCCTTTGGCATCATTGTTATTGAATACGTTGTTTAGACTTTGTGAAAATTTCAATAAAACATTAACTGAAAAAAAAAAAGAAGAAAAGCAATATTAATGGGCTTTACAATCAGGAAACAGTCAAGAAAGCAGCCCCAGGTGTAAGGTAACAAATGCATTTTCCAATAATTTCTCATGGATCTCACAGCTATTATAGCGTTTATGGCAGAGATGTAACTATCCCCTCTACTACCTCTCAATGCCTCCTGGACCTCATATAGCGTGTGCTTTACAACCTAGGAACAGCTTCTATCCCATCATTGTTTTACTGCAAGTAATTCAGTGATACCGTCATGGATTTATTAGCATTCACAGAGGCACACTAACAGATGCTCCCCGATGCTGGATTTATTAGCATTCACAGAGGCACACTAACAGATGCTCCCCGATGCTGGTACAATCACCAATAACCAATTATCAGTGAAGTCGCTGTTTAGACAATCATTATTCTTTTGTGTTTATTTTATTCGTGAATTGGACTAATACAAACATTCCACCATCAATTCAATTTTTAGCTACGGATTAATTTGTTTATTCTTTCATAGAGATTACTTACTTTTACAGGTCACCCCTGAAGTTTTGGTTTTGTGCCCATATTAATCCCTCCTTAGCCATGTTTCTGTCCTTCCACCCTCAATCATGCACACTCCCCCCTGCCACCCCAGCCATGACCAAATCTACTCTACCCTCTTCTTCCTCCAATTTAATGTTTTTAATTTCTTACTTCCCTTATGATCATACCTTTACTTTCCTCCTTCCCCAGTCATGTCTTTACTTT
>OW240920.1:15909184-15998779 GCA_933207985.1 Pelobates cultripes
TTCTCCCCCCAATCCTCCCTCCCTCCCATCTCAATCCTTCTCCCCATCTCCCATTTCATTCCTCCCCCTACCTGACACTGGCGGTGGGCGCGCGGGCCGGGGCGCGAGGGAGCACTCTCTGTGTGCTTCCTCTTCAGCTCCCTCGCGCGCCGCGTACTGATGCCGGAGCCGGAAGATGACGTCATCTTCCGGCTCCGGCATCAGTACGGTGCGCGAGGGAGCTGAAGAGGAAGCACACAGAGAGTGCTCCCTCGCGCGCCGGCCCGCCGGTTGGCTTTCAGGGCCAGCCTCTGGGGGGCCCTGAGGTGACCGGCTGCTGGGCCCCCCAGGAGAAGAGGCTGGCCCTGTGGGTACATACCGGGGTCGCAGGGCCCCCTGCGACCCGGTATGTACCCACTGAATGTGGGGCCCGGACGACCTGAGCAGTCCGGGCCCCCCAGGACCGCCGGGCCCATGACAACCGTTACGGTTGTCATGCCCTGATGGCAGCCCTGCGCACGGTGCTGGAATTAAGGTGTTTTGATTTCTTTTAAGGGGACTGAGGGAGGGCAAGCCACCTAAATGGTGGGTTTAACACTATAGAGTCAGGAATACATGTTTGTGTTCCTGGCCCTATAGTGTTCCTTTAAGTATCTCTTGACTCCAATTCTTTGGACGGTTTTAAACTATTTATACGTTGTGTGCCAGTAGCAGCCATACACCGGTTGCACAATAATAGGTATGGCTTCCAGGCTCTTGTACTCTGCCTGGGGGAAAGATGGTGTCAAGTGTAGTCTAAAAGGTCAGTTTGTTTGGGATTATGAGTTAAAACGAATGTATGTAAAATGCATTTTGAGTAATTGAACTTACTTGATAAGATAGGAGAATTTAAATTTGAAAGTATTGATGCAAATTCTGTATACATTTTAAATGGATAATCTAAGCCCCAAATAACTTTAGCTAACACCAAAAACAACCTAACTCAATGTTTAGGTGACAGGCCACACCTTAAAAACAAAGTGCGGCAGCAGCGCTGGAAAAAATATACACTTACCCCTCAATTGTTGTAGGGGTTGATATATATGTAAAAAATAAATAATAAAGCCAACAATAGTGTATTATTGCAAACAAAGTGTAAACGCACAATGAGGCGAGTGGAATAAAACTTACATCATGAGCATGAAGGTTCAGCTCCAGTAAAGTTGTGTTTATTGACCACAAAACAAAGAGAATCACTGTTTTGATCTGAGCAGCTTTGTCACACAAAAGTATAGTTTATGGTACATATTAATTGTACACTGATTACATTTACACATTTTTCGTCAGTTCAAAAAGAAATATGAAGAAGCGTATTTAGCATGGATAGTTTGCAGGTTCTTTGAGAGAGAACTGTCTCACTGATTGTTGCTGGTTGTCATGTTTTATAATGTTTGCCTTTTATGGAGGACTAGGAAATATAAACACCAGTTTGTGTTTCTGTCGACGTGCCAGTAGTTATTTAACATTGAATTCTGCTGTTTGTTAATTAGGTGGAAAGGCATCAAACCGACTGTCGCCATTCTCTCGCGAGGAATTTCCAACCCTGCAGGCGGCTGGGGACCAGGACAAGAGTGGGCACGACCAGGGCACCTCCGCTGTGTCGTATGGGCCCGGACCAAGCCTCCGCCCCCAAAGTGGGTCTTTATTTAATTTTTTATAAATGTTGCACTCTACCTATTGAAAACCGTGTTTTTTTTTTTCACTGTAATACAGTGGATGTGATGTCCATTGTCTCTGTAGCGCAGTACATGATATCCTGTGTTTCTGTTGTGCAGTGTATCTGATGTTCAGTGTGTTGGTGTTCCGTGAAGCAGAGTGCGTAACATTGTGTGTTCATGTCATTGTAGTGCTCTATTGTTTTATATTTTTTGACTTGTTTTGTTTTGTTCAATTTCTCTACATTTATTTTTCACCACAGATGCAACGAACTGGAGGGACGGGGGTGGGAGGGGTGGGCTTGCTCCGGGCTCCATGGATGGTGAAAACCGCGAACTCCTAGCAGATGCGGCTCACCCACCCAACTGTGAGCCGGCCCCCCGTCCAGGGCTGCCTGGCCCCACACCCCAACAGTTCCCTCCATACCGGGGGATGCTGGCACCATTTGTAAGTAACATGTAGCATTCATTCGCTTGCATTTTCTTTCTTTTCTTCCACTACAGTTTTACTTACATTTTTATGAATGTAACTTTATTTTTAAACTAATTCTTCCTTCCTTTCCTCTTGCTTTGTGTGTTTCTCTTTTTATTGTATGTTCCAGATGTATCCCCCATACCTGCCATTCCCTCCTCCTTATGGGCCACAGGGTGCTTTCCGTTTCCATGGACCGGATGCTCCCAGGTAACATTATTAGTCATTTAAAATCTGTTCTGCATTTGTAGATATAAACATGTCAGAAGAAACCGTTTTCCTCCCCTGTAATCAGATTGTTGGGGAAGGGGGAGCAAGGCTTGACAGCACTGATGGCATTATTTGGGGTTTGTACATGGTGGCAGCCAGTTGCTTCCATTTTGGTTGATCCCATTATACAACACTGCAAAATATGTTGATGCTCTTAAGTAATCCAAGTAGTAGACTCCTGGTATTTAACATGACATTGTATATTACAGCATTGCTTAGGTGGTTCTAAAGTATTTTTAATATGTTACTTTAACATATCTTATCTGGAACTCATGCTAGAGGAATACATGATTGACCTTTATCTCCCCTGAATCCTTAACCAGTCCCCCCAGGGCAACATGCCACAAATTAGTAGCATAAAGCAGTTGGTAATAACTCGTTAATATTGTCATGACATAAAGCTATCTTGGTGGGATTCTTTGGAATGTACTGTGGTTAAAGATGTCTATTCTTCGATGGCTTTAGGTTCCCACGACTGGCCCCTCCTCGTGCCCCTCACACAGCTCCCAGGATGCCTGATCCTGTGAATCGCCCATCCATTTTAAAGCAAGATGATCTGAAAGAATTTGATGAACTTGAACAGGAAGCGGATGATGGATGGGCAGGTGAGGGAATGGTGTATTTTCAAGGATATATGTCATTGTATCTATACATGTGAAAGGTGCTTGCTTAATTTTGTCTGTCTTGTAACAGGGGCTCACGAAGAGGTGGATTACACAGAAAAGCTGAAATTCAGCGATGATGAGGACGGGAAAGATACAGACACTGAAGAGAAAAGGTTGGTGTTTTTTTGTTTGCATTCTTTTGTTTTTCCACCTGTTTTCTTTGGTCTCTCATCAATCATTCCTCCAGGTCTGTCAGTAGTTTGTTTTGGTTCATTTGTTTCTGCATTAAAGGGCTGAAAATATTTGTACTTGTACTAAAAACGTACAACCTTTATTATTTACTCAGGGACTTTACAGACCCGAAAACTGAACAGGCGTCTGCCCCTCCGCCACAGAAGGTGGTCGAACCTTCAGATGCACGGAAGGGTACTCCCACAGAGGAGAAGCCTCCTTCTGCTAAGGCAGCCTGGACAGAGGTGCCCAGAGCACCAGAACCCATACAAGCGCCTGTCCCAACTGCCCCACCCGCTCAGAGGGGTGTGTCTTCACAACGTGGGCCGCAGCCTGAACACAAGGTAATTGCCATGTGTTGTGAATGTTGTACATTCTACGTTTGAAAACCGAATAATTGCTCCAGTGTACTGCAGACACATCTGGGTAAATTCAGGACAGTTACTGTTAATACTTGGCTTTCTTGTGTTTGTTGAACATGCTCCTCTGATTATCAGCCAGACCTGTACCTTTTAAAGCTCTAGATCAGGGCTATCTAACTGGTGGCCCACCAGGCTTTGTCCATTAAATATTTTTTAACATAGTTTTATTAAATGGCACTGACTCTTCTGTTGTTGGTGTTTTGTAGAAGCAGTGACAGCTGTGTATCCAGCAAGCTTGTTTCTTGCTGCATTCAGAATGAGAAAGGTTATTAGTGAGTGTTGGTGGTGGGATGTCACATCCATTCCATTTACTTTACAGGCTCCTCTCACTCAACGTATGGCTGTGTGAGGAAAGGGCATATGTAGGTTGTAAGATAAGGAAGTGTAATATGCTGCAAGCCGAAAAATATCAAATAGTGATTTATATGTCCTATATATCACACCCTCGGTGGTTTATGAACTAGCCTGACTGAGGAGAGAAATGGACATAAATAAGAATTGGAGAAGCAAGAGGAGAAAATGGTGGGGTAATGGAGAATGATTTGTGAAAAGTGACCATTTTTAAATATGCTTTTCTCCCAGGAGAAGCAGACTGCACCCCCACCAGTAGTGGAAGATGAAGACGAGGCATGGCGACAGCGTAGGAAGCAATCTTCCTCTGAAATCTCACAGGCAGTGGAACGTGCAAGGAGAAGGAGAGAGGAAGAAGAGCGCAGGATGGAGGAAGAGAGGCGCGCCGCATGTGCTGAGAAGCTGAAACGCCTGGATATGAAGAGGCGGCCTGCTCCAGAGGAGCCTGAAGCAGCTCCGAGAGCGCGAAGTGTAGGTGCAGAAGAGGCCGAGCAGCGCAGTCAGACTCCTCCAGGTAATGATGTTACAGAACCCGTTAAGTATGTGTATCTAATAAACTCTGTTTAACGTAGTCTAATCCTTGGAGAGAGAGAGCCTTATTGCTGACATGTCTCTGTGTGAAAAGCTGCTAGCACATGCTGTATACCTGCACATTTACTTTCCTGTCTGAAATGAACAAAGGATTTGAACATTTTACTTTGAAATAGCTGAGGAAAATATTTTCACTATGGATATGTTGCCCAAGAGGGTAGGCAACTTTTGGCACTCCAGATGTTGTGGACTACATCTCCCATAATACTCTTCCTGTTATAATCCTGGCAAAGCATCAGGGGAGATGAAGCTCACACCACCTGGAAGTTGAAGGTTGACAACCCTTGTCATTACTTAGAAATTTCAGCTTTTGTGAGTAAACCTGTGTGAATTAAAAAACAAGGTATAGTAGTAATCCCAACATCTCCCCTTTTCTCCCTCATTAGTTATGGAAACCCCACCTGCTGTTGTGACTGTGCCGCAGCCTGCAGTTGTTCCTATACCTCCAGAATCTCCTCCAGTGAAGGTAGAGCCAGCCTCCCCTTCCCAAGCAGACATTAAACCGGAGCCAGCCCCACCAACCAGTCGCCCACCCCCTGCAGGGCCGTCGCAGGTGGGATACAGTAAATTTCAGAAGAGCCTGCCTCCTCGATTTCAGCGCCAGCAGCAGGTACAGTATAGGTTTGCTGTGGGATTATCAGCAAGGACCTGATGGAATTTAGATGTAAATAAATTAACCAATATATCTCTAAATACTCTTATAATCTGGGTTATTCACTAAAGCAACATTATTGTGAATTAACAAAGTAGTTGCAAAGTTAAGGAAAAATTAAAGCTGAAAAATGGCTCACTTGGAGAAATGGATTTCTCTCTATTTCTTGCACACAGTTTGGCAAGTATCTGTAATTCCAGGCTATTTTAAATAAACAGCTTTTGATCTAAGTGTTGGTATCTGAAACTGAACCATATGGCCAGCCGAGATATGTTTTATAGAATTGCGAAATGTAACCTCCAATAACAGAGGTGTTGCTATTCCATTATGTTGACTTTGGTGCAGTTTATATTTGTAAAATGTGGACAAAGTCCAGTCAGACCAAGCTGTGATTCTGACATGTAAACATTCTTTGACTCCTTCCCTGGTAGAAAATGCTAAGCCAGAGGGGAAACGTTGATGTTCTATTGCCCTGCACAGATTTCCAGTTAGCTTTTATTTTCATTTACTTCTAGCTAGATATTGTTGGTAACATTTCCTGCATTTTAGTTACCCTGTCTGCACCTTTATTATTTTTACTTCCTTTTAAACGGCTATTATTTAATATTATTTTGCAGTGTCATGGTGCAAGAGTGAAACTTTGTTGTTCCTTTAGAAAAAAGGGGAAAAAATGTATGTTGCCAAACATACACAGAGTTATTTACTAAAATGAGAATTCACAGTGCATTTCAAATTTAAGACCAGAGTAGCCAAACCGAGAGAATTCTTTATAGGTTGGCTATTTTTTTACATGAAAGGGACAGTATAGTCACCAGAACAACTACAGCATAATGTGGAAGAAAATATGTGAGGGGAAAAACGTCTCCATAGTAAGGACGGAGTCTCCCTGGATATTAATGTAGTATCCTGAATGGACGAGGGATCAATGTAGTGATATTAAAGGACCACTATAGTGCCAGGAAAACAAACTCCTTCTCCTGGCACTACATAGTCCTAAGGTCCCCTCCCACTTACCTTAATCCAGCACGGGCTCCCTCGGCACTGGTGACCTCTCCCCCAAGTGGAGATAACTCAATGCTTTCCTATGGACGTTCTGTGTGCTCAGTGTAATTTTCGCATTCAGCTTCGCAGAAGCGCCACTAGAGGCTGGATTAACCATGCAATGTAAACATAGCAGTTTCTCGGAAACTGCTATGTTTACAGCTTTAGTGTTAAAACCTGGGGGACCTGGCACTCAGACCACTTCATTGAGCTGAAGTTGTCTGGGTGACGATAGTGGTCCTTTAAGAGTAACACCACCAATGCGGGAATTAAGATTAATAGTTAATCATGTGCTATAAATGTCTATATATATCAAGCCTTGTAAGGCTATCCTCTGCCTCTTACAATAGTCCAATGACCAAAGGAAATACTGATTCTAATAAAAAAACAATCAGCAAATAACTGGCTTTATTGTTGGTGTCTAACTTAGGCTGAGAAGGAAGGAAGAAGTAGGTTCTAGTAAGATATAGTACTGGGAGGGTAACAGTATACAGATGCTGATTATCCTCTGTAAATCAATAGTTAGGAAATATATATATATATAGCTTGAATAATATTCACAGGGAGCTCGTTTGGCTAATAGTATGTCCACTGGCTCACTTTTAAAGAAAATTGCACCTAATAAGCACAAAGCAGCCAGCCCCATCGATCAATATGATCACTAGGGACCATGATGTATAGGATAGATAGAAGATAAGAACAGCCTGTCTCCCTTTAAATCTTACTAGACAGGTAGAGGAAAAAAGTGAAAATGTTAGAGGTTTATTAAAGCATCATGTCGCTAGGCATGTTGGAGATAACCAGACATGTCAAACAAATACAAAATGTAAGAAATAAAGTTTAAAAACCGGCAAACAACCCGACGTGCGTTTAGGTGCTAAGGTAGATGCACCTTTGTCAGGGGAAAAAGGGTGAGTTCTGGTGAGTATAGTCAGTCTTTCAGAGAAAATTTTACATTACAGCCTAGGAACACTTCTAGTAGTCACTCCTCAGATGACCAATAGATGTGCTTCCTGGGTCAGCGCTGCACAGTATGCAGCACTGACGCTCGGCATGGAGATGCTGAACCTTTCCCATAGAGATACATTAATTCAGTGCATCTCTATGAGGAGATGCTGATTCGTCAGGGCGGCATTTTGACAATCTCAGCCAGTCCAATGGGAAAGCATTTTGATTAGCTGAGATCATCAATGCTGATGATGTCAGCCAAGGAGGTGGATCGGAGTGGGGCCAGACACGAGGTGCCTCAGGCGTAGCTGAATTAAAGGTCAGTAGATCACCCTTCTAACCAGGGATAAGGGGGCCAACTAGCTAAACGGTGGTTTTAGAACTATAGTGTCAGGAATACACAGTAGTGTTCTTGACACTATAGTTGCCCCTTTAAATTTTAAATCAACTTTGAATTCTCACTTTAGTTAATAACCCTGACAGTGTTATTCACTGAAGTTTAAATTGTTAGTGGGTTTGAGTATTTTGCCCTAAAATGCAGAGCTCTTGACAGTTCACACTTAAGTGGATAGCTCTGTTAAATCAGTCTTAATTTATTTCAGTTTTTATTTAGTGCTATTTCTAATTATGATGTAACTCTTGCAGCAAATGATTCACTTTTTAACAGTACAGTTATTATTACTAATTCATAAAATAATTATATATTTTTCAATTTGTTAATCAATATGCTTTTTTTGTTTCATTACTTATAATGCACATGTTTTACATCCCTGAATGGGTTTGTGCTAAAGGCGGAAGATGAAGCTTTGTGATTCAGAGGCTCAAAATAAGATTGACTATACTCAGTCTCTTTTATTCTTGTTTAGGAAATCAGACTTTGTATTAACCCCCCAATAAAGCTAAGCCATTTTAAATTAGCACATTCAGGACTGAACTCCAATTTTTTAAATTGATGCTCTTTAAGTAGGTATATTAGGTATATTGCAATGTTGAGACATACAGGGCTGGTCTCACATTTTCTAAAATATAGACACATCCTCTACTCCCCTTTAGGAGCAACTGATGAAACAGTGGCAACAGAGCAGGGAGCCAACCCCTCCTTCTCCTTCTGGACCGTCTCCAACTTCTCACCCACCACCAGCGCCTTCCCAGCAGCCTCTTCAAAAAAACATTTATGGTGGAGGAGGTTCTCTAGGTCGGACTACTCCTGTACCTGCTCCACAGCCTACAGCCCCCCTGCCACCTCCTCATGTGAGCTATGACCCTCGCTGGGTAATGGTGCCACCTTTCATTGACCCACGCCTCATGCAGGGGAGGCCCCTGGACTATTATACCCCAACCGCAGGGGTACATCCAACAGGTAAGTGTAAGGGGAAAGGAAATGCATTCTTTTAAAAGATTATGGAGTGTATGAGTTGGAAAGATGTTGTAGAAATAAACTTTAATTTTGACACACATCGGCTCTGTATTCAAACGAGCATGAATTTAGCAGGGGCTACCCGATGGACAGTGTGAGGAATCGGTTTATGCAGGTGCTATCTTTCTGTAAATCACAATTTATTCTTGTAATATTTGAGTTTTTGTCACTCTTTAAATTCTAGGGCTGATGTCCCGGGAGCGTTCGGACAGTGGAGGTTCTGGGTCAGATGGCTATGAGCGTCACCCGCCACTTATCAGGGAGCGTGGAACTCCTCCGACTGACCCCAAAATTATATGGGGTGGTGAGATGTATAATCCTCCTGAGGCAAGACCTCTTGCATCTCCTCTGCGGCCTAATCCAGAAGAGGAGGGAAGGGACATTAGGTAAGCAGTACTAAGGGTGATAGAAATTAAAGAGATACAAACCTTTTTATCTTTTTCTGCCCATGCAGCCTTAGCCATACCTCCTCTGGCTGTGACTCACACAGCCTGCATGGAAAAAATAGTTTCATTTTTCAATCAGTTGTTAACTTATCTGCTGCTTTGTAAATTGAACTTGAAATCACACACAGGAGGCTCCTGCAGGGTCTATGACTGAGGTTATAGTACGTGAGAAAAAATTATAAATTAAAAAGAATTTGTGATAAAGGAAGTTTAAACATTATATATCTATACAGGAAGTGTTTCAATGCCTAAATGGCAAAGAATTGAGCAGTGAGACTGCATTGGCTTGATCTATACATCAAAACTGCTTTATTAAGTTATTTTGGTGCCTGTAGTATCCCTTTAAGCATTGGAAGGCAATTAACTACTAGATACAGAACCTCAGTAGTAATACTGCTGTTTAATTATTACAGAGTGCTAAAACTATTCTTACTCTGAAATAGTTGAGCTTTTTAAAACAAAGTAAAAATTATCTATGTTATTTCTCACCATTATGGAATGCACAATACCACAACACATTTCACTTTTATTCTTTCAGGAGTGAAACTCCCCCAATTCGCACTCTTCCTCCACAACATCCGCAGTCTTCCACATACCTGGGAAATTACTCTTACCCAGAAAATGCTGCTGCGGCTACTCAGCAGCCACATGTTGGACATGGACATCGCTACACTTTGGATGAACAACGCACCTGGCATCAGCAACAAAATCATGCTGCTCCACAGCATCCCACATCTACTCCAACTGCTGAGCAGAGACGCCCTGAGGTGGTACCATCTCCATCTCCAGCCCCTGCACCTATCTCCCAGCCTCGACCAGTGGATGATGAACCAGTCATACTTCGGAGAGAGGTTTCCATTCCTGCTTCTCAGCCAGAGGCAGCTTCCAAACCTGAGGCTTGCAATGCACGACACAAGGAAGACAGGAAAGAAATTGCTAAGGAAGAACCAGTGACAGAGAGACAAACTGGGAGACATGAGAGACAAGGCGGTCGCCCAGATTATCACAAGCCGATACCACGCCGTGAGTCCAAGACTGAAACACGCTGGGGTCCAAGGCCTGGAGGTGGAGGAAACCGAAAACAAGAGGAACCTGCTACTGTTGGAGGTGGTTCTTCTCAAACACCTTCCCAACGCCGAGTAGGCCCCATAAAAAGAGCAGTAAAGCGAGAGGAGACTGTAGCCACTGAGCGTCACGAAGGTAGAATTACTCAAGCACCACCAGCTGCTTCAGAGCCACAAAAACCTAAACAAGTTGGCCAGCCTTCCCGGGAAGGAGAACCTGCAGCAGTATCTCCCTCGCGTAGAAGGAAAGAAACAACTCCGTTGATGCCTGCGAGGGGCTCTCCTGCCTTGTCTTCAGTGTCCCGGGGCCGTGGAAGAGGGGAATACTTTGCTCGAGGAAGGGGATTCCGTGGGGCATATAGTGGACGGGGACGGGGAGGTAGGGGCAGAAGCCGAGAGTTTCGGGGTGGCTACCGTAGGGAGAGCCCCTTTTACAGAGAAGATGGTGATGTTGAGAGCAAATCTATACGTGACCCAGGAGGCCGGGAACGTAATGCTAGTGAAACCCGGAGTGAGGGCTCAGAGTATGAAGAGGTGCCCAAAAGAAGGCGGCAGCGTGGGTCTGAGACTGGTAGTGAGACTGAGCCAGCTGCGTCTGAAAAAGAAGTGGGAAAAGTAGGACTGCAACACCATCATCAACAGAATGAGGTTTTGGTATCCAACCATCAGCGCCATCCAGATAAAGGTAGAGATTCTGGCAGGGGTCGTACCTTTACACCTAGGGGGGTGCCATCAAGAAGAGGCCGAGGAGGAGCACCTATGGTTTCTGTAGCATGGAATCCTCACCCTAAGCATCAGCCCGCACAACCTCAACTTCCTCCTACCCAGCCGCCACCTCAGCCACATAAACTAGAGAGGAAAAATGAAAAGGTGCTGGTCAGTGAAGGACCTCCTGTTTCCAACGAGGAACGTCCACCACCACCACCCAGGAGGCGACGTCACCATGGAAGATCTCAACAGCAAGATAAACCTCCCCGATTCCGTAGACTGAAACAGGAGAGAGAGAATGCTGCCCGAGCAGGGAATGGAGGAGGGCAGCAGCCACCGCCAACACAGCAACAGCTCACGCAGGAGCAGCACCAACGTCCTGCTCAAAATGAGGAGGATCGTATAATTGTTCGCAGAGGGCATAAATCGCCCGAGCCATGTAATGCCAATTCCGATCAGGCTAATGAAGAGTGGGAGACAGCTTCTGAGAGCAGTGACTTCACAGAAAAAAAGGAGAGAGGTGAGGTTCTTCAGAATGGAGGCAGCATTACTACTTCAACCATTATAGGAGGAGGAAGAGATCAAAGGAAGGATTTATCAAAAAGAAGCTTCTCCAGCCAAAGGCCAGTTATGGAAAGGCAGAACCGCAGACCCATGCATCCAGCCGGGCCAAGAACAGGCCGTGGGGGAGGAGGTGGCGGTAAAAGTGGAGAAAAAAGAAACTGGCCTTCTCCTAGAAATAGGGGGTAAGTTATCATTTGGCAAACCACTGCAGTTTTGTCAGCTATATGTTCTCTTTTAGCAAAGCGTGATTAAAACCAATCATTATCATGTTTTAAGGGGAAGGACAAATGAAGACCGCCCTCCACCTTCAGTTCCTCTGTCACATTCTGCTTCCAGCACTAGCGCTGTGTATCGTGTAGACCGGGTCATCCACAGCAACCCAGTGGGCATACAGCAGGCACTGAATGAACTTGGACAGAGACACAACAAACCTGCCCCTGCAAACAATAACATGGATTCCTCTGGAGGGCGCTGTCAACAACGAGCAGGTTAGAGACAACTTTGTGTTGTTTGTGACTTAGGGCAATGAGCAAACAGAGTGTGACCGGGAGACTGAGGGCAATGAGCAAACAGTGTGTGACCGGGAGACTGAGGGCAATGAGCAAACAGAGTGTGACCGGGAGACTGAGGGCAATGAGCAGTGTGACCGGGAGACTGAGGGCAATGAGCAAACGGAGTGTGACTGAGGGCAATGAGCAAACGAAGTGTGACCGGGAGACTGAGGGCAATGAGCAAACGGAGTGTGACCGGGAGACTGAGGGCAATGAGCAAATGGAGTGTGACTGAGGGCAATGAGCAAACAGTGTGACCGGGGGACTGAGGGCAATGAGCAAACAGAGTGTGACCGGGAGGCTGAGGGCAATGAGCAAACAGAGTGTGACTGAGGGCAATGAGCAAACAGTGTGACCGGGAGACTGAGGGCAATGAGCAAACAGAGTGTGACCGGGAGACTGAGGGCAACTTAGTAAAGGAGTAAAGCAGACCTGGGAACTGAGAACAACGAGCAAACTGAGTGTGACTGAGGGCAATGAGCAAACAGAGTGTGACCGGGAGACTGAGGGCAACTTCGTAAAGGAGTAAAGCAGACCTGGGAACTGAGAACAACGAGCAAACTGAGTGTGACAGATATGTGGTCTCGGGACAGAGAGGAAAGGGTGTGTGAGCACTAAGGGCAACAAGCATATGTAGTGTGACAGATCTCAGGACATTGGGCAAACTGAGTTAGAGACATTTGAACTAGATCTATTAAGCAGGTTGCTCTCTTTCAGACTCTCTCCTTGATACTCGCCATGAATCCGTAAATGAAACATTTGCTGTACCATTACCAAAACGCGCAACGCGGCCTCGGAGAAGCAGAGATATAGCACCAGAGGTAAGGTTGCTGTGCAGTCCAAATATGAATATAGTGTAAATGGTGTTACACGGCATTATTGTGCATAACGCGTATATCGGCTTTATTTTGAGTCTGTTGCACAGTATTGTAGTGTAATGGTCTTATTACAAGTTACTGCTGAGCATTGTTTTTCAACATTGTTCTACAGTTCTATATTGAATAGGTGCTGTTCTGTGTTATGCTGATGTAACTGCTTCTGTTACGCATAATAGTAGTGTAAATGATACACAAAGGGTTTTCTGTCTGTCTTTTACATACATGAATTTTCCCCTCTTCTAGAATGTGCACTTTTCTGGAGCACCTGTTAGCAGCAGGCGCTGGCAAGAGTCGGTTACACGGAATCACCACCCAGAAACCCTTGCTCCACGTGTCTGGAGCAGAGATCAGAGCAGTAAGTCTGTCACTAGATGATGGGTGTGGTTAAAGTAATTCTGGATTGTGGCTTATAATGTGATTTAACGTTCCTTACCTAATTGACTTGGTTCCATTTGATGTTGTATAAGTGTGTTCTCTGTGATATGTTTAGTACAGTCACCATGAATTATGCATGGATTTATTTCTTTCTCTTATTACAATATCCCTTATCCCTCGTTCAAAAGTTTTTCTCCTTTTCTCAGATGATCGAGGGAAGTTGGGTCCATCTTACTCCATGGAGCCATGGATGGAGCCTCTGACTGGCTATGAAGATCCTATAAACACAGAGGTAAACAAGGGGGCAGGAGTTTGGGAGCAGGCAACATTGGTTTGTTTTTTTAGTGAAACTAGCATTGTGTGCAATAGTTCATTGCATCCTGTCTAGAGCCTTTATTTCTGAGAGCAGACTTTGCCCTACCTGTAGGTATAATTGGTGATACTGCACGTTTTAAAGACGGCTGGCTGTGTTGATCACTGAATGTGCCCTGTATAAATGTGACGAGATCAAAAATCTAAGTCTCATTTTTTTCCTTTTTTCCCCTCCATCTTAAGATGAGTCAATCAGACAGCGGAGTTGATCTCAGCAGTGATTCCCAGCTCTCTTCCAGCAGTTGCAGCCAACGTAGCTCCCCTGATGGTGGGATGAAACCTGAAGGAGGGAAGAGATCTGGACACCCAGTGTCCACTGGGCAATCACAACAGGGACACCCCCAAGTAAGGCATCTAGTTCTGTCAGTGTGTCCACCCCACTTCTCACTTTCTATGTCTTTCTGTTCTCCATGTTCACTGTCCTCTGTGTTCATCCTTCCTAGGTGATGGTTCCTCCCCCTGATCCAATTGGAATGGAGCGTGCCCAGAAGCCCATGGCAGAAGGTCCTCTTGGACCTAGTGCTCCCTCTTGCCTTCCATCTGCTCCACACTCCCCCAGTCCTCAGGTGAATAACAATCACATCTCAAATTCGGTCTCCTTTTTGCTTTCAATGCTGCATCTAACCCTGTCTTCCTCCCCTTATTTCCTTTAGCTAGTAATTTATACTCCCTCTTTCTTTTATGAAAGGAGCCCTGTCACCCAGCTGACAGCACGAAGTATGGCAGAGAAAAGCAAGGTGGTTCTAGTCAGCAGTCATGTATGGTGAGAGGAACATGTTTTATTTCCATTCTGGACTTTCTCCTCCTTGCCTTACTGGCCATTTAGCTTTCTGCTAGTCCTCCCCTTCTTTCTGTCTAATATGGACTCCTGCTTTCTCTCTTCCTGTCACAGCCTGTCCTGTACTATCAGAAATTTCCCTTCTCTCACATCTGTAGCAACTATTTCACTATTCTGATTGTATAACATCATACAATTGTTTTATAATTTTCGTATCTTATATGTCTGCTTTCTCTGTAGTTATCATACTGCTAACTAGTCCTGTCTGCCCACAGACTTCCATCCCTTGTTATCAGGCCAAATTATTTTCTGCATCATTTGCATGGCTTCTGGCTTTGCCAAATTCTCTGCAACAAAACACAGCCTGTGCCCCTAAATCACTTTTCCTTTTATCACTCTAAAAGGTCAAGGTTTTTTTCTGTATTCCATCCATTATTAAAGTAACACTTTAAGCACCATAACCACTCATCCCAGAGCTTAGCAGTACCCTGAGAGCGCTTGGGTGATGCTCTCTTCAAATAAGCAACGTTCTGCTTAGCTCTGGATGGAAGTCTGTAGTCAAGTTATCAAAGCGTACTAAAACAAGTTGGCAAATTATATTTTACTGCTTTAGCAGACAATAGGGGTTATGATGCTTGGACTATTACTTTAACCCAGACTGTCCTCATGTTTACATTGATCTCTCTCTGACTAGTATGAGCATCGTATGACTTGGTCCTCTATCAATAAAGAACATAACTTAAAAGCTGTTGAATATGTTTGTGGGTTTAGTCTTCCATATATGTCATTTATGCATTGACCAGCACTCTGCACTTCATTATACAGGCCTGATTGGATGTATGAAAGATGAATGCAGTGGTCACATTCTTCATTGTCTTTTCCAGGTGGCCTCCTCTCCTCGCACATGGGATATTCCTCCTCAATTAGCTACAGCTGAGCACCAGATGGACCACCGACAACTGGCTCTCTCACCCAGCCACCCAGAAGGCTCGAGACACCCATTACCAGGTATGGAATTTTATAGTGTGTGTGTGTGTGTGTATATATATATATATATATATAGAGAGAGAGAGAGAGAGAGAGAGAGAGAGAGAGAGAGAGAGAGAGAGATATCTTCAATGTGTTGTGAAAATCCCAATAAAATCCATTTTAGTTCCAGTCAATAACACTACAAAATGTACAGAACAGAGAGAAATATTTTCAGGCGTCCTTCTTTTGCAGAAACCTAAAAGGGGAAATTCCACCGAATCTGTTATTCCACTGTCTCCTATTGACATGAGACCACGAGTGATTACCGTATATATTCGACTATAAGCTGAATTTTTCGGCACATTTTTTGTGCTGAAAAACCCCCACTCATCTTATACTCGAGTCAGTGTCTGTATTATGGCAACTTACATTGCCATAATACAGACCAGGACCGCCGGGCTCATTACAAGCCAGGCGGTCCTGTTGGGGGCTGGCAGCGAGCTGTAACTTACCTTTCCTGTCAGCTCCCTTCTCCTCCATGCAGCTCTCCTGTCAGCACCCTTCTCCTGCGTTTCATTCAGCTCCCCTGTCAGCTCCCACTGTAAGTCTCGCGAGAGCTGCGGGGTTAGAGCCGTGGCAATGCTCCGCGCGGCAGTCACACCGCAAGACTTACAGTGGGAGCTGACCGGAACACAGGAGAAGGGAGCTGACAGGGGAGCTGCAGGAAAGGTAAGTTACAGCTCGCTGCTAGCCCCCTTATATTAAATTTAAATAATAAAACATTTAATTATATTAAAATAAAAATATTAAACTTTTTTTAATATTAAAATAATAATAATGATAAAAAAAAAAAAAAATGCCCACCCCCACCAAAGTTACACACTCTGCATCACATACACACACTCTGCATCACATACACACACTCTGCATCACATACACACGCACTGCATTATATACACACGCACTGCATTATATACACACGCACTGCATTATATACACACGCACTGCATTATATACACACGCACTGCATTATATACACACGCACTCTGCATTATATACACACGCACTCTGCATTATATACACACGCACTCTCTCTGCATTATATACACACGCACTCTCTCTGCATTATATACACACACACTCTCTCTGCATTATACACACACACACTCTGCATTATATACACACACACTCTGCATTATATACACACACACACACTGCATTCGTCATATACACAAAATAAATATTCAATTAATGTAATTTTTTTGTGGATCTAATTTTATTTAGAAATTAACCAGTAGCTGCTGCATTTCCCACCCTAGTCTTATACTCGAGTCAATAAGTTTTCCCAGTTTTTTGGGGTAAAATTAGGAATCTCGACTTATATTCAGGTCGACTTATACTCGAGTATATACGGTATATAATGAGCAGAGCTCAAAACTTCAAGTCCTATGCCTACTAGCCAGGCCTGAAAGTTACTGGCCACTGCCAGCCTAGTCCTGGCACACTACATGCAAGTGGAAATTCTGAACCATGGAATTAAGAAGCCATGTTGTTTTCATTATATAATGCTGAGGCGTTTTCTGGTCATGGAGCAGGATTAACAACTCTGCACATATTTATAGGGAGAGCTGCTGAGTGCCTGTTGCCTAAATGTTTTAGTGCAGAGCGTATTTGATGCACAGTAGGTTGGGTTCTCTTTGATTCTGGTTTGGACATGCACTCAGACTCCATGAGTCTTAGTATTTCTGTTGCCGAAAAAGGCATTTTAATAGTTTGTATTTCCATCTTTCAGATGATCGCAGTCAGAGAATCTTTTCCAACCAGTACTACCAGGTATGTGATTATCTAATAAAGAGGGGAGCTTATTCTAAATCTGTGACGTTTGTGTTAATGGACCACTATAGACACCCAGACCACTTCAACTCAATGAAGTGATCTGGGTGCCAGGTCCTCCTAGTTTTAACCCTGCAGCTGAAAATATAGCAGTTTCAGAGGAACTGATATGTTTACACTGCAGGGTTAATCCAGCCTCCAGTGGCTGTCTCCCTGACAGCTGCTAAAAGGTTCTTCCGAGATTTACACTTAGTAAATCACACTTATTTGACGCTGGACAGCCTCACGGAGTCCAGCGTCAAATAAGATCTTCATTGGACAGCATTGAGTAATGCTTTCCTATGGGCGGATTTGAATGCGCGCGTGCCACTGGCCGCGCATGCGGCTCTCCTCGTAGTGTTTTCGTAGCACTATAGGATCCCTTTAAGTAAATTGGTTATTTATAAGAGGCCTTTCTTTCAGCTCGATCTTCATGTCACCACTACGGGCAATGGGTATAGACCTGGGACACCGTCTCTGCAGCAGTACAGGTATATGAGTTTCACCTTTCACTCTCTCCCCCCACATATTCCCCCTCCTCTCAATGTTATCTCTATTCTGTCTTTCTTATATCTAATACTTGATTATTTGTTGTTTTTGCGTATTACCCACATATCTCCATACTGTTTTTTTATTTTCTCAGATCCCAGCCTCTGTACCTGCACGCAGCTCCGTCCCCAGGCTCGTCACCTGCTCTGCTTCCTGGCTCTGCTGTCCTTTCTGGCATTGCCCTGAAAGGCCAGTATGTGGATTTCAGTGACCTGGCAAAGGTACCTGCAGGGAGCCTTCTGTACCCTGCGCCTGCGTTTCTCTACAGCGGCCATTACTGCCCTGCCCAGGTTAGCACGGACCAGCAGCAGCCGCTTATGCAGGTGAGACGGGATGAGAAATTAAGGACTTTTGGTTTATTATTATTATTATAATTATTGCTTGGCGTCTAATTACATGGCTGCTATGTGAGATGTAGTACTGTGTGTTTATATCCTAGACATCGATTTTAACATTGTTCCATAATAGGTTCATTGCAGTTTGTTTGTGTCTAATTATCTGAATTAAATTCTGACTTATATATTCTTTTCTCTTAGGTCAGACAGGATATGACCTCAGCCTCTGATTATTACTCTCCTTCCCTTCATCACACAGGGCAGGGAGGATATCTGCCGCCAGCTGCAACCCAACAGGTACTAAATTCTCGCTTAGTTAAGAGTCAGGATGAGCCTGTCAGGCATGAAAAGAAAGGTGATAGGAGAGACACAGATTTATGGTCATCTTAGCCCTGGGTTGTTACCATTGTGAGTCAGACATGTCTGCAGGCAAAGCAAAGTAGTAAATTTACAGGCAATATACTTCATACATGAGGGGCATTATCTACGGTGGTTAAGTAAATATGCCGGTATGCAAGTGACAGCTAGCGTCGAGCAGGATCCTGCTCTGCTACCAGTCTCTGTGTGAGGTCTGACTAGGGGAACCTGCCTAGAACAATTAAAAGAAATGGGCAGTGGGTCCTGTGACCTGTCTCCCTCTCTCCCAGCGCTGGAGCCCTCGGGCATCTGGCTTTAAGGTCCTCCGTTGAGGTAGTTATCTTGCTTGCGGCTCATAAGGCTCCGTGTTGTGGGAGTGGATGGTGAGGAGTCACAAGCCGCCGCCATCTTGCAGGATAGGCCTCGGATGTTTCTTGCACCCCAGTCACCTCACCCCTCATGCTCTCCCTAGTAGGGACCAGAATGACCCCCCGGCCAAAGAGGGGGAAACGGGACCGGCAAGCCGCTTTGGCAGTCGACGTGTGGCAGCCGGGGGGGAGGCCCCCTACCGAGTAGGATAATAATTACATACTCTCTAATCCTACCATTGTCAGCCTAAATCCAGTCTTCCAGAGAAATTGTAGTCTGTGCAAGCCCAGCTGGTCAATTTTATATTTAAAAAGTGGACTCTTTCAAATGGTGAAAAAATCACTATAACCACGCAATCTCTCTCTGCCATCTCCAACGTTCACATGATAAACAAACTGATGGTGATTTTAACCCCTTTGTTGTCTGTGTATATAGGGGCATGTATTGGTGTTCGATGCAGTGGAACAATCACTATCTGTGTGCCATTGATTAGCTACATACCAGCTATATTGGTTCTCCTTTTTGTAATATAGGTTGGACCTGCTGCTTTGAATGGTTTGGCAGGTTATATCCCAACCTATTGGGCTGGTGTGACAGCTTAGGCCTCTTAAGGCTCTTCTAGAGACAAAGCTCTCTTTGCTTGAAATCGTTGAGTTGGGATGCGGATGAACATGTTTTTTTTGGCGTCTGGAAATATTTATACCAATTCAGGCTTGCTTAGCTTAATAAAAAATATTTTTTAAAAAGTATAGCAATCTATTGGCGTGAGGACTATTACCGAGGTGTTAAAAAAAATCCACTGTTGTGCCTGTATCTTTAAAGAATGGCTCTCTGGCCCCCCACTCCTTCCCTATATCGCTGGTAAAAGTAGGGCTGAATTAAGTTAAGCGTGCCGGATATTTGGACATTGGGGGGGAAATGAAAATCTTTCTCATATTCCATGGTTTTATTTAGCTCTACCTAGTACTCTAGGCCCCCATTGGTCACCCTGGGAGACGTCTACTTTCTGGCCTGTTTTCTATGGTTCTTATTGCTGGCTTAGGCTGGCCCTGATAGGTATACTGAATTCCTGTAATAATTTTCATGCCCACAGAGAGTCAGATTCAGCTTTCCATAATAGCACAGAGAGCATGATCAAGCTCCTACTTTTCCACATTGCCGGTGTATGGATGAAAAGCCAGAACTCTGAACTAAACCTAACTGCCCTTGTCTGTAGGGTTAACTAGCCCAGTACTCCTACTCACAGGTTGGCAGCTGGAACCAGTCTGATGTGACTGCTGTTTCTTTTTTGATCACTGACATTTCTCTTGACTTTTATCATGTTTTTTTTTTCTGTTTTTCAGTTGCATGTTTTTGCCACTAGAAGGCATAATAGAATAACATTTGAATGAGATATTCCTAAATTGTGAGGGTTTATTTACGGAATACCACAGTGAATTGAATGCAAAGATTTCATCAAAAAGTGTAAACATTCTGCAGCCTTTTTGGGGTACAGTAAAACATGTTTTTTGCAGTGTGATTGTGTCACCTCTTTGTTGGACCCAATTGTTACTTGCATTATTGTGCCCAAGTGCATCATATTAAAACATGCAAAAATCTGGTTTTATTGCTTTACCTTTATCACGGACAGCGAGAGGTGCACTGATAATATATTCTGTATGTGTTTTGAAAGATAAATATGGGTTTGATCTCGAATCAGTTTTTTAGACCTCCCTGTTTAATTTATTTCTCTCCCTTGCAGGTTCTTCTCTCCATGGTGGACTCCTCCCTTCCAGTTATGGGATTTGGTTCTCTCTCTTCTGCACCACAGCAGCCTCCCCTTGTTCCCATGGGACAAGCAATGCAGCCTCTCCAGCAGGTGTCTGCTTCAGACAGATCCCAATCCCACCTGAGAAATGAGGTGAGTCCTTCCATTGTAGTTGCACTAGTAGTAGCTGTCATATATTAATATATGTGCTCCAGCCGTGGTATCAGTATCCATTATTTTAGTTTGTTTAACTCCGTATAAGCCAAATCTGACAGTTTATTATTATTTATAAAGTGCCAACAGCGCTGTACAATAGGTGGATTAAGAAACCTGTATTGTATTTGCAACAAGACAAGTTGGATGCACAGGAACAGAGGGGGCTCAGATCCCTGCTCAAACGAGCTTACATTCTACATTGTAAAATGAATGTTCATATTTGCAAGAACAATGTAAAGATCGTATATTAAATGCTCTAAAGTGCCACTGTGTCTTAAAAAATAAGAAAATTACACATTAATGTGCATTTGAATGCAAATCATGATACAGATGACACCGATAAGGAGGGGGAAGTAAGCGGATCTGTTTCATAATTATATGTCGCAGTTTCAGACACAGTCGCCTGATATAAAGCAGCCAGAGGATCACAGGAGGGCTGTGGGAGGAGCCGGACCTTGTATCCAATCATCAGGAGGAAGGTAATGGCAACCAATGGGGGCAGCAGGTTGTTCCCTTCTGAACCTTGGTTGTGATTGGAGTATAGGTGTTAGAGTACCTGTACACGTCTGTTCTCTCTGCACGGACAGGCACAGGACCCCTAAAACCAAACACTGTAACGCAGGATGTCATACAATGATAAATGCATGCCGCATAACTCTATAAAACAAGATCCTACTCTTCTGTATAAATCTTTGTAGAGACTTTAAAACATCCCATAATAACATCCCATAATAACACGTTTTCTAAACTCTGTATTTTGGTAACACAGTTATCTGCTTTGTCATGCCAGAACAGCTGATTTGATTTGGTTGATGCTGAGATTTTAATGATTTTTCACTAATGCTAAAGTGTTTTGTTTTTTCCATTTTAAAAAGGTCGAAATCTTCAAATTCAAACTATGGAATTGTCCGAAATCAACGTTTTGATGTGTATCAGCAGGTGGGTTTGATTTCCAAGGTTTGTGATTACGTGTAATTAAGGCTGGAAGTTCCAATATGGTTTTATTTTCATGTTGATGGAGAGCACCACTGTACTTTGTAAAATGTATACGCTGAAGGAAAGACGACCATTACAGTCACCCTGACTCTTTCATCTCATTTAAATGGTCGTGGTGTTGAAGTCCTGTCCTTTAGCTCTGCAATGTAAAACCTTTCTGTTTTGTTTTTTTTTTTGTTTGTTTTGGAAACCGCAAGGATTACATTGCAGGGTTAAATCCACCGCTAGTGGCGGTTTTCCTGAAACTTGATCCTAGAGAATGCTGCTAAATGGCACCATTTGATTGGAGGTGCGCTGCACATGCATTCTCCAATCCAATGCTTCTCTGTGAGAAGCACTGGATGAAACCATATCGCAGGTAATGTCAGCATGCATGTTGACAGTGGCAGATCTGGGGGCTGCAGCTTTGGAGTCTCAGCACGGGAAAAATAGTTATCTTTACTTAAATTACATTTTACAAAGCAAAGTGTGGTAGACAATGATCACATTGCTATTTTTGGGCCCATAGGTTCTCTTTACTCAAGGTGGTTATAAGTGAGCTGCCAGGATAGTAAATTTATTAGTCTCTGACTTTCCTACAAACTAAGTACTTCCATCAACAGGAAGTGAATGCATAAAGGGAAACATGGCATGTCTGTCAACTCTACTTGCACAAAGTCAAAGCAAAAATTAAGCAGAATTGTTAGACCTGTTGACTTTACAAAAAAATGAATTCCTACAGCTGTCTTGTGCGGGAATGGACGGCAGGAACGTACCCAGCTCTCTACTACAAATCCAATGATGTTTTGGAAGGTTGGCTCAGCGTCATGTTACTCATAGACCCATAATGCTCACCCCTGGCCTACTGATAAAATATTGTTTGGGGCAATAATTGCATTTTATGCTAATTGGGATTAATATACTTTTACTGATGGAGAAAGACATTAATCCCCTCGTCAATAAATGTAACCCTGGATTGGAATACTGGGCTGCAAATAGGATCTTCATGCTACCAACTTATTCATTTACTGTCTGGAACTGTTCCTGTGCTGCATAATACTCAGGTCTCAAAACTTCCACTAGCCATCGGTGAAAGTTACCCCTGGTGAGTATGCTATAGCTTGCAGGAGAGAGTAACTTTTATGGCCTGACTAATATCAAATTGTAATCCTTGATTTAATAATGATCTGCTTCCTCTAATTTCCCAGGCTCTACCTCCCGAAGCCTCACGCTGGACACTGAGATCTTGGGACAGACCACCGACTCGGGATGCTGAACCCCATAATGCCAGAGACGCTCAGAGCAGTTCCACCCCTGCCCCTCGAGACCCCTGATTTACCCTGCCACTTGATCCTTTAAAGTAGCCCGGCAAAATCAGACGTAATATTTTTTTCTCTTGGCAGAATTAATGGGAAACATTTGTGATGGGGAAATAGAAACTAGGGGGGGAGGGAAAGGGGTCTCCTGTCTGGTCGAACTGGCTTGAAATATTGTAATTCCCCATGATATATTAAAGTCCAGACTCTCACTGCTATATTTTCCTCCTCCCCTCTTTCAATACTCCTCTGCAACTTAATTTTTTTTTTTTCCTGCCCATTTTTTTTTCTGACAAATAAAGAATATTTTCTCCCATACATTCTGTTTATTTAAATGCAAACTAAAAGAAAGTATTAAATTGATCTCGCTAGTTCTTAACACACATATATATATATATATCTATATATATCTGTCTGTATACACAGACAGCAGAAATGTGAACAGATTATAAAAAGCTATATAGATATATGTATATACATAGGTATATCATTAACCATGTAAATCATGATTTCAATATAAATATATCATTAAAGAGCATTTAACTTATATTGGAAACAAAATCTTCCACTTTTTTTTATTTTACGTGCGTCATTTGTTTTTCTTAACCTTTCCTTCTAAATTAGGAAAAAAATTTGTTATGCAAGTGTTTCCCTGGTACGGTGCCATTATATGGATTGATATTTTGGGCATGCAACTCTGTGTAAGCTCACGCTATGGAGTCCTCAAGCATTCACTTACCTTATTTCCTCGTTGTGCTACCCTGCCCATGGTTGGCCCCTGCAGAGCAGATGTTTTCAGTTGCAGGGTTAAAATGGGGGGCACATTGCACCCAGATCACTTAACTGAAATGAAGTGGTCTGAGCACCTCTAGCGTTCCTTTTACTCAGAGATGGAGAATGCCTTCTCGTTTAGAATGAACATGATTTTACTTGAACTTGCACTTTTTTGTTTATGGTGCCATGGCACTACCCCAGTGTAATATTATAAACCTCTTTAGAATGGTTTGACCTGGGTCCCCCAAATGCTTGCACTGCATGGGATGCAGAATAACTGTCCAGGAGGCCTGGTTGATACAGGATCATGCTCATTGGCTGAGAGTTCAGCTGACACGTTAGGCCAATAAGTAGAGCAGGAGAATCCTGGAAGCAGTGTATTCAGCTCTAGGTGCCCAGCTGGACCCACGTAAGTTGCCAAATATTTTAAAATGGTATGACAAATCATACTAGGATAGTATCATGGTACCATAACCACTACAGCTTCCATTGGCTGTGGTGCTTGGAGTGTAATACCCGAGGGTATTGAACACATAATTTTAGTTATGTATTTTAGGAGCCTCCTGTAATCAACTGAAATCATCTTTAGCTCGTGACTGAGCGGTTATTGGCATTTTAGGTGAGATGCCCAGATTTAAGCCAACATGAGCAGCCTCATTTCATTGGGTTTTACTAGAATTCTCAGTTTACAGTTTAGGCCTAGCCATTGGTTTCTAGAGGCTTGTGGGTATTAAAGGATTCACAGTGAATAATGAAGAAGAGTACTGGAACTTAACCATGTATTACAATTGGTATTTGATATCCCCTGCAATTAGCAAACTCTAAATAATGGATCACAGCATTTAGGCCGGCACTAGAGCCACAGATCTGCTATCAATGACTTGCAGCCATTACCTAACTAATGATCCCTTTTAACCCTTTAAGTGTGGAGATTTATCACTTCTAAATTTTTCTTGTTTTATATCACACAGTAATGGTCCAAGGAATTTAACTGTAAGAAACTGCCTGCAGTTTGGTTAGAATACCTTTCACGGTCTAATTAGTCTCATGATTTGCAGCAGAGCAACACTCACCTAAAGAAGCATGAAGAGAAAGGTATCAGTGTCTGACCTGTACACAGGGTGATTACCATGGAAACGAGCAGAATCAGTGGGCTTGTTCCATTTGCAATTAGTGTGTGCTACTGGCCCCACTTTTCACATCAAAATTAGTTGGGAATAGTAAAACTACAGGTTTATTTTGTTGCTGTATCAATGTTTTCATGTTTAACCAGACCACTTTTCAATTTTCTTACCGTTAAGGACGAGAAATGTTTTTACATTTCTGCGGTGTTTGTGTTTAACTGTAATTTTCCTCTTACTCTTTTACCGTACCCACACATATTATTTACCATTTTTCTCGTCATTAAATGGTCTTTCTAAAGATACCATTATTTTCATCATATCATAATTTACTATAAAAAAATTATAAAATATGATGGAAAAAAATGTAAGAAACACACTTTTTTGAACTTTGACCCCCAAAATCTATTACGCATCTACAACTGCCCAAAACCACCCATGCTAAACCGTTTCTAAATTTTGTCCTGAGTTTAGAAATACCCAATGTTAACATGTTCTTAGCTGTTTTTTTTTTTTTTCCGAAAGTTATAGGGCTATAAGTACAAGTAGCACTTTGCTATTTCCAAACCATTTTCTTTTCAAAATTAACAAAAGTTACATTGTAACACTGATATCTCTCTGGAATCCCTGAATAACCCTTCACATGTATATATTTTTTTAAAAGACGACAACCTAAGGTATTAAACTTGGGGTATTTTGACTCTCTTCATGCAACCATTTAACCACCAATAACAACAAGCAAGGTGATAGACCGCGCCCCAAAAAGCAATAAGATACAGCAGAAATATATAACATAAAAAATATAATTACATCAGTTAGTTAAATCTACATACACTGAAGTAGGATGGTTTCTGTAACCTTGAAGGAAACAGAAATGGACCAAAAATAGTGCAATATGTAATAGTTATTTAATCTATGTGAGGTAGAAATAGTGTGCAAACTCACAATAGATAGAGCTGCTAAGAGCTCTGCTGTAATTCGCCGGGACGGTACAATCCCCATCTATGGATATTTGTAGCTTTGCTTGGTAGTTCTTTCCGTCCAGTGTATATAGGGGAAAATGTATTCATACTTACCCTAATTTTCTTTTCCTGGCTATTATTCATGGCAGCATTTAACATATGTGGGTAGCTCCTCCCTCCAGCCAATAGGACAGGAATACCAATTAAAGACTTCAATTATCCCTGAGGTATAAGAGATCCCAGAATACTAGGTTCCTAAGTCTAGTAGCAAGCTGATCCGCCAAAATAAAGGGGTGGGAAACCCAAATGCTGCCATGAATAATAGCCAGGAAAAGAAAATTACGGTAAGTATGAATAAATTTTCCCCTTTCCTGGGTAATCATGGCAGCATTTAACATATGGGAAATACCCAAGCAGTAAATACCACAGGGAGGGAATAGATGCCCAGAAATATTTATTTGCATTGAGAAGAGCAAGAATTTACAACCGAAAGTCCAAATTGCAGGTTAGAATCCAAAGAAATTCCGAGCTTGTAATGACTAATAAACGTCCTTATAGAAGACAAATTAGCTGCTTCGCAAATGCTCTCTGGTGATACTCCAGACTCTGCAGCCCATGAAGTGGCAATCAATCTGGTAGAGTGTGCCCTTATACCTTTTGGAACTGGAACTCCTCGGACATTATAAGCTCTTGAAATAGAGGAAACAGTCCAGGAACGGAGGGTAGACACAGAGGCTGCTTCACCCTTACGGGAGCCCCAAGGGACAAGAAAAAGTTGGGGAGACTTCCTCCAAGCCTTAGTCCGTTGAATGTAGACCAAAAGGCACCTCTTAAGGTCCAGCATGTGAAACTTTTCTTCCGTCTCATTTGACGGATTTTGAAAGTAGACTGGAAGAATAATTTCTTGATTTATGTGAAGAGGAGAAGACCACCTTAGGTAGAAATTCTGGTCTGGGACGGAGAATGACCCGGTCATGGTAGAAAGTGGTATAAGGTTTGTGACAAGACCAATCTCGCCACATTGCATTGGAGAAGCCTATTTGCCAGCCTCCTTCTACATGACTATGGCCCCTGGGAGATGGTAAAAACGTATACACTTTTATTGGGTGTGTATGGCCCTTTAAGACAGCCAGTGGGCATATTGTGGCTTATGGACTCTTTATGGGACTGGTGCTGGCCCTTTAAACACCTTTTTGGGACATCAGGAAGATTGGGACACTGCCCCTTTAAGACGGTGTCCCGAGACTTGTTTGGGACACTGCCCCTTTAAGACGGTGTCCCCAGACCTGGTTAAAACCTTTTGTGCCTGGCTATTTCCCACTTGGTTCAGTAAATGGGGCTTACTGAACCAAGTACCACACAGGCAGACCACCCAGAAGTGGAAGTGTGCAGGCAATTTACCTCCCAGAAGCTGTGGTTAACCGCAGCTTAATTGACAATGCTGGGTGGCCTTTGTTCGTTTGCAGAACACGTGGCGGCGGCCATCTTTGTTAATGCGAACGAGGTCAGCGGTATGTGTAGCCAAATTCATGGAACTAAAATCGGCTACACATTTCCGCGAACACCGCTGAGACCTACCTTCTCCACAATGATTTTACAGCCGCAGAGACTAAGTCCCAGTCGTTTTTTCAGCCTGAAATAGACCGACCGCACAGCCCAAATCTATGGAACTGTTTTGGGCAGGAAAATGTGCTTGCGGTCGGTCATAAAGGGACCTCCAACTAACTTTTTAACCCCTGGATGGATTTGTCTGATTTTTGGTTATGTTTATGTTTAAAGTGTGCTGATAATATGTAAGTTTTATTAATATTGGATGTATAGTTTTAAAGTTACAGTGTACGGATAAAAACTGTATTTTTACTGCCTGTGTTAATTATGTTAAACCATTGTGTAACATGATTATATTACAGGCAGAGGGGAGGATTTTTGTGTGTAATTGCTGGGAGTGTTTCTGTAATGTACGTTTATGATTGGTTGTTGTTGTGGGTGGTACTAATGTGTAAGAATGTGTATATGAGAATAATAAACCCACAGGTCTGTCTGTTCACTTCAGCTTTGTCTCGTTCTTGGGGGGGGTTTATTGTATGCTGTTCCAGTTTGACTGCTAGGAGTGTAAACCTATTCGTATGGTTTTTCCTATTCGGCTGCTGACAGCATTCATATGGTTTCCTGTTCGGCGGATTGGTGTTCTGCAGTAGCTGTGCCTGCATCTCTGAAAGGGGACGATCGCCTAAACGGTTTTAACCCCTTGTGTGCTGAAACAGTCCGTTACAAGGTTCTTCTACCGAAAGACCTCTAATGTCCTCCATCCTTCTAGCTGAAACTAGGGCTAATAGAAGTAGAGTCTTTTGCGTCAGGGATAACATAGGGATATCATCCAAAGGTTCGAAAGGCTGCTCCATCAAGGCCTGTAGATTCCAGGGACACTTGGAGACCCGGATCGGTGGTCTAATTCTAAGAACTGCTTTCATAAAGCTGATTACCATGGGGTCTTCAGCCCATCTAATACCTGTCATGGCAGAGATAGCAGAACAATGAACCTTGAGGGTGTTCAGACTCAGACCTCTATCCAACCCAGCCTGTAAGAATCCCAAAACCTGGGAAATAGAAGGTGACTTTAAATTCTTCACATCTATATGAAGCCAATCCGCGAAGGCCCACCATATCTTATAGTATGTAGCAGAGGTAGAAGTTTTTCTGGAACGTAGCAAGGTGGAAACAACTTCATCAGGAAACTCCTGCTCGCTTAAGGATTGCCTTTCAAGAGCCATGCATGAAGACGCAGTTTGTGTGGTTCTGGGTGTACTAGAAGTAACTGAGACAGAAGATCCCGGAAGACTGGAAGTTCCCATGGATCGTCCAACAGACTCTTCAAGAGGGGAAACCATGGACGACGTTGCCAGAACGGGATGATAGCTATTATCCTGCATCGTTCCTTGGCGATTTTTTTTTTCAGAAGGGCGGGAATGAGCTTGATCGGAGGGAATACATATGCCAGCTGAAAGGGCGTCTTGAGCATATGCCAGTGGGTGAAATCTCCTTGACATGAAGCATGGAAGATGAGTATTCTGAGCAGTGGCCATTAAATCCACCTGTGGGAGCCCCCACATCCTTACCAGTTGTTGGAAGATCAAACTGGATAGCTTCCACTCCGTCTCTTTCACTTGATGTCTGCTCAGGAAATCTGCAATCGTATTCTCCTTCCCAGGAACGTATAAGGCCAAGAGACCGGCTAGATTCCTCTGTGCCCAAATCATGATTGGCTTGATTTCCTTCATCAGTGCACCACTCCTGGTACCACCCTGATTGTTGATGTATGCTACTGCTGCCCTGTTGTCTATTCTCAGCTTCACCCATTGATGCTGAATGAGATATTTGAAATGTAGAAGAGCTAGAAAGGCTGCTCTTAGTTCCCTTATATTGGAAGGAAGATGTCTTGTGTGCAGGGGCCATAGTTCCTGGACAAAGTGGTCTTTCAGATGTGCACCCCAACCATCTTGACTGGCATCCGTGGTGATTATCATCCAGTCCACCTCCTTCAGAGGGAAACCTTTGGATAGGTTTTCCCAAGAAAGCCACCAGTTGAGGGACCTTTTTATATGATCCGGAATGGACATCTTCATCTCCCATTTCTGGGAGGCCGAGTCGAACTTCTGTAGGAAGTGTTCTTGTAAAGGGCGGAGGTTCCACTGAGCCCATTTCACTAGGCCAGTTGTGGAGGAAAGGGAACCTATGATCTTCATACTCTTTCTTGCTGTAGTCGTTTTTTCGATTTGAAATTCTCGAATGCGTGACCATATATTTATTTTTCTGTCGTGGGCCAGAGACACTACTGCTGACACTGTGTCGAATTTCGCTCCCAGGAACACCAGCCTTCTGGCAGGCAGAAGTTGACTCTTCTGGTAGTTGATTAACCAGCCAAAGAGTTCTAGTGTCTGGAGTACCATCATTCGATGTTTCAGTAAACCCTTGTATGTTTCAGCAACTACCAGGATATCGTCTAGGTAATGGAATACTGTTATTCCCTTCTTTCTGAGCAATGCGATAACCGTCACCAGTATCTTTGAGAAGGTCCTTGGTGCTGTACTGATTCCGAACGGTAAAGCCTGGAACTGGAAATGTTGATTGTTTACGCAGAATCTGAGGAACCAATGGTGATGAAGGGCTATCGGGACATGGAAGTAGGCGTCTTTCAGATCTACTGATATTAGCCAATCTCCTAGGTGAACTGCCGGTATGATAGAGCGAAGAGATTCCATCCTGAACTTTTTTTTTATTCTCAAGTGGATATTAAGCTGATGTAAGTCTAGAATAGGTCTCCACTTCCTCCAGGTTTCTTGACCAGGAATAGAGGGGAATAGAAACCCTGAAACTTTTGACATTCTGGAACAAGAACAATCACGCGTTGTTGTAGAAGATCTCCACTGTACTGGATCAAAGCATCTCTTTTTATCGAATCCAAGGGAACACTGGTCCTTCTGAATCTTGCTCGGGGAATGTCCATAAATTCCAGAGAGTAGCCCTCCGTAATTATAGATCTCACCCAATTGTCTGGGATCTCTGCCCAAACCCTTTGGAAATGCAAAAGTCTTCCTCCTAACAAAGGTGTTTGGGCGTAGTAACCTTCAGAACTGCTTGGAAGGACAAAAGGAAGAGGTGTTAGTCTTACCTCTGGTGGACTTGCTGGTTTGACCACTTCTCCAGTAGGTAGGTCTGTAGTATTCACGGCCTGGCCTATAAGCCTTACTATCTCTATAAGAAGGGTGTTCTCTATAAGAACGACTTTCTAGCGGAGGTCTTCTTGGACGTCTATCCTGCGGAAGCAGAACCTGCTTGACATCCAGAGCTCTTTTAATGGCATCTTCAAGGGGTTTTCCAAACAATACTTCTCCCGAAAAAGGAAGGGAACATAAGTTATGCTTTGAGGCCATATCAGCCCCCCATGATCTGAGCCATAAGGCCCGTCTGGCTGCAACTGAGAAAGCCATAACTTTAATCATATCCGTAGAGGCTTCTAAGAGCTATTCACTGGCCAGTCTGACCTCCCGTAGGGAATCTGCAATATGTTGTCTTTTGACACCCTTGTCTAAATCTTCTTCTATGTCCAGGATCCATACTCTCATTGCTCTGGACATAGCCGAAATAGAAACCGCTGGGTGACATCCAGTACCAGCTGCCAAAAAACATTTAGAAATGTCAGCATCTATTCTTTTCTCCATAGGATCTCTCAGGGAAGCATTGCAGTCTATCGGGATGATAGAACGTTTGGCCACCTTGATAACTGAGGCATCAACCTTCGGGTTGGAAGTCCAAAGTCTGGAGTCCTCCTCACGAATGGGGTATAACTTAGGCAGATGATTTTGCAGTTAAAGTCTCTTTTCTGGAGTCTTCCATTCATTACTTATGAGATCCTTAATGGACTTGTGTACCGAAAATGAAGGTTTTCTTTTACTGAGATCCCCAAAATGTTTGTCTGCTGCTGAGGTTTCTAGCACCTCATCAGGTAATTCCAGTGTTCTTCTCACCAGAGAGATCAAGCGCTCTATTGCCTTAGAGTCAAGGGGGCAGGAGTAGTCTTCATCGCTAGAAGACATATGTTCAAGGTCCAAGGAACCTGAATCCTGTCCGAAATCTTCATCTGAAGAATCGATATTCACCTGGGGATATTCACATCTGGGACGTTTGCCTTTTTGTGATTCAGCAATGCCTTCTGCCACTGCCTGCTTAATCCACGAGGCTATATCCTGGGCTGAGGTGGATGCTTGTGGATGTTGCTGGAATTCAGATTCTCCTGCAACTCTAGTAAGACATTTCTTACACAGTCTGCAGTTGTCCAAGGGTCTGGATCCACATCCAACGCAGGCTGCCAGTTTATCCCTTCTCCTGGAAGGAGATTTAGGGCCTGTCCGGTCTTGAGGGCTGAAATTACAGAAGTCAAGAGACTGTACCCTCTAGTGCACTCTTTTTATTTGGACAATGATGTGGAAAAATTACAAAAATTAATGCTCACTTATGACCGATAGTCGCTGACTTAGCTGAAGTGGGAGAGTGATCCATCCTGGAAAAACACAATTTTAAGGCTGAAAGGGAAAAAAATAAATTGTTTCTCTTTAGAGTCAAGGGCTCTAAAAAAAATTTTTTAACTGAGAAACCCCAAAGTATACAAAAGGATATCCTAAAAGGAAAAATAAAAAATAAATGAATACATGCAGAGTGAGAGGGCTTGTTTCCCAGAGAGCTAATTGCACCTCCTTGAAGGATTTGAATTTCGCGGCAAAAAAAACGCACTTTTTCCCCTTTAAATAAAAAAGATGAGCTGTTCCTTTAATCGCGCATGCGAGATTTACCGCGAGCGGCCGGGACCGCCATTTTTGTTAGTGGCAAACATAGGGCTACTCGCGTCCTCTTACCTCTGCGCATGTGTGGGCGTCCTCATCCTCGGAACTGGAAATCTGGCGCCAGAATATGCAGTTTTCACCTGTAGGGACAGGCATAGCAGCAGCTTTCAATAGGATGCTGGAGGAAACACTAACTCCTCTGGCTACCAGGGGTCCCCAGCTACCAAGAGGTGGGTTGCATGTACTTGGTCTTCCTACAGAGGGAGGCTGACATCTTAGGGAGTAATAGGCTGAAATACATAGCCAGGTGAGCATAAAAAAAAAATGTAATAAATACAAACTGTCCTGTCTGGCTAGGAGGACAGGAAAAAAATACTGAGGAACCTAGTATTCTGGGATCTCTTATACCTCAGGGATAATTGAAGTCTTTAATTGGTATTCCTGTCCTATTGGCTGGAGGGAGGAGCTACCCCCATATGTTAAATGCTGCCATGATTAGCCAGGAAATATATGTATATTTGTGCTCGGTATTTCTAATACGTAATGGAATGTAGAAGGAGAAGCAAAGTTGGAAGAGGTGTGCCGAAACAAACGTACGAGTAGGCCTGTAATAGGAGGGCCCACAAAGGTGAATTGTTAATATAGATGGGTGTAGGTGGGTGGGGACAAACCGCTTGCACAACAAAGGTAAGTAGGGGGGTAGGGTTTAAATAGGATCATTACTCCTCCCACAAATTCAGGCCAAATGGACTTCCAACTTGTGCTCGGAATTTCTAATACATAATGGAAAGTAGAAGGAGAAGCAAAGTCGGTAGAGGTGTGTCGAAACCAACGTACGAGTAGGCCTGTAATAAAAGAGGATTTAAAGAAAACATACTTTATTGCAAGTTTATACAGTGTGGGTACTGAAAGCTTGTAAGGAGCTTTTACTCTGATTGAGGTATATATGTAACTGAGCTGAGGATTACCTGTGGCCCCATCACTTAGTGATGTAGACTGGGGTGTAAGAGCTTGAAGATGCTGATGCCGCGCTTTTGCGAAAAAGAGAGACCAGCGAAGGAAGCCATGATGTAGCTCACCTTAATGGAAAGTTTAGACGTGAAGTAATGGATTAGGACTGATCGTGTGTGATTGACCTTGGAGACATAAAAGTGGAGTGACAGCATAGGAGGTATAAGTAAGATGCTTGACTTGTAGGATTAGAGAAAGAGGCAAAAATTAACATAGTTTTAACTGCAAAACGTCTTGAATCAAGCAAACTCTACTTGTGACATGGTACAATATACAAAGCCCTGGCGTGAGTGATAGAGTAGTCGTGAAACTGCGTGAAGCGTGCGTACCTGTACGAGGTGTAATTGTGTGCTTAGTCCAAGATAAGCTCATGGAGTGGTGTTATCCTGGATGGTAGGGAGTGCCTGAAAAAAAAAAAAAGACCTTAAATTGAGCGTGAAAGAGTTTCAGTGGCTGTGTAAAGCCAGACTAGAACTGAGAGGTTGCTGCCAGCCAACTCAGCCTGTGAATCAGCCACAAAATGGTTAGCGAGGATGACCGCCCTTGTTAATGATGTCGCAGGCTGCGGAATTGTCAGAGCAGCATTTAACTGCCTTGCCAGTCCAAAGATCACCCCATGTGAGGGTGGCCGCTATGATGTGGTAGATCTCTGACAAAGTAGAAGTCTCTCTAAAGGCCGGCAAGGCATCCCTAACCAGTGGTTGCCGAAAATGGCTGCGAACCCTGTTTGTGCTGCTGCGTCTGTGTGAATTGAAAGTGAGTGTTCTGAAAGTGGGGGAATGAACGAAGAGATCCTGATCCATGGCCAAAAACTACTCCAAGTGTGTAAAACTGCCCTGGCTGGATCGTCCCGAATGGTTCGGCAGGAGTTGGTATCTCGTGGAGCAAATTAAGTAGCCCAGGGACAAGAGACCTACTCTGCGGAATGATAGCCTAGTGACAGAGGGACCCCGAGTGTCGTGAAAAGGAGGCTGTGGTGGAGTGAACACTGTTAGGTGTTTGTGAACCTGTTAAAACAACAAAAAATTCATCCAGATAGTGGATGACTAATGGACACCTGAATATTTTTAGGAGTGGCCAGCAGAGGGTTTGTGCGAAGATGTTGAATACTTAGGGCTGCTCCGAGAGCCCAACGTAGGCCAGGTGCCATAGTGAAGGGTGACTAGGTAGTAGATTAAAGGCGTTGGATAAGTCTGTCTTGCTCAACCGAGCCTTACTACCTGCTGAAGTGATAGCTTGGATGGCATCGTCGATTTGCGTAGTGCAGTATGAACTCCTTAGCGGGAATGAGGGAGTTGATGCTGGGAATGGATGTAGAGTGCGGTGCGGAAGAGGTCTATGATCAGACATATAATAGGGTATTGTGAATGGCTATCTCGATGGGATTGGTACGCCAAGATGAGAAGTGTAAAGACCAGAAAGAGGCGATCGTGAAACCAGCGTATGATTGCCGTGGACAGAATGTGGTCCACCGTAAGTGGGTCAATGGATGCAGATAATAGGTTAGGGCATACGAGTGTACCTGTGGGAATGGCGATAAGGCCCGTGAGAAACCCGGCACCAGAATCTACCAGATGCCTAGCTGGGTGTAAATGCAGATAGTATTTCAGGATAACAATGTTAACCTTAGTTAGGCGTATCCTAGGTGACAGACAGGCTGTATATGTGAACTAGGTGTGGGCTCTGGAGCAGATACCCTACATGGAGTGAAATTGCATGCCAATAGTGGCTGTCTTTATGTGAGAGGCAATGACAAACTGAGGAATGGAAAGCTTTAAGTCGTGGGTCTCACTCTTTAGGACTACTGAAATGTCACCATGAATATAACCTTTGTACTGTAGGGTGTCTTGGGAAGTTAAGTAGTGATGTTAGTTTAACGTCCTTTCCATTGAGAATTTCCTTCTCCATGGAAATTAGAACAGAGTGGGCCGGTGAGACGTATGGAGTAGTGATAGTGGGTGGTGGGGGACGGGAAGGGGAACTAAGGGGTAAGCCAGACTGTCTGACCAAGATCGCCAGGGGAGGGCTTGCCGGGCTTAACGAGACACCTGGTGTGGCTATAGCCGATTCCACTTACCAGCCTGTTGATCATTTGGAGGCTGGCCGGGATAGCGACCGGGGTCTCCTGAGTGGAATCTGAGGAGTAAGCTGGCGGCCCTTGTGAACTAGAGCCGGGCCTGGGCACGTTGGCCTGAGCCGTCGTGAGCATGTGTAGTTCTGCCTTACTGGCAGTGGCTGGAGAGGGGATACCCCTGAGTCTGAGCTCTGCTGATATTTTAGGAATGGTCCAGAATCCCAGGTAACTGAGGGTAGAAGGGGTGAGGGATTCCTTTGGAGACCTAGGCCTGACTGGCGTGCTGGGTATTTCATCCAACAGCAGACCGAATATTGGGATGGATTCTTGTGACATTCTGAAAAAGGAATAATGATTTGGATAAGTAATGTGGATGAGACCTTCAGAGAACTGGCCTGCTAGCTAGTGCCGAGGCGAAGAATTTACCTAGAACCAAGTGACAGGTGAGGCCCTGCTAGTGCCAAGTGGCGGAGAGAGGCTCTAGCTAAGATTTGGGCCGAGGAAATTTTGTGGCTACTTGAACGTGGTGGCAGAGTGATGGCCTCTCGGTGACCGTAAGAGATTCAAAACGTGTGGCTGTGACTTGGGAAGCCCTAACTGTAGCTCTAAAGAAGGGCGAGCGAGGTAGCTAACTATGATTTGGTTGTGGGGCTGAACCTCCGTGTATGAGGTGGGGGTGTAGACCTTGCAGGACCGTAGTATTACTTAGGTTAGCTAAGGCCAGCGCCTAACCCTCAAAGCCAGTTCACTAGCCTGATGGGGCTTGTCTCCTTGAATGGTGTAATGGAACGTATGTATATACTTAACCTTGAGTATTGTCCTATCTTTGGTCAATGCGCAGGAGGATTTCGATATATTCTTGCTTCTGCAAGGAACGGGTCCGGTGAAGATATCCTAAGGGTAATAAAGATGCTAAAGGGCCTGCGGCGTGTCAATGTCAAATGTATGGGTATAGTGTAATCGTGAAACTGTAACATAAGAACCCGTGTACGATGAGGGACCTGAACGTTGGTCCATAAGTAGAGACAAGCCACACGGGGATCCCCTGATTGGGAAATTTACATGAAATGAAGGCGAAGTGAGGCCTTAAGGAGAACGTAAACGTAGTGAGTAAGATTTAACAATACCTGAGACTGAAATGCAGGGAACAGGTAGTCTTCTTGGTGGTTGTTGCCGTGTAACTTGGCAAAACTGCAGAAATGACACAGGTCTGAGAGAAGAAATGTAGAAACAATAGACAAGAAATGAACCGTTAAATAAGTAGTAGCAAGGTGGTGTAGGTTTGTGTGACTGATGTTTTAAACGCCGTGAGGAATCTCGGATCTGGCCCATTTGAAGTTTAGAACCCACTTTGGGAGGTGGGGAGGCTGAATGAGGCCTCGAGGGAAAAAGAGAATTGGTAAACCTTCCTACCTGATAAGGAACCAGTATATAAGGACTTTTAATCCCTTAAGGACCAAACTTCTGGAATAAAAGGGAATCATGACATGTCACACATGTCATGTGTCATTAAGGGGTTAAGGAACGGAGGTTTTAAAATCGTGCTAATGGTCTGTAATGAGCCTGGTGAAAAAGGACCGTAAGGGCTTAACCTATGAGCGGAGAGACCTTAGTTGCATAGAAGACTAGTACATCAGGGAAAGTACAATAGACTAAGTCCCAGCAGGGTTAGATAACAATGCCTGGAGGTGTATTTTATTAACGTAACTTATAAGTGAAAGTGGCCAAATTGTGAATTTAAGAAGATTACCCTGTAAAAGATAGGTGTCCCATAATTATGTGACCATGGACTGGAAATTAGTGAAACACATATTATTTAACCAGTGTGACTTTAAGAGCCATAATAAAACACATAAATTCATATAGGATAAATAATGTGAGTGCTTAGTTTAAGTGAATGGCATAACTAGGTACATTTACAACAAATTTGTGAATTTAAACACTGTAGCCTCTTGCGTTCGGTTAAACGAATGAACAGGAGAACTGTAAAGAGAAAGATCTCCTGCGTTCGGTTAAATGGAGCATACGAACTGATTAAAACGAAAGCCAATTGTATGTGTGGTCGGCTGAACGAACAAACGGATGAAATAGTCGGACGTAAGTTTGTTTAGTGCGGTCGGTAGTTAGCTTCTACGAAAATATATACGAAAGGAGTGTGTACTCTGCGGTCGGCTGTTAGCCGCACGAACGCAGAATTACACGAACAGTGTAAGAGCACGAACTGGTAAGTAATGAAGGAAGCCTGCGTTTTTAGGCCCGAACGTAGGAAATAGACGAACGCCATTTTCCACGTTAATGCTTACGTGGACGTGCTGGTCTCGTGACTGGAAACCGGGTAGCAAGTAGCGAAGTCGGGTAGAAGCCGGTGGATGGGCATGGAAGACGGAAGCAGAAGCTTCTGGCGACGGACTCAACAGTATGTTAATAAGCACGAAGATTTTAATAACAAATATACCACATAAAATAAAAGGTTATTAAAGGACCACTATAGGCACCCAGACCACTTCAGCTTAATGAGGTGGTCTGGGTGTCAGGTCCAGCTAGGATTAACCCTTTTTTTATCTAAACATAGCAGTTTCAGAGAAACTGCTAGGTTTATAAATGGGTTAATCCAGCCTCTAGTGGCTGTCTCTTGACAGCCACTAGAGGCGCTTGCGTGCTTCTCACTGTGAAAATCACAGTGAGAAGACGCCAGCGTCCATAGGAAAGCATTGTGAATGCTTTCCTATGGACTGGCTGAATGCGCGCGCAGCTCCTGCCGCGCATGCGCATTCAGCCGAAGGAGAGGAGGAGGAGAGTTCCCTGCCTGGCGCTGGAGAAAGAGGTAAGTTTAACCCCTTCCTCTCCATCCAGCCGGGCGGGAGGGGGTCCCTGAGGGTGGGGGCACCCTCAGGGCACTATAGTGGTCCTTTAAAGAAGCAATCAAGTGGAGAAAATAATCCTAAAAGTCGGAAAAAAAGGGTAAAATAGAAAAACTGGATAAGAAAAGATTAGGGTATATAAATATCTAAAATGATAAAAATTAGATTATAAAAAAATTTACAGATCGAAATCTGCATTTAAACCGTTGGGGTGGAGGGTGTCTAAATAGTATACCCATTCCATCTCTTTTTGACCAAGTTTATTAATAATATTACCACCTCTCCAGTGGTGTGTAAGTTTTGCAATACCCATAAATTTTAGGTTACTGGGATCTTTATCATGGGAAAGAAAGTGAGAGGAAACTAAATGATTTTTAAAACCAATTTCTATATTACAGCCGTGTTCTCTAATTCTTGTTTTCAACTGTCTTATTGTTCTTCCTATATATTGGAGGCCACAAGAGCACTCCAAGCACTCCCCCTGGGAGACCAATCGTGTCTGGTAATGGCTCATTAACTGAAAATGCTAGTAAGTTTTTAGAAAAACTTTTACATTCATTTGTCATCGATTTGGCTTCCTATGTCCAGGACACTAAGCAGACACTATTAATTTTGGAAAACCTGCAGGTCCCCCCATATACCCAACTGGCAAGCTTAGACGTTGTGTTCCTATATAATAACATTCCCCACAAAGTTGGTCTTACAGCAACAACTTATTATCTTAATAAATCAGCAAAATTTACTCCTTCTCAGAAAGATTTTATCTTGACATTGCTTCATATTGTGCTTACCCACAATTATTTGGTATTTAATGGGAGTTATTATTTGCAAATTAGGGGCACAGCCATGGGCACGGCATGTGCACCAAGTTATGCCAACCTCTATCTTGGGTGGTGGGAGGAGACCATTGTGAGCAAGGTTATGGCTACGAATTACGGAGAATGTATCATATATAGGGATAGATACATCGACGTGTTGATATTTTGGACAGGTTCCACTCATACTTTTCAAGATTATGTACAGATTCTCAATCAAAATGATATAGGTCTTCAACTAACCTATGTCATAAACGAACAAATGCTGGAATTTCTAGATCTCAGAATTCTTCTGAATCCCGATGGTAGAGTAGAAACTGAGTTATTCAGGAAAATAACATCAACTAATAGCCTACTCCATTGGTAGAGCCATCATCCTCACAATCTTAAGGCGGGCATTCCGTATGGCCAATATCTTCGTACTAAAAGAAATTGTTCTAGCAACGAAACTTTTCTGAGAGAGGCACAAGAACTTAGGAGACGCTTTAAGTCACTTGGATATCCTAACAAAGTCATTAAGAAAGCGTTCCAACGTGCTAGCTCAGTGGAAAGATCGATAAGTCTTAGAACATCTTGACCAAAGCAAGAAAAACCATTGATACATTGCATAGGTACGTTTGACCGATTATGGGATCCGGTCAGACAAATTTATTCTGATCATTGGCCCATGCTAACATATGATGAAGATTTGGCCAATCACATTTTCAATTTTCCCAGCATTACATCTCGTCGTCCTAGAAATCTATGTGACATATTAGTTCATAGTCACCTGGAACCTGACCCTATTCAACAAACCTGGCTCACCACAACGAAAGGCCTGTGACGTTATAAAACCATTAAAAGTCGTTGAGTGTACACAGACAAAAGCAAGTTTTCCTGTTCACCAGTTTATTAACTGTACCTCCACTAAGATTATCTATGTAATCACTTGCAGCTGTGGATTACAATATGTGGGCAAGACTTACCAGCAATTTAGGCGAAGGATCCTTCAACATATAAATACAGTAAATAATGTAAATATATCGACCCCTGTTGCTAATCATATTAGAAATGTACACAACAGTGATGTTTCAAATCTCAAATTCCATTGGAAATGATCACAATGAATTCCAGAGAAGGGAATTTCAATTTAAAACTTTTGAAGCAAGAATCCAAATGGATACATATTTTTCAAACTCTGGCCCCTAGAGGTTTAAACGAAGAGTTTAATTTCACCCCTTTCCTTCACGGTTAATGCAAGCTCTATCATCTAAACAACTATAGTTCCCCCCTTTTTAATTTCATTTGCTACATTTATTGTGTAATTATTTATTAGCATTAGAATTGTTACCAAATCGATCTATAGAGAGTCTGTTTTGTCAATCTTTATAATGTCATCCACTAAAAAGGCCTCTCATGAATATATTCCTATTATCTATAATTGATATTTTACATCATACTATCACACTTTACGATTATAGGATTTTAGGAGAGACTTGTGTGTTATTATATGTAACCTCATTATATCACGCAGTTTTAAATACATTTTTCATATATGTACAACCTATGATTGGGTAACTGACTGTCCCTTATTGGACTGTACCCTGATTTTTGTTTAGGTATATGTTTGTCACACTATTGGCATCTTTGTGATGCTATAACTAACAGTATAACAATTATGGCAATTTTTCTATTCGTTTTCTATATGGTTGTTGTAATATCGATTCGCCGTTTAGTTTACCATTTGCATTTTTTGGACCAGCGCCTTAATTACTGTCTGTGGTGTAAACGTCTTTTTGTATTGCCATGACTTTTCTAAAGTCAGGAGTTGTGTGTTCAATATTATTTATTATCTTTAATTTCATTTTTATTTTATTTTGATTTAAGTTCTCTTATGTCATAATTGAGGGTCTAATAAATAACTCTTTAATTTATCTATATATTCATATACCCATAAAAAAATGTTATGTAGACACTTTTTTATTTATTTATTTTTTCTACTTTTGTAGATTAATATAAAATATTCGTACAATTTATGATCGTGCAACTGATTGCCCTTTTGATTTTACTTTGTGTATAGCTATGCGTTCGTCACACTAAAGATGTATGTATGATACTACAATCAGCAGCATGATCATCACGGCAATTTTTCCTCTCGTTCAGCATATGGATGTTCCGATACTGCTTTGCGGTTCAGCTCACCATGTCCATTTCTGAGACCAAGCGGTTTATTTATTGTCGGCTGCTGATATGGCTTGTTGCATTATGATTTATATTATCGTTTGGGCACATGCATTCATTTATTTATAATATCACTCATTTATCAAATACACTATTTGCAACTGGGTTATCTATTACATTATTAATTTATTAAATATATGAGTTACATTTGTTTTCTTTTTACTATTAGTATTAATTTAATTTGATTTCTATTTTAGTTTATTCATACCTTAATTGAGTATTTAATAAATAATAATTGATCCACATATATATACATATATACACCAAATCTCGTTCCTATATATGCGTTCTGCTTTTGCAGATCAATTTGGTTAGCAATAAGTGAAACTTTTTAACTGCTTTTTACAGTCCATAATATACAGACCGAATATGTGGGGTCTTAGAATATAATATTATAATAATACTTTTATCAGTCTCCTCCCCCTGATATGGGATATATCACATACTTTTTCTTTTTAATACATTTCTTTCTCACCATATAACAATCTGATTGGGTGATTGAACTTTGCTCCAATCAGCTTCCCAGCCCTTCCCTTTAAAAAAAAACGGTAAAATTCATTACCCGGTTCCCCTCTGATGAGCTGATTTAGCGAAACATGCGTCAGAGGCTCTGGGGAATTGCTGTGTCTATAATACTGCTTGCAGTGATCTCTGATTTCTCTGAATATCTTTTTTTTGGTACCTCTTTTTAAATCCGTTATTATACTGATTTCAGTAGCGGGTGGGGTGGATTTTCATCTAATACTAGGGTCAATTTTTTGTGGAGTAAGGGGTGCCATCGAAGGCACAATAGGGACAGTGAGTGTGTTAATTCCTCCCCCCCCCACACACACTCTCTTTCCCTTCACCCTATCCTGCTCTACATTTGGTTAACTATAGGGATTTTCACCTTCAGCATCAGACTCTTTATCAGACATCTATCTTACAGACGCTGACAGCTACTTTTGCTACATTCTGGATACATTCCTATAGCAACTGAGATACATAATTGTTAATAGAATCAGTATTATCACTGGTGGCCACCCAGTAATTTACCATTTTTGATGCAGTATGGACCAGCCTCTGTCATTTTAATTAATATTTGTTGTGTGTATGTGTACTTAGTACTATTAGTTCTGTGTTGTAGTGGGTCTTTTTGTCTTATGAGACCTTTTAGGGATTTATACTTTTATTAAAAGTTACATTTTAATATATATATTTTTTCAGTATTCCATTATTTATATAGTATATTGTATCCTCTGCCTCTTCTTTTTCTTTTAAATGTATAAGTACCTCCTTCAATCCCCTCCTCCCTCAGTCTTTTTGTTCCTGTCCTATCCCTATAGGACATGTGTTTTATTTCCTTGGAACTATTATTTTTCTTTTATGGCTTACCTGGGGATTTGTTCCCCTGGCCCATTGGGAGTTCAGTCTCTCTCCCTTGGGAAGTCTCCAGTTACACGGCCCTGTGCAAAGGTGACCCCATGGAGAGTACCCCTTTAGTGACCGGGGGTCTGGTACTTGTTGTAACCCAAGGAGTAGCAAGCTGTTCTGCCTGGTTCCCTAATGCTACAGTGACCCTAGGGGTAGCAGTGGGCAGGTGAATATGGACCTGGACGTGTACCTTGCTAGTCTGGACTTCTCCCTGTTTCCGGCTTCCCTCTGCCTTTTCCGCCGTCCTTCTGAAGGGGTAAGTCCATGTGCTTTCTTTCATTTTCACTTGGTGTACGTTTTTTCGAACGCATGTGTTCGCCTGAAATTTGAGCTGTTCGCATGAATTTTAGCGAACATTTGTTTGTTCACATGAATGGCTCGTTCGCCTGTTCGTTCGCCAGCCATGGGGAGGGACGCCCTTTCCAGCAACTGGCAATTTTGAGAGAGGTATGCTTTTCCCCTGATTTTTCCCATTCTAAGGAGAATGAGGATGGTTCACGTCCCCCTCATACTCATAGCCCCGTTTTGGTCGCGCAGACCCTGGTTTCCTCTCCTGCACAGCCTTTGTGTAGAGCCACCTTGGAGTCTTCCGAGAGTCCCAGACCTTCTGTGTCAAGATCCTGTTCTCCACCCAGACCAGTCCTCCCTAAACCTGATGGCATGGAGGTTGAAAGGGAAAGGCTGTTGAATAAGGGCTTCTCTCATATGGTGGTAGACACCCTACTCAGGGCTAGGAAGCGTTCCACTTCTAATGCATACTATAGAATCTGGGATGTTTTCTCTTCCTGGGCTTCCTCGAAGGATGTCTCGATCCAGTGTTGTTCCACAGGGAATATCTTAGACTTTCTTCAATCCGGCCCCCACAGGGAATATCTTAGACTTTCTTCAATCCGGCCTCGAGAAGGGTCTGAGCTACAACACCTTGCAGGTTCACGCATCTGCCTTGTCGGCTTTAACTAACCACAAATGGACCTTTGATTTGGACATGGCCAGGTTTCTTAAAGCTGTACTAAAAATCAGACCTCCGATTAAAGAGAAACTCCAGTGCCAGGAAAACAATCCCCTTCAGGTCACTTACCTGAGACCCCACCGATGTCCCTCGGTGGTGGTTTCTGCTTGCCGCCGCAACTCCCAGTGATTATGTCAGCCGGTGGGCGAGACTGATCCCGCCCGCCAGCTGAGGAAACCTAATGCGCATGCGCGGCAATGTCGCACATGCGCATTAGAGCTCTCCATAGGAAAGCATTGAAAATGCTTTTCAATGCTTTCCTATGGGGAATTGAGCGACGCTGGAGGTCCTCACACAGCGTGAGGATGTCCAGCGACGCTCTAGCACAGGTTTTCTGTGCTATAATCGAGGAAGTACCCTCTAGTGGCTGTCTAGTAGACAGCCACTAGAGGTGGAGTTAACCCTGCAAGGTAATTATTGCAATTTATAAAAACCTGCAATAATTACACTTGCAGGGTTAGGAGTAGTGGGAGTTGGCACCCAGACCACTCCAATGGGCAGAAGTGGTCTAGGTGCCTACAGTGTCCCTTTAAGCCATTCGCTCCACATTGGGACTTGCCTCTGGTTCTCCAAGCTCTAAAGTCTCACCCCTTTGAACCTTTGGATTCAGTGCCTTTTCATTTCCTCTCCATTAAAACTGCCTTACTGATGGCTTTGGCCTCAGGTAGAAGGGTCTCGGAACTTCATGCTCTGTCAGTCAAGGAGCCTTTCACAGTCTTCCACAAGGACAGGTTCTTCCTTCGTACTATCCCAGGATTTCGGCCTAAGGTCACTTCCGCTTATCATATTAACGAGGAAATTGTTCTCTCAGCTTTGCATCCAGTTCCACAAGTAAATGGTGATGTCAGAGATCTTTCCTCTTTGGACTTGGTGAGATGCCTCAGAATCTACATTGACAGAACCACCCCTTGGCATTCATCTCCAGGTCTCTTTGTCCTTTATAACGGATGTAGGAAGGGCAGTCAGGCTCCTAAATCTAACATTAGCAGATGGCTTGTTTCAGCCATCATCCATACTTATCAGGCCTCGAAAGCTCCAGTCTCGCATGGACTCAAATCATTCCACAAGATCCCTTTCCTCCTCTGCCAAGGTCTCTCCTGAACTTATTTGTAGAGCTGCCACTACTTTCATCAGACATTACCAAGTGGATGTCAGAGCCGGTCATTCGGACCAATTTGCTAAAAGTGTCCTTTCTGTATGAAACCCTTAATTCCTGAAGTTTTGGTGTTTGTCACTTGGTTTGTAGTACCAATACACTTTGCATATGATATTTCGGAGTCTGTGGTTTCTTTATTTATTCTTCCCTCCCTTGGTTTTAGCTTGGGTATTACCCATCGTTGTGCTGCCATGGATATGGCCAGGAAAAGAGAAAATGTATCCATACTTACCTTAATTTTCTTTTCCTGGTCATATGCCATGGCAGCACAAAGGTCCCGCCCTGGGATATTACTAGTAGCAAGACTGAGGGAGGAGGGATAGAAGGAGGTATTTATACATTTATTTTAATTAGTTCCTGTCTAATTAGGGATAGGGAGGAGCTACCCATCATTGTGCTGCCATGGCATATGACCAGGAAAAGAAAATTACGGTAAGTATGAATACATTTTCCCTTATAATCTAAATTATTTTTTTAGATATTTATATACCCCAATCTTTTCTTATTCAGTTTTTCAATTTTACCCTTTTTTCTACGTTTAGGATTATTTTCTCCACTTGATTGTTTCTTTAATAAGATTTTATTTTATGTGGTATATTTGTTATTAAAATCTTCATGCTTATTAACATACTGTTAAATATATATGTTTTACAATTTATTTAGGACTTCTGTATTTTACTTCCTTTTTGTCATAATTCTCCTATGTGGAGTTTGTGGGACCATAGACTTCTACACTTGAAAACAGTCCTGTATGAACTACATCTACCATGAACCTTTGTACTCACAGAGAGAGAGAAAAAAAATTACTTAAAAAAAAAGTATTTTCATTTTATTACAATTTTTTTTTTATCATCATATTCCTGTCATCTCCTGGTGTATCCTGCATATCCTAGGTGGGGATAATACCACCAACGCTCTTCATACCAGAGCAGGCCATTGCTCTGCATATTGTAAAGGAGGAGACTATATTTAAAAGAAGAAAAACTACCACAACAAGAGGACATAGTCTTAAATTAGAGGGACAAAGGTTTAAAAATAATATAAGGAAGTATTACTTTACTGAGAGGGTAGTGGATGCATGGAATAGCCTTCCAGCTGAAGTGGTAGAGGTTAACACAGTGAAGGAGTTTAAGCATCCGTGAGATAGGCATAAGGCTATCCTAACTATAAGATAAGGCCAGGGACTAATGAAAGTATTTAGAAAATTGGGCAGACTAGATGGGCCGAATGGTTCTTATCTGCCGTCACATTCTATGTTTCTATGTTCTATGTTTCAATGTAAGTAGGATACCGCTTTTAAAAAAAAAAAAAAAAATTTATCCTTTACTTTGTGTAAATACATACTATACCAGAAGACCTTTTCTATTGTGTTTTCACATATATACACTGGACAGAAAGAACTACCAAAGGATAGCTTCAAATCTCCATCGACGGGGATTGTACCGTCCAGGTGCATTACAGCAGAGCTCTTAGCAGCTCTATCCATTGTGAGTTTGCATACTATATTTCTACCTCAAATAGATTAAATAACTGTTACATATTGCACAATTTTTTGTCCATTTCTGTTTCCTTCAAGGTTACAGAAACCATCCTACCTCAGTGTATGTAGATTGAACCAACTGATGTAATTATATTTTTGTTATATATTTCTGCTGTATCTTATTGCTTTTTGGGGCACGGTCTATCACCTTGCTTGTTATTTATTTTATCAGTGTGATTTAGGAAATTCTCACAGATTTACTGCTGCCCACCTACCCATCGACCTTGTATGTAGTGAGCGCTTACTCCTATCGCTGGCATTGCTGCAATACCATTAGAGCGGCTGTAAGCAATCATGATCGCTTCCACTGCTCTAATTCGCTGCGAACGTGTCAGGTACGTCCGCGGTCCTTAAGGACCATTTTTTGTCGTACAAACCCGATACGTCCAAGGTCGAAATGGGGTTAAAGGGACACTGCACATCATCAAAACAAGTAGAGTTTCTCTTAATAGAAATAATTATTTCATGATCAATCTTTTATCCCATAGTACAGTGTTACGGAATTTGCTGGTGCTATATTAATAAAATATAGGTTTGGCAAAAACAAAAGTAATACTTTGTAGCATTCTGCGTCTCAGTGCTGCCTTCCCTGTGCCATCTTCTAAAATACTTCCTCATTTATGCCAAATTGTACCTGCATACAGCCCTCTATCCCTCCCTTTTCACTTACAGTGACTAATAACACAATTGCATGTGCCATCAACAAGCAAAGTGTTGTTCTAGATCAGGTGACACCAATAAACTATTAAGTCACAATAACCCTTGTTCTGAGCAAAAATCATGCTGTACACAAAGAACACGGCTTAACAATGATGGATCCGAAGCTCCATATGAATGATTATATTGAGATAATGCGGTGGGGAATAAAAACGTCTATCTCTGCGATATATATTCCTGCATAGCGATATTAATAACCCATTCTGGTTCTCCCTCCCACACAACAATACATGGTCTGAGACACCAACAGTTATACAGTTTACTTTTTATCAACAAAACACTCTGAGAACATGGTGTTATATACTACTTTGTACCCGAGACTGTAATATTGTGCAGCCAGGCAAATTATTGTACCGCTTCACCTGCAGCGGGTTCACTTATTGAATTGAAATAATCCCTGCAATTACACTATCTCCGTATTAACGGAGACGAGCTAGGACAAGTTATACTAATTAGTGTTCTTAATGTGCTCTTGTGGTTTTACTTTTTTAGTATTAAAAGTTAAGTTTTATATTTAAAGTGGTACACACTACTTGTACCACTCACTGTCCCCCTCCCTTTTAAAGGACTTACACTCTTCAGGACACTCTACGATAATTCCTTTTCTCCTGTTTTTTTTGTCTCTTCCTGTTTAGTTGTTGGTGCAAATATTCTTGCACTAGGGGTTAACTCCCATTCAGGAGATTTTCTACTTTGGTACCCCCTTACCCTTCGATTTTTTTTTTCCAGAATAAAAATGTGTTGCACTCGCAAATGCTGCAAAATGACTGTGGCACTAAGTAACACAAAATTCACCCCTTTCATTTTAACATGAATTTATATACTATACAGCTAAGAACTGGACACAGATTGACTGTGGGGCAGAATCGGGTTAACAACTCACTCTGATCTTTTATTGGCGGAGCTAAAATGTTTTGTGAAAAATGGGTGAAGTTATGCCACAGAAATCTGCAAAACTTTTATTTTTTTCCCCTACCAAAAGATTTGAACATAGAGAAAAACACGATGAATTCAAGTTGAAAATCTATGAAATGCAAGTTGTGTTGGTGTCCAGAGTAAAGATAAAACATCCCTTCTGGGACCGAAGAATGGTGTGTATCTGTGTTTATCATAGTTTTGGATTTATTTTTTACTTTAGTAAATATATAATATGAACAAGAACCACCGATCCAGTGAAATGGAGCTTATAAAACCACAAATTATATAAAGGATTAAGGTTTCTTTAAAGACCTTTATTAGGGACTCCGAAATTTAACAAACTAAGGAACTGTGCATTGCTTTGCACAAAAGGATCCACCCAGTTATCTTCAGTCTATCCATGAACGAAGAAATAGGAGTCAAGGGTAGAAAGGCAAAAAGTCCATGTGAAAAATTTAACTTGCTCATGGTAAAATGGACAAGTTTTGGTGTAGGCTCGGGGCAAGGAATAAAGCACACAGCACGGTTTTGGGGTGTCAATTTGGAGGAGCATTTTCTTTTTAAATATACTCTTGTCCCATTGGAGGTCCAGAGATGTCAAACAACTCAAAACTTTCAGAGCATAGTAGAGTTCATAATGACAAAAGGTAATGTAGGGGAAATGTACAGGTTTAATGGGACGAAAGATACGCCTTAGATTACACCAGGAAAGCAATGTCCATTCAATAGAATAGGGTTACACGTGGAAAGGGGAATCAGACAGGGAACATATATAGAGTACGCTGGACATTATGATGGACAGATTTAAGGGTACACGTCGTTTAGGGGTCTTCCTTAAATGCCTTCTGTGTGTTGGGGAATCGCTGGGGGTTGTAGGACTCATTATCTTGGATTATTTTCTGAATATCCTGGCAGAGCTAGAAAGAAACAAACAGTGGATTAGGCAAGTCTTGAATTAAGTCGAACACCTCCATTCAGCAGATAAGGCACACATACTGTTTAGATAAATCTGTAGCACAGTCCTTTTGTGCATTAAGATATTCAAAGAATGACAACATTAGCACAGCAACAGCGTGGTCAGTTGGCATCTCAGGGTTTCATTCCTTTCTATGTATTCAGTTAGTTAAAGGGACACTATAGGCACCCAGACCACTTCAATAAACTGGGCATCTCAGAGTTTCATTCCTTTCTATGTATTCAGTTAGTTAAAGGGACACTATAGGCACCCAGACTACTTTTATTAAAGTGTTCTGTGTGCAGAGTCCCTATTGCAATTAGTGCTGCAATGTTAAATATTGCAGTTTCAGCTTTGTATTCCTGGCACGTATCGTATCCCTTTAATATTCCATTGTGGGTAATAAAAAACAAACAAATTAATAAGTATTTTCTCTATTTGATGGAGGAAAAAAAACAACAACTATTTTCTAGAGTGCAATTTTGTAAGACAACCATAAGCAATCAGTAAGTTCTGAAGGAAGCTGTAGAAAGTTGGAGCTATGGGTGGGTGTAATGATTAATTACATGTATGTCACGGACTCTGGGTGTCTGAACAATACCTGCACAAATCAGAGACTGTTTAAATAACACGACATTAGAGATGAAACCACATTATATACCCATAATGTAGGAGACTGAACAGAAATAGGATTCTTTTAGGCAAACAATTAGAGAGGGGATTTTTTTGTGTTTTTTTTTTGGGGAAGATGGGAAACTTTTTTGTTACTTGTCCTTCCTTACCTGCTCTCTGTACCTTCCCTGCACCTCACTGTTATCCAGCTCTCTCCGCAGACTCTCATTGCTGCTTTCTGGCTTGGCTCCTGTAGATCTCATTGCTCGAGTCACTGCCTCAGAGAGGGAGAGATGGGGACCCTCACCTTGCATTGTCTGAGATACAGATAGGAGGCATGAGATTAATCTAGACAGCAGGATTCATTAATAGGCATACCTACAATTGTATACTAGAAAACACAATGCAGGATTCAATACCAGGCATCCATACACAAGTCTATTAGAAAACAAGAAAGCAGGACTCAATTCCAGACATTCATACACTAAAAAACACAAGGCGGTAGAATAAAATACCAGGCATTCATACATTAAAACCACAAGGAGGTAGAATAAAATACCAGGCATTCATACACTAAAAACCACAAGGCGGTAGAATAAAATACCAGGCATTCATACACTAAAACCACAAGGCGGTAGAATAAAATACCAGGCATTCATACACTAAAAAACACTAGGTGGTAGAATAAAATACCAGGCATTCATACACTAAAAAACACTAGGTGGTAGAATAAAATACCAGGCATTCATACACTAAAAAACACAAGGCGGTAGAATAAAATACCAGGCATTCATACACTAAAACCACAAGGAGTTAAAATACCAGGCATTCATACACTAAAAAACACAAGGCGGTAGAATAAAATACCAGGCATTCATACACTAAAAAACACAAGGCGACAGAATAAAATACCAGACATTGATCCACTAAAAACCCAAAGGCGACAGAATAAAATACCAGGCATTCATACAATAAAAACACAAGACGACAAAATAAAATACCAGGCATTCATTCATACACTTGTACACTAGTAGGAAATTAGGATTAACTAGTCACACAACCATAAATCAACCCTAAACACCAGAACGCAGTCTGCCATGGTAGCATATGGTACACAAAGGAAATACAGTACTTTGCGACGTTTTGCAGGCATCCCACTAAGGTAGGCATCGCTTAATGGCGGCTGCTGCTTCAGCTTCCTTTGAGTCTGTAAGTCCTGTCTGATGACTGGAACCCATTCCTGCGGACAGACAGTGTCACAATATGTTTGGGCGTGTGCGATTTGTACAGAGGAATCCGTAATTACATAAAAAAAGGCATGACCTAAACTACACACAAAACAGGAAAACAAACATGACATTGTGCCACACTAATAGCAAATGCATTACTTTCAATGTTCTTGCGGGTTTTGGGTTTTTTTGGGGTGGGGTGCGGGTGTTACTTTCTTAGATGTTACTGTTACGCTAAATGTAATGATTGGCAGATAAAGAAGTTATTTTATTTTGGATTGTTGAGTTACCATGTAAGCTTGGATTTAGCCGAGTGGTCTTTCATTGTAGGTGGGACGCATTTGTATATTAAAACTATACTCCTCAGGCACTCTTCATTAATTCATTCTTTAAACTGTCCAGCTTAGTTTACCAGAACAACTACAACTTAATGTAGTGGTTCTGGTATCTATAGCATGACAATCCAGGCTTTTACATGTAACACTGCAACGAACACCACCTCTTGTGGAAGTCACTCAGACGCCAACTATAAGTGCTTCCTGCACTGGCGTTCTAAATGCTTCCCATGGAGATGCTTTGATTCAATGCTGCTATATGAGGAGCGCTAAACGTTCCCCATGGAGATGCAATGATTCAATGCTGCTATATGAGGAGCGCTAAACGTTCCCCATGGAGATGCAGTGATTCAATGCTGCTATATGAGGAGCGCTAAACGTTCCCCATGGAGATGCAGTGATTCAATGCTGCTATATGAGGAGCGCTAAACATTCCCCATGGAGATGCTTTAATTCAATGCTGCTATATGAGGAGCGCTAAACGTTCCCCGTGGAGATGCAATGATTCAATGCTGCTATATGAGGAGCGTTAAACGTTCCCCATGGAGATGCTTTAATTCAATGCTGCTATATGAGGAGCGCTAAACGTTCCCCATGGAGATGCAATGATTCAATGCTGCTATATGAGGAGCGCTAAACGTTCCCCATGGAGATGCTTTGATTCAATGCTGCTATATGAGGAGATGCTAAACGTTCCCCATGGAGATGCTTTAATTCAATGCTGCTATATGAGGAGACGCTAAACGTTCCTCATGGAGATGCTTTAATTCAATGCCGCTATATGAGGAGCGCTAAACGTTCCCCATGGAGATGCTTTAATTCAATGCTGCTATATGAGGAGACGCTAAACGTTCCCCATGGAGATGCTTTGATACAATGCTACTATATGAGGGAAATGTACTGGGTTTTCCAATTGAAAACTCTTGCTCCAGAAGGACTTAACGCCGAATTCGACCTTTTTAACTTTTTATAACAACTATTTTTATTATTTTCTTTCACCATTAAATACTTTTCAATACTTCAGTCATTTTAATATTTCTACTTTTCCTTTTTGATTTACATGTCCGACTACTTATGTATTTCCTTCCAATTAGCCCTTTATTCACCCTCCTTCTATGTATTAACACATCTTCTATTCATTTAAATCTCTTATTTTCCATTCTTTCCATTTTATTTCTTTTCCACATAGTATGCTTTGCATATCCATACATCTCTTTGTTTTATATCTCTATTTTCTTCTCTTCTTTTCTTTTTTCCCCCTTTATATTTATTTTTATTCACTTTTATATACATTTTCTCCTATATTGTTTATACATTTTATTAGTCTCTTTTAGTTTTTTATTTCCCCTTCTTCTTTTTCTGCAGTCATACTTCAACTTTTCCTGCTGATATCTAGATTCTCTTTATACATATTCTCTGTTTTTACACCACGTTTTTTTTTTTCTTTATTTTCTCCTAATCTGGGTTGTGCCCCGTTAGGCACTACATTTCCCAGGGTGTTCGGCGCCTAGACACGTGATCGCGTCGGCGATCACGTGCCTCATACATACACCTGCCGGCACAGGACGGAGACGTGCCTTCTGTAGCCGACCTCCGTCCTGCTACTACATTCCCCATAAGCCTCCTCTCCACCACGTGACCGCGTAGGGTCACGCGTCATTCCTCATTAACCCTATTCCCAACCACGTGACCGCGAGTGATCGCGATCACGTGCTCCTCACCCTCCTTCCTCTTTCCGGTCTCCCTGTACGCTCAATAGAAAACTATATTTCCCAACAAGCATTGGGATACACCATGTGATCGCGGTAGCTCGCGATCACATGACAATCTATTCTATCTTCCAGTACTACCATAAACACTCGTTTTTGAAAAATTTATAAAGTTTTGAGTTGTACTTTTAATCATATATCCATGTTCTTATTATATTTATGTTTTTTAATATTTTTATTATATTCTCATTGTAATGATGACGTCATTTTGGCGCCAAAATTCAAATAACCATGTATCCCCTAAGTTTATATAAACTTCTATGTACCAGGTTAACACCCATTATTGCCAATTGATAAAGCCCTGTGTGGCGAAACGCGTTTTGGCTATTGCTATATATTTTTACTGTATTAATAAAGGAATATTGGCCTTTTTACTATTTACTTGCCATATACCTTTTATTTCATTTTTATCTATTTATTTTTTAACCTGGTTACACGTTACTTTGGAGCAGACCATCGTTCAAAGAATCCTAAGTGGGGATTGTACCACCTACGCCATTAAACTGAGCAGTATACCCTGCTCAGATAAATGTAAGTACGCCTTTTACTTCTCTGACTTACTTGTTATTATACAGTGAGCACTATATTTGGTTTCTACCTCTCTTTTCATATCGAGGAATCATTCACACCTATATCCCGACAGTGGGGGGTCAACGCCACTGAATGCCAACTACACTAGAGCGAGTACACGCTCTTGGATAGGTGAGTGAAATACCTCCCTTACTTCTTATTTTATCAATTCCATCACAGAATTACACTATTGGAGTTCTCTTTTTCTTCTACTTATATGTTCGACATTGAGTCAAGATTCCCCCAGCTATAGAAGATCTAAACTTCCCATTGATTTCATCATCAAGCCTGCATTATTCTATTGGAACTTACAAGAATTTTACTATACATTGGAACTTACAAATATTTTACCATATATCGGGACTCTTATGTACATTTTTATCTTTTATTCTCTGTTTGCCTTTTTTATATGTGAGTAAACGTATATATATATATTTATATAATTTTTCTATTATTTATGTATTTATTTATATTTATATTTATCCTTTCACTTTTTGTATAGCGCGACCTATCATTGTGTTTTTTGCTTTGATACAATGCTGCTATATGAAGAGACGCTAAACGTTCCCCATGGTGATGCTTTAATTTAATGCTGCTATATGAGGAGCGCTAAACGTTCCCCCTGGAGATGCTTTAATTCAATGCTGCTATATGAGGAGACGCTTTGATACAATGCTGCTATATGAAGAGACGCTAAACGTTCCCCATGGTGATGCTTTAATTTAATGCTGCTATATGAGGAGCGCTAAATGTTCCCCCTGGAGATGCTTTCATTCAATGCTGCTATATGAGGAGACGCTAAACGTTCCCCATGGAGATGCTTTGATTCAATGCTGCTATATGAGGAGACGCTAAACGTTCCCCATGGAGATGCTTTGATTCAATGCTGCTATATGAGGAGACGCTAAACGTTCCCCATGGAGATGCTTTGATTCAATGCTGCTATATGAGGAGACGCTTTGATACAATGCTGCTATATGAGGAGACGCTAAATGTTCCCCATGGAGATGCTTTAATTCAATGCTGCTATATGAGGAGACGCTAAACGTTCCCCATGGAGATGCTTTAATTCAATGCTTCTATATAAGGAGATGCTGAGAGTGTGGAGACACTGAACGTTCCCCATAGAGATGCTTTGATTCAATGCTTCTATATAAGGAGATGCTGAGAGTGTGGAGACGCTTTGATTCTATGCTTCTATAGGAGGAGATGCCGTGTTTGTGGAGACGCTAAACATTCCCCATGGAGATGCAATGAGTCAATGCTTCTATATGAGGAGATGCTCCCCATAGAGATGTTTTAATTCAGTGCATCTGGAGATGCTAATTGGCACAGCATTGTGCCGCACATGCGCAATAGCCTTCCAATTTTTTCCTATGGGAAATCATTGGATTGGCTGAGATCATCAGGAGGCAGAGGGGAAAAAGGGGGAGTGTAAACACTTTCTCTGGCAGGAGGGCTGGGAACCTAAATTTTCAAGCTCTGTGCAAGCTTGCATACAACAATTATTTTTAAAATAAATTGCACATAAAGCCATACATTTCACATAGATCCAAAAATGTGGGGATACCAATCAATTCATTTATTGCAAATAACTTGTCAAAATACAGATAAAGGCAGTTATAACGGTTCACTATACTGTTCTATACTTCTGGAAGAAGTCGCAAAATGCACCGCTATTTGAAAGCAATGTTATGCCAGCGGAAGAGTCCCTTTAACACATTGTGATAAAAGTGGCACTTACTGGGGGTACAGCTGCTGCCCATGGCTCAGTTCCAGCTTCTTCCTGGGCAGTGCGCTCAGAATCAGGGCATAGAATAGGTGCTGAACTTTGAGGAGGTAGAAACAGGACCTCCTCTACAGTGGTGGCAGGCACTGGAGAGGGAGCACCAGTCTGAAGAAAAGAGGCAAAGACGAGTCATGAATGGAAAAAAGATAACGAAAATTAAGTGGAGAAGTGACAAGAAATAACAGGAAGGAAAGATGGGGCTGGCAGAGAGGAATCAAACCGGTAAAGATGTGCGTAAACGGGGTGGCTACATGGGAAGGAAAGATGAGATGGGGCAGGACGAGGACAAGAGACTGGTGGGAAAAAATAGAGCAGAGATAAGAGTAACTATCAGAGTGGTAGGAGAGATGGGGAAGAAAGAGTAGGAGTGATTGGAGGAAAGAGGAGACAGATAAAAAAAACAAAAAAAAAAAAAAACACGAGAGGAGAGATGTGGGATAGGGTCGCTTGATTTTTATTCCCTGTCTGTTTTGTTCTGATCCAGTTCCTAAATAGCCCAGACTGCTGTGTTGTATCCTGAAGTTATTTACATACACTTGTTCCGGATTCTTGGTTTCCATTAGTAACATACCATCTTACTCTGAAGCCTGGAGACACTCAGGATCCCTACCTACTTTAAAGTATCTTTGCCTTGCTTCCTCATTGCCCAATGCCAGAATGACCAATAATATGGAATACATTCCAGGTTCGTGCTTTTTAGCATCTATTTATTCTGCAGACCTGGCTGCTACAAGCTGAGAAACAGCGATAGGTGTGGAATGTGTACTCTGCTCAAAAACATGCATCTCATTCTCCCGTGTCTCCTCTATGCGAGAGCAGTAACAGAGGAATGTGACAAGACATCGAAAATACTAGAAATTGTGTAAATATATATCAGGGACTAATGATATACAATACACCCGAAGACACAAGTTCTTCCATTTACCTGTGAATCGGCTGGTGTGGTCTCCATGGGCTGCTCTTGGGAAGAGGACCCGGAAACCTGAGACAAAAAGATTGGGAAGAAAAACAGGAGAAACATTACACCAATGTCTCTTCCTTCCACAAAAAAAAAAATAATCTACATAATGCCCAGGATTTAAGAGATAATAGCACAAAGCTAAAGTCTTCCTTAATGGGCCAGGCTTGGCAACATGTGTCTTAAAGATGTATGGAAGTCTATAAGACAGCTTCATCCCACAGACCATCATCGATGGTCATAACGGGACCTCAGGTCCACAAGAAAACAGGTTTCGTGTTTATAGTTCAGTTCTTGCTTCCCATCTGTTCCACTAACCTGAGGAGGATCCCCCACTCTTCGGACATGTCTTTGCACTTCCGCTTCAGTTACTGGCATTTGTCCCAGCAGTTCTTGGAGTCGGAGAGATAGAACAGATGTCATCCATGACACCAGTGCAGGAGAAAGGTCCAGAGGAAGTCGTCTCTGTGACACAGAGAAAAGGAAATAGAACAGTGAGTAATACAGAGATTGGAAAGGATGGAGTGCGGGAAATGAAACATCGGATATTGCTTACAATTCTTTCATTGATGACAGATGTTAGAGCGTTCTGGTCTCCACGCAGACAATATAAATTAAGAGCAAGCCATTCAAAAAGTGACTGGTTACACATCTCCAACAGACGCTGTCCAAAAGTGGAGTCTGAAAAGAAGAGGAGTCATTAAAGAAAAGTGAAGTCAGTCACCAGAACACAAACTGATTTTTTTTTTTCCTGCAGAGTAATGGCTGCCCCAGCTACAGGGAGAAGGCGTTAGGAGTTTGTCCCTCGTCTTGCAGGTTGACACAGACAGAAATAACTACAAGTTTGCCCTTCCCTCCTGCAAAAAGCAGATTATAGGAGTCTGTCCCTTCTGCCCAGACAGAAGCAGTTCTAAATCTGTGTCTCTGCCTTCAAGGTGACATAAGGGAGTTGCCAGCTGCCAGAGACACAAGATGTACTGTACCTGCACAATGAAGGATGTGTGTGGTGATCCGGACAAATTGCTCTTGCAAAAATTCAAGGTTTGTTCTAGTGATGTCTACATCATCCCGGACAGAAACAGGGGCCTGTGGAATACACAATATTATAAGTAACAGATATGGAGGGGAGGGGAGAGAAGAAGGTCATCTAGCGAAACTTACAAAGCTCTCCCGTATGTATGCTTCCAAGCCGTTAATAAGATTTCGTGACGCCATCTGAAAACAACAAAACATTGCATTTGGACACATACCATCAAAGATCTTTACTTTATAGGAAAGCATGAAATCATCCCAGAATTCGTCAACTATTTTACCAGTTCCCAAACATAGATATCTGAACCTGGAACCTCATCTCAAAATCAGAGGACTGTGTTACCACCAATACTGTCTTTTAAGTGGTCAAGGCACCAACACAGGTCTCATGCACACCATAAGTGATAAGATAAGTGCATGTTAGAAAAACACAAGAGAGAGATAGAGGAGAGAAGTATCTCAGTATGGGATCCACACAGTGAATATTGTAAATGAAAGAACTCATAATTCCAGAAGAAACTGAGAACTAAAAGTTGTGAATACAATGTACCAAGCAGCCTTGATATAAACTTCAAAAATGTTGGCTAAACATAATGATTCTAACTCTCCAATATGATGGAGATGTGGGGATGACATAGGAACTTATCTACACATATGGTGGGCCTATAATAAAATAGCTAATACATGGAACACAGGTTTAGTCAAATGTCAGATTGCTCTTGACTCCATATCCTGTGAAGGCTACTACATTTAGATTTGAACTCCCTACTATTGAAGGATAGATATCTGGCCATTCCATTTTGTTTTAGCTATGAACGTGGTCGTTGCTGGAAAATGGAAAGTGGCAGGTAATATTCACTGGATCGAAAATGCAAGATCAAGTGAATCATCAACGCTTGATGGAAAAAAAGCTTTTACTTCACTTACCATAGCTTTATATATGGGGTCAATGGCTGCAGAAATATCCCTATTACTGAGTAATGTTTAATTAGAATAATAATCTTATCTTCTGTGTAATCATTTTTCTTTTAAACATTTTCTGCATGGCCCGACATCATATGATCATTTATGTTAATGTTTTGTTGTTTTTCTTCCTATGTAAATACATTACATTTTCAAACAGTCACTGTACAAGGATATACTCTGCAGGGTGGGAGGTGCCACATACCTGTGTATTGCGCGGGGTGGGAGGTGCCACATACCTGTGTATTGCGTGGGGTGGGAGGTGCCACATACCTGTGTATTGCGCGGGGTGGGAGGTGCCACATACCTGTGTATTGCGCGGGCTTTAGGGGGCCCCACATACCTGTGTATTGCGCTGGATTGGAGGTGCCACATACCTGTGTATTGCGCGGGCTTTAGGGGGCCCCACATACCTGTGTATTGCGCTGGGTGGGAGGTGCCACATACCTGTGTACTGCGTGGGCTTTGGGGGGCCCCACATACCTGTGTATTGCGCGGTGTGGGAGGTGCGCCACATACCAGTGTATTGCGTGGGCTTTGGGGGCCCCACATACCTGTAAATTGTGCGGGGTGGGAGGTGCCACATACCTGTGTATTGCGTGTGGTGGGAGGTGCCACATACCTGTGTATTGCGCAGGGTTTGGGGGGGCCCCACATACCTGTATATTGTGTGGGGTGGGGTCGGCCTGATGCAGGTATTGCTGGAGAAAGAAGGAGCGGAGCTGAGGTTGAAGACTCTGTAAGGGCTCAGACTGACCATGTAATAACATCACCATATCTACCAGTGAGAAGTGGTGACAGATCAGTGACAGGAGATCTCCAAAGAATCCTGGGAGAAAGAACAAGAATGACACACGTTAATAACCCTAAATTAACAGACAGAAAACTGTGGCAGCTGCTGAACTACAAGTCCCATGACTCACAGCAAGAAGTGAGAAAGGACTTGTAGGACAGTTGGAGTGACCCAATTTTAACCTGTCCAGAAAAAAAGGTCACATAATCTTCAGCTAAAGGGTTTAGATCAAGGATAAAAGACATACTGTATAACAATTATAAAGAAATAGATTGAGATAGAAGAAACACCAAAGTGAGTGAGAAGATGTGCGCCTTACCCACTGGCCCCTCTGCATCTGGCTGGAAGATATTATGAGGACCACTGAGGCGCTGGATAAATGCTGCAATACTTTCTGTTCCTGTTTGATCAGCTGCGCTCAGGGATCCAAGCATGGTAGAGAGGACACCTTGGACCACACTGGTAAAGAACTCTGGAGTAAGGGCGTCAGCAGTGGCGCCAGCGGCTTGTGGTGGTGGTGGTGCAGTGGGAGCAGGCGAGGAAGTAGAAGGAGGTGGCTGAGTGAAGGACTGAGGTGCTGATGTGGCCACAGGGATAGTTTGTGCAGCCTTAAACAGACAGGGAAAATATAGGAACAGTGTTAGTCTGTGCTGGTAAAAGCATCTGGTTTGGTTTAGAATCACAAAGGATTATTTTATAGATCTGCCCAGACATGTTTGGGAATACCAGAAATGGCATATTTTTCAAGGAACTCTAACAAATTTTAAATGTAAAAAAAAAAATAATAAAAAAAAATGAAAATATGGACGGGTTTTAACTGCCGAGCTGATCAGATGCATCTTGAGAAAGCTCAGAGAGAAACATGTATTATACACACACACTTTAATCGACTTATTTGCCACACAATTGATCACTCATTGACAGTAGACAAACTGCACTCTTGTGGGATCCAGCATAAGCAAGTTTGAATAAACTCTGACGTTTGGCAGTTCTTGAACGCGATAGGTCTTGGTGATAGGAAGGCTCTTTCCCCACCCCCAACAGAGGGGGTTATCCTGGCACTTACTGCTGGTGTTGCGCCTGCCAGTACATTTATCCGAAGATGCCATGGGACCGGCATCCCTTCCAAAATTGACTCCAGTTGCCAGCCATCTCCCATTCTGACCAGCTTGGAAAAGTGTTTTTTCAGACTTCCGGGCCAAGTTCCATCACCAATTGCACTCCCTCACACAACAGGTTCTTACCCCTCCTGTGAATTCAGCACCAGAGGTTCCTTCTAAGTACATAAAAAGGCCTATCCACACAAGGATGAGAGTGCTTATTTATACATGACCCCGGAGACCATTGCTCCTTCTGCCAGTGAGATTGGAGCTACCCTAAGCTCAGAGGACATGGCTTCATAACTACCTGGCGATCTTCTGGTTACTTCTGTGCAGCAGTTGCCACCACATTTTGTGAGTCTCTCCCAACATCCCTGGTTTGGACAGATATTTTACACCAGGGCCTATGGCCATTAGGCTTCTTAAAGGACCACTATAGTGCCAGGAAAACATACTCGTTTTCCTGGCACTATAGTGCCCTGAGGGTGCCCCCACCCTCAGGGACCCCCTCCCGCCCGGCTCTGGAAGGGGAAAGGGGTTAAAACTTACCTTTTTCCAGCGCTGGGCGGAGAGCTCTCCTCCTCCTCTTCTCCTCCTCCTGGGCTGAATGCGCACGCGCGGCAAGAGCTTCGCATTCAGCCCGTCGCATAGGAAAGCATTTACAATGCTTTCCTATGGACGCTTGCGTGCTCTCACTGTGAAAATCACAGTGAGAAGCACACAAGCGCCTCTAGTGGCTGTCAATGAGACAGCCACTAGAGGTTTAGGGGGAAGGCTTAACCCATTCATAAAATAGCAGTTTCTCTGAAACTGCTATGTTTATAAAAAAATGGGTTAACCCTAGAAGGATCTGGCACCCAGACCACTTCATTAAGCTGAAGTGGTCTGGGTGCCTAGAGTGGTCCTTTAATACTGTTCTGCCTTTGTAGGTAATCGGTTAAACACAGATCTGTGCTCAGGACTGTATGTCCCTCATCCCGCTGCCTGAACCCGTTTTAATTGGGCCACATAACTGCAGCCAAGTTACTTAGAATTGCTTACACTTCAAGTTTTAATTCGTATTTTAGGCTCTAAGCCTAGCAATCAATCGTCTATTTTCTTATTATTTAAAAAATGTGCAGCTTACTCAGTGTATAATATTATGCTATTATGATCAATTTGCATATGATTATACTATTTTAGTTTTAATTTAAATTTATACGTAGGTTATCTGCTGGAGATTGCTTTCTTTACTGATGAATACCTTGCAAGCTTACAATATCTCATGTATCTATGTATGTCAAAAATACATTAAAATAAAAAACATGAAATTAAATGTGTAAACAAGAATTTAAAAAAAAGGACAGCTAAAGAAGGACTATTCTAAAGGTGAAAAGAGATTCACGATTATAGCTGCAAAACTAATTAAACCCTCCCCCATGCCTTTTACAATGCTTTGACTTCACTGGGGATCCTGCGCCCCACTGCCACTAATGCTCCTGGAGTGTCAGAAGCTCCTGCTATGGAGCTTGTGTCAGCTCTCTTGAGTAGCCCTATAGTACAGGACCAGCTCATGGTTAGAACATTTAACATATTTTAAATTCCAGAACCGAACTTGGAAGTACGCTGTTCACATTTTATTGTGTATATCTTATGTTTTTAAAGGTGGAATTTTGTGATTGATTTCACGAGGGTGACTAGCTGCACCTTAATTACTTGTGTGTGTTACACAAAGCACCATTTGATTTTTAGAGTTTACATACCTGTAGTATGTCTGTAACACCCTGCAGAAAGGCTGGCATTCCTGGAACGGCCACAGTAATACTTGGAGAACCCATTGCGATGTTTGCCATTCCAGAGCTAGCAGTGCCCAGCAAGGAACCAAACAGCTGAGAAAACTGCTGGTCGGGTCCAGGGGGAGGATGTGGAGAGGGACCGGTTGAAGCAGAGGGAGTGCTGGGAAATGAAGAGGTAGTTGTGGTGGTGGGAGCAGTGAAAGTTGATGAGAAAGAAGAAGATGAAGTGGAAGAAGAAGATGATGATGAAGAAGACGATGAAGTAGTAGTAGTTGTTGGTGTTGAGGTGGAAGTTGTGCTGCTGCCCTGAGCTGTGGAGAAAGGGGGAGGGGGAGAGCATGAGAAAAGATTGTTATAGAGTAAGGAAGAATCCCAGAATGATAGACCAATACATTCACGGAACAAAAAAAGATGAAAAATGCAAGAAAGAGTGGGAAAACAATAAAGAGGAGAAAAAAACTTAAGAAAAGACTAAAGAGAAAATACAAACAAAACGAGAACATACAATATACTCACCAACAACAACTGGATGCATGAGAAGTTGGCCAACTAAGCCACTGATCATCTGGGCCAAGGAGGCATTACCTGCTGGACCAGGCTGTGGGAGAAAATGTGTTAGCCACAGATGGAGGGTGATTTTTTATTTTATAAATACAACTACATCGGAAACAGTTACCAAAGACTCAACAGTGCAGCCGGTTTAAATACTAACTAGGGTTACAGAATTAAATGGACCCCTCCTGTCCTAATAGGAGCAAAGATTCTAGAGAGCATTGAATTCATTGAAAAATTTTAAAAAATAAACAGATAAAAAAAAATATTGTGGATTCTCACCATTGCTCCTGGAGTGGGTCCAGCAGTCCCTGTAGGAGGAACAGTTACACCAGGACGTGGAGGATGAAGGGGGGCTACAGGCCTTGTGAATACAAAGCGAGGGGGCTGTGCCTGAAAGCCAGGAATCTGTTGTCCTAAAAACAGGTAAAAGAACAGTAAGAGTGCAGACTTTATTTTCATATTTGTTTAGTACAATGCAATGCTTTCTTGAGCAGCCCAGAAGACCCTCTTGTATGAAATGCAATTTACCTGAAGCTGCAGCCATAGCTTGCTGGGTAATCTGGTGTGAAATTGCCTGCATGAACTCAGGGGGGAGCCCTGGCATGTGGATGTGTGTACCACCACCTATGTGACAGAAGAGGAATTGGAGAAGTGTCAGTGCAGTCTATCATTGGTTCTCAACAGTGTGAAATCATTGTAAAAGTGACCAGTTCTCATCATTGTCCTGCTGCAGGAACCCCAAACCTGATATAATCCCTCTATTTCCAAATCCACAAACCTTATTGAATCCCTATATCAATTAATGCTCTATTACAGAACCTCTAAACCTTATTGAATCCCTATACCAATTAATTCTCTATTACTGAACCTCCAAACCTTATTTCTTCCCTATACCAATTAATTCTGTTACTGAATTTGCAAACCTTATTTAATCCCTACACCAATTAATTCTTTATTACCGAGCCTCCGAACCTTATATCTTCCCTGTACCAATCACTGCTCTAATTACAGAGACCCCCATAGGCTGTCTTATGCATTAGACTGTAAAATCCCCCATCCTGTTTTCAGTATGACTTAATTATAGGACACCCTAAATCTGGCCAGTAGTTATTACTTCCCCATTACACGACTCTCACACTATATCTCCTAGGCCTGCTACGACCCTGTATCGGTTCTATAATGGATATTACAGACCCTCTACCCGGTATTAGTATTACTGTAGAACTATCGTGTTACCTTTACCATTCATTTGTCCTATTACAGGGCAATCACCCAGGTATTTGGCTCTATTGCTAAATAAAGGAGAGGTCTCCAACCCTTTTACTACCACAGCTAATACAGGATTTTGCGTAGGCTTATTGTCCCAAGAACGAATTATAGGGTCTCACCGTGCCCTGCAGTAGGAGGCGGAATGTTCGAAGGGCCACCAGATCCTGAATCTTCAAGTAAGAGAGAGAACAAAGCCTCAGTAATGCAGAAATGTCAGCAGTGGTAAAGCTGCAATGAAGGCCGAACATTTACCTTGGATGTTCATGTGCATCATCATTACGGGCTCCACGGTCTGGTGCGTAATACGAATCACGCGGGGTTGTGGTGGGGGGGCAGAGGCAGGAGGAGCTTGGGGAGGGGCTGGCTCCCCAGTGGGAGGTGGCTGACTCTCAGTTGACACTCTTGCTGGGTCAGAGGCACTCGGTGGGGCAGTAGGAACGGAGGTTCCTTCTGCAGAGGTCTGACCCGCGTGTGCACCATTCCCAGTCATTGTGACGGTTGTTCCAACGTTAATCTAATAAGAACAAAACAGGTTCAGAAGGAAATTAAAACTTAAATGTACAGGAAATTCTGAAGATGGCACAAGTAAAGAGAAAAGAATGCCTCCCCTTTACCTGTATGGGTATGGCTGCCTGCTGCAGTAACATGGGCCCTGTATAATGAGACATTGGTCGTACCACATGTAAATGACGGGGGGAGACAGATGACAAATTACAGCGCAGGTCAGATAAAGCAACCAGAGCATTTCCTAGGAGACGCAAGGACTCCCCAACAAGGTTGATAACACGCTGAGATTGTTCACGGTCCTCCTAGTGGGCAATAAAATAGCAAAAATTAACTTTTTAAGAGGGTTTCTTTTAGATGTTGTTTAATCACAAATAATTTACTCTGCACCTGTCATGACAGACAACTTTTGTTAACATGATAGAGTGGTTGAAGTAATCTATACATTGAGTTAGTAGAATTGCGGAAACATGAATACATTTTTCACCAGAAGCCCCTCTTCATCCTCCACGTCCTATCAGCCTGGGGCAGAAGAGAAGCAGGTAGAGCCTGAGGCAGTAGCCACTTCAGTAAGGATAAGTGAGGAAATGCTAAAGTGTCCGTTTTAGAGAAGAGACAGTCCGGCTTTAACTAAAACAGTTTGCTAAAGAAGGTGCTGGATGAATTAAAAAATTTCTATGACCATATATAGAGTGCAGCGCAGTGACCGCAGTCGTATTTCCTATGAATGCACAGCAACATTGGGGTCCGACTACAGAAAGTAGGTCTTAATGATTATAAAATAAATAAATGTCATATGGACCAAAGATGGAGACCCCGAATTAGCATCCCCCAAGACACTTCTGCATTCAATAGAAAATGAAGGCAGGATTTTATTTTCAATTTAAAACCTTGCATTTTCAGGAGAGTGAACTAGGTGCTCGACATGTCATGTTTAAACACTTTTAATTGAAATACATTAGCAGATACCCGAGACACATGTGTATTATATGTCTGTTTTGGCATGAATGGTGTCATTTTATTTTAATGTCACCTGAAAAAGTCCTGGTTTATTGCATAATCCCATTAGAAAGTATATTTCACATATGCTATAAACATGTAAAAAAAACAGCTTCTTTAAGTACACTTTGTATATATATATATATATATATATATATATATATATACACATACACACACACACACACACACACACACACACATATATACACGTAAGCTCCTTGAAAAAGGGGAAAGAATTAAAGGAACACTATAGTCACCTAAATTACTTTAGCTAAATAAAGCAGTTTTAGTGTACTTTGTTTCTGTTTATGCAGCCCTAGCCACACCTCCCCTGGCTATGATTGACAGAGCCTGCATGGAAAAAAAACAAAAAACTGGTTTCACTTTCAAACAGATGTAATTTACCTTAAATAATTGTATCTCAATCTCTAAATTGAACTTTAATCACATACAGGAGGCTCTTGCAGGGTCTAGCAAGCTATTAACATAGCAGGGGATAAGAAAATCTTAATTAAACAGAACCTGCAATAAAGAAAGCCTAAATAGGGCTCTCTTTACAGGAAGTGTTTATGGAAGGCTGTGCAAGTCACATGCAGGGAGGTGTGACTAGGGTTCATAAACAAAGGGATTTAACTCCTAAATGGCAGAGGATTGAGCAGTGAGGCTGCAGGGGCATGTTCTATACACCAAAACTGCGTAATTAAGCTAAAGTTGTTCAGGTGACTATAGTGTCCCTTTAAAAAGTGAACTCACGTTTTCATAGGTGGAAGAGGTAGCATTGCTGATTATTTCCCTATAACGCTGCATGAAAGGGGCCAGACGTTCTTCTACTCGAGAAAGAGACTGAAGGACCTCTGAATATTCCGAGGGGGAAGGGTGACTGTCAGAGGAAGTGAGAATCATCATAAGTGGTGGCTCAAGGAGAAGAAAACACTGAGTAAAGGCAGATGGTAAAACAGATACAGGTAAGTAACTGACAATTTTGGGTTTACCTGGGAGGTGTTGCACCAGGTTGACCAGTTTGTCCCTCTGCACTAGGAGTGCTTGGAGCAGGGGTCTCCCCTACAGGAGCAGCTGTATCCATGGGCTCAGCGGGCTGCTCTGTACTAGCATTCCCCTGAAATGAACACATCTAGTATATTAGGCCTAGCCCTTTGATACTTTAAACAAGCAGGTTTATTCTGGAAACATGCATATACACAATATAATCAGCAATAGTGCCTAGCACATCAGACACACCAGATCTATTAAACGACAGCACAGATATTAACATTGCCACAACCCTATCCATTACAAAACAGCATATATTAACATTGCCACTCCCCCATTCATTACACGACAGAAGATATTACCATTGCCACTTCCCCATTGATTACACTCCAGCACAGATATTACCATTGCCACTCCCCCATTCATTACACGACGGCAGATATTACCATTGCCACAACCCTATCCATTACACACCAGCACAGATATTACCATTGCCACACCCCCATCCATTACACGACAGCAGATATTACTGCCACCCCCTCCTCCCATTACATGACAGCGGATATTACCATTGCCACACCCCCATCCATTACACGACAGCAGATATTACTGCCACCCCCTCCTCCCATTACACGACAGCGGATATTACCATTGCCACATCACCATCCATTACACGTACAATCAGTAATGTTATTAAAAGGGAAGTATTAAAGTTCCCAATTAAAGCACAAAACTAAGCTTTCAGATCAAGCAGAGGCTCAATCAATTAGGAGCCTTTCATTGCCTACAGGTTTTTATTTATATTCCAAACACCCATTTATCATGGTTTTATGGGAAATGTGCTTAAGCCCCAAGACACAGTTCCACTCATCACATCTGAATAGTGGAAATCAATAATCTAGCAGATGCCCTACCGTAACTGACAAAACCATATTCACCTCCTGGTTCACAGGTTTATGAACTGGCTGTGTGCAGCGGTCTCTCAATCCTTGGTTATTATGGTGATCAGAGTGAGCCTTTAATACTGCCACTCCACCTGCTCCCAACCATGACATTTAACACACAACAACAACAGACCAAGCATAACATGTACATACAGAGAATGTATTGGTAGCCACCCCCACCTTCCAGTTACATGCACAATCCCTGTTCTTACCTCCAGACGATCCAACAGCCTCTGTATGTCTTGCAACATATGTTGAGCCAGAAAAAGACGGATACGGGACTCGCTCTGCATATAGGGGCACAGACAGACAGAGAGAGAGAGAGAGAAAGGCGAAAGGGATGTAGAAAGGAGAGGAGATAGAGGGAAAGTTAGCAAGAAAAGGAGACAAAGACAGATGGACCGAAAAAGTGAAATGCACATTGGAATGGAAAAAAAGAAAGAAAAAAAAAAACGTGCAAGAGTGAGGAGAGGTAAATGGACAAACGGGAAAAAGAAGGATCCACGTTCGAGTTTAGTAGAAGAAAGATGAATCAGAAAATGTGAATGAGTAACCAAAAGAAAGAAGAAGCACCATGAGATAAAACAAAAATCAAATGAATTGTGGCGCATGATGGAGAAGGTGATCAGAAAGGTTGAAGTAGATTGGAAATAAAAAAAGATGAGAGAGCGAGAGAAAGAAAGAAGATAGAAGGTAGAAAAGGAGGAGGAAAAAGCAAGAAAAGTGTGTTAGATTTCCAGCTCCTTTATACAAGGATTGCCCTGATCAGGTGGGCTTCAGGGATAACAATTAAACCCTTCCAAATAACCCACAACTAGCTCAACAAACAAGATTTCTGATTAATAGAGTTTCTGGATAATTGGATTTGGCAATCGCCATTCCCAGGTCATAACAAACAGTATTTTATTATCAACAACCAATACTCCTATTAGTCAGGTCACAAATATAAGGCTGAAACTAAGTGGATGTTCTTTAGAACGCTCCATAAACCTTGTTTGATCGAGGAAATTAATTTGGAATTAAACATTTTTTGAAACAAATTGTCCTGTTTTGCGTTGCCAACAGAAGCCATTATTAGTCTGTGCATAAAACACAGCCAGAATTCTTATGTTGTAATACTCCAAGTATGTGAGCATTTAAGAAATCGGAGCACATAGTTAGAAACTTACATTTGCTGGCATGCATGCTTCAAATGACCAATGGTTGGCACCATGCAGTAAAACACATGCATGTGAGTGACAAAAGACAGGTGCTCGTTTTAGGCTTAATTCATATAGGGAACTGTGTGCCAGGTGACAGAATCAGCGGGCACATGAGATGACAGCACTTGTTCATACAAGGGGCAAAATTTGATATTTCTGCTGTTTCTCCAAGCCTAACATCTGACTTATTGCGTTCCTGTACCTGGCCCAGGAGCTGTTGATCCAGGTTTATGTGGACATCGAGAGAGGAGCCATCATTCTGAGCAAGAGAAGAAGAGTAGAGAGAGAGAGAGAGAGAGAGAGAGAGAGAGAGAGAGAGAGAGAGAGAGAGAGAAAGGCAAGAAGGATAACAGAAAAGAAATAAGAGTTTGGAAGAAAAGTCAGTGGTGTAAAACAGAACGGGTGTGAGGAAACATTTGGGAGCAGGCAGCATTAAGAAAAAAAGGCATAGATCAAGGAAAAATATGGGAAGAAGGAAAGAGGAGAAGGAGACAATGAAAGCAGAGGTGTAGGATGGAGATAGAGAGAGAAGGAAGGCACAGCAAACAGTAAAAATCAGAGCAATATTCCATAATTTTAATAAACATACAATGAGAGTGGGATAGGAGAAAGGATCTCAGAAACTGCATGCACATGTATCTACAAATGAATGCAGTGCATCAGGCATAAATAACACCAAAGGATGAAAGTTATACAACTCAGATATTAAAATAAACAACACACGTGTAAAGACCTCAGTCATAATACACAACACAGAGATCAAGAAGCAGTATTGTCACTGTGGGGGCATCCCTAACACATCATTCGTACCAGTTCTGATATGATTGATGAACAGTAATCCCACAACAGGTATAATTTACAGGCAAAGTGTGAGATTAGGTAATAAACCGAAAAACTGGACCTTAGACAGAGAACGGAAAAGGTGAAGTCACCAGGGTAAGAGAAAATAAAAAATAAAACTAAGGATCAGCGCTATTCAACCTAACTAAATTATAAGGAAAGGGCAGCACAGCTAAAACAAATGCTAACTGTCAAACCACATGCAAACTCATATTGGCAGGGGATACAATGAACTAATCAGCTAAATACTGCATACCTGGACGATCTTCACACTGAGCCTGAAACCTACACACCCAAATAAAAGACAAATTGTATTCCTGTCTCTTTAAATAATGGCATCAAACATACTTACTCCAGCAACTGAAGACACACGAGCACCTCTAGTAGCCTCACCAAGGCCTGACATTACATGCTGTAAAGACACAAAACAGAATGTCCAATCTAAATCATATTTTTATTATCTCATAAATAAAAACAGACTGTTCTTCTAAGGGAGATTTCTATAACAGGGTACTGAGCACAATTCCATACAGTTTACGGTTTAGGGAATAACACTGAATGTATCAACGAGTACAACAGCCTGCACTCCTCATCCTGATCAAAGAGATTAGCGAGCAAGGGTTTATTTACGAAAAACACATGGGGGTCTAGTGAAAAAAAAGAAAAGAAAAATTCAAACTTCAGGGCAGATTCGTCAAGCTGTGAATGTAAATTTGGAGATTTTTTTCAAAACTAGTTATTTTAAAAACTTTGTTCAAAATTTTGTAACTGTTTTAAATTCATTATAATGTGTTCTTCAGTGAATAAACACCACCATATTTTATAATTTTATTACACAGCGGAGAGTATTTTGTTCCCCAATTGTCACGATTATGGCTCTTTGAATATGAAACATGCGCTCACCGGTAAGTTAAAAGTCCCCACCATCACATAGCTGTTCCCATTTCTCTCGCTACCGGTGGCTCCTGGGCCACTTGCTGTGGTACTGCCAGTGGAGGTACTGGAAGAGGGAGCCGGTCCACCTGCAGCAGGCTGGGTTTGAGGAGGGGCCCGTTCTACAAGATGAATCACTTTCCCAGCTACATCTGCAGGAGTGAAAGAGACGGATCGGTAAAAGACAAATAAAACATGGAGCATAAAGATCAAAAATTAAACTGCAAAAAAAATATTATATATCTCAATAGATACTCCGGAATATGTGCTTTAGATCTCGATACTCACTGTATTCTTTTAGTTTCTTGTCTTCCTGTAAAACTCGACCCTGATATATGAGCCGCTGTTTCTCTGCGGGAATTCCAACCGCAGAGGATATGTGATCTTTAAAGTCTCTTACAGTGATCTAGAAGAAGAACATCTATTACAGTCCATTCTGTGGCAATTAGAGCTCAGGCACATATACACACACACCTACCAAATGGCAATAGTAGCCTTTCCTCAACAACACCATAAAATTGATACACTACACTGCAATAATTTCCCAAAAACACACAACTACTGCATACCATTGATACACCACAACCACATAGTAATAACAGCCTTCCACACATTGCACCATACCATCTACTAACCTGTTGCCTTAAATAAAAAAAAAACAGCATTTCCCAAAACACACAACCACCCACCATTTATACACTACACTCCTGTCTGAAAGTAATATTAACTCACCACAAAGAGCAAGTATTTCTACATTGTATAAATTCTAAATTAAAAAGACTCTTCTTCACTTTCAGAAAACACAATTCTTTTTACAATTATAAAACACATGGACATAAAATATAGAAATGATCTCTGACCCTGTTCACAATAGCACAGCATAAATGTAAAATACTAAAGACAAGGGGTGTGCTAGCATTGGCTGTGTGTGCTGATGACATACGATAAAACAGAATTAACATTATCCAGCTTGGAATCCTGGTTCCGAGCTGGCTAATAACACAACCAGTGGTGGCATTACATCTCTGGCTGCAGAGAGATTAAACTCTGATGAATGAATGCATCTCTATGAGGAAAATTCAGTATCCCTATTCAGAGGGTGGAGACGCTGAACGGCAGTGCTGCCCACTGTGCAGTATTGCCCCAAGAAACACCTCCAATGGCCATCTGAGTGGCCACTTGGAGGTGTCCCTAGGGGCAATGTAAACACTGCCTTTTCTCTGAAAAGGCAGTGTTTGCATCAAAATGCCTAAAAGGCATACAACTTCAATAAAAGGGACACTCCAGGCATCCAGACCACTTCTGCCCATTGGAGTGGTCTGGGTGCCAACTACCATTACACTTAACCCTGCAAGTGCTTTTATAAACTGCAATAATTACCTTGCAATGTTAAGTCCTCCTCTTAGAGGGACTTCTGGCTTCTTAGAACACGAAAAGTGTTTTAACCCCTTAAGGACCAAACTTCTGGAATAAAAGGGAATCATGACATGTCACACGTCATGTGTCCTTAAGGGGTTAAACAACGCTGGATGTCCTCACGTTATAAATGAAGATCTCCAGCATCGCCAAAATCCCCATAGGAAAGCACTGAATAATGCTTTCCTATGGGGAGGTCTAATGCACGCGGCCATTGCCGCGCATGTGCATTAGGTCTCCCCCACCGGCTGACGTCGGAACATTGGTGGAGCGTGACCCATCGACAAGGGACATCGGCGCTGGATTCAGGCAAGTCACTGAAGGTGTTTTAACCCCTTCAGCAACATGGGATGGGGGGTGGGAGGGAGGAGGGCACTGCAGGATCCTGCAGTGCCAGGAATATGGGTTTGTTTTCCTGGCACTGGAGAGTCCCTTTAAGCTATAGTTGTTCTGGTGACTATTACGTCCCTTTAATGAACCGGACAGTGAGCCAACGTTCCAATCAAACAAAAGCTTGTAACGTTAATGTCACATACATAATTTGGGTTTGTATGAAAATAAAGTACCCATGTGTCCAACATTACTAGGTAACAGTGTCACACAGTGCATACATTCACCGCGACATGCAAACACAACCCATCCGTACCTCTTCTTCCACTGTGAATGTTCGGCTCTGTGAATCCAGAGTTTTCACGGTCACCTCCATTTTCTCATTGGCTGCCATATTGCACCCTGGAACATTATTTGTAAGACCAGAAGATAACAGGGTTATTTCCATACATTCAAAGACAGAATAAGTACACCACCATGAGCACAGCAAACTGTTATTTTGCAAACAGCTGTGGCAGTTAACTTTTACAACACATGTTTATGAACAGTAATTTGCTACAGTTTTTATTTGAAAAATCTATTACTCATTCAGTTGCCTTGACCTTTTATATTACTAGAAGTTTTTAGGAAGACTGTCTGAGCCAAATTCAGAGTTGCTGCATAAACAAATAGAGAGTTAGGAAGCAAGACTGCAGGGGCATGATCTATACACCAAAACTGCATCATTAAGCTAAAGTTGGTTTAATGCCTATAGTGTCCCTTTAAAGGATCACTATATAATGTCAGGAAAACAAACTTGTTTTCCTTACACTATAGCATCCTTAGGATTCCCCCCCCCCCTTTGGCGCTGAATGGGTTAAAACCTCTTCAGTTACTTACTTTAATACAACGCCGGGCTCCTTCGTGCCGCACGCGCATTCAAACAGTCCATAGGAAAGCATTTCTCAATTCTTTCCTATGGACGTTCTGCGTGCTGGATGCGATTTTCGCATCCAGCATCGCAGAAGCGCCTGTAGTGGCTGTCAGGAAGACAGTCACTACAGGCTGGATTAACCCTGCAATGTGAACATAACAGTTTCTCTGGAACTGCTATGTTTACATCTGAAGGGTTTAAACCTGAGGGACCTGGCATCCAGACTGGTTCATTTAGCTGAAGTGGTCTGGGTGACTATAGTGTCCCTTTAATGTTAACTTTTTGTGAATCAATTTATCGCAAACTCTGGTTACAGATTTGTTTTTCTTTTCATAAATTTCAGTTTGGCCTCAGCAACCATAAGTGCATGTGTATAATTACCTCCCCCTGAAAGAGAATCTACAAACAGAAAGAAAATATTGCAGATAAGTGTGTAAGCCACTTACGTAACCCCTCCTGAGTAATTCTATATCTACATGCTTGTATATACATTGTAAACTAGTTTGAGCAGGGCTTGTGTCTGTCAACTTTTTACTTTACAATTTTTTTTGTCTGTCCATTTTTTGATGCTGTGTATCACCACTGCATCATTATAAAATATTAAGGAACATTTTGGCACTATATAAATGATGAGATAGATATATATAAAATAAAAAACACCTTTTGCATACTGATGTTACATTCCAAGGCTTTGTTTGTTTTTGTTTTTTTATTTCTCATATCACAAGAGATAAATCAGAATAGTGTAACACATTTTCATAGACATAAGGACACACATGCATAAAAACTTGAGATGTAAGAGAATGTTTGAAGAATAAAAAAAATAAACGTAAAGCAGTAGAACTTTACACAATCACACATAGACCACACGAGCGAACCAAGGTAAGAAATAGATATAAATGCTAGAAAAGCACTCTATTTGTATGCAGTCGCAGGGCCTGTATGAAATACAGGAGTAAGCTCCTTAAACATGGTAAGATACAGCCTATTCCTCTCTAACAGGCCTGAGCAAGAGATGAACTTGGATTAGAATAGGGAAACTATTGTGTTAGCCCCAGTGTAGTCGAGGGAAGCCATAATCCAGTCACCAACTTTCTAGGCTTTTTAATATTATCTTTAATTATAACAAATATATAGGGAATTTCTGTTGGTTAAAAATCTAATAAAAATGTAGGTATCCACTAATGTATTTCTCTCTTTTCTGGAACGAGGCAACTTGATCTTGACCAATGCAAATCATTTTTATAGATGTCGCCCTTTTATGATCATACTTAGGGTAAGAAAAGCACAAGAAGCACAGTTTCTGTTCTCCTCATATTCACTGTGCGTCCTGGTCTTACCTGGACTGAACTGGATTTCGGGGTCACTTCTTCAAAATATTTATTATATATATATATTTCAATGAAACATCATCACAGGGGTAGAATTTCCCTAGAAGTGACAGCTCTCCTTTAACATGTGCCGGTCATACTAAACTTAAATAGATCCACTTTATAGAAAACTAATTGCAACCTATATTTTGTTTTGTCTTACTGGATATCCAAAATATTTAATATGTTTCTATATTTCTAAATGTTTCATGTGTCCTGAATGACTACAAAATAAAAGAACAGAGAACCTAACTGCAAAATCTGGGTAAAAATTGCTTCCTTTGATAACTATCTGTACTATATCTTCACACGTGGCAAAAATCATTAATGAAGAAGAAGAATTCATTACTTATATCCAAATTGTAGCATCTGAATTCTTCACACTGCATATATTTTTATTCCCTGTCAATTTGTGCCCTGATAAACATGGCGAATACGCCAATCCTAGTCAAACCCACCACAGCACCATAATTCAGTCACATAAATACCACCAGGGCACAGGTGTAGACGGCTGTATTCAATGATGGCAATGTATGGTATGTATTTGCACCTTTTCCTTGTACAAAATATGTTCAGTATGTGGGTTCTCTTTCTTTTCCCACTCCATAGTATCCCATGGTAGATAATTATTCATTATTATAATATTTACATGACTATCCCAGTGTTGGCCTGGCTGGGGCTCTCCAGCTGCCACTGATCTCCATGATCCCAGCCTACAGTATCCCATGGTAGATAATTACCCATTATTATAATATTTACATGACTATCCCAGTGTTGGCCTAGCTGGGACTCTCCAGCTGTCACATATCACAATGATCCCCCCCACAGTATCCCATGGTATATAATTACCCATTATTATAATATTTACATGGTTATTCCAGTGTTGGCCTGGCTGGGGTTCTCCAGCTGTGACTGATCTCCATGATCCCAGCCCATAGTATCCCATGGTAGATAATTATTCATTATTATAATATTTACATGACTATCCCAGTGTTGGCCTGGCATGGGCTCTCCAGTTGTCACTGATCTCCATGACCCCCTCCCCCAGACCGCCGGTCTGTGTGATGGAGGCTCCCCGGGTCCCAGCTGTGTGATGGAGGCTCCCCGGGTCCCAGCCTCTCTGACCGCCGGTCTGTGTGATGGAGGCTCCCCGGGTCCCAGCTGTGTGATGGAGGCTCCCCGGTTCCCAGCCTCTCTGACCGCCGGTCTGTGTGATGGACGCCCCCCGGGTCCCAGCCTCTCTGACCGCCGGTCTGTGTGATGGACGCCCCCCGGGTCCCAGCCTCTCTGACCTCCGGTCTGTGTGATGGAGGCCCCCCGGGTCCCAGCCTCTCTGACCGCCGGTCTGTGTGATGGACGCCCCCCGGGTCCCAGCCTCTCTGACCTCCGGTCTGTGTGATGGAGGCCCCCCGGGTCCCAGCCTCTCTGAGCGCCGGTCTGTGTGATGGACGCCCCCCGGGTCCCAGCCTCTCTGACCGCCGGTCTGTGTGATGGACGCCCCCCGGGTCCCAGCCTCTCTGACCGCCGGTCTGTGTGGTGGACGCCCCCCGGGTCCCAGCCTCTCTGACCGCCGGTCTGTGTGGTGGACGCCCCCCGGGTCCCAGCCTCTCTGAGCGCCGGTCTGTGTGATGGACGCCCCGGAGGCTGTGTGATGGAGGCCGCCCCCGGCTGTGTGATGGGCTCCCGGGCTGTGTGATGGAGGCCCGGGCTGTGTGATGGGCTCCCGGGCTGTGTGATGGAGGCTCCCAGGCTGTGTGATGGAAGCTCCAGGCTGTGTGATGGGCCCCGCCCCCGGGCTGTGTGATGGAGCCCATGGGCGCAATGATGGAGGCCGCCCCGGGCTGTGTGATGGAGGCCGCCCGGGCGCTGTGTGATGGAGGCCGCCGGGCTGTGTGATGACCGCGGGCTGTGTGATGCTCAGGCTGTGTGATGGATGCTCCCGGGCTGTGTGATGGATGCTCCCAGGCTGTGTGATGGTCTCCAGGCTGTGTGATGGAAGCCGGGCTGTGTGATGGAGGCCCGCCCGGGTGGCTGTGTGATGGAGAGCCGCCCCGGGCTGTGTGATGGATGCTCCCGGGCTGTGTGGATGCTCAGGCTGTGTGATGGATGCTCCCAGGCTGTGTGATGGATCTCCAGGCTGTGTGATGGTCTCCAGGCTGTGATGGATGCTGGGCTGTGTGATGGGTGCCGGGCTGTGTGATGGATCTCCGGGCTGTGTGATGGATGCTCCCCGGGCTGTGTGATGGATGCTCGGGCTGTGTGATGGATGCTCCCGGGCTGTGTGATGGATGCTCCCTCCCCGGGCTGTGTGATGGGCTCCAGGCTGTGTGATGGAGGGGCGCCCCCCGGTCCCCGCTCAGGGTGATGTCAGACCTGCTCGGCCACCCGCCTCTCACCATGCCGGGTACATACCTTAAATCCCCGGTTCCCTTGGCAACCAGAGACACCGACAACCACAAAATGCTGCAACGAAGACAGCAGCAGCCGGTCCGCTTCCGGGTTCTCTGAGCGACTTCCGCCTCCGGGTCAACCGCCACTACGTCACTTCCTCCTAAAGCTGACAGGTGGGACATCCTATCGCCTGTATTTCCTGTGTGAACGCCTGGCAAGGCTCAGACCCCGCCCACATACTGACAGGGGGCGGGGCTTAACTCCCTGAGTGATACAGAGGATATAACACAGCCCTTATACAGAGGATATAGCACAGCCCTTATACAGAGGATATAGCACAGTCCTTATACAGAGGATATAGCACAGCCCTTATACTGAGGATATAGCACAGCCCTTATACAGAGGATATAGCACAGCCCTTATACTGAGGATATAGCACAGTCCTTATACAGAGGATATAGCACAGCCCTTATACAGAGGATATAACACAGTCCTTATACAGAGGATATAGCACAGTCCTTATACAGAGGATATAACCCAGCCCTTATACAGAGGATATAGCACAGCCCTTATACAGAGGATATAGCACAGCCCTTATACAGAGGATATAACACAGCCCTTATACAGAGGATATAGCACAGCCCTTATATAGAGGATATAACACAGCCCTTATACTGAGGATATAGCACAGCCCTTATACAGAGGATATAGCACAGCCCTTATACAGAGGATATAACACAGCCCTTATACAGAGGATATAGCACAGTCCTTATATAGAGGATATAACACAGCCCTTATACAGAGGATATAGCACAGCCCTTATACAGAGGATATAGCACAGCCCTTATACAGAGGATATAGCACAGCCCTTATACAGAGGATATAACACAGCCCTTATATAGAGGATATAGCACAGCCCTTATATAGAGGATATAGCACTGTCCTTATAGAGAGGATATAACACAGCCCTTATATAGAGGATATAGCACATCCCTTATATAGAGGATATAACACAGCCCTTATATAGAGGATATAGCACAGTCTTTATATGGAGGATATAGAACAGTCCTTATAGAGAGGATATAGCACAGTCCTTATATAGAGGATATAGCACATCCCTTATACAGAGGATATAGCACAGCCCTTATACAGAGGATATAACCCAGCCCTTATACAGAGGATATAACCCAGCCCTTATACAGAGGATATAGCACAGCCCTTATACAGAGGATATAGCACAGCCCTTATATAGAGGATATAACCCAGCCCTTATACAGAGGATATAACCCAGCCCTTATACAGAGGATATAACACAGCCCTTATACAGAGGATATAGCACAGCCCTTATACAGAGGATATAGCACAGCCCTTATACAGAGGATATAGTACAGTCCTTATACAGAGGATATAACACAGCCCTTATACAGAGGATATAGCACAGCCCTTATACAGAGGATATAGCACAGCCCTTATACAGAGGATATAACACAGCCCTTATACAGAGGATATAGTACAGTCCTTATACAGAGGATATAACACAGCCCTTATACAGAGGATATAGCACAGCCCTTATATAGAGGATATAACACAGCCCTTATACAGAGGATATAACACAGCCCTTATACAGAGGATATAGTACAGTCCTTATACAGAGGATATAACACAGCCCTTATACAGAGGATATAGCACAGCCCTTATACAGAGGATATAGCACAGCCCTTATACAGAGGATATAACACAGCCCTTATACAGAGGATATAACACAGCCCTTATACAGAGGATATAGCACAGTCCTTATACAGAGGATATAACACAGCCCTTATACAGAGGATATAGCACAGCCCTTATACAGAGGATATAGCACAGCCCTTATACAGAGGATATAGCACAGTCCTTATATAGAGGATATAACACAGCCCTTATATAGAGGATATAACACAGCCCTTATACTGAGGATATAGCACAGCCCTTATACAGAGGATATAACACAGCCCTTATACAGAGGATATAGCACAGTCCTTATATAGAGGATATAACACAGCCCTTATATAGAGGATATAACACAGCCCTTATACAGAGGATATAGCACAGCCCTTATACAGAGGATATAGCACAGTCCTTATACAGAGGATATAGCACAGCCCTTATACTGAGGATATAGCACAGCCCTTATACAGAGGATATAGCACAGCCCTTATACTGAGGATATAGCACAGTCCTTATACAGAGGATATAGCACAGCCCTTATACAGAGGATATAACACAGTCCTTATACAGAGGATATAGCACAGTCCTTATACAGAGGATATAACCCAGCCCTTATACAGAGGATATAGCACAGCCCTTATACAGAGGATATAGCACAGCCCTTATACAGAGGATATAACACAGCCCTTATACAGAGGATATAGCACAGCCCTTATATAGAGGATATAACACAGCCCTTATACTGAGGATATAGCACAGCCCTTATACAGAGGATATAGCACAGCCCTTATACAGAGGATATAACACAGCCCTTATACAGAGGATATAGCACAGTCCTTATATAGAGGATATAACACAGCCCTTATACAGAGGATATAACACAGCCCTTATACAGAGGATATAGCACAGCCCTTATACAGAGGATATAGCACAGCCCTTATACAGAGGATATAACACAGCCCTTATATAGAGGATATAACACAGCCCTTATAGAGAGGATATAACACAGCCCTTATATAGAGGATATAGCACAGCCCTTATATAGAGGATATAGCACTGTCCTTATAGAGAGGATATAACACAGCCCTTATATAGAGGATATAGCACATCCCTTATATAGAGGATATAACACAGCCCTTATATAGAGGATATAGCACAGTCTTTATATGGAGGATATAGAACAGTCCTTATAGAGAGGATATAGCACAGTCCTTATATAGAGGATATAGCACATCCCTTATATAGAGGATATAGCACAGTCTTTATATGGAGGATATAGCACAGCCCTTATATAGATGATATAACACAGCCCTTATAGAGAGGATATAACACAGCCCTTATATAGAGGATATAGCACAGCCCTTATATAGAGGATATAACACAGCCCTTATAGAGAGGATATAACACAGCCCTTATAGAGAGGATATAACACAGTCCTTATATAGAGGATATAGCACAGTCCTTATAGAGAGGATATAACACAGCCCTTATATAGAGGATATAGCACAGCCCTTATAGAGAGGATATAACACAGCCCTTATATAGAGGATATAGCACAGCCCTTATATAGAGGATATAACACAGTCCTTATATAGAGGATATAGCACAGTCCTTATAGAGAGGATATAACACAGCCCTTATATAGAGGATATAGTACAGCCCTTATATAGAGGATATAACACAGCCCTTATATAGAGGATATAACACAGTCTTTATATGGAGGATATAGCACAGTCCTTATATAGAGGATATAGCACAGTATTTATATAGAGGATATAGTACAGCCCTTATATAGAGGATATAGTACAGTCTTTATATAGAGGATATAACACAGCCCTTATATAGAGGATATAGTACAGTCCTTATATAGAGGATATAGCACAGTCTTTATATGGAGGATATAGTACAGCCCTTATATAGAGGATATAGTACAGTCTTTATAAAGAGGATATAGTACAGTCCTTATATAGAGGATATAGTACAGTCTTTATATAGAGGATATAACACAGCCCTTATATAGAGGATATAGCACAGCCCTTAGAGAATATAGCACAGCCCTTATATAGAGGATATAGTACAGTCCTTATATAGAGGATATAGCACAGTGCTTATATATAGGATATAATATAGCAATTATAGTCTTTTTAGAGGATATTGTACAGTCCTTATAGATGGGATATAGCACAGTCTTTATACAGTATAGCACAGTCCTTATATAGAGGATATAGACTAAACTGAAGTGGCCATATAGGTAGTGCCTCCAGACCAGGGTGGACAATTCCCAACCAAATCGCCTTTGTTCTTCAACGACCTGTGTCTGTAGTGTTTGGAGTGTCCCTGCATCATCTCTGACCCGAGAATTCTTCCACAGTATTATTAAACAGTACAGACGGCTGAAATCTGGACCAAACGCTTCTAATCCGGGCCTGGATTTAAAAAAATCGGAACTATTTGCCTGCTCTCTGCCAACAAATGCAATTCTGTCAATAGGAATATGCTAAGAATTGACTTTAGCCAATTTTTCAACTTCCAATTTTTCAACATTTAAATATTCATTCCATGATATTCAAGTTAACATTTTATAATGGTAAATCATAGAAGCATTTATATTTAAGTACCCTTAGTATAATATAGTATCTAAGTTAATAGCTGTAATGTCGAAATTTATAACAGTGAAAGGTAATTATTCTTTGTAAAATTGTGTAGTAATAGAAAGATTGAAACCTTTTCATACTGGTGAATAGGGCTACAATAGGGTGTATTTAAGCAATGATGATACAAAGCTAATATGGCAAGAACTAAGGTTAAGTCGAGAAGCTATGTTTTGTGGGTTTTTTTTTGTTTTTTATGTTAAATTAAGTTAAATTAAGGTCTTAGAGGTTTAGAGAAGTATATGAACCTAAGCGATGAAATGCTGATAATTAGTGATGCTCCGAACGGTTCGCCGAACGGTTCGCGAACGGTTCGCCACAAACGGTTCGCCACAGACTCATCATTGAGTAAACTTTGACCCTGTACCTCACAGTCAGCAGACACATTCCAGCCAATCAGCAGCAGACCCTCCCTCCCAGACCCTCCCACCTCCTGGACAGCTCACTAAGAATGCAGCTTCAAAATTAATGTAAAATGGATGCTGTCCAGGAGGTGGGAGGGTCTGGGAGGGAGGGTCTGCTGCTGATTGGCTGGAATGTGTCTGCTGACTGTGAGGTACAGGGTCAAGGTTTACTCAATGATGAGTCCGTGGCGAACCGTTCGTGGCGAACCGTTCGGGACATCACTACTGATAATGATTACAATAAGTCGGCTAGCAACATTGCTAAGCAGTAGAGTTTTGGATAATGGCCTAGCAGCATGGCTCACTCCATACGACCCCCCTTAGGGGATGTTTAATGGAGGCTAATATATTGGCTTTCCACTACATTCCACGTTATACCCTCCCATATGAGAGTACATGTATATATATTTTTTTAGGTTTATTAAGTTTTCACAAATTATCCTCAGTCATATCCCTCACCCCTAGACAACAACAGATAGCTCTCTGTAAATTCATGACTTCTAAACGAAGGAAACGAGTGAAAGAAAATAGTTTTGATAAAGGGCGAATTTTAGCCATGTTTGTTGACATTGCAATCATTCATAGAGCAATGGTGTTCATTTTTTTTCCTCTCATTATGTCTCATCAATTTAAATGTTTATCGTTGAACGTAAATGGGCTTAATAATCCTTTTAAGAGACGCTCAGTGATTCGGGAAATCCACCAGTCAAGGGCCGCTATAGTCTGTCTACAAGAATCGCATCTTTGTAAGCATAATACTCCCATTTTCGAATCAGCTAAATAGCCCCAAATCTTCCATGCCCTCTCTCCGCAAAAATCAGAAGGAGTAGCAATACTATTTCATGAGGACTGGGTATTTCATCAAGATACAATCTTTAACGATGAGATGGGCAGGTTATTGATTGTGGTGGGTATTCTAAATGGAATGCAGATTACAGTTGCTTCATTATATGCTCCAAATAATTCTCAAGTTTCGTTTTTGTCCAAGGCGTTTAATAAGATAATCCATTTACATAAGGGAAACATTATAGTATGTGGGGATTTTAACTGTACGTTAGATCTGGTCCTGGATACTAAAAGGCCTAAAGGGAAACCCCCGCTGTACCAGGCTATTCTTCTTAGCCACAAATTTTCAACACTCTTACATTCACATGATCTGTATGATACTTGGCTCTGTTTACATCCAGCAGCTGAGGATTATACATACTTTTCATCAGCCCAGTGCTCATAATCTTGTATAGATATGTGTCTGGTAGCTAAAAGGACCATAACCAATGTAATAGATGTGAAGATTGGGGTCAGGTCATGGTCAGATCATGCACCGGTTGTCACTACCTTTAAAGCTTTATACCCAGCTAGAGGAAGTACATGGCGTCTTAATGAATCTCTTATGAGCGATTCAGGTCTGGTGGAGACAATACGTAAAGCAATACAAGTATTTTACATTGACCATGTCAATGATACATCGCGTATAGATATACAATGGCTAGCATTAAAAGCTGTTATAAGGGGACTTTTCATTAAAGCCGGATCAATATTTAAGAAAAAGACAGATGTGAACAGAGAACGACTCAGGCCCAGAGGAGGCGGGCTGAAAGCTAGCCGGATAGGAGGCATGTGTGGGTGTGGTGGGTGTGGTGGAAGTATGGGTGTGTGATTTAGCTAAGGAGTAGGGTGGGGTCATATAAATAGGTGACATTTTGTCTGCTACCTCAGCCATCTTAAATTTAATGGCAAGGTAACTAGTCCCCTGTGCTAGCCTTTAGTTACTTTGCTTACCTCACGGCCAGGAGCATGGATATTGAAGGCATCCTTGCTGCCCTTAGGGCTGAGGCCCTCCAGGACGGTGGCAGGCACCTGCAGGCCCAGCTGGCAAGGCTGCAGGGTGCCTCTGTGGTAGCTGCTCCCCCTCCCGGCAGCCATGGAGCTCCGCGCCGCCGGGCGCGTCCCCCCACCCGTTATAGCCCCTCACGGGAGGGCCGGGTGGGGGCCAGAAGTAGGAGCCCAGCTGCCGGTCCGCGGGCCGGTTCCCACGCGGCCGCGGCCGGCGCTGACACCAGGCATTCTCCTGCCTCCTCCCCGAGCCCCTCACAGGAAGGCTGGGTGGGGGCTGGAGGCAGGAGCACAGCTGCCGGTCCGCGGGCTGGTTCCCACGCGGCCGCGGCCGGCACATCTCTGCAGCCTCTCTCCTCCTCCCCGAGGCGGTCGCGCAGTGCCCGTCTGGCGGCCGCTGCTCGGGGAGGTGACAGCCGCCCAGGACCTCTTACCATCGGCTCGCGGGCCCTCAGAAGGGCGGCCGCGAGCTCCCGGTCGGCTAATCCAGCCCGGCCGGCGCGCCGGGTGCCTGATTTGCGCTCTGCCCCCTCCGGATCTCGGGCAGGGCGCGCACAGGTTGGGCCTGCATCCACCTCTCCTTCCAGGGCGGTAAGTGGGCCGCAGGCCACCGGGGATTTCGGGAGGGGGTTGGGGTGTTCGGGGGGTAGGGGCCCAGCGCCAGGCCCATCTTTCAACTGTCACAGCCCCCCCCCTTCTCCTTCTCCCCCCTCTGTCTCCCCTGGGCCTGCCTTTCCTGCACTCCCACTACCCTCATCCGTCCAGCCACTCACACTACCCTCATCCGTCCAGCCTACCCACTTGTATTCCCCCCTCCCCCTCCCACCTTTACCTAGGGCCCATGGTAACCCCCCTGGGGCTACCTCAGGCATGGCTATCCCAATCCCTGGTTCCCCTGTCCCACTCTCTGGTGCCCCTGTCCTATCTACTAATTTGCCAGGGTTCCCCCCCCCTACTGCGCATCTTCCAGCACCTGGGACGGGTGGGTCGGGTTTTTTCTCACCTGTCCTGTCTTCGCAGATTCTTCCAGGTCAGCTCGCTAACCGGGTCCCTGACGCTGTGTCTGGTGCGGTGCTTCCTGCGGTCGCAGTTCCCTCGCAAGTCGCGGTTCCGCTCCTACCCTCCAATTCGGCTCCTGCCGGTGAGTATTCTGCTTTTGCCGGATCAGAATCAGGGGGCGCTGGCGCACGCGAGTCGCAAGAATGGGGTTCGGTGCTCCAAGCGATAAGGAATGCTCTTGTAACTCTTGAGCGGGGATCTCGCCCTGGGGCTCCCCCCCCAACGGCCGTGGATAGCCAGCTTCGGGCGGGCTGGGCTAGTTCCGCAGGATGTGAGGTTGCGGGGGTTGCGGCAGCGTTACCCGACGCTTCTACGCAGGTCACCATCCCTCTGGCTGCGGCGCCTCCGCTAGTAGCATCTGAGTCTTCAGCGAGTCCTACGGGGGTCACCGCGGTTGTCTCGGGTTTAGGGGTAGCACCCGCTGCGCATGGGGCAGCGTACATGTCCTGGTCAGGCCCTCTGGGCCTCCATCTGACGCCTGATTTGAGGGCTAAAATAGAAAAAGGAGAATTTGTTGAAATTTTTTCCCTCCTCCCTTTGGAAGATCTTCCTCGGGTGGATGCAGATGCAAAAGAGTCTGAAAAAGACAAAGAGAAGTTTCGGTATCGGAAGATTCCGAAAACGTTTGGTAACTGGATTAGGGCCTTTTCTATCCTAGCTAGCGTGATAGGTGAAAAGACTCCCAGTAAATGCTCTTCCCTATTTTGCTACCAGGACATGATATGGAATGCCTGTCGGGTTTATGGCGGGCTAGGGTGGTGGCGGTATGATGAACAGTTCCGCCAACGTTTGGCGGTTCGCCCTTCCACGAGTTGGGAGCAAATGGATATCGGCTTGTGGTTGGCCATCATGACCCGCCCAGCTTCGCATCAAGGGGGCCTTTCGTCCTTTCTTGGGGGGGCCGGCGCTGGGTCCTCATCTTCAGCGTCAGCCACTCAGCGGAGGACTGGGTACTGTTGGCAATATAACGAAGGCCAATGTAAGTTCGGTTCCGCCTGCCGCTTCAAGCATGAATGTTCCGGGTGCGGCGGTTCCCACCCAGCATCGAAATGCTTCAAGCGAGGTAGGACCGGCGACAAAGGAGATGCCATGGGCGCTAAGGGCGAGGACGCCGGTGGACGTAGACGCGATGCGCCCTTGGCTAAAGTGTTATAGCAATAAGAAGGCGGCTGCCTTGTTATTGGAGGGTTTTGGACAAGGGTTTTGGATCCCTCACCGGGCCCGGCAGGTCTCCGGCTTCTGCCGGAACCTGAGATCAGTTGCCGATCACCCGGGGGTGGTAAGGGAAAAATTGGCTAAGGAGGTAGCGTTGGGTCGCATGGCGGGCCCCTTTCGAGAGCCTCCACTACTCGATTTGAGGGTTTCACCACTGGGTGTGGTACCCAAAAGGGAACCAGGCAAGTTTAGGCTGATTCACCATTTATCGCATCCTCAAGGGGGCTCGGTGAATGATGACATTGCCGCTGAATTGTGCCGCGTTTCCTACGCGTCCTTTGACGCGGCGGTGGATATGGTCAGGGCTGCTGGCCCCGGGGCACTTATGGCAAAAACGGACATTGAGTCGGCTTTTCGCCTCCTACCGGTTCACCCGGAGTGCCACCACCTCCTGGGTTGTATATTCGAAGGTCATTATTACGTGGACATGTGCCTCCCGATGGGTTGTGCGATATCCTGTTTTTACTTCGAATGTTTTAGTTCCTTCATGGAATGGGTAGTTAGAGCGGAATCCGGTTACGATTCCTTGCTTCACTACCTGGATGACTTTTTCTGTGTTGGCCCTGCGCGCTCCCCGATATGCGCGCACCTCCTGCAAGCAGTAGCGGATGTTGCTTGCGAGTTCGGAGTGCCGCTGGCACCAGAAAAAACAATTGGCCCTTCTACGTGCCTGTGCTTTCTCGGGATCGAGATTGATTCCGTTGTTGGTGAATGTCGGCTTCCATTGGATAAATTGGCTGATCTTCGGGAGGTGGTGCGAGTGGCGACCACTTTGCGAAAAATTACGTTGCAGCGACTTCAATCCCTATTGGGCAAATTGAACTTTGCCTGTCGGATTATGCCGATGGGCAGGGTGTTCAACCGGCGCCTGGCGGCCGCTACGGCTGGGATTTTGAAACCGTCTCACTTCGTCCGCTTGACCAAGGCGCTCAGGGAGGACTTGGCAGTATGGGCAGTCTTTTTGGATGGGTACAACGGCAGGTCCTACTGGCAGCAGCCCGAGGTGACGAACTCGGTGCTGCACCTGTTTACGGATGCCGCGGGGTCTTCGGGCTTTGGGGCTATCATGGGAAGGCAATGGTGTGCGGAGCCCTGGCCCGAATCGTGGTTCACCTCTGGCCTGACCAAGAACATGGCTTTCTTGGAACTCTTCCCCATTGTGGTGGCTATCCATCTTTGGGGGCCAGAGATCAAGAACAGGCGTGTTGTGTTCCACTGTGACAACCTGGGCGTTGTCCAGGCCATTAATAGGCTAACGGCCTCCTCCCCTCCTGTAGTTCGGCTCTTGCGGCGCTTGGTTTTACAATGTCTGTCTTTTAATGTGACTTGCCGCGCTGTGCATATCCCTGGTGTGGAGAATACCACGGCTGATGCTCTTTCTCGTTTCCACTGGCAGGTGTTTCGTTTGGCCGCGCCGGAAGCGGACACGGAAGGCCTCCCCTGTCCCAGAGACTTATGGTCCCTTGGCCTGAGCGGATAAGGGAATGGATTCGGTCTTCGGTGTCTGAGGCAACTTGGGTTCGGTACGGTAAGGCATGGGGGGACTGGGTTGCTTTGGAACAAGACCTAGGTGGGTTTGATTCGACCTCTGCAAGGGTTCAGGGGATCTTACGGTTGCTCTGGTTCTGGGAGGCTAGCGGGTGTTCTCCGGCTACGGTTTCAGGGAAGCTATCCGGTCTTAGTTTCTGGTTCAACTTGACTAAGGTGCCTGACGTTACCAAGGACTGCATGGTTCGGCTTGCGATGCGCGGCTGGCGCAAGGGCCCACACCTGCGGGATTCTCGGAGGCCGGTTTCTGGCGCTCTGCTAGTAGGCATTGCGTCGGTCTTACCCAGGGTTTGTTTTTCAGATTCGGAGGCACGTTTGTTCCAGTTGGTTTTTACTTTCGCCTTTTTCGGCGCCCTTCGAATCGGTGAGCTTGTGAGCCCTAGCAAACGGATCCCGGGGGGCTTGTTGTTCAACGATGTGTCTGTGGTGTCGGATTCAGTGCATTTTTTGGTACGAAGGTCCAAAACCGACATCTTCGGCAAAGGGGCATGGGTTACCCTCCGCGCTATTCCGGGTTCGGCTGTCTGCCCTGTCGCATCTTTTCAGTCTTATTGTCTTGGTCGCCCGGACGTTGAGGGCCCTCTACTAATTCATGGGGACGGTTCCTTCCTTTCTCGGTTCCAATTTCTTCGGGTCTTTCGGTTGGCACTCGACCAACTGGGTATTTCGAGTGCAGACTTTGGGGGACATTCTTTTCAAATTGGGGCCGCAACTGAAGCCTCCCGTTTAGGTTTTTCGGACCAGGCCATTCAGAGGATTGGCAGATGGGAATCGGGGAGGTTTCGGTCTTATGTACGGCCCACACGTTTGATCGGTGTCCCCCTTGTGTTTTCTCCACAGGGCCTGGCCGACGGATCTGGTTGATCGGTCATTCGTACATCTACTGGGCTCACCTGCGGGCTGGGGGTACGCCCGGGTGGGACACGGCTCGGAATACCTCGGGAGCTGGCGGAAGTCCGGTGGTTCGGGTTCCGGGGCATGAGATGGGGTCAGCTATTACCGTAGGTCGTGCAGTTATCCACTTTATTAGGAGCCCCGGACATCTTGGGGTGCATCTGGGGGGGAACGATCTGGGGTCCCTGCCTGCGTGGGGGCTGGGGGAACTCATCAGGCGAGATTTGGCGCGCTTGCGTGTGCTTTTTCCACGACTTTGTTTAATATGGTCTGATATAGTTTCTAGGAACTATTGGAAGTGCGCACGCGATCAGGGTGCTATTGAGCGCTGCAGGGTCAAGATTAATAAGCGGGTTTCCAAATTTGTCCTAGGCGTCGGGGGCTTAACAGTGCGACACCGTATTTTTGAGCGCTAGGCAGCAATCTATTTTCGCCCGGACGGGGTCCATCTAACTGACGTAGGCTTGGACTTATTTAATTTAGCGCTACAGGACGCGTTGGAACAGGCCATGGCGTTGCTTGGGGGTCGCGCCCGCTGATTTAGGCATAAATGCAGCTGGGGCTAGTGGCGGGTATGGTCCTTGCCGAACCTATTGGGAAGAGGAGTACAGAGAAAGAAAGATGCTGGGTCGGGTCCCTCCCCTGACCTCGAAAATGTTTTGGGTATTTGGGCGTGCCCTCCGTGCCAGGAAAGGTGGCCAGGGGTTGGCATGTGGAGTTTGAAGGCCAAAGTGAAGGCCAGGTATCTTGGACGAGGGGGGAGGGCCGATGGCTTGGTGGGGGGTGTACCCTAGAGTTTTGGTGGTACGGTTGGCAAGGACTAGTTTGAAGATAAGCATACTTACACCTAAATTATTTATGGTTGGTTTATTTACAGTTGTTTGTTAATTTATAAATAAAGCTGTGGCCTTTTTATACCACATATACGTTTCCTAGTTTTATTGGGGGGGAATTGAGCGATTTTGGGGATTGTTATGGTTCACACCACACGATAACCGCTACCTACACACAAGGCCCAGAGGAGGCGGGCTGAAAGCTAGCCGGATAGGAGGTATGTGTTGGTGTGGTGGGTGTGGTGGAAGTATGGGTGTGTGATTTAGCTAAGGAGTAGGGTGGGGTCATATAAATAGGTGACATTTTGTCTGCTACCTCAGCCATCTTAAATTTAATGGCAAGGTAACTAGTCCCCTGTGCTAGCCTTTAGTTACTTTGCTTACCTCACGGCCAGGAGCATGGATATTGAAGGCATCCTTGCTGCCCTTAGGGCTGAGGCCCTCCAGGACGGTGGCAGGCACCTGCAGGCCCAGCTGGCAAGGCTGCAGGGTGCCTCTGTGGTAGCTGCTCCCCCTCCCGGCAGCCATGGAGCTCCGCGCCGCCGGGCGCGTCCCCCCACCCGTTATAGCCCCTCACGGGAGGGCCGGGTGGGGGCCAGAAGTAGGAGCCCAGCTGCCGGTCCGCGGGCCGGTTCCCACGCGGCCGCGGCCGGCGCTGACACCAGGCATTCTCCTGCCTCCTCCCCGAGCCCCTCACAGGAAGGCCGGGTGGGGGCTGGAGGCAGGAGCACAGCTGCCGGTCCGCGGGCCGGTTCCCACGCGGCCGCGGCCGGAGCTGCCATCAGTCATCCTCCTGTCTCCTCCCCGAGCCCCTCGCGAGCAGGCCGGGTAGGGGCTGGAGGCAGGAGTCAGGCTGCCGGTCCGCGGGC
>OW240920.1:15998879-16087642 GCA_933207985.1 Pelobates cultripes
TAAAGCCGGATCAATATTTAAGAAAAAGACAGATGTGAACAGAGAACGACTCAGGCCCAGAGGAGGCGGGCTGAAAGCTAGCCGGATAGGAGGCATGTGTGGGTGTGGTGGGTGTGGTGGAAGTATGGGTGTGTGATTTAGCTAAGGAGTAGGGTGGGGTCATATAAATAGGTGACATTTTGTCTGCTACCTCAGCCATCTTAAATTTAATGGCAAGGTAACTAGTCCCCTGTGCTAGCCTTTAGTTACTTTGCTTACCTCACGGCCAGGAGCATGGATATTGAAGGCATCCTTGCTGCCCTTAGGGCTGAGGCCCTCCAGGACGGTGGCAGGCACCTGCAGGCCCAGCTGGCAAGGCTGCAGGGTGCCTCTGTGGTAGCTGCTCCCCCTCCCGGCAGCCATGGAGCCCCGCGCCGCCGGGCGCGTCCCCCCACCCGTTATAGCCCCTCACAGGAGGGCCGGGTGGGGGCCAGAAGTAGGAGCCCAGCTGCCGGTCCGCGGGCCGGTTCCCACGCGGCCGCGGCCGGCACTGACACCAGGCATTCTCCTGCCTCCTCCCCGAGCCCCTCACAGGAAGGCTGGGTGGGGGGCTGGAGGCAGGAGCACAGCTGCCGGTCCGCGGGCCGGTTCCCACGCGGCCGCGGCCGGCGCAGCTATCAGCCATCCTCCTGTCTCCTCCCCTCGCGAGAGGGCCGGGTGAGGGACGGGAGTGGGATCCCCAGTGCCGGCACGCGCGCCAGCTCTCATGTGGCCGCGGCCGGCACATCTCTGCAGCCTCTCTCCTCCTCCCCGAGGCGGTCGCGCAGTGCCCGTCTGGCGGCCGCTGCTCGGGGAGGTGACAGCCGCCCAGGACTTCTTACCATCGGCTCGCGGGCCCTCAGAAGGGCGGCCGCGAGCTCCCGGTCGGCTAATCCAGCCCGGCCGGCGCGCCGGGTGCCTGATGTGCGCTCTGCCCCCTCCGGATCTCGGGCAGGGCGCGCACAGGTTGGGCCTGCATCCACCTCTCCTTCCAGGGCGGTAAGTGGGCCGCAGGCCACCGGGGATTTCGGGAGGGGGTTGGGGGGTTCGGGGGGTAGGGGCCCAGCGCCAGGCCCATCTTTCAACTGTCACAGCCCCCCCCCTTCTCCTTCTCCCCCCTCTGTCTCCCCTGGGCCTGCCTTTCCTGCACTCCCACTACCCTCATCCGTCCAGCCACTCCCACTACCCTCATCCGTCCAGCCTCCCCACTTGTATTCCCCCCCCTCCCTCCCACCTTTACCTAGGGCCCATGCTAACCCCCCTGGGGCTACCTCAGGCATGGCTATCCCAATCCCTGGTTCCCCTGTCCCACTCTCTGGTCCCCCTGTCCTATCTACTAATTTGCCAGGGTTGCCCCCCCCTACTGCGCATCTTCCAGCACCTGGGACGGGTGGGTCGGGTTTTTTCTCACCTGTCCTGTCTTCGCAGATTCTTCCAGGTCAGCTCGCTAACCGGGTCCCTGACGCTGTGCCTGGTGCGGTGCTTCCTGCGGTCGCAGTTCCCTCGCAAGTCGCGGTTCCGCTCCTACCCTCCAATTCGGCTCCTGCCGGTGAGTATTCCGCTTTTGCCGGATCAGAATCAGGGGGCGCTGGCGCACGCGAGTCGCAAGAATGGGGTTCGGTGCTCCAAGCGATAAGGAATGCTCTTGTAACTCTTGAGCGGGAATCTCGCCCTGGGGCTCCCCCCCCAACGGCCGTGGATAGCCAGCTTCGGGCGGGCTGGGCTAGTTCCGCAGGATGTGAGGTTGCGGGGGTTGCGGCAGCGTTACCCGACGCTTCTACGCAGGTCACCATCCCTCTGGCTGCGGCGCCTCCGCTAGTAGCATCTGAGTCTTCAGCGAGTCCTACGGGGGTCACCGCGGTTGTCTCGGGTTTAGGGGTAGCACCCGCTGCGCATGGGGCAGCGTACATGTCCTGGTCAGGCCCTCTGGGCCTCCATCTGACGCCTGATTTGAGGGCTAAAATAGAAAAAGGAGAATTTGTTGAAATTTTTTCCCTCCTCCCTTTGGAAGATCTTCCTCGGGTGGATGCAGATGCAAAAGAGTCTGAAAAAGACAAAGAGAAGTTTCGGTATCGGAAGATTCCGAAAACGTTTGGTAACTGGATTAGGGCCTTTTCTATCCTAGCTAGCGTGATAGGTGAAAAGACTCCCAGTAAATGCTCTTCCCTATTTTGCTACCAGGACATGATATGGAATGCCTGTCGGGTTTATGGCGGGCTAGGGTGGTGGCGGTATGATGAACAGTTCCGCCAACGTTTGGCGGTTCGCCCTCACACGAGTTGGGTTCAAATGGATATCGGCTTGTGGTTGGCCATCATGACCCGCCCAGCTTCGCATCAAGGGGGCCTTTCGTCCTTTCTTGGGGGGGGCGGCGCTGGGTCCTCATCTTCAGCGTCGGCCACTCAGCGGAGGACTGGGTACTGTTGGCAATATAACGACGGCCAATGTAAGTTCGGTTCCGCCTGCCGCTTCAAGCATGAATGTTCCGGGTGCGGCAGTTCCCACCCAGCATCGAAATGCTTCAAGCGAGGTAGGACCGGCGACAAAGGAGATGCCATGGGCGCTAAGGGCGAGGACGCCGGTGGACGTAGACGCGATGCGCCCTTGGCTAAAGCGTTATAGCAATAAGAAGGTGGCTGCCTTGTTATTGGAGGGTTTTGGACAAGGGTTTTGGATCCCTCACCGGGCCCGGCAGGTCTCCGGCTTCTGCCGGAACCTGAGATCAGTTGCCGATCACCCGGGGGTGGTAAGGGAAAAATTGGCTAAGGAGGTAGCGTTGGGTCGCATGGCGGGCCCCTTTCGAGAGCCTCCACTACTTGATTTGAGGGTTTCACCACTGGGTGTGGTACCCAAAAGGGAACCAGGCAAGTTTAGGCTGATTCACCATTTATCGCATCCACAAGGGGGCTCGGTGAATGATGACATTGCCGCTGAATTGTGCCGCGTTTCCTACGCGTCCTTTGACGCGGCGGTGGATATGGTCAGGGCTGCTGGCCCCGGGGCACTTATGGCAAAAACTGACATTGAGTCGGCTTTTCGCCTCCTACCGGTTCACTCGGAGTGCCACCACCTCCTGGGTTGTATATTCGAAGGTCATTATTACGTGGACATGTGCCTCCCGATGGGTTGTGCGATATCCTGTTTTTACTTCGAATGTTTTAGTTCCTTCATGGAATGGGTAGTTAGAGCGGAATCCGGTTACGATTCCTTGCTTCACTACCTGGATGACTTTTTCTGTGTTGGCCCTGCGCGCTCCCCGATATGAGCGCACCTCCTGCAAGCAGTAGCGGATGTTGCTTGCGAGTTCGGAGTGCCGCTGGCACCAGAAAAAACAATTGGCCCTTCTACGTGCCTGTGCTTTCTCGGGATCGAGATTGATTCCGTTGTTGGTGAATGTCGGCTTCCATTGGATAAATTGGCTGATCTTCGGGAGGTGGTGCGAGTGGCGACCACTTTGCGGAAAATTACGTTGCAGCGACTTCAATCCCTATTGGGCAAATTGAACTTTGCCTGTCGGATTATGCCGATGGGCAGGGTGTTCAACCGGCGCCTGGCGGCCGCTAGGGCTGGTATTTTGAAACCGTCTCACTTCGTCCGCTTGACCAAGGCGCTCAGGGAGGACTTGGCAGTATGGGCAGTCTTTTTGGATGGGTACAACGGCAGGTCCTACTGGCAGCAGCCCGAGGTGACGAACTCGGTGCTGCACCTGTTTACGGATGCCGCGGGGTCTTCGGGGCTATTATGGGAAGGCAATGGTGTGCGGAGCCTTGGCCCGAATCGTGGTTCACCTCTGGCCTGACCAAGAACATGGCTTTCTTGGAACTCTTCCCCATTGTGGTGGCTATCCATCTTTGGGGGCCAGAGATCAAGAACAGGCGTGTTGTGTTCCACTGTGACAACCTGGGCGTTGTCCAGGCCATTAATAGGCTAACGGCCTCCTCCCCTCCTGTAGTTCGGCTCTTGCGGCGCTTAGTTTTACAATGTCTGTCTTTTAATGTGACTTGCCGCGCTGTGCATATCCCTGGTGTGGAGAATACCACGGCTGATGCTCTTTCTCGTTTCCACTGGCAGGTGTTTCGTTTGGCCGCGCCGGAAGCGGACACGGAAGGCCTCCCCTGTCCCAGAGACTTATGGTCCCTTGGCCTGAGCGGATAAGGGAATGGATTCGGTCTTCGGTGTCTGAGGCAACTTGGGTTCGGTACGGTAAGGCATGGGGGGACTGGGTTGCTTTGGAACAAGACCTAGGTGGGTTTGATTCGACCTCTGCAAGGGTTCAGGGGATCTGAACGGTTGCTCTGGTTCTGGGAGGCTAGCGGGTGTTCTCCGGCTACGGTTTCAGGGAAGCTATCCGGTCTTAGTTTCTGGTTCAACTTGACTAAGGTGCCTGACGTTACCAAGGACTGCATGGTTCGACTTGCGATGCGCGGCTGGCGCAAGGGCCCACACCTGCGGGATTCTCGGAGGCCGGTTTCTGGCACTCTGCTAGTAGGCATTGCGTCGGTCTTACCCAGGGTTTGTTTTTCAGATTCGGAGTCACGTTTGTTCCAGTTGGCTTTTACTTTCGCCTTTTTCGGCGCCCTTCGAATCGGTGAGCTTGTGAGCCCTAGCAAACGGATCCCGGGGGGCTTGTTGTTCAACGATGTGTCTGTGGTGTCGGATTCAGTGCGTTTTTGGTACGAAGGTCCAAAACCGACATCTTCGGCAAAGGGGCATGGGTTACCCTCCGCACTATTCCGGGTTCGGCTGTCTGCCCTGTCGCATCTTTTCAGTCTTATTGTCTTGGTCGCCCGGACGTTGAGGGCCCTCTACTAATTCATGGGGACGGTTCCTTCCTTTCTCGGTTCCAATTTCTTCGGGTCTTTCGGTTGGCACTCGACCAACTGGGTATTTCGAGTACAGACTTTGGGGGACATTCTTTTCGAATTGGGGCCGCAACTGAAGCCTCCCGTTTAGGTTTTTTGGACCAGGCCATTCAGAGGATTGGCAGATGGGAATCGGGGAGGTTTCGGTCTTATGTACGGCCCACACGTCTGATCGGTGTCCCCCTTGTGTTTTCTCCACAGGGCCTGGCCGACGGATCTGGTTGATCGGTCATTCGTACATCTACTGGGCTCACCTGCGGGCTGGGGTACGCCCGGGTGGGACACTGCTCGGAATACCTCGGGAGCTGGCGGAGGTCCGGTGGTTCGGGTTCCGGGGCATGAGATGGGGTCAGCTATTACCGGAGGTCGTGCAGTTATCCACTTTATTAGGAGCCCCGGACATCTTGGTGGTGCATCTGGGGGGGAACGATCTGGGGTCCCTGCCTGCGTGGGGGCTGGGGGAACTCATCAGGCGAGATTTGGCGCGCTTGCGTGTGCTTTTTCCACGACTTTGTTTAATATGGTCAGATATCGTTTCTAGAAACTATTGGAAGTGCGCACGCGATCAGGGTGCTATTGAGCGCTGCAGGGTCAAGATTAATAAGCGGGTTTCCAAATTTGTCCTAGGCGTCGGGGGCTTAACAGTGCGACACCGTATTTTTGAGCGCGAGGCAGCAATCTATTTTCGCCCGGACGGGTCCATCTAACTGACGTAGGCTTGGACTTATTTAATTTAGCGCTACAGGACGCGTTGGAACAGGCCATGGCGTTGCTTGGGGGTCGCGCCCGCTGATTTAGGCGTAAATGCAGCTGGGGCTAGTGGCGGGTATGGTCCTTGCTGAACCTATTGGGAAGAGGAGTAAAGAAAAAGAAAGATGCTGGGTCGGGTCCCTCCCCTGACCTCGAAAATGTTTTGGGTATTTGGGCGTGCCCTCCGTGCCAGGAAAGGTGGCCAGGGGTTGGCATGTGGAGTTTGAAGGCCAAAGTGAAGGCCAGGTATCTTGGACGAGGGGGGAGGGCCGATGGCTTGGTGGGGGGTGTACCCTAGAGTTTTGGTGGTACGGTTGGCAAGGACTAGTTTGAAGATAAGCATACTTACACCTAAATTATTTATGGTTGGTTTATTTACAGTTGTTTGTTAATTTATAAATAAAGCTGTGGCCTTTTTATACCACATATACGTTTCCTAGTTTGATTGGGGGGGGGAATTGAGCGATTTTGGGGATTGTTATGGTTCACACCACACGATAACCGCTACCTACACACAAGGCCCAGAGGAGGCGGGCTGAAAGCTAGCCGGATAGGAGGCATGTGTGGGTGTGGTGGAAGTATGGGTGTGTGATTTAGCTAAGGAGTAGGGTGGGGTCATATAAATAGGTGACATTTTGTCTGCTACCTCAGCCATCTTAAATTTAACGGCAAGGTAACTAGTCCCCTGTGCTAGCCCTTAGTTACTTTGCTTACCTCACGGCCAGGAGCATGGATATTGAAGGCATCCTTGCTGCCCTTAGGGCTGAGGCACTCCAGGACGGTGGCAGGCACCTGCAGGCCCAGCTGGCAAGGCTGCAGGGTGCCTCTGTGGTAGCTGCTCCCCCTCCCGGCAGCCACGGAGCTCCGCGCCGCCGGGCGCGTCCCCCCACCCGTTATAGCCCCTCACAGGAGGGCCGGGTGGGGGCCAGAAGTAGGAGCCCAGCTGCCGGTCCGCGGGCCGGTTCCCACGCGGCCGCGGCCGGCGCTGACACCAGGCATTCTCCTGCCTCCTCCCCGAGCCCCTCACAGGAAGGCTGGGTGGGGGCTGGAGGCAGGAGCACAGCTGCCGGTCCGCGGGCCGGTTCCCACGCGGCCGCGGCCGGAGCTGCCATCAGCCATCCTCCTGTCTCCTCCCCGAGCCCCTCGCGAGCAGGCCGGGTAGGGGCTGGAGGCAGGAGTCAGGCTGCCGGTCCGCGGGCCGGTTCCCACGCGGCCGCGGCCGGCGCAGCTATCAGCCATCCTCCTGTCTCCTCCCTGAGCTCCTCGCGAGAGGGCCGGGTGAGGGATGGGAGTGGGATCCCCAGTGCCGGCACGCGCGCCAGCTCTCATGTGGCCGCGGCCGGCACATCTCTGCAGCCTCTCTCCTCCTCCCCGAGGCGGTCGCGCAGTGCCCGTCTGGCGGCCGCTGCTCGGGGAGGTGACAGCCGCCCAGGACTTCTTACCATCGGCTCGCGGGCCCTCAGAAGGGCGGCCGCGAGCTCCCGGTCGCTAATCCAGCCCGGCCGGCGCGCCGGGTGCCTGATGTGCGCTCTGCCCCCTCCGGATCTCGGGCAGGGCGCGCACAGGTTGGGCCTGCATCCACCTCTCCTTCCAGGGCGGTAAGTGGGCCGCAGGCCACCGGGGATTTCGGGAGGGGGTTGGGGTGTTCGGGGGGTAGGGGCCCAGCGCCAGGCCCATCTTTCAACTGTCACAGCCCCCCCCCTTCTCCTTCTCCCCCCTCTGTCTCCCCTGGGCCTGCCTTTCCTGCACTCCCACTACCCTCATCCGTCCAGCCACTCCCACTACCCTCATCCGTCCAGCCTCCCCACTTGTATTCCCCCCCCTCCCTCCCACCTTTACCTAGGGCCCATGCTAACCCCCCTGGGGCTACCTCAGGCATGGCTATCCCAATCCCTGGTTCCCCTGTCCCACTCTCTGGTCCCCCTGTCCTATCTACTAATTTGCCAGGGTTGCCCCCCCCTACTGCGCATCTTCCAGCACCTGGGACGGGTGGGTCGGGTTTTTTCTCACCTGTCCTGTCTTCGCAGATTCTTCCAGGTCAGCTCGCTAACCGGGTCCCTGACGCTGTGTCTGGTGCGGTGCTTCCTGCGGTCGCAGTTCCCTCGCAAGTCGCGGTTCCGCTCCTACCCTCCAATTCGGCTCCTGCCGGTGAGTATTCCGCTTTTGCCGGATCAGAATCAGGGGGCGCTGGCGCACGCGAGTCGCAAGAATGGGGTTCGGTGCTCCAAGCGATAAGGAATGCTCTTGTAACTCTTGAGCGGGGATCTCGCCCTGGGGCTCCCCCCCCAACGGCCGTGGATAGCCAGCTTCGGGCGGGCTGGGCTAGTTCCGCAGGATGTGAGGTTGCGGGGGTTGCGGCAGCGTTACCCGACGCTTCTACGCAGGTCACCATCCCTCTGGCTGCGGCGCCTCCGCTAGTAACAGCTGATTCTTCAGCGAGTCCTACGGGGGTCACCGCGGTTGTCTCGGGTTTAGGGGTAGCACCCGCTGCGCATGGGGCAGCGTACATGTGCTGGTCAGGCCCTCTGGGCCTCCATCTGACGCCTGATTTGAGGGCTAAAATAGAAAAAGGAGAATTTGTTGAAATTTTTTCCCTCCTCCCTTTGGAAGATCTTCCTCGGGTGGATGCAGATGCAAAAGAGTCTGAAAAAGACAAAGAGAAGTTTCGGTATCGGAAGATTCCGAAAACTTTTGGTAACTGGATTAGGGCTTTTTCTATCCTAGCTAGCGTGATAGGTGAAAAGACTCCCAGTAAATGCTCTTCCCTATTTTGCTACCAGGACATGATATGGAATGCCTGTCGGGTTTATGGCGGGCTAGGGTGGTGGCGGTATGATGAACAGTTCCGCCAACGTTTGGCGGTTTGCCCTTCCACGAGTTGGGATCAAATGGATATCGGCTTGTGGTTGGCCATCATGACCCGCCCAGCTTCGCATCAAGGGGGCCTTTCGTCCTTTCTTGGGGGGGCCGGCGCTGGGTCCTCATCTTCAGCGTCGGCCACTCAGCGGAGGACTGGGTACTGTTGGCAATATAACGACGGCCAATGTAAGTTCGGTTCCGCCTGCCGCTTCAAGCATGAATGTTCCGGGTGCGGCGGTTCCCACCCAGCATCAAAATGCTTCAAGCGAGGTAGGACCGGCGACAAAGGAGATGCCATGGGCGCTAAGGGCGAGGACGCCGGTGGACGTAGACGCGATGCGCCCTTGGCTAAAGCGTTATAGCAATAAGAAGGCGGCTGCCTTGTTATTGGAGGGTTTTGGACAAGGGTTTTGGATCCCTCACCGGGCCCGGCAGGTCTCCGGCTTCTGCCGGAACCTGAGATCAGTTGCCGATCACCCGGGGGTGGTAAGGGAAAAATTGGCTAAGGAGGTAGCGTTGGGTCGCATGGCGGGCCCCTTTCGAGAGCCTCCACTACTCGATTTGAGGGTTTCACCACTGGGTGTGGTACCCAAAAGGGAACCAGGCAAGTTTAGGCTGATTCACCATTTATCGCATCCTCAAGGGGGCTCGGTGAATGATGACATTGCCGCTGAATTGTGCCGCGTTTCCTACGCGTCCTTTGACGCGGCGGTGGATATGGTCAGGGCTGCTGGCCCCGGGGCACTTATGGCAAAAACGGACATTGAGTCGGCTTTTCGCCTCCTACCGGTTCACCCGGAGTGCCACCACCTCCTGGGTTGTATATTCGAAGGTCATTATTACGTGGACATGTGCCTCCCGATGGGTTGTGCGATATCCTGTTTTTACTTCGAATGTTTTAGTTCCTTCATGGAATGGGTAGTTAGAGCGGAATCCGGTTACGATTCCTTGCTTCACTACCTGGATGACTTTTTCTGTGTTGGCCCTGCGCGCTCCCCGATATGCGCGCACCTCCTGCAAGCAGTAGCGGATGTTGCTTGCGAGTTCGGAGTGCCGCTGGCACCAGAAAAAACAATTGGCCCTTCTACGTGCCTGTGCTTTCTCGGGATCGAGATTGATTCCGTTGTTGGTGAATGTCGGCTTCCATTGGATAAATTGGCTGATCTTCGGGAGGTGGTGCGAGTGGCGACCACTTTGCGAAAAATTACGTTGCAGCGACTTCAATCCCTATTGGGCAAATTGAACTTTGCCTGTCGGATTATGCCGATGGGCAGGGTGTTCAACCGGCGCCTTGCGGCCGCTACGGCTGGGATTTTGAAACCGTCTCACTTCGTCCGCTTGACCAAGGCGCTCAGGGAGGACTTGGCAGTATGGGCAGTCTTTTTGGATGGGTACAACGGCAGGTCCTACTGGCAGCAGCCCGAGGTGACGAACTCGGTGCTGCACCTGTTTACGGATGCCGCGGGGTCTTCGGGCTTTGGGGCTATCATGGGAAGGCAATGGTGTGCGGAGCCCTGGCCCGAATCGTGGTTCACCTCTGGCCTGACCAAGAACATGGCTTTCTTGGAACTCTTCCCCATTGTGGTGGCTATCCATCTTTGGGGGCCAGAGATCAAGAACAGGCGTGTTGTGTTCCACTGTGACAACCTGGGCGTTGTCCAGGCCATTAATAGGCTAACGGCCTCCTCCCCTCCTGTAGTTCGGCTCTTGCGGCGCTTGGTTTTACAATGTCTGTCTTTTAATGTGACTTGCCGCGCTGTGCATATCCCTGGTGTGGAGAATACCACGGCTGATGCTCTTTCTCGTTTCCACTGGCAGGTGTTTCGTTTGGCCGCGCCGGAAGCGGACACGGAAGGCCTCCCCTGTCCCAGAGACTTATGGTCCCTTGGCCTGAGCGGATAAGGGAATGGATTCGGTCTTCGGTGTCTGAGGCAACTTGGGTTCGGTACGGTAAGGCATGGGGGGACTGGGTTGCTTTGGAACAAGACCTAGGTGGGTTTGATTCGACCTCTGCAAGGGTTCAGGGGATCTTACGGTTGCTCTGGTTCTGGGAGGCTAGCGGGTGTTCTCCGGCTACGGTTTCAGGGAAGCTATCCGGTCTTAGTTTCTGGTTCAACTTGACTAAGGTGCCTGACGTTACCAAGGACTGCATGGTTCGACTTGCGATGCGCGGCTGGCGCAGGGGCCCACACCTGCGGGATTCTCGGAGGCCGGTTTCTGGCGCTCTGCTAGTAGGCATTGCGTCGGTCTTACCCAGGGTTTGTTTTTCAGATTCGGAGGCACGTTTGTTCCAGTTGGCTTTTACTTTCGCCTTTTTCGGCGCCCTTCGAATCGGTGAGCTTGTGAGCCCTAGCAAACGGATCCCGGGGGGCTTGTTGTTCAACGATGTGTCTGTGGTGTCGGATTCAGTGCGTTTTTTGGTACGAAGGTCCAAAACCGACATCTTCGGCAAAGGGGCATGGGTTACCCTCCGCGCTATTCCGGGTTCGGCTGTCTGCCCTGTCGCATCTTTTCAGTCTTATTGTCTTGGTCGCCCGGACGTTGAGGGCCCTCTACTAATTCATGGGGACGGTTCCTTCCTTTCTCGGTTCCAATTTCTTCGGGTCTTTCGGTTGGCACTCGACCAACTGGGTATTTCGAGTGCAGACTTTGGGGGACATTCTTTTCGAATTGGGGCCGCAACTGAAGCCTCCCGTTTAGGTTTTTCGGACCAGGCCATTCAGAGGATTGGCAGATGGGAATCGGGGAGGTTTCGGTCTTATGTACGGCCCACACGTTTGATCGGTGTCCCCCTTGTGTTTTCTCCACAGGGCCTGGCCGACGGATCTGGTTGATCGGTCATTCGTACATCTACTGGGCTCACCTGCGGGCTGGGGTACGCCCGGGTGGGACACGGCTCGGAATACCTCGGGAGCTGGCGGAGGTCCGGTGGTTCGGGTTCCGGGGCATGAGATGGGGTCAGCTATTACCGGAGGTCGTGCAGTTATCCACTTTATTAGGAGCCCCGGACATCTTGGTGGTGCATCTGGGGGGGAACGATCTGGGGTCCCTGCCTGCGTGGGGGCTGGGGGAACTCATCAGGCGAGATTTGGCGCTCTTGCGTGTGCTTTTTCCACGACTTTGTTTAATATGGTCAGATATCGTTTCTAGGAACTATTGGAAGTGCGCACGCGATCAGGGTGCTATTGAGCGCTGCAGGGTCAAGATTAATAAGCGGGTTTCCAAATTTGTCCTAGGCGTCGGGGGCTTAACAGTGCGACACCGTATTTTTGAGCGCGAGGCAGCAATCTATTTTCGCCCGGACGGGGTCCATCTAACTGACGTAGGCTTGGACTTATTTAATTTAGCGCTACAGGACGCGTTGGAACAGGCCATGGCGTTGCTTGGGGGTCGCGCCCGCTGATTTAGGCGTAAATGCAGCTGGGGCTAGTGGCGGGTATGGTCCTTGCCGAACCTATTGGGAAGAGGAGTAAAGAAAAAGAAAGATGCTGGGTCGGGTCCCTCCCCTGACCTCGAAAATGTTTTGGGTATTTGGGCGTGCCCTCCGTGCCAGGAAAGGTGGCCAGGGGTTGGCATGTGGAGTTTGAAGGCCAAAGTGAAGGCCAGGTATCTTGGACGAGGGGGGAGGGCCGATGCCTTGGTGGGGGGTGTACCCTAGAGTTTTGGTGGTACGGTTGGCAAGGACTAGTTTGAAGATAAGCATACTTACACCTAAATTATTTATGGTTGGTTTATTTACAGTTGTTTGTTAATTTATAAATAAAGCTGTGGCCTTTTTTATACCACATATATACGTTTCCTAGTTTGATTGGGGGGGAATTGAGCGATTTTGGGGATTGTTATGGTTCACACCACACGATAACCGCTACCTACACACAAGGCCCAGAGGAGGCGGGCTGAAAGCTAGCCGGATAGGAGGCATGTGTGGGTGTGGTGGGTGTGGTGGAAGTATGGGTGTGTGATTTAGCTAAGGAGTAGGGTGGGGTCATATAAATAGGTGACATTTTGTCTGCTACCTCAGCCATCTTAAATTTAACGGCAAGGTAACTAGTCCCCTCCCTCCCCTGTTTGTTTGCGTTGTTTGTCTGTTTGTCATTAACAATTTTTTCTTGTCACAGCCGGCGGGTATGGTCCTTGCCGAACCTATTGGGAAGAGGAGTAAAGAAAAAGAAAGATGCTGGGTCGGGTCCCTCCCCTGACCTCGAAAATGTTTTGGGTATTTGGGCGTGCCCTCCGTGCCAGGAAAGGTGGCCAGGGGTTGGCATGTGGAGTTTGAAGGCCAAAGTGAAGGCCAGGTATCTTGGACGAGGGGGGAGGGCCGATGCCTTGGTGGGGGGTGTACCCTTTTTTTTTTGGTGGTACGGTTGGCAAGGACTAGTTTGAAGATAAGCATACTTACACCTAAATTATTTATGGTTGGTTTATTTACAGTTGTTTGTTAATTTATAAATAAAGCTGTGGCCTTTTTATACCACATATACGTTTCCTAGTTTGATTGGGGGGGAATTGAGCGATTTGGGTTATTGTTATGGTTCACACCACACGATAACCGCTACCTACACACAAGATAGCTGATCTCTGTGGAGCAGAAGCAATAAAATTAACCCACAAAACATATAGCTAAAAAAATAATTAAAATTAAGAGGGAAATACAGGCACTCTCAGCATCGAAAATGGAATGGCAACTAAGGAAATTAATCTTATTTTATGCAAGGGAATAGAGCAGGAAGAATGTTAGCGAATCAATTAAAAACTAAGTATTTACAGTCAAAATGACCCTATATGTCAATGTCAGATAATAACAATGTTAACCCTCAGGATATAGTCGAGGAGTTAGCATTTTTTTACTCTAAGCTATATAACCTACAGTCTGATATTAACACATATCAACCCTCTGGAGTAGAAATACAAAATTATCTGAAAGAAGTAAATCTTCCGTGCATTACGCCAGAGCAAGGTTTATCCCTGAATGCACAATTCTCAGAAGAGGAGGTTAGAGAAGCAATTCGAAAACTTCCTAACCATAAGGCACCGGGCCCAGATGGGTTTCCAAATAATTATTATATAGTTTTTGAGGCCCAGCTGGTCCCGCACCTTACCAAACTTTTCAATTATTTTAAAAATTCAGGTACAATACCCGAAGAAATGTTAGTAGCCCATATAATTACGATACCAAATCCAGGCAAATCACCAACACTATGTGCAAATTTAAGACCCATTTTATTATTAAATTCAGATACAAAATTATATGCTAAATTACTGGCAGCACGCCTAAAACCGTTAATAGTGGATCTGGTTTCACCAGAACAGGCGGGATTCGTCCCTAACAGACAACCAGGAGAAAACAAACGCTGCTGCTTAAATTTAATTACTTGGGTACATCTTAGTAACCAACAAGGTTTATTGCTGGCACTCGACGCTGAAAAATCGTTTGACCGCTTGAATTGGCAATACATGGAAGAAGTATTTTTGAGCATGGGTTTCCCTTTAGCATTTCTTCAAAGTATTTTAGTTCTTTACTCTCGACCAGCAGCGAAAATAAGCAATTCTGGTTTTCTTTCCCGTCTGTTTTATATTACTAATGGCTCCAGACAGGGATGCCCTCTTTCACCATTAATCTTGATTTTGTATATGGAGCCCTTAATAAGACATGTTAAAAACCATAAAGGGATACAGTGACTGAATACCCCTACGGGTGTCTCAAAAATAGTTCTTTATGCGGATGATGTTTTTCTTTTTTTAACTAATCCAGATTTATCAATTCCAATTTTATTAAAGACACTGCAAAGATTTGGAGAGATATCATACTATAAAAATAACCCCAAAAAAATCTCAAGCATTGTCTATTGGTCTTCCCACATCTGTGGTACACGCAGTACAAAATACACATCCTTTTGACTGGTGGAAAAAGTCAATAACATACTTAGGAATTAAACTTCCTTCCACACATAATTTAATTATAAAAGAGAATCATCTACCACTTATAATTAAACTAGAGCAACAATTGAGAAAATGGGAAGCCAAAAGCATATATTGGCTGGGCCGAATACACACTAAAAAAATTATGGTTTTACCACATATTTTGTACCTCTTCCGTACTCTCCCAATTGCTTTACCGAACACAATAGTAAGTAAATTTCAAATTTTAATAAACGCACACATCTTGTAAAGGAAATCTCCCCGAGTAAAGCAGAACTTGCCAACTAGGATAGCTCATATATACGCAGGGGCATCACATTTATGTTGGCACTGCCTTAAACAGGAGGGCACTCTATATCACATCTTTTGGTTATGTCCAGGTATTGCTAAGCTCTGGAAAGAATTGGGAAGGTTTTTTCAAAATGATTTGAAAGCAGTGATACCTACCCAACCCGAATGTTGTTTATTACCTATGTTTTCTATTCCGCTCCCAGAAGAGGTTATTTATATTATTATCCACAGTTTGATAGCAACTAAAACGGCTATTTCATACAGCTGGAAAAAAATACAGACTCCTTTATTGTCATAGATAATGATAAGATTAGACTCCTCGTGTACTTATGAAATGATGACTGGTCGTTTGAAAGGACAGGAAACTTTATACAAAAAAAGGTGGAATAAATGGTTAGAAATAAGAGATAGATATGTTTAAAGGGACACTATAGTCACCTGAACAACTTTAGCTTAATGAAGCAGTTTTGGTGTATAGAACATGCCCCTGCAGCCTCACTGCTCAATCCTCTGCCATTTAGGAGTTAAATCCCTTTGTTTATGAACCCTAGTCACACCTCCCTGCATGTGACTTGCACAGCCTTCCATAAACACTTCCTGTAAAGAGAGCCCTATTTAGGCTTTCTTTATTGCAAGTTCTGTTTAATTAAGATTTTCTTATCCCCTGCTATGTTAATAGCTTGCTAGACCCTGCAAGAGCCTCCTGTATGTGATTAAAGTTCAATTTAGAGATTGAGATACAATTATTTAAGGTAAATTACATCTGTTTGAAAGTGAAACCAGTTTTTTTTCCATGCAGGCTCTGTCATTCATAGCCAGGGGAGGTGTGGCTAGGGCTGCATAAACAGAAACAAAGTGATTTAACTCCTAAATGACAGTGAATTGAGCAGTGAAATTGCAGGGGAATGATCTATACACTAAAACTGCTTTATTTAGCTAAAGTAATTTAGGTGACTATAGTGTTCCTTTAAAGACTATAATGAGAGCTGGACTCATGAGGGATTTAGCTCAATAGGCTGTTGTTCTATCCCCCATTCCCCACCCCTCCTTGATACAATCCTTTATAAGAACGTAAATTACTCTTTTGATTTGGATCGAGAGGAAGTTATAGCTTTCAGTGGTTTCTCTTAACTTTAAGCAAATGAATATTGATTTAAAAAAAAAATAGAGAAAGGAAAAGAATTTGAAAAATATTGTTGTAATCAATTGTCTTACGTGAATGAATGCATACTGTTATGTGAATAATATTGTTTTTAATAGTGTGTAATTATAGACTAAACTAAGTATGTACTGTTCCCTTTTTTCCCCCCTCTTCTCTCTTCTGTATCCCAATATTATATATATATGCATAAAATATTAACAACAATAAAAAATTATACAAGAATTGACTTTAGCCAATGTCTAACGACACTGCGGATATGGAGTTACACTTCCAGCAGTACAGGGGTTAATAGTAAAACCATGCCTCCATTTAAGTCATGAAAGTGACCAAGGTGCTTGGACAAATCCTTTAAATCTAATCTGCCACTGGTCTGTCCAGTGCCCCAATTTACCAAAATCCCTGTAGTGAAGTGTATCCTGCCCTCCCCATATTATTTTACTTTCCTGTCATCTGTAAACAGTGACACGTGACTTACCACCCACTTACCACCTTTGTCCAACTTAAAAGTTGTTCATTAACAGCTACCCTCAACACTTTATATTTAACCCAGTGTGCAATCCAAGAATTATAATTATCATCTAAACACCTCCCTTTAAATGTGTACAGTAACATTTTATGTGGAACTGTATGAAACAAAATCCACCGGAACACTCAAAAGTCTGAGTTGGAATTTCACCGACATTCCCACGCAACCAAGAAACAGAGTAGGAACTATTTTGTCTTATGTACACATTAGGTCATGGCAAAAGGGAGATCATTCATGAGTTTCTGTTTGCGGTACTTTGTAAGCCTGTCGCAAGATCATTTGTGGAGGATTCTTCAGTCTTGTGGGGTCTATCACAGACCTTCGTTAGTGGCATAGGTTTACAACCAATTTGTTTGAAAGTCACTTTAATTCTTACTGCAAGCGGGAAATATTATTCAAACCTTTGATAACCTTTTGTACTGAATGGACTTTCTGAGCATCGCACAGCAGCTAAAAAATAATGTTTCCCATAATTCCACTTTTTTGCTGTATTGCAAAATGTATGTTTTTAAAGCGGTACTTTCGATTTCATTGTTTAACATGTTTAAAGAACTGATCTACGTCACTTTGAACGCTAATTCTATGTCTTAAAGTGACACTTTGATGTGAACTGTTCCATAATGAAATGTCAAGCAAATAAAATACTTGATATTAAAGGAAATGATTTTCTGTTTTTCAGAAGAAACACGTTAAAAAAAATAAAGTTGTAAATATTTCTTAATTAGTTGGCCTTTCCCTTGGAACTTCAGGTTCCATCACCGACTAATCTATTTCTAAGAGTAAAATTCTCCTCTACTGCTAATTCCGGGCGAAAACCCATGTAATTTGTTAATTCACTCAATGACCTTATAATAGATTTTAAAAAGTGAATGCACTCAACTAACAGGAACACTGTGATTGCTTTCAGGGTAAAAGGATCTCCCTGTTTTGCAATCTAATGTTTAAACTGGCTTGTGGCCTTGCCATTGAGTGGGTTAGAGTGTGGTTAATGATTGTGCAGGAGAGAACAAGGGTCTTCGAGAGGGATGAAATAAAAACAAGTTTCTTCGCAGAAACAGACGATAGGCCTTTGGAACGCTAGCTGGTAGGAAAAGTGGATGTGAGGAGTGGGGACAGTGATTTGAGAAAACCAGTTCAATATCAAGAAGCTCAGATATGATCGGAAATACTTGGAGCTATATTCTTTATTTATATGGACTTGTTATTGACTCACTGATTGTCTGTGATAATAGTGATCGACTGTCGGCATCAAGCGTCAACAGGACGGAGGTAATCACCTAGGATCTAGACAGTTAATGCTGCAAGGGATGGAATCTATCAGAGGGCTTATGTGTCCAACAGTGGTGCATTGATAGTGAATGTGGTAGGCGGTGCATAGATAGTAAATGTGGTAGAACATGTGTGCAGCTCTAGAACAGAGTAGGGTATACAGGTATATTCAGTGTAGGGTAGGCAGGATCATAGGGCTAGTGTAGAATGTGGCATTACTGCAGAGCTGGTGCACAGTGTGCTAGGAAGAAGTGCAAGGCTAGTGCACAGTGTGCTGGGAAGTAGTGCAAGGCTAGTGTGCAGTGTGCTAGGAAGTAGTGCAAGTCTAGTGCACAGTGATCTAGGAAGTAGTGCAAGGCTAGTGCGCAGTGTGCTGGGAAGTAGTGCAAGGCCAGTGCACCGTGTTCTAGGAAGTAGTGCAAGGCTACTGCACAGTGTTCTAGGAAGTAGTGCAAGGCCAGTGCACAGTGTTCTAGGAAGTAGTGCAAGGCTAGTGCACAGTGTTCTAGGAAGTAGTGCAGGGCCAGTGTACAGTGTGCTGGGAAGTAGTGCAAGGCCAGTGCACAGTGTTCTAGGAAGTAGTGCAGGGCCAGTGTACAGTGTGCTGGGAAGTAGTGCAAGGCTAGTGCACAGTGTTCTAGGAAGTAGTGCAGGGCCAGTGTACAGTGTGCTGGGAAGTAGTGCAAGGCCAGTGCACAGTGTTCTAGGAAGTAGTGCAGGGCCATTGTACAGTGCGCTGGGAAGTAGTGCAAGGCCAGTGCACAGTGTTCTAGGAAGTAGTGCAAGGCCAGTGCACAGGCTGTGCAGGGTTAGTGCAGAGTATGGTAGACTGTGGTGCAGGGCTAGTGCAGAGTATGGTAGACTGTCGTGCAGGGCTAGTGCAGAGTATAGTAGACTGTCGTGCAGGGCTAGTGCAGAGTATAGCAGACTGTGGTGCAGGGCTAGTGCAGAGTATGGTAGACTGTGGTGCAGGGCTAGTGCAGATTGTAGATGTTGGTGGTGCGAGATAGAGAGTAAGGTACACACAGGGTCATGGACAGTACAGAATGTACTAGATTCTGATGTAAGAAGGATAATTAGTTGGAGATTTATTTCAGAAGGTGTGAGACAGGCTATACAGGACTGTTACCAGCAATATGTAGGTCAATGTATTTATATAACAGATCTGAATGTTGTATAATTATAATTATATGTAAATATAATATTAGAAACCCTTTAATAAAACCCTGCTAGTTCCCCTTGCAGTATATGGGACAATGGTATTTCCTGGCAGCGGCTGCCCCCTCGGAGTCAAGGGCTCTGGAAACCTTCAAGGTGATGGACAATGCGGAGTTCAGGGTCCAAGCAAGCACAGAGCAGGAGAAGCTGGTGTTCATAGCGACCGTCAGAGTGTGAGACGGAACTTTCTTTCACTTCTCACTTTCCTAACTTCTACTCTCCTTCTCCTGTCTTTTTTGTTTATTCTTCATTTTCCTCACCTCAATCGCTGCTCTTCCCCTTATTTCCTCTTCCGCTCCTTACCTCTTCTATTCTTCTTCTTCTCCTTTCCCTCTTCATCTTCTTTGTCTCCTCCTCCTCTCCCTCTCCACCCTTCCCCCTCCTCCGGGCAATGCCTTTTTCTGATGTAGGCCTTTATCTAATATCATCAGATAAACACTTACTATGATTTTTTTTTTTTTTTTGTATGATTGATTTTTATATGATATGTTTTAAAAATGTTAACATTTTGAAAAAAAAATCATTATCAAAGTTTATCCAAAAATATTAAACCATGTGAAAATCCTATCCAAAAATAATAAACAATGTGAAAATCCTATCCAAAAATATTAAATTGAAGCCTCTGTAAGTATTCATTTCTCCAACTCTCTAAAAGAGTTTGTAATCTCTTTTTCATCCCTATATCTCTCCTTCCCAACATACTTTCTCTTTTGTCAACTGTTCATAGCATCCTTCTATTCTGTTCTTCGTACACGTCATTTCTCTATCTGACCCCTTCTCTCTCTCTCTTTGTGTCTCAACATCACCCTCTGTCTCTTGCATCTATTCTTCCTTCGACACCCTTGTTTTCCTTTGTTCCTCAAATTCCACTAAATTTTTTTGTTGTTTCTCTGTCTTATCCCTTTCTCTTCTTTTCCGTATCATCTTCCTTCTTTTTTTCATTTCATGCCTTCCTTCCTCTAACCTTATTCCTCTCTCATTATTGTTGTTCTTCTCAATTGTACTTGTTTTCTCTCAAGCACATTCATTCACCCTACTAACTTTCTTTTCATCTGCACCGGGGCCTGGTGGTTTCTAGTTACGCCTCTGTTCCCGTGCAATCAAAAGACAAAGTAGGAATTATTTTGTCTTATATACACAAAGTGTGCCAAAAGACAGAAGAACGCAATATCTCTACTTCCCAACATGCTTTTTGTTTTGTCAACTCTTTGTGTCCCCAATATTCCCAATAACCACGTTCTTGAGCTATTTGACGCTCCCTTTTTTCTTGAAGTAAAGATGGCTCGTGTGTTCCTCGGAAGTGGATTTACATCCTTACTGATGGAAGCACTGAACTGCGCACTGAGGGTAAGGTGACGACAAGGAGAGGCGCTACTGTGTGAGATAAGCAACTATAGTGATATGATTTATTTTCTTATTTGTATACAGGGCACCCAGACAGAACCACCGAGTTATTCTCATCTAAATGCTCAAAGTGTGTCATCCTGAAAGAGACAGAAAATAACATTTCCAGGCTCCTTCTCTACTGTATGTAATCGGTGGACAGGGATGGTGGGAGGTCTTGCAATAGAAATATTTTTTGTTTATTTTTTTAATTCTTTTGGAGGAAAAAAAAATAACACAACTGTGCGTGATTTTCCCCCAAAAATTATGGATCCGGAACTTTTTGAATTAAGATCAGGTGATTTTTCTGGTGAAAACGTGCGTATACAGAAGCTCCTACAATAATATATAATCTGGAGCATAATCTCTGCAATGTGTCTGTTGACAAGTTCAGTCAATGTCGGCAGTAGTGTGCAGAGAACAGAAAGCGGGGAAGTGGGCAGCCTTATTTTATACAAATGTTAAAAAAAAACTAAATGGGATAGGATACAACATTTTTTTATTAGGAGAGAGAGAAAATTATTTGTGTCTCGGCTTTGGGTTATTTTCACGCACTAATTCTCAAATAGTGAAACAAATTGTCATTATGATCCAACTGGCACCTCACCTCATGGCGTGTGTTTACGTCTACGTCACTGCGTATAAGTTATGTGTTAATGGCTTTGTTCCTTCATTCCCTCTCTTCCCTATTATTTTAAAAATTCTCATCTCCTTCATATAACCATTACTCCATCTTCCTTTGTGTTTCATGACACCTCATTGGTTCTCTCTCTTTCCATTCCCTCAGCTCGCTCACCCCAGCTAGAAGAAGAATTTATAGAGGAGTTTAAAGAGAAGGCCTCATGTGAAGGATACAAAGAGATATTGGAGATTCCACAGACACTAGGTAATGGATAAACATGTAACATGGTGCTGGGGTGTCATGAATGGGGAGACTGGTATTTCTGTGATATGAACCCATATCATTGTATAATAGTGTTTTATTGTGAGACGGGCATTGCCAAGGGTTACAATGTATACAGCACACATTACATAATAAAGCAATGTATACTACTGATCCCATACTGGGTTTATGGATATGTCCTAGGCCAGGAATAGGCAACCTTCGGCACTCCAGATGTTGTGGACTACATCCTCCATAATGTTCTTACACCCATAATGCTGGCAAAGCATCATGGGAGGTGTAGTCCAGGGCCGGACTGGCCCACGGGATACCGGGAAATTTCCCGGTGGGCCGTCGGCACCTGGGGCCGGGCAGACAGCCGGCTCACCTGCGGCCGCAGGGGGAGCTTTTCTAGCGGCCGCAGGGGGAGCTGGCTGTTCTGTCTCCGCTCCCCCTCCCCAGCGCGCTAGAAAGAGACCGGGGCCGGAATATGACGTCATATTCCGGCCCCAGTCTCAGTAAGCAGTGCGCTGGGGAGGGGGAGCGGAGACAGAACAGCCAGCTCCCCCTGCGGCCGCTAGAAGAGCTCCCCACAGCCCCAGGTAGACATTGTGTGTGTCACTGTGTGTGTCTGTGTGTCTCTGTCTGTCATGGTGTGTGCATCTGTGTCATGCAATGTGTGTCTGTGTCATGGTGTGTGTGTCTCTGACTGTCATGGTGTGTGCGTCTGTCTGTGTCACGGTCTGTCTGTGTCATGGTGTGTGTGTGTGTTTGTCATGGTGTGTGTCTGTCTCTGTCATGTAATGTGTGTCTGTGTCACGATCTCTCAGTGTCTGTCTGTGTCGTGTATGTGTCTGTGTCAAGGTCTGTGTTATGGTGTGTGTCTTTTTTAAGGTGTGTCTGTCATGGTATGTGTGTGTCTCTGTCATGGTGTGTGTGTGTCTGTCTGTGTCATGGTGTGTCTGTCTGTCATGGTGTGTCTGTGTTTCTGTTTGTGTCACGGTGTGTGTCTGTCATGGTATGTGTGTGTGTATGTGTGTTTTTACTCACCTTTTTTTTTTTTTTTTCCACGTCGTGCTGGTCTCCCCTCAACTGGCCCTGCCTCTACGGCTGAGATCATCAAGCTTGATGATCTCAGCCAATCCGCACTGACACAGGAAGCACCTCTAGTGACCGTCTGAGTGTCTGTCAGTAGGAAGCAATGTAAACACTGCCTTTTCTCTAAAAAGTCAGTGTTTAAATTGAAAAGCCTGCAGGGACAGGCTGTAGACACCAGAGCCACTACATTAAGCTGTGTGTGTGTGTGTGCGCGCCTGCTAGTGAGTGGGCTTGCTTGTGTGTGTGTGTGCCTGCTACTGAGTGAGCTTGTGTTTTTATTTTAATGACCTTATGTATATCAGTGAGATTGTTTGTCTATGAGGCTGTGTATCAATCAGCTTGTGTCAGTGAGATTGTCTGTGTCTGCATGTGAGTATGCTTACTGTATAATTAAAGATTTTACTCTGAAAGAACCAATATTTTATATTGGAAAAAGATATATATATATATATATCAATCATCTAGGGTGGCAAGACATAGCCTTACATATTACATGCGACAATATATGGCGCAATGACTTATGGGGCTGGCATAGATTTTTTTTTCCAGGGCTGCTTTGGAATCCCCAGTCCGGCCCTGGTGTAGTCCAAAACATCTGGAGTGCCGAACATCTGGGTTTATGGATATGTCCTAGGCCAGGAATAGGCAACCTTCGGCACTCCAGATGTTGTGGACTACATCCTCCATAATGCTCTTACACCCATAATGCTGGCAAAGCATCATGGGAGGTGTAGTCCAAAACATCTGGAGTGCCGAAGGTTGGCTATGGCATGGTGGACAAAACTTTAACTGTTTCATGGTTTGTAGACGTCCATCCATCAGACCGGTGAGCAGTATCTATGCAGCAGCACACCGAGTATGACTATAATAAAAACTAACCTATCTCACCCTGTTCTTTTAGTGAATAAGTAGGGGTTCATATATTTGTGTGTGTTGGGACTATCTGAATCTGATAATATCCAGTGTAGAGAATCGAGGCTTGCTCTGTTGATAACTATATAGACAGCTAACTTTGTCTTTCTAATCTATGCAAATAGCTAACAATAAGTGAAGAAAGGGCGATCCTATAAATAATTAATATGATTATGATCTGCACAAACACTCGAGTGTCACCCCCTCGCAAATCAAACTCATAAACGTGAAACAAAAGTGTCAAACTGGAGGTGTGCTCAGAGTGAAAAAAGGGTATAAATACGTATCATAAAATAATATAATATTGTATAATATTACAGTGCAATCTGTGGAGTATCCAAAAATAGGTATATACAGAAATGCAATTATAGGGCAGATTAAATGAAAAGGAATAGATGCTTTGGCCACTTACAAACAGTAGATCCCAAACTCTATACACAGTGCAACCCATACCACCTCTCTCGGTACCAACTATCCGTACCACCCCTCTCTGTACCAACCATCCGTACCACCTCTCTCTGTACCAACAATCCGTACCACCTCTCTCTGTACCAACAATGCATACCACCTCTCTCAGTACCAACTATCCGTACCACCTCTCTCAGTACCAACCATCCGTACCACCTCTCTCTGTACCAACCATCCGTACCACCTCTCTCTGTACCAACAATCCATACCACCTCTCTCAGTACCAACTATCCGTACCACCTCTCTCTGTACCAAGCATCCATACCACCTCTCTCTGTACCAACAATCCGTACCACCCCTCTCTGTACCAACCATCCGTACCACCTCTCTCTGTACCAACTATCCGTACTACCTCTCTCTGTACCAACCATCCATACCACCTCTCTCTGTACCACCTCTCTCTGTACCAACCATCCATACCACCTCTCTCTGTACCAACCATCCGTACCACCTCTCTCTGTACCAACAATCCGTACCACCTCTCTCTGTACCAACCATCCGTACCACCTCTCTCTGTACCAACCATCCGTACCACCTCTCTCTGTACCAACCATCCATACCACCTCTCTCTGTACCAACCATCCGTACCACCTCTCTCTGTACCAACCATCCATACCACCTCTCTCTGTACCAACCATCCATACCACCTCTCTCTGTACCAACAATCCATACAACCTCTCTCTGTACCAACCATCCGTACCACCTCTCTCTGTACCAACTATCCGTACCACCTCTCTCTGTACCAATCATCCATACCACCCCTCTCTGTACCAACCATCCGTACCACCTCTCTCTGTACCAATCATCCATACCACCCCTCTCTGTACCAACTATCCGTACCAACTCTCTCTGTACCAACAAGCCGTACCACCTCTCTCTGTACCAACCATCCGTACCACCTCTCTCTGTACCAACCATCCGTACCACCTCTCTCTGTACCAACAATCCGTACCACCTCTCTTACAGTTGGTACAGAGTACTGCGTATAGAGCATAGATTGGGCTCTACTGTTTGTAAGTGGCAAATTATTTACCCTTTTCCATTTATTTGTCTTGTCTAATCTACTGCCCAGGAGCAGAGTAAGCCCCGTTCCTATGTTTTGAGGAATGATTGAACATTGTGTGTTTGAAGCAATAGAACAAGCAGCAGTAATCATAGTATGTAGAAATCATATGATGCAGGATTCCTCAGTGATAAATAACATGATTTTTGGCCTGCAGCATGGAATCCTATATACCGCAGAGCCGTACTGCTCGTCAATGTGTTTACTTGATATGTGTCCAGGAAACATGGTGGGTCTGGCAGTTCTAGCCTGTAGGAGGGTCTAAATTAAAGTCCCCATCTTTTATAAGCAGAAGAAGGGTCCATATTATTATTATTTCCGAAATGTATCCTAACAATGATTAAAGAAAAAAAGATTGAGTAGTGAAACGATTCTCCATTACAACTCTTTTATTAATGCCTCTAACCTTGATACCATAATATGAACCCAATTATGGAACATTAATTGGTTAATTCTATATCCATAGTGTTTTATCTTGGCTTATGGTTATAATAGGCTAAGTGACAGTTTGCCCTATGAGTGATACCAGCCAGGTGCCAGTTCTAGTCTCGGTGTGTGCAGGAAGGCAGGTCTTAGTTCTGTGTTCTTGGAGACTCAAACGTCATGCCATCTTGATTAATGTCAATGGAATTAAAAAGCCAGAGGCTGTGATTTAGCAGTGACTAAGCAGGAGTGTCTGTGTGTTGTGGCATGTTCGGAGTGTTCAGAACTGGTTTGAGAATCACATGGTTTAAAATAAAATGTGACTCTGCACTTTAGATTAATGTGCTGCCCACGTGACCCCGGGGCAGGGCCTGCACCATCAATGATACAGATAAAATCTCAATATGCAACTCATGAAGAATGAAAATTTAGAAAATATAAATACACAAAAATAAGTCTTGCGCTCAAACTCCCACTACTCTTGGGCAGCAGCAACGATCATAGTACATATCAGTCCCAATACATAAACTTTGCCAGAAGCTCAAGAAAGCAAGGTGACTAGTCAGTGTAGGACCCACCTGAGAGGTTTGCCTTGACGTGGCAGGTGGGCATTCCCTGCAATGGCCATTGGAGCAACTAAATAACCTCCATTTGATTAAACATGCATAGGGATTTAGGAAGAGCGCAGGTAACGTTTTGTCTTAGATAGAAAATATATCTGCCCAGCAATGCCCATTGTGTAAATAAAGCTTTTAATATAACTGTGCAGTGGTGAGAGGCAACTGGCTCCAACGCAGGCCGAATGGCATGTTGATAAGCATTGGGCTGGCCTGGCTGCCCTGCAGTTTCTGCTGTACATACATGTTCTAATGTAATAATATGTGTAGATAGGTATAGTGAGCTGCCAGGCAGTCTGTAATGTACATACCTTGTATACTGCCACACAGTCTGTAATGTACATACCTTGTATACTGCCACACAGTCTGTAATGTACATACCTTGTATACTGTCACACAGTCTGTAGTGTACATACTTTGTATACTGTCACATAGTCTACAGAGTACATACTTTGTATACTGTCGCACAGTCTGCAGTGTACATATTTTGTATATTGTCACATAGTCTGCAGTGTACATACTTTGTATACTGTCGCACAGTCTGCAGTGTACATATTTTGTATATTGTCACATAGTCTGCAGTGTACATATTTTGTATACTGCCACACAGTCTGTAGAGTACATACTTTGTATACTGTCACACAGTCTGCAGTGTACATACTTTGTATACTGCCACACAGTCTGTAGTGTACATACTTTGTATACTGTCACACAGTCTGCAGTGTACATACTTTGTATACTGCCACACAGTCTGCAGTGTACATACTTTGTATACTGTCACATAGTCTGCAGTGTACATACTTTGTAAACTGTCACACAGTCTGTAGTGTACATTCTTTGTATATTGTCACACAGTCTGTAGTGTACATACTTTGTATACTGTCGCACAGTCTGCAGTGTACATATTTTGTATATTGTCACATAGTCTGCAGTGTACATACTTTGTATATTGTCACACAGTCTGCAATGTACATACTTTGTAAACTGTCACACAGTCTGTAGTGTACATTCTTTGTATATTGTCACATAGTCTGTAGTGTACATACTTTGTATATTGTCACACAGTCTGCAGTGTACATACTTTGTATACTGCCACACAGTCTGTAGTGTACATACTTTGTATACTGTCACACAGTCTGTAGTGTACATACTTTGTATACTGTCACACAGTCTGCAGTGTACATACTTTGTATACTGTCACATAATCTGCAGTGTACATACTTTGTATACTGCCACACAGTCTGCAGTGTACCTACTTTGTATACTGTCACACAGTCTGTAGTGTACATACTTTGTATACTGTCACACAGTCTGCAGTGTACATACTTTGTATACTGTCACATAGTCTGCAGTGTACATACTTTGTAAACTGTCACACAGTCTGTAGTGTACATACTTTGTATATTGTCACACAGTCTGCAGTGTACCTACTTTGGATATTGTCACATAGTCGGTAGTGTACATACTTTGTATACTGCCACACAGTCTGTAGTGTACATACTTTGTATATTGTCACACAGTCTGCAGTGTACATACTTTGTATATTGTCACATAGTCTGTAGTGTACATACTTTGTATACTGCCACACAGTCTGCAGTGTACATACTTTGTATATTGTCACACAGTCTGCAGTGTACATACTTTGTATACTGCCACACAGTCTGCAGTGTACATACTTTGTATATTGTCATACAGTCTGCAGTGTACATGTGTGTTATAATGTAATATAATGCATGTATGGGGGCATTGAGCTGGCTATTATGTGATATGGTCAGTAAGTATATCAAATTGTATATGTGTCAATGTGGCCATTGGATAGCATACCTCCCAACATTTCATATTGATAAGATGGACACTTTAATGCTAATGGTGTGATTGCGGGAATGGCTGTTCTGAGAAATTTTAGGTGACTTACCAATAAAAATGTATAGAACTAAAATGTAATTTAGAACAAGAACAATTTATCTTATTTACACAGACTGATTTCCTAACATAGTTAGCCCAAGCTGTACACACCTTTTATATTATACTAGTCCCTAGGATTTGTAACTGCTGAGAAAATACCTGTAATATCTGTATGCAAAATACAATCCTTCACAATTTCCAACACCCTCAAATGATTACCACCTTACAATCCCATCTCTCCAAAGAATCTTCCCTCAAACGCGGATCTTTATCTCCATGTAATTTCTTATTCCCAGTATCTTTAATCCTCAAACACCCTCTAGATTGTAAGATCACAAGACCAGGCCTGATTACTTTATTGTCTTGTATTTCATGTTTTCTCTACGGCACTGTCTTTTATAAACTTGAGTCTTACAATTGCTAGAACTGTATAGAGAAATGTAATGCGTTTTGGTACTCTCCTCTACTACCATATGGCTGTAATATACCTTGGTACTCTCCTGTACTACGCCATGGCTGTAACATACCCTGGTACTCTCCTGTACTACGCTATGGCTCTAATATACCTTGGTACTCTCCTGTACTACGCTATGGCTGTAACATACCCTGGTACTCTCCTGTACTACGCTATGACTGTAACATACCCTGGTACTCTCCCGTACTACGCCATGGCTGTAACATACCCGGGTACTCTCCCGTACTACGCTATGGCTATAACGTACCCTGGTATTGTCCTGTACTACGGTATGGCTGTAATATACCTTGGTACTCTCCTGTACTACGCTATGGCTGTAACATACCCTGGTACTCTCCTGTACTACGCTATGGCTGTAACGTACCCTGGTACTCTCCCGTACTACGCCATGGCTGTAACATACCCGGGTACTCTCCCGTACTACGCTATGGCTGTAACATACCCGGGTACTCTCCCGTACTACGCTATGGCTGTAATATTCACGGGTACTCTCCTATATTATGCTATAGCTTTAATATACCCAGGTACTCTCCTATATTATGCTATGGCTTTAATATACCCTGGTACTCTCCTATATTACGCTATGGCTGTAACATATCCTGGTACTCTCCTGCACTACGCTATGGCTGTAACATACCCTGGTACTCTCTAACAAGGCTGAAACGATCGTCTGGGGTTATGTATCTCTCGTGCAGAGAGAGCTGGCCTGTATTTTGGATATGTTCTGCCCTTTTGGGTTGAATCAGTCTGAGATGCGTGTCCTGGTTCTCTCTGTAATAGCACAAGATGAGCTAAAACCATCTTGAGAACTGAGCGGGGATCCACCGAAGGGCAGGCTAATTGAGCTGTTCCTCAGCACTCTCTTGCGACTTGTTTTTTTGGTACTCTCCTGTACTACGCTATGGCTGTAACATATCTTGGTACTCTCCTATATTATGCTATGGCTGTAACATACCCTGGTACTCTACTATATTATGCTATGGCTTTAATATACCCTGGCACTCTCCTATATTATGCTATGGCTGTAATATACCCTGGTACTCTCCTGTACTACAGTGTGGCTGTAACATACCCTGGTAATCTCCTGTACTATGGTGTGGCTGTAACATACCCTGGTACTCTCCTGTACCATGGTGTGGCTGTAACATACCCTGGTACTCTCCTGTACCATGCTGTGGCTGTAACATACCCTGGTACTCTCCTGTACTACGCTATGGCTCTAACATACCTTGGTACTCCTGCACTACGCTATGACTGTAACATACCCGGGTACTCTCCTGTACTACGCTATGGCTGTAACATACCCTGGTACTCTCCTGTACTACGCTATGACTGTAACATGCCCGGGTACTCTCCTGTACTACGCTATGGCTGTAACATACCCTGGTACTCTCCTGTAATATGCTTTGACTGTAACATACCCGGGTACTCTCCTGTACTACGCTATGGCTGTAACATACCCAGGTACTCTCCTGTACTACGCTATGACTGTAACATACCCGGGTACTCTCCTGTACTACGCTATGGCTGTAACATACCCGGGTACTCTCCTGTACTACGCTATGACTGTAACATACCCGGGTACTCTCCTGTACTACGCTATGGCTGTAACATACCTTGGTACTCTCCTGTACTACGCTATGGCTGTAACATTCCCGGGTACTCTCCTGTACTACGCTATGGCTGTAACATACCCGGGTACTCTCCTGTACTACGCTATGGCTGTAACATACCCGGGTACTCTCCTGTACTACGCTATGACTGTACTATACCCGGGTACTCTCCTGTACTACGCTATGACTGTAACATACCCTGGTACTCTCCTGCACTACGCTATGACTGTAACATACCCGGGTACTCTCCTGTACTACGCTATGACTGTAACATACCCGGGTACTCTCCTGTACTACGCTATGACTGTAACATACCCGGGTACTCTCCTGTGGTACTCTCTTGCACTACGCTATGACTGTAACATACCCGGGTACTCTCCTGTACTACGCTATGGCTGTAACATACCGGTACTCTCCTGTACTACGCTATGACTGTAACATACCCTGGTACTCTCCTGTACTACGCTATGGCTGTAACATACCCGGGTACTCTCCTGTACTACGCTATGACTGTAACATACCCGGGTACTCTCGGCTATGGCTAACTACTCTCCTGTACTACGCTATGACTGTACTACATACCCGGGTACTCTCCTGTACTACGCTATGACTGTAACATACCCGGGTACTCTCCTGTACTACGCTATGGCTGTAACATACCCTGGTACTCTCCTGCACTACGCTATGACTGTAACATACCCGGGTACTCTCCTGTACTACGCTATGACTGTAACATACCCGGGTACTCTCCTGTACTACGCTATGACTGTAACATACCCGGGTACTCTCCTGTACTACGCTATGACTGTAACATACCCGGGTACTCTCCTGTACTACGCTATAACTGTAATATACCCGGGTACTCTCCTTTATGGCTGTAACATACCCTGATATACCCGGAGGTTGTGGCTCTTGTGAATGTCCTGCAGTAATAGTTTGTGGTGAATCCCGTGGTCCTAATACTGACTGATCTGTATTTCTCTTTGTTTTCAGATTACTGTCATATGGAAAAATGAGGATTTGATTCCATTGATGTCATCAGCCTTTAAATAGAACCAAATTGCAGCAGAAAGGAAGCAAAACGCAATAAAAGTGGTTTATCTAACTGCCCTGTGCTTTCAATTAGTGAATCGTCTTTCCTCACAGAAGCCATGTAACAAGCCAGTATTTTATATAAATTGATCAAAAGACTGAAATAAAATGGAAGTGATGAGTGGTTATTTATTAACATTATATATATATGGAGAATGTACCTTTTATTATGGCACTATATCACCACAAAGGATTATTCCAAAATATTCCTGGTTTTCTATACAGGGGGCTTGATTGAGCTGCTGGTATCAGGTCTACTGTTGGCACGCATGGCGTGTTTAAATGACCATGGTAATGGAAGTAAATGGGCTCACAACCCTCATAACGCAAAAATAAATTCTGGCTGTTTTGGTACTGCAACACCTATGATGCTCTGTCATTTTTAAGGCCAGCAAAGCATCATGGGAGTTGTAATTTCCCAATATATGGGGCTTCACAATGCATCTGACTGTCTTTTGCAAATATATATATAGTAGGTCTATATATAATATGCACCCTAATTATCCAGTTTCTATCTCTGTTCTCGCAGTAACAGGGACTGCCAAAGAGATAACCATGTACACATTTATACTTAATTTACATGAAAAAGACAAAAAAAAAAAAAAAAACTTAAATGTGCTTGTATACCTTTATAGAATGTGCCAGATTTTACTTTTATTACCTCATAAATTAGGCAGGTTTCTTAGCTTACACATATCTGAAGATATCTTAATTCATATAAAAAACATTTATTTTAATGACAGATCATTGTAGTGGTTATGGTGCCAATAGACTTTAGACGCAGTCCTCCTCACATTTTCTGTCAGCCTTCAGCTACACGGATGGAACTGAAGAACTGAAGATTTACTTCAACATTATCCATCCATAGCTGTTAATTAGGTAGACTGCCCCGGCGCTCTGACGCCATCTTTGCTGTTCAAGCTTGGATGCTTCTGGAAACATACTGTAAAAGCAAATCTTCCTCATTATCTGAGCATTTGCAGACGGTCTCGGTTTGGGTGGTGGGGAGAGGCAGAAAACATTAATTGCACCAAAGACACTACAATGAGCTATAGTGTTTATAGTGGGAGGAATGCCCATTTAACGCATCACTGAGCACTTACATTATACACCCAGGGTGACGGCTTAGGCCAAAGCATGTCCTGCTGAAATTCATTCTTTATAATCTAATATCTTCACGAATACAAGTTTCACTGTTCTGTGCTTTACTCTCTGTCTGGTACATCTGTCACTCATATCCACAGTCACATCAGCACTTTTCATGTACCTCAGGACAGCACATGGCATCTCACTGTCTACCCATTGTATCTGCTGCACTCATTTTCATTGACATTTCCTTATTAAACCATTCTGACAAACTGGATTCCACCTTCTCCAAACCATCGTTATTACTCTTACTTGCCTCTCACTTGCTCTGAGTTAACCAATACGTACTGCTCTCCCAACCACTCTCAGCCACACTCTGCCATTATTACCATTACATTCAGCTAGCAGGTCAATCCACGTCAGCTGCCGTTTCCACGTCTAGCAATTCCTGCGCTATACACATTGTTATATACATTCTAATACCCATCACAGCAGCTCCACCAACCTCCCTTGTGCTAATTTGCTGCCCTTCCTAACAAGGGTTAATAAAGGCACTTTCTTTCTGTACAATTCTAACATGTTAAGGACCAAACTTCTGGAATAAAAGGGAATCATGACATGTCACACATGTCATGTGTCCTTAAGGGGTTAAACTCCCCTGTGGGTCGGCTTTTTACATTAACACCCTAAATATAGAGAAACGTTTGCCTCCCCATTGATATCATAGTGTATCAATGATTGGCACACATATAGAATTCTGAGAACCTGTATCTACATTAAAGTTCACATACCAGGCAGCCAATGAGAGATGGGCACATTCCGAGTGAGCGCAGTGGTCCCAGCTGTTAGCAGACCCCAAGTCATACAGAGAGAGTATGACAGTCCAGCACCTGTTGTGACCCTGCTCCTTGTGTTACAGTGCAAGGAGATCACTATATCCTTACATTCACACCAGCATGTATAGCGAATGTTAACAATACAAGCATTTTTAACAACCCTAAGAAATGCGAACAACTTACAAGGACATGTATGCCCAAATTAGTCAAAACTGAAAAAATTCTCCCACCCAGGGGTTTTTAAATGTGAAATCCCTTTATTATTTCCCAACAGGGGTTTTTAAATGTGAAATCTCCTTATTATTTCCCAACAGTTCCCAGGTAAGTAAACTAACCACATTGTTTTGGAACTTCTTTATGGAATAGTGGAATCTATATCTCCTGATGTCTGACACTAGATTAGGTATGAAACAAGAGAAACCCAACTGCCTGTGATGGGGAAGAGGGGGTCCAACTGCTCCTACCATAGATTCCACTTAAACCGATTTACACTGGATATACCCACATTCTGACCACGCTCTTTCAATCAAACATGGCTGTAACCCTCGTTTGCAGTCAGTTAACATCCTCAGCTCATTATGGATTATAAAACCACCACCCCAGCAAAATATACACGTACATGTTTATTTGCAGTGTGTAAAATGGTACCCTTATGTGAATTACAGCAATGTGTCTTAGCTACTGCAGCTTCAGACCCTGGTTCTGGATTTGAAATGGAATTCTCTCCATGACCTTCCAACAGTTCTGGAATTGAATATTCACTGTGCTCGGCGTGTTCTTGTAGTCACAGTCTGTCTCTGGATTTAAGTAATCCAGATCTTGTTTTTTAGTTGCTAGGTGTTTCCAAGTAGTGTATTATCCTATTTATTGCTGCCCAGGTTATAATTCTGCAGAATAGTTCGATCCTGCAAGTCCTAATATTTTGAGCTGGTGATCTGGATTTGCAAAATATCACAAAACAATTCGTACAGATGTTCTCTTTGGTTCTAGACTTGCATTAAATATACTTATTGCTCCCTGTTTCAAGATTTTTTCGCAGTGCTTCGCACTAATATTATAAATCATGGTCCACAGAAAACAAGAAATGAAAGCATAAAAATATAAAAATACTTAAATAAATAATTATCTTTCTTCTCAGACACTCTTTTCCCATGGCAATTCCTTCTTTAGAAAAAAAAAAGAAAAAAAATCACACGGACTCAACATACCACCTTCTTATAGGAACACCCGTTTAGAAGAAAACTCCTGTTTTCAGATCAATTCACAGCTCTTAAGAAATAAAAACATGTCTTTAAAATCCTGAAGTATCACTTCTACGGACACTCCCTTACTAGAATCCATTAGTGGCTAACTTCAATGTTCCACAGTGTTTTTAAAATGTGCCGTGCAGTGCTCAGCTCGACCATCAACTAGATGGAACCACACTTAAGACCTTTGTATGATGGAGATGCCAACTCAAGCAATCTCTTCTTCTTCCTCTCCATCACTCACCCACATATCATCAGAATCGGCCATTTCGTCTTCGCTGCCCCCTGCCCACCTTTCTTCCATTGGCTCTCTTTCACCACCTTCATCCATTCCTTCTTCTTGTTCAACTTCTCTTCTTTCTTCCACTTCCTCTTCACCAACTGGTTCTTCTCTTGCCATTTTCTCCTCCCGCTCTGCTTTCAAGCTGACCATCAAGACTAGTGCCTGTAAAATGGCGAAAAAAGAGGCCAGCTGGAAAAGGTACGCTTGGGCTAACCAGAAAAGGAGATACATCCCATAGGTGGTGGTCAAGAATACTGCAAGGCCATGGATCCAGAGTTTTATAGCTCCTTGCACGCCAAAAACATCCAGAGTTATACGGAACACAGGAGAAAAGACAGAGAGATACCCAAGAATACAGATGTCAAATATATGGTGGACCAAGTTGATGCAGATCTGGAAATGCTCCGCATTGATGTTGGAAGGTGGTGAGGATTTAGTGTTGTTGTTACTCTTTGTGTAGTGCAGAAGAGAGCGGAGGTTGGGCAAAGTGGGTAGAGGTATTGCTGGCAGAGTCCATCGTTTTGGCTTTTGGGGAGTGGCATGAGGGTTAGGTGGAAGTTTAGATGGAGATTGCAGAAGTTTTGAGAGGAAAGCAGGGGGAGATGGCCATTGGATAGAACGCTGTAGGAACATCTGTATTGGAGATTAAAAAAAAGAGAAGACACTTAAATCAAATGTCAGAGGGAACAAGTCCAGTATTGTGCAGAGTCACAATCATTCTATTGTTATTTTGCTAATGACTAAAGTGGGCACATTACACACAGGAATAGGATAAAAAAAACTGGAATCAGAGGAAGAAAAAAAAGTCAGCACTCCATGTATTCTTACTTACTGTTTACATTTGGCAACAAAAACAAACAAAAATACTACCTATTGGCTTCCTTGATTTATAGATATATATCTTATATAGGCCTCTGTTTAATATTTTTTTAATAAGATTTTCAAATGATTAAAGATTTTTGAATTAACTTAATAATTTTTTTTAAAGATTAAAGTAATCTAATAAAAATACTGCCTATAAAATATTTGAAATAATTTTAAAAGCATTTGAAAAATACTAAAATTATTTGAAAAGCTTATCCAAAAATATTAAATTGAGGCCATAATTTAAACTAATTTCTATAACGTACATTTTTTTCTGTCATTATGGGTGTTTTTTTTCCACTTGGGCCCTGTATTACCCTATTTAGGTTTCTATATTGTTACTTTCAGTTCCATTCACTCCCGAGCCATTATTCGGCAGCCATATTAGTCTGTTGTTTAAACAGCTTGTGCACTGGGGGGGGGGATGTACAAACCTCTGAACTATGTCAATTGCAGGAATATCAGATTTCCCAGAATGAGGTCTGCTATTTTGGAAAGCCGGGTCTGTCTTTCAATACTAGGACTGAGAAGGTTAATTTAAGAGACTTGTTGGTCTACGTGCATCCAGAATCTGCTCATCCTTAGGGCAACAAACCTCAGATTATCACCACGAGCATTTGTTACATCTAACCAATTAGGGGAGACTTGCCAGATGGCGAACCATCTTGTAGCAAGCAGGTAATAAAGTAGCACAGTATACATTAAAAACATGAATGTCAAATAGACATTAAAAATTAGGAGGTGGTTAAACTGACACTGAAGAGTCACTGCATTAATAATAAAGATTAAATACAAAATGAATGTACTGTTCGGGTTAGGAGGGAGGTTGGGGAGGCCATAGTAAGGTTAGGGAGAATGTTAGGTGCCTGGTTTAGGAAGGTATATTTGGGATTGGGAGGTATCTGCCTGCATAACAGAACCTTTAAACAATATATTTAAGGAATAAACACAGCACACATTCAGTTGGTTGGAAGCCCTGAGGCTGCCTTTATCTACCTGGTAAAGTAATCAAATTTTCCACTTTACAGCCCAGTGATTCTCGGTCATGCAAGGCCAGCGCAGCAAGTTTCCATATTTATTTATTTTTTAAATACTGCAATTTGAAGAATACTTAATAATAAGTGTGATCCCCACATGAGTTCTCCAACAGACCCCCTCCAATTCAAGTGAATAAACTGAGAGGGCCATGCGCTTGGTGTGGCTATAAGGGACTTCATTCCAGGACAAAAAAGGGTCAACATAATCAACCACATCCAGCATTATCTTTATCTTTAAACCAGCACAGACTGACTTGTCAGCTAGAGTAGAAGCCACCTATAACATTTGGCCAAAACTCGACGGTGGGACAATCTCAAAGAGTTTCTGGACAGGCAAATTCTTCTTGAAATGAATGGGGTCTTGAAACTGGTCAGATTGACAGCTTAGAGATTAGATTTAGGGAAGACAATCCAAGGAGTCTTAAAAAATGATTGGCAAGCAGTCAGGACCCCCCACCCCCTGCACAAGACCCAGCATAGTCAGCAGTCAGACCCTATGACATCACTTTTTCTGTCCTTTACATTAATGCCATTTTCAGGACTGAGCAGGAAAGCTTTATAAACCACGTGGCAGATCAGACCCCTATTACAATAGTATAAAACAAATCTTTAATTTTAGTATTGTAAATTAAAAAGAAAAGCAAAAAACAAAGTTAAAAAAAAAGAATAATATAACGGTGGTAACAGAAAAAAAAAAGGCACAAAAAAGATATTTTAGGTATAAAGCGCCTAGATGAATTATATTTGAGGGGAGACCATTAACCGAGACCCCCAGAATGACAGCCTTGATTATTGTTTTTTCTGCCTGTCTCCTCTCCATTGTCTGAAAGTTAATCACAGCTGGCCTCTCTTCCTGAAGCTGTTTATTTCGTAACAAGTTATTCGGTCAGTTTGTTTTTTGCTCTGATTTATTGTTCAGTGTGTTAGAAGTGGCTAAGCTAGTTTGATTCCGATATAGTTTACAAGTTGCCCAAATTAGACTAAAATACAATATACCGCTTATTTGTGGTCAAGCAGTGAAGCTACATTTACAATCTTGCCCGTTCCAGCCGGTTTGACACAGGGTAAGGGGGGAGGGGTGTTAGGTCATGTTCTTGCTTCCTACTCGAAATACAGGCTGAGTGCCTTTAAAACTAATCAGCTAAATTAGACATTTAATTCTCGCACAGCATACTTTCTTTATTAACGCATTAAAGTCAAGGTATTTATGAGGCTCTTGGTCATTAACCCAATAAGTCCAAGAAGGCTGTGCAAATAACCTCTTCGCACTCTGAGGGTTTATTCACTAGATACTGTATTGTACAGCGCTACAGAATTTGTTGGCGCTTCATAAATATGAATAATAATAAATGGAGAATCGCAGAGAACTGGCAAGGGAACTTAAAACATAGAAACATGGAATGTGACGGCAGATAAGAACCATTCGGCCCATCTAGTCTGCCCAATTTTCTAAATACTTTCATTAGTCCCTGGCCTTATCTTATAGTTAGGATAGCCTTATGCCTATCCCACGCATGCTTAAACTCCTTTACTGTGTTAACCTCTACCACTTCAGCTGGAAGGCTATTCCATGCATCCACTACCCTCTCAGTAAAGTAATACTTCCTGATATTATTTTTAAACCTTTGTCCCTCTAATTTAAGACTATGTCCTCTTGTTGTGGTAGTTCTCCTTCTTTTAAACATAGTCTCCTCCTTTACTGTGTTGATTCCCTTTATATATTTAAATGTTTCTATCATATCCCCCTGTCTCGTCTTTCCTCCAAGCTATACATGTTAAGATCCTTTAACTTTTTTTTTTAATGCCAAACTTTTTATTTATTTATTAAATATTTTACCAGGATGGATACATTGAGATTTCTCTTGTTTTCAAGTAAACAGCAAATAAAATATAAAAATGTTCTAACTCGTCTATTCTACCTGTGAGCAGTGTTCACCTCAAACTTGCAGTTCCGTTGTGATTACTTAATAAACCTCAAAGTGTTCGGACCTGCGTGTCCAATATGCTTGATGTACCCTTCACGCATGTATTTGCCCATTTTTGCTGTACTCAATAAAATGCATTATATACCTATTAATATACCTCAAAGTGAATAAGCCTCAAATTAACCCCTTGATCAAATGTACTTACCTTCTCTTTTACTTGCTCTAAATTTTGCTGTTAGCGTTGCCAGCTCTTTCTTCACCCCGTCACGTTGAGCTTGTGTAAAGTGACTTTTTTGGGGGGCAGCAAGCTTTGGCAGTGGTTGTAGTGGTTGTTCTTTGTTCGATACTCTTCTAAGGGGAGTGGGATCAGTAAATCTTCCTCCGGCACTCTCCTCCTCTTCCTCTGTGCCACTCACTCTTTCAAAGCATGCTTGAGATACAATGTAACTTATTTTCCAAATGTTTCATTCATAAAACGTTCCTGTGCCAGTCTCGCCTCATCCCACTGAGTTTGGAATATGGCATTCCTCTTTAGCCGTAGGAACACAACGGAGATACTTTCAAGGAACTGAGTAGATTTAGAGTGCAAGCTCTCAAGACCACTTCTTTTTTCCTCTGTGATTTTTTTGTTGTTTTTTTTTACCCGTCCACTTCTACTTTAACTCTTTAGTTTCACTTTTCCCAGGATCCTCTACTTGTTTCATTTCCCAGGGAACTTCTCTGGCACATGAAGTGGTCTAGAAGGCACTTTGAAGCCACATTAGGTGTGGCCTTCTCTCCTCCCCTCTTCCTGGGTCCTCTCTACCTCATACCCGGAATTCCAAAAGGGTGCAGCTGCTACGGAGAGCACAGTGGGACAACCTGAAGACAATAGCTTTCTGTTCCTCCCTCCCCTGACCCTTCCTAGATATTCCAGTTCTGAGGGAGGGGCCCGTTGATTGTCTGTGTGGGGAATGACATCAAACATTCTTTGTTATTGTTTACACAGCACCACACAATGTACACACAGATTGCACAAATTAATCTCAGCATTCGTTACATACAAGGGAAGCGAATAAAAGCTTTCGCTATTTTTTTTTTTCTAAAGTCTGGTAACTTCAATAAAATAAAAAAAAATGAGTCGTGTTTTTTTTTTAATGTTAGTTTATTATTAGAAAAAGTTTTTCTAACCTATTAAAAATAAAAATATTTATTTAATTTAAGGGCGATTGATAAACAGTTTGCAAAGGTTAGGGCAAAGTCAGCAATGTGGCAAATTAACACACTAATTGTTATTCATTAAACTTCGAATTGAAGTGAATTGAAATCTGAATGAGAAAATTTTGATTATAGAGCTGATTTACAAAACTTATACAATTAAGAAAAATTTGCTGTTTGGCTGTTCTAGACTAAATTTCAAGTTTTACGTTGAAATTTGGAAATTACTTTGAATTCTTCGACACTGTCAAAAATTAAAATAAGAATTAAAAAATTTTAGGTCCAACTTGAAAGCTTAAAACGGGCATTTTTAGAATGTTTGGAATTGGCGATTTAACTTAAAATTTGTAATTCCGTGACCAATCTCTGTATTAAAAGATAACCATAAGACAATAGTTTTGCCCAAATTTCTAAACTCAGGTTATCACTTCTCTACAATTCACTACAGTTTATTAATCAGTTTATTAATCAGTTTATTAATCAGTGAATTAACTCCCTGTTAACTGTTTCCTACCCAACTTTTACATAGTCTAGCATTGCCGGATCCTATTAAAGTCCTATAGCCGGTTGATTTGAGCACAAAGAACTCTTTAATTAAGGGCTATTGTACAGCGCTACGGAATCTGATGGTGCTATATAAATAGTAATAATAATTATTATTTACTAAAGTTGCACCCTGCAGGGCATCAATCATTTTAGCACTAAAAATATAATAGAATATTTATAAGCCAGCCTAGTTATTGTGACTTTCAACTGTCCTGAGCTTGGTGACAATAAGACAATGAATGTGTTCTGTCCAGGCTACTGTCACACCCACGCTCCTCTCAATAGAGAATTGTGTTGTGCAAAAAAAACCAAAAAACTATATTTTTCTCAATCCGCGTTCACTGTTTCATCGAGTATAATTTGTTTTGGATTCGGTCTCCCACCCACAATGCACCGCTCAGCCTTTGTTTACCTGGCGTTACAGATCGCTGAATAAAATCCTTTTATAGAACTGCAGAGCTGCTACCATTAACCGCTGGCACCATTACAGCCACAGCATCTGCAGAAACAGAGAACGTTAACCCTTTCAGGTTCACCTACTAAACAAAGCTCCCCTCAATCAATAAAAAATAATTTTATTTTGTGTCTTGTTACGTAAGAGGCAGAGATGCAACCCCTAGGCCGTAACATGCTTTCCTCTAAAATTCACATGTATGGGCCTTTTATTCACTGTTTATTTACCTTTATACAAAGCTGTAAAATGCATGTTTTAATCACTTGCCAATGTGCCTGGATTTCCTAGGCCAGTCCCTAATGTACGGTCTTTGCACCAGTATCCTACAACACCAAGTTTGTTCCAGATTGTAAACTGAGCTTTAAAGAGTGGGGGTGCTGGGGGAGGGGGGATATTGGGGAGAGGAATAACATGTCAGTAGAAGGAATGAAGTGGTCAGTTTCAGCACGATCTAAGTTACACTTAACTAGTGCAAGTCTTACATGGCTATTCAATAAAATCAGAATTGTTGGGAATTTGAAGTGAATTTTCAAATTTAAGATCAAAACTGCAAAACCTGAAAAATTCTCCAAGGAAGCAATTCTACCAGTTCAACTATTTTGGCCTTAAATTTGAAATTCAATTTGAATTTCCAACAGCCCTGGCAGGTGTTCTTCTTCTGATCTCAGATGTAATAAATGCTATATAAACAATACATAAGTCCTGTATGTAATTATTTAACAATGATGGGTACATTTAGCATTTCACAGGCATTGGGACAATAAAACGGGTCACAACAATGTGATGTCATATAATCCTTTCATTGAACAGGTCCATTTTGATATAACCAATTTATAGAAAATATGTTTGATTGCCATAAAATCTGTGTGAAGGTGGCCATCTTGGATTTACATCACCATTTGAAAAGACGTAGAGCCTACTAAGAGAACGTATAGCATTCCCTTTTGTCGGAAAGAGAGAGATTAAAAAAAAAATGACAAAAACTCTTTTAGCGTGACACTGCGACTAGACAAAACATCCATTCTGGTTTATTTAGCATTGGAAATAAATGAGGCAGCATGTCAGTAGCCTTCAACAAATACACAAAGACATACGTTTATTTAAATGGGTTTTTTTTTAGCTGCATTGGTAACAAAACTTTTACACATATTTGCTACTGCTCCTTGTCTCGCATGACAGCAAGGCTACAATTAGAAATGGTAAAGAAACACTATATGCACCATAACCACTACAGACTACTGTAGTAGTTATGGTGCAGAGGTGTCCTGGTGCCCCCCAGGGTTAGCATTTGAGAATGGTTTGACAACTTACCTGGGGTCCACCAGTCACCCGCCACAGACTCTGCGACTGAGCAGTGCAGAGAGGTGCCCATTGGCTGAGAGACCTCAGTTGATGCTTTCAGCCGACATTAGCCCGTTAAGGACCGAACTGTTTTGGCCCTGTTGTACGTTAAGGACCAGGGCTGTTTTAACACTTTTGTGGTGTTTGTGTTTAGCTGTAATTTTCCTCTCTCTCACTAACTGTTCCCATACAAATTATATATATTTTTTCAGGACAAAAAGGGCTTTCTTTACATACCATTATTTGTATCATGTCATATAAATTACTTAAACATTTTTTTTTTTACAAAATATGGTGAAAAATTTTAAAAAACAAAAACATTGATTTGGATTTTTACTTGAAAAAACTTTTACTCATCTACAAAAGCTAATGAAAAAAACTGCTTAATAATTTAAACATTCTGCCCTGAGTTTAAAAAGACCCAGTGTTTACATGCTTTTTTTTTTTTTGGTGCAAATTATAGGGCTATAAGTACAAGTAGGACATTGCTGTTTCAAAATATATATTTTGAAATTTATCAATACTGACATTGTAACACTGTTATCTGTCATAAATCTCTGAATCACACCTCACATGTGCATATTTTTTTTAAAAGTAGTCAACCCAGGGTATTCAATATGGGGTATGTCGAGTCTTTTTTAGTAGCCACTTAGTCACAAAGACTGGCCAAAGTTAGCATTTATATTTGTGTTAAAATGCAAAAAAAACAATTATGAACGCTAACTTTGGCCAGTGTTTGTGACTAAGTGGCTACTAAAAAAGACTGAACATACCCCACTTGCAATAACTTGGATTGTCTTCTTTTGCAAATGGTATGCCATCATGGGGGTAATTCTCATTCCTGGGCTACCATACGCTCTCAAAGGCAACGTAACCAATCTGGCAATTTGAAAGAAAAAAAAACAGAAAACCAAGCCTAATATTTGACCCTGTAACTTTCAAAAACACTATAAAACCTGTACATGGGGGGATACTGATATACTCGGGAGACTTCGCTGAACACAAATATTAGTGTTTCAAAACTTTTTGGTACTGTGAGTGTCTCCTAGTTCTGTAGTAAATGCTGTGCATGCTACCTTCTGATGTTGTAATAGCTTTGTGTGTAGTCTGGTGCTGTGGCAAGTGAAATCTGGTACTGTGGGAGCAATCTGGTGCTGAAAAGTAAAAAGTGTTGTGGGTGCAATCTGGTGCTAACAGAAGCTTTTTGCAGGAACTTTGACCTCTAAAACTGGCAGACCCAAAATATGTTGTATAATCGTTTTTAAATGCTTAGGCTATTAACAGAGGGCATTCCGGAAAACATAGCCGCTACATTGGGCTATCGTTTTTATGGTAATTCCTTGGAAGAATTATTTATGGGCTCAGTGTTGACACTGAAGAGTTGTAAAAATAATTTGCTTAATGATATAAACGAGGGATAAAAAAAACGTTTTATTGAAAACAATAGAGTAGCTGTACTTTAAAGGATCCCATAAAATGTTAGTCTTCTATTTATGGTAACAGTTTAACACTGGAAATTTATTTACAAGAGTCTAGTTAAAGAACATCATAATATGGAATTATTGGCATATTTGTCATCACTATTAAAAATAAATAAATAACTAAAAAACAATGTTGTTGTGGTCATTTTCTATCCAAGGCATGCCTCCTGTGACTTTATATATAGCAGTGATCAGTTCTAAGCTAACGTTATTGTTAATGTTTGTTTAGTGTTCCTGCCAGTTAGCATTAAAAGGTAAGAGTGCAGGTTGTATAAACACTCAATATGGTAATGTCTAACATGCACCCTGCAGTGTTAAATCTACTCATCATTTATTTAGGAATTATTTCACTTCTCCAGCTCCTTTAAAGTCACAGATAAACTATTCTAGCCTAAAACTTGCAATTTGGCTTCCAGTTCTGGACGATTGGCTGCACAGTGAAGCTCATTGCTTTATTCTATATATCACAGCAAGACACATATTTCGATTTAAAGGGACACCATAATCACCAGAACAACTACAGCTTATTGTATTTGTTCTGGTGAGTAGAATCATTCCCTTCAGGCTTTTTGCAACAAACACTGTACCGTCAGAGAAAATGCAGTGTTTACATTACAGCCTGAGGATACCTCTGCTGGCTACTCATAAGATGGCTACTAGATGTTCTTCCTGGGGCAGTGCTGCACAGTGTGACTGACATTCAGTGTCTCCACCATCTATGGGAAAGCATTGTGATTGGTTGAGATCACCACTTCTGATTATGTCAGCTAAGGAGGCAGATCAGGGGCAAAGCCAGCAGCAGCAGACTGGAATAAATGTAAGATTTTACTATATTAAGGGGGGCTAGGGGAGGCCAGATGGGGTTTTTAACACTATAGAATCAGGAATACATATTTGTGCTCCTGACAGTATAGTGTTCCTTTTGAACATTTTGCCATTCATTCCTATGGGACCAATTTTGCCACAAGAACGACGATATTCTGTGAACCATTCGGCGAAACGTTCCTCAAAGTAATAGCAATCCAATTGGGAACAATCCGCACGTTTCGGTATATTACGGTCTATGTAGTGTAAAAACTGTGGAAGACGTTAGGGTGGTAAATTTGGCTATGATAATAATATTTCCTGGCCATATCCATGGCAGCACAACATTGGCTTTGGGTAGCTCCTCCCTATCCCCATTGGACAGGAATAATTATTAAGCTGTATAAGTACCACCTCCTACCCCTCCTTCCCCAGTCTTTTTTTTCCTGTCCTATCCCTAGGACATGTCGGTCTTTTCAGACTATTAGAATTTCTTTATGGCTTACCTGAGGATTAGTTCCTCTGGCCCCTGGGGAGTTCACCCTATCTCCCCTGGGAAGTCTCCAGTATACGGCCCTGCGCAAAGGTGTCCCCCTGGAGAGAACCCCTTTAGTGACCGGGGGTTTTACCTTCCTATGATTCTTCCAATAATGTAGCAAGTGGAATAACATGGAATTATGGCTGGTTTCCGGACTTGGAATCTCCCCCCAGAATCAAGGTAATGGCTCCATGATTTGGTTCTTACCTGTAAGATCATTCTTCTGAAGATACAGTAGGTAATCGGTCTCCTTCTCTAAGAAAACTGTAATCTCTATGTGCTGGGGTTCCCCTGTGCCTGCACGGCGTTCGGGAATTCCTGTGCACCTGCGCGGCGTTCGGGAGTTCCTGTGCGGCGTTCGGGAGTCTCATGGGCGCCTGCGCGGCATTCGTGGGCTCCTGGACGCATGCGCGACGTTCGGTTGTTTTAGGCGTTCGCGCGGCTTCGTTTGAATAAGCGCGCGAACATTTGGGCCGTTCGCGCGTTTTTTCGCTCAAGGAATTCTCACTTTAATGTTTAGAATAAATAAGTAAAAATCTTCCTTTTGCCGCAGCCATTAGTTGTTCTATGGTCCTTTTGTCCGATTTGGTCTTTTTATTCACTTGAACAGAGAAATGTATTTGCGCTTTGTTGTAGCAACCATCAGGTGTGGCAGAGATTAGACATGAATGATAGAATTCTTATCATTTTTGCAGTTACTTCATATACTTAAAGGGTCAGAGGTCAAACACAAGTAATCTTAGCTATAGGTTTAACCCTTTCACAACCGGTGTAAGGCAAACGCTTATATAATGCAACAGCCCTGACATCACTAATCCTTAACAGCATTTTCTCACTTTTAGCAATGGAAGGCATAGCTGGTACTTATAATGTAAAGGACCACGTGCTTCCAGAAACAAAAGCTCAACAATTGGTCCAAAAACAGCCAACTGGGAGAATATTTCAGTTTAGATGTTTTGGCATAAATGTTAATTCTCAACTATTTACACTTTTCTTTTAACATGGAACTCATATTTTACTAGTTCTCATGGAGAGAGAGAGATGTGCCTCTACGAATGAACAGCAGTCAATAATAAGACCTATAAATGTAAAAATTGTAGATCATGTCATTTGATTAATCAGGTGAAAAAATAAAGCAAGGGCTGCCATGAAAGCAAAATAACATTTCAAATTTGAGGCCAAAAAATGCCAAACTGCTCTTCCCTCTGGCCCAGGCTCTCCCGGCATTTCCCTTGGTACCAGAAACATAGAATGTGACGGCAGATAAGAACCATTCGGCCCATCTAGTCTAATACTTTCATTAGTCCCTGGCCTTATCTTATAGTTAGGATAGCCTTATGCCTATCCCACGCATGCTTAAACTCCTTTACTGTGTTAACCTCTACACCACTTCAGCTGGAAGGCTATTCCATGCATCCACTACCCTCTCAGTAAAGTAATACTTCCTGATATTTTTAAACCTTTGTCCCTCTAATTTAAGCTTTAGTTGCTCTTCCCTCTGCCTCTCCTTTGCCCCAAGATCTACCCCTGTGTGAGTGAGAGTTGGGCTGTCTGAGAATAGGTTTGGAGTGATTGTGTGTGGGGAATGGAGATTAAAAGGACGGATTGTTTTCCTTGCACTGCGGGTCCCCTCTCCCCCCCCCCCATCCTCTGTTGCTGAAGGTGTGAAAACCCCTTCAGTCACTTACCTGAGACCCCCGCCGATGTCCCTCGTGGCGGTTTCTGCTCGCCGCCGCTCCTCCCCTTCATGTCAGCCGGTGGGCTAGACTATTCCCACCCGCCGAGTCCGCATGTGCGGCCATGCTGCAGACGCACATTAGAGCTCTCCATAGGAAAGCACTGAAAATTATTTCCTATGGGGAATTGAGCAACTCTGGAGGTCCTCACACAGTGAGGACGTTTTGCAATGCTCTAGCACAGAAAAACTGTGCTATGGAGCAGGAAGTGACCTCTAGTGGCTGTCTAGTAGATAGCCACTAGGGGAGGACTTAACCCTGCAAGGTGATTATTGCAGTTTATAAACCAACTACAATAATTACACTTGCAGGAATAAGGGTAGTGGGAGTTGGCACCCAGACCACTCATATGTGCAGAAGTGGTCTGGGTGCCTATTGTGTCCCTGTAAGGGATCACTATAGGGTCAGGAACACAACCATGTAGAGCTAAACACACCATTTACATGGCTTGCCCACTATATAACTCCTTATTTCCAGTGCCGGCAAACCCCTTTGTGACAATCAAAATGGCATATTTTAGCCAATCCAATGCCTTCACTTTGCTAAAATCAGCACGGGGCTGAGCCAAATGCAGTTTTGGCCAATCAGGACATCCTCAGAGATGCATTGAATCAAGATTTCTCGAGGGCTGCACCATTCCTGTGGAACTCTTCCCTCCATTAGATGCTCAACCAGTCTCCACTCCTTCAAAAAAATATCGCTAAAAACCCACTTCATAAAAGCGTATCAATTAAACTGCTAATAGCTCCTGACTGATTCCTCTTCTGCAACTGTCACTAGTCTAATACTATCCTTACCTTTTTGTGTCATTTTACCCCACTTCCTCAACCCCTCTGTTCCTATGTGTCCAACTTGTCTGGTTACAACTACATGTCTGTTCGTCCACCCATTGTAAAGCGCTGCGGAATTTGACGGTGTTCTATAAATATCATGATAAATCTGAGTAAAATTCAGTGTCTACATGGAGAAAGTGGGGATGTTAGACAGTAGGGCTGTTTACTGAACAGCTCTGAGCCAGAAAGCACCTCCAGTGGCCACTTGAAGGTGTCCCTAGGGGCACTGCAAATACATGAAAATGCCTGAAGGGAGCCATTATACGCCCCATAACAAAAACATTAAGCTGTAGTTCTGGTGACTAATGCCCCTTTTAAAGGACCACTATAGTGCCAGGAAAGTGAGTTTTCCTGGCACTATGGTGCCCACACCCTCAGGGCCCCCTCCTGCCAGGCTCTAGGAGGTGAAATGTACCTTTCTCCAGCACCGGGGACCCTCCTCGCGGCACAATGCTTTCCTATAGATGCTGGCATCTTCTCACTGAAAATCAGTGAGAAGCGCCAGTCAATGAGACAGCCACTAGAGGCTGGATTAACCCTATTATACACAGCAGTTTCTCTGAAACTGCTATGTTTATAGAAAAAAAAAAAAAAGTTAGTCCTAGCTGGACCTGGCACCCAGACCACTTCATTAAGCTGAAGGGGTCTGGGTGCCTATTGTGGTCTTTTAACATAAATGTTAATGCATTTTCTTTTAATTAAAAAGACCCACACTTTCCCCTCTTACCATTTCCATGCAAGGGGGACAGGACTGCGCTGCATTCCCTGGTGATCCAACGATCTAGAGTTCACTCTTGCAAGATCTGGAGCATTGCCATGGTAACTGCAGCAACACTCCAACCTTGCAAGAGGAACCCATCAGAGCTGCAAGATAGAGCTCCTGGGCTAACAAGGGAAATCCTGTGATCTTCCTTGCCAGAGGACCTGGTTCATCAGTCCCCAGCCCATGGCAGAACCACCATTACAGAGTTCTTTTTGGGAACCCCTGTACTAGAAGACTAGTCTTTTCAAGTTATGATTGACGGTTGCTCCATTCGTTGTGTCTCTTTACTATAAGATTGGGAGTGCCTGACCTCTGGTTGCATTCCCAGCCTTGGTGGACCTCTTTATCGCACAACATTCCAAATCTTCTCCTAAACATACTAATCTCAGCACAATAAACTAGCAGTTACCTGCATTGATTTTTTACAGGCTATGTAAATTGTAGACTTACATCCACACCTCAAGTAGTCTTACAGCAAATTACAGTATTTACACAAGTTATAAAGAACACTTAGACATCTCTTATCTGCTTTCTGGTGCAAAGGACGTTTAGCTCATTAACCAGCAACACAATCATGTAATTGAATGAATATTTTATTGCTTTCACTTTAGACAGATCAAACAACTAAATTTGTAGTCTTGTCCTCGGCTCTGCATTCTGAGTGTCAGAAAGAATCTTATCCCTTATTCCATCAGGAGGAACATTGTGGCAGTTGGTACCTGTAGAACAAAAAGACAGTCAAGCTCTCTGTACACACAAAAGGAGTCTGGATTCTACAACACTGCTCAAAAAAAAAAAAAAAAAAGTTTCCTCTCAAATCCTATTCAATGAATCCTTTTAAACAATTAGAAAAAAAAAAATGTCACAACTACTTGCATCAGTAAAAGCACGTTCCACAAGTGTAGAATGAACATTAATCAGAGCTGCAGGTTCTATAAATCCTGACCAACCAAGATTTGGATACACTTTTAACCACGTTTTCGCCCTTTAGAAATGCATGTTCCACCTCACCCACTAGTTATCCAACCCAGAGCGGATGTGATGCAGGGAAGCCACACATCGTGGATGGATCCATTTAGCTGTTCAGAACGGAAAGCTAGCAATATAAGGACCTCTTACAGGATAAGCCATTTTAAAAACAGGCCTAGTAACTGGTGAAGCCTAGAATAATGCATACCCTAATCATACAAGTAAATGTCCAAACAAGCACAAACCCCCCATTACATGTCAAGCGTGTCAGAGCGTTTACTAAAGCATCACTGGTAATTCAGAGACTCTAGTCTAATGCTGTCATCAGCCACGCTTATGCTTTGTCATTAGGTTAAACTGAGTTACATACACTTACCGTGGGAAGAGCCAACAGGTAACTTGTTCAATCAAATCCTCAGTGCCACCTGCAGAAACAGGATAAAGATTAACTACATAACAAGGAAGTCATTTACTTAAGACTATAGAGACCCAGAGTTTAAGTATGTAAAGGCAACCTTCGGCAATCCAAATGTTGTGGACCAAGTCTCCCATAATACTCAAAGCCCTAAAGCTGGCAAAGCATCTGGGAGATTTAGTCCACAACTTCTGAAGTGCCGAGGTTGCCTAATCCAGGGCAAAAGCGTGTCAGAGCGTTTACTATAACTTCATAACATTCAGAGACTCTAGTCAAGCTGTCATCATTCACGCTCACTCTGCAATACAGGCTGGGGTAGTCAATATTGCCACCCAGCTTCCTGTGGTTACAGTTTACAGTCAGTTTGTACTCTAGACATGTTCGGATACATTAACCCTCTACAGAACCAAAAACACAGGTAGTTTATAAACAAAAGGAAGTCGTTATAAAGACATGCCAACGGGTAGGATATTACATTATTATTTCATTTTAAGAGACTGCTATATCACCATGCACATTTTTTACATACCAAGGTCAGTGATGGCGACCAGCTGAAGACGTCACATGAAAATGGATTAAGATTAAAACAGCAGTCACTGCACCTGCAAATACATGGATTGTTAAAACCCACACAAAAAGGGATATAATTCACATCAACGTGTACGGTGTGAGCATTTCAGAGCGTTTACTAAGGCTTCATAACATTCAGAGACTCTAGTCAAGATGTCATCATGCATGCTCACAGGGCTTGGACTGGAGTCAAAGTATAACACAGCCAGTCTTTAGCTTGCTAAGTGAATTCTATATGCAGTCAAGCCATGCTTACCTTAGTTTGCAGCATACAGCAGTGTCATTCCTCTGACCGTCAGCTCAGTACACCCTGCAATAAAACAGAACAAACATTAGCATTCTGTATAGACTGCAATGCAGCTTCCAGAGAAGCCAAGGCCGGTCAGAACGCTGCGGATGTTTCATCACTATATGGATCATGAGTTATTGATCTCATCATTTACAGGCCAAGCATTTAAAGGGACTCCATCATCAAAAGATTATGTATGGAATATAAATGCAGTGGTTACAATTTTAGCTACTTTTAATAGCTCACGGTTTGAGCTAAATTCACAGATTAGCAGAAACGTTTAGGGAGGTGGAGACCAACTGATAAGGCAGTGGTGCATCACACAACAGCGCAGAACAATGGGTTATCCATGCGCAAAGTAGATAAAAGTCATCTGTACTAGCCACCGATCATGAAAGTAAGCCCCTGGGAGGAGATTTGAAAACTTACTATAAAGCAGATGTTAAGTAAGAGCTAGGTTTGCTGCAGCAGGTGGCAGTTTACAAATATGTTTTGATGATAGATTCGCTTAGACATGGAGAAATGCTGAGTCCGTACTTACGATCTATACGCCATTCACATCCGCCAACGCGTAGACCCAGTCCATATCACCAACATGGCTTCCATTACCTGTAACAATACATCATACAAAGTTAGAGAACAATGACAACTCTAGCCAGAAGTCAAATAAAAAAAATCACAAGTGACGATACATAAAGTTACAGACAATATTGATAGCATTACTGCCTTGCACACAGAGATACTATTAACATTATACAAATAACATAAATAATTATATACAATGCTCCATAAGGGAAGCTATCTCCATCCTCTACCTTTGTAGGAGTATCTGGGGACGGTATACACCAGGATGGCTCGGATACAGAACGGATTGAAAGTGGAGACTGGCCGCCATTTCTAGACACAGCTGAACACCAAGCGCCATATTACCACTCCAACACCAAAAGGGAGAAGAGAAAGATGGCCGCTGCAGCAGCTATTTATAATCCTGATAAGCCACGCCCACTGCCCTGGCGTCCTCACAGCCTGAATGAGATATTTGAGCTGCCCGAGGAGCGCCTGTCTGGAAAGCACTGAATAAGCCAGACCCTAGAAAACAGAGATTTCTCATATAAAACTTGGTTCATACCTATTTTAATGACATTTTACCTAAAGACAGGATGGGGCACTGGAACACACACACAATGCATCCCTGCCAGCACAGCTCAGCTCACTGTATACTTTGACAACAATTGTAAAATATTCAGGTTTAATTGTATACCATCACACTCACAACGTATTACAATAATTGTACAACAAGCTGGGCACTGCATTGCACTGTCTGCTTGTTTTCTGAGAACTGGCATAGTTTAAGACAGCCCTTGGTTGGCAATCACCCTGGGGTCCTTAGTGATGTCAGCCATGTTGCCAACCAGCGAGTGATGGCGCCGCAGACCGGAAGTACTGTCCCGAAGTTTGGCGCCTTGTTTGTCCCGCCCTAACTTGGAGAAAGAAACCCGTTTCAGGTATGTCGGGGTGTTTATCGTTACGATATCTCCGCCATCCTCAGCCATCCCGCTCCCTGTACCCCGGGAACCGATAGCGGGGGAGCCCCTCTGTCAGCCGGCTGTATATTTCTGTGTCAGCCCCTCAGGGTGATGAGGGAGGTGGGTTTGTGGAAGAGACCGAGGTCCGTTGGCAATGGCTTCCAAGATGGCGGCCTCCAGGCTGCTGTCTCCTTAGCCATCTCCCAGGACTCCATTCTACAGCCCTGTTCAGCCAGTGGTCCCTGAATGGGATGGTCTTCAGGGGGCGGGGCCTCACTCCCTTGGTGACCATATTATTTATCAGAATTAGTATTTGCATGGTGACAAATGGGCGGGTCCAAAGTAAGTGTAGGTGGAGCCAAACCTGCATTATTAGAAATGATTGGTAACCAGGTTCCCGGGGCCGGGGCCGGAGAGCCAGGCGCCGGAGAGCCAGGCGCCCGGGGCTGGGGCCGGAGAGCCAGGCGCCCAGCAGGATTTACTGATAATATAGGGATTCACCCAAATGGACAGTCAGGATGCCCATGGCAGGAAACCGAAAATTACCTTTGCTCCAAATGATTTTAAAATAGTTTTTTTTTTTTTCTAAAATTTTATTAATATTGGACTTTTTAATTAATCTAATATGAAAAACTGCAAGCCAATAAAATAAATTAATAAGAGATCTTCTCATATTACATTTTATACTGCTGAGGTTGGCAGTCTTAAATTAATATATACACAACATTAAAAAAGGAATAAAATAATGTCACTATACCCACACTGTCCATATAATGATATAATGCCACTATACACACACTGCCCATCTAATGTCACTATACCCACACTGTCCATATAATGATATAATGCCACTATACACACACTGCCCATATAATGTCACTATACCCACACTGCCATCTAATGTCACTATACATACACTGTCCATATAATGTCACTATACCCACACTGCCCATATAATGATATGTCACTATACCCACACTGTCCATATAATGTCACTATACCCACACTGCCATCTAATGTCACTATACATACACTGTCCATATAATGTCACTATACCCACACTGCCCATATAATGATATAATGTCACTATACCCACACTGTCCATATAATGTCACTATATACACACTGCCCATATAATGTCACTATACACACTGTCCATATAATGTCACTATACCCACACTGCCCATATAATGATATAATGTCACTATACCCACACTGTCCATATAATGTCACTATATACACACTGCCCATATAATGTCACTATACACACTGCCCATATAATGTCACTATACACACACACTGCCCATATAATGATATGTCACTATACCCACACTGTCATATGTCACTATACCCACACTGTCCATATAATGATATAATGTCACTATACCCACACTGTCCATATAATGATATAATGTCACTATACCCACACTGTCCATATAATGTCACTATATACACACTGCCCATATAATGTCACTATACACACTGTCCATATAATGTCACTATACACACACACTGCCCATATAATGATATGTCACTATACCCACACTGTCCATATAATGATATAATATCACTATATACACACTGCCCATATAATGTCACTATACCCACACTGTCCATATAATGTCACTATATACACACACTGTCCATATATTGATATAATGTCACTATACCCACACTGTCCATATAATGTCACTATACACACACTGTCCATATAATGTCACTATATACACACTGTCTATATAATGTCACTATACACACACTGTCCATATAATGTCACTATATACACACACTGTCCATATATTGATATGTCACTATACCCACACTGTCCATATGATATGTCACTATACACACACTGTCCATATAATGATATAATGTCACTATACCCACACTGTCCATATAATGTCAATATACCCACACTGTCCATATGTCACTATACCCACACTGCCATATAATGTCACTATACCCACACTGTCCATTTAATGTCACTATACCCACACTGTCCATATAATGTCACTATATACACACACTGTCCATATAATGATATGTCACTATACCCACACTGCCCATATAATGTCACTATACACACACTGTCCATATAATGATATAATGTCACTATATACACACTGCCCATATAATGTCACTATATACACACTGCCCATATAATGTCACTATACACACACTGCCCATATAATGTCACTATACACACACTGCCCATATAATGAAATAATGTCACTCACATACCAATGTTTCTGAGGATGCAGGGAGTTTGCTGAAGGCCAAAAGGGGGGCTAATCTGCTCTTAAAGAGTGTGACCAGGCTGACTGACAGCCTGCCCACTCCAATAAACGAGGCATATAACACATCTAAAGAGCTTGATGCATCGTCCTATTACCCAGTCCTCTCCTCCATTTTGAAATCAGCCTACAGATTTTAAAATGTGACAATCCCCCAGTACATACATTTGCTGCAACAGTATCCCAAAGTACAGGACTGTCCTGGTAAACACAGGAATTCTGGCACCTATGCCACACTCACCCCCATGTCCCGGTAGAGCAGTTCCCTGATATCGCTCTCCGCTCCGGGATCACAGGGGGTGGCAGAATGACATGGCGGCCGGTGTGTTTGGCTCTGCTCAGTGTGCTCACTACCCACACCATGTGTCCTGCTGTCACCACTCACTGCCCCAGCATGCTCCGCACTGCCGGCCTTTATTAGCCAGCTCTCCTCAATGGTCCGCCCAGCGCACTCTCCCGATCACCCAGCCCTGGAGTCAATACCATGCGCGCGTGCACAATTACTTCCTCTCCCACAGTACAATGATTACTGTATGACATGGGTGTAATTTTCGGCAGATTTTATCCATTTTCATCCGAAATGGGATAGGCTCGTTTTCAGACAGAAATTTTAGTGCATCCCTTTTTACTATACCTGTGGATATGTGTGTTCATATATTGGTGTCTATTCTTCAATAGTAAGAATGGATCAGTGATCCATTCCTAACACTTTAATACAATAAATACTAAGGAATATAGTCAAAAGCAATTGAGATAAATAATTGAATACCTGCATTCAGCATTGGAGATATACACATATATATATATATATATATATATATATATAGTTAATACAATGCTAAACAAAAATCTGCACACCAGTCAAGCCATAAGACTTGCTTTTCCCACAGAAATCCCAAATCAGCAGTGATGTTACAACCGCAAAGGATTCTGGGTGGGCATATGCAAATTAGTTTAACAAAGAATCACATTTTTGCCTCATTCCATTTTAAACATGGATTCCTTTTAATTTGTGTTTGCAATATACAACTGCTTGGAACACAATTTAGGATAAGATGCAAAACCAGTGAACCACTCATGGACAGCTGTTTCATTGTTAATGCAACTCTTCAGCATGAGGTTGGTTACTGGTTTGCTAATTGAGGCTTGGTAGTGCTTGGGAAGCAAAATCTAAATCTAAACAGGTTATAGTGTATAGTGACATTATATCATAAGGACAGTGTGTGTATAGTGACATTATATCATTATATGGACAGTGTGTGTGTGTATATAGTGACATTATATCATTATATGGCAGTGTGTGTATAGTGACATATCATATGGGCAGTGTGTGTACAGTGACATATCATTATATGGGCAGTGTGTGTATAGTGACATTATATCATTATATGGACAGTGTGTGTATAGTGACATTATATGGCAGTGTGGGTATAGTGACATTATATGGGCAGTGTGGGTATAGTGACATATCATTATATGGACAGTGTGTGTATATAGTGACATTATATGGACAGTGTGTGTATATAGTGACATTAAATGGACAGTGTGGGTATAGTGACATTATATGGACAGTGTGGGTATAGTGACATTATATGGACAGTGTGGGTATAGTGACATTATATGGACAGTGTGGGTATAGTGACATTATATGGCAGTGTAAGTATAGTGACATTATTTTGTTTAGCATTGTATTAACTATCCACATACTTCAGGTGGAAGGGGTTTTCAATCACAATTTTTCCCCACCATAACCTATTTAGATTTTGCTTCCCAAGCACTACCAAGCCTCAATTAGCAAACCAGTAACCAACCTCATGCTGAAGAGTTGCATTAACAACGAAACAGCTGTCCATGAGTGGTTCACTGGTTTTGCATCTTATCCTAAATTGTGTTCCAAGCAGTTGTATACTGCAAACACAAATTAAAAGGAATCCATGTTTAAAATGGAATGAGGCAAAAATGTGATTCTTTGTTAAACTAATTTGCATATGCCCACCCAGAATCCTTTGCGGTTGTAACATCACTGCTGATTTGGGATTTCTGTGGGAAAAGCAAGTCTTATGGCTTGACTGGTGTGCAGATTTTTGTTTAGCATTGTATTAACTATCCACATACTTCAGGTGGAAGGGGTTTTCAATCACAATTTTTCCCCACCATAACCTATTTAGATTTTTATATATATATATATATATATATATATATATACTAAATTGTTAAATGAAATGTCCCCTGCCCTGTTTGAGTGTTTCCTGAGACAGAGAAGTACCATCACCACTACAGCACACTTTCATTACATAGGGCGGTTGCCTTAATCACTACAGTGAGCTCTAGCGGTTATGGTGCCTGGAGTGTTGCTTTAAACCTGCCTATTCATGGCTAAACTAACCTGGGTACATAATTATTATTATTTACATATGTTAAAAGGAGTACGCTATGTCAAAAGTAAATTTAAACAATAATAGTATTTTCCTTTTTGATTGGGGTATATGGAATCTTAGCTAGTATTCCATAATCAGAAAAAGAAAAAACTGCAGGTGATTTATTAAATGGAATTTGTCTAGGAGGAGTTTATTAAATCTATACATTGCTTACAGCCTTCTATTATCATAGACTTCACACCAGCTTTCATCCGCTTTCAAAATGGCTGAAACAGATGTGGATAATGAACTGTTGGACTATGAAGATGACGAAGTGGAGAACCAGGCTGGAGTTGATGGGCCTGATGTAGCCCCCAAGAAGGAGATTAAGGGATCCTACGTATCAATCCACAGCTCTGGCTTCAGAGACTTTCTGCTCAAACCGGAACTGCTTCGGGCCATTGTGGACTGTGGCTTTGAGCATCCCTCTGAAGGTAAGAGGTTGGTCAAATACTTGAGTACATGACTTTGAGCTCTACGTCACATCTGAAGTGGCACGTCACAGAGCCTCGGCACGAACTGGGCGTGCACATAATTTGACATGCCCAGCTATGGGCAAATTATATTTTGTCCAGGCACTGCCATGTTAAGTGAAAATGGTATCACCTACAAAAAAGAAACGGAGGAACTAGACAACTATGTAAATAGTAGGATAAGCTGGTCCCAGGTCCAAAAATGGAGGGTGTCAGGTGGTACGGAGGAATGGATACCTGAACCGAGGGATCCATACTGTGACACAGCTGCTTTAATGTTGTAGTTGTAGGCTCCCAGATTAGCTAATATGTTACAGTATATACCACATAACTCTTAGAATTGCTAAAATTTATATTGTTACATTTTGCTTTAGTATAGCAAGGGCTAATCAAGGTGGGGTTTATTCGCTAAACTGGTTGAGACAAGGATATCCTTACACTTGTAATACCGTGACTCTCTTATTCTGTCAGACATGTACAGTGTCTACCAGTTCATAAAGTTTCAATTGCCTTTCTTTCTTTCTAGTGCAACATGAATGTATCCCTCAAGCAATCCTAGGGATGGATATTCTGTGTCAGGCAAAATCTGGCATGGGAAAAACTGCAGTGTTTGTTTTGGCCACATTACAGCAGTTGGAACCCGTAACAGGACAGGTGAGTGCGGGAATGGCTTTTCAAATTGTATACCATATATTTTCATTGTGTAGCAAAATCCCGTTACACTCCTGCGTGGAAGGATTCTTCAGGGAGTATTACTTAACTGAGAGGGTAGTGGATGCATGGAATAGCCTTCCAGCTGAAGTGGTAAAGGTTAACACAGTGAGGGAGTATAAGCATGTGTGGGATAGGCATAAGGCTATCCTAACTATAAGATAAGGCCAGGGACTAATGAAAGTATTTTAAAAATTGGGCAGACTAGATGGGCTGAATGGTTCTTATCTGCCGTCACATTCTATGTTTTTATGGCATCTCTACGTTAGAATGTGTTTTTTTATTATTTAAACGTTAGGGAGGATACTTTGAGAATTCTCTAGATTCTGATATGTCCTATTATATGGAAAATCCAATTGTCACACGCTTCGCTTGGAGACACTTGTATTACAATTATATCTTAATATTTTTCTGTGTCTTGCAGGTGTCTGTTTTGGTTATGTGTCACATCAGAGAATTGGCTTTCCAGATCAGCAAAGAGTATGAGCGGTTCTCTAAATATATGCCATCTGTCAAGGTAAGTGAGGGGAAAGTATTCAATCCATACTGCAGGAGAAATCCTTTAAAGTCACATGTCTTTATTCTAAAAGCCATTGTCCATATTTTCTTCTTATTTTTTTCCTTGTCTTTACCAGGTGGCAGTGTTTTTTGGTGGTCTGTCTATTAAGAAAGATGAAGAAATGCTTAAGAAGAGCTGCCCACATATTGTGGTGGGAACCCCTGGCCGAATCCTGGCACTTGCAAAAAACAAGACACTAAATCTCAAGCACATCAAACACTTCATCCTGGATGAGTGTGACAAGATGTTAGAGCAGCTAGGTGAGAAGGGATAATTGGGAAAATCTGGGCTTTTGAAGGTCTGGTGAAAAATTGCCAAGGGGTTGGAAGAGTGATCACCTGATTAAACGAATGGTGGTCTGATCAGGATAATTGGCATTGTTTGGGCATGTAGATTGTAGCAGAATTGATTTTAGAGAAGTAGACTGTTTGGCATTGGGGTTGAATTGGCATCCAGAAGCAGTGAATTTATTGAACAACCTCCAAATGAAATCTCTCTCCACCTTTAGACATGCGAAGAGACGTTCAGGAAATTTTCCGCATGACCCCACATGAGAAGCAGGTCATGATGTTCAGTGCAACTCTGAGCAAGGAGATTCGCCCTGTCTGCCGGAAATTCATGCAAGATGTAATAACCGAATCTTCAAATCCCTTCTCTTCCCAAACCACCCTTTCAGCAACCCCTGGCTGACGCCACCACTCACGGGATGTTGGTGACAAGAAGCTCCAAACCAGTTGCACCGTCACCACCTTTCCACTTACTATGTGACACCGTGAGACAAGTCACACTTGTTCCCTTCCTTGTGTGGCAGCACTACCAGTGTCACACCAGCTAGGTCCTCTCTTGTGTGCCACCGAATCAGATATGTCACAGTAGTCAAGTTGCCTGTGGTCACTCAGTGTAACAGCTGTCAAATATCACTGAGTTTATGTGACACAATCCGAACCATCACACCAGCTTAGTCAAATGTCCCTTAATCTTGTGACAGAAACCGAAGTGTCACACCAGCTCATTCAAATCTCCCCTTAGATGTGACACTATCAAAAATGTCACACGAATTAAAGCAGATCTTCCTTAAATGTGACACAATTGCAAATATCCGTTCAAGAAACGTGGAAACAGCTGCCACATCAGTCTAATCAAATGTTATTTTGTGTGACAGCAGCAAAAATCAGAAATACCCCTTTTAAGAATGTCTATGATGTCCCACAACTAAACGCTGCAGCTGTACCAGCCTTTTATCTAATATTCTCATATTTTGTCACATTTTTTTTGCATTCTAGAGCATATGCTCTATCTTTAGACCATTTCCACGATCTAAAGAAATCATCCTTGTCACTTGAATGTGTCACCTTTTATTGACACTTAAAATTAATCCCTCCCATGTCACATGAATCTGAAATACCTTTTTTTGTTAATGAGACAAGTGACAGTTATATTGTCCCTCCCGATCTATCAAAAGTATTTCTCAGCACCCAAAAGTCAAGTCAATCTTTTGACATTTTAAATATTTTTTTTTAATGTCACTTTCTATTGTGACATGACATTCAAACTGCCACTGCCAAATTAAGAATTTCCCTTTGAATAATTTTTTTTTTTTTTTTTTTAAAACACACCTTTTAATCTGTGATGCTTTTTTATGGTCACCTTTTTGCACGACTTGTCCCTTCAATTTAATATACAAGTTCCAGGGACCTGTCATAGGTGTGTTTACAGATTTATAGAAGGGTGCAGAGAGGACCAGAGACAAGCTAGGGAGAAAGACGGACGTGTAGATATACAAACTCTCAACGGTCAGGCACAGAAAGCCTTTAGCAGTTTTATTGAACAAATAAAGTTTGATTAGTTGTAAGAGTTAAAATTCAGAAATCCAGTTACCTAACCCAGAAAATGAGGTGTTGTGTAAGACACAAGAAAACATTCTAAAGGAGAGGGAGGAGGACAACTATGGTTATACTGCTGGGGTCAGAGTTAGTAGCAGTTATGTGAGTGATGGTTTAAATAGTCCTTTCATCAGATACATAGACCAGACTTTATTGGAGTTAATGCATAACTATGTAATGGAATTAGAAACCTGTTGTAAAAGTAAGCAAGGATTAGTGAGATTAGCAATGAGATCACACACATCTGAGAGCATGGAAGGGACAGATAGATGACTGTGACCTGAAGTATTAACTGACCACAGACGTGAGCAGGGGGTGGTCTTGGGTGTGAAGAAATGGGCATAATGGGTTTTGGAACACAGGGAATGGCAGAGAGTGACGTTTTTAAAGTGGAGCTTAGTAAATCCAGGGAAAACTACTTATGTGGTTTGCCAGCCCACCTCTAACCCTGGGCTTGGCAATACCCATCTGTTATACTTGGGCAATATTCGCCCTTCTTTTATTTCATTGCTTGACCGCACACTCTAACCTTTCTCTCTCCTTTCTGCTTTTCTTTCCTCCTCCTTTTTTATTCTGCGACTTGGATTTGTGTGGATCAGTATGTGTAAACACAATGTCTGTCTTTAGAAAACACGGGAAATATTCAGATATATGCATTTAATATACCATGTATATTTACAGTTGACATAGCCAACTGTATAAAATACAAGCCTATTGTATGCATTCCAAGTTACACCAGTGGCGTTTGGATCATAGTGCGTATCAGTGCTTACCGAACGTTATAATGTTGTGTGCATTATACAATACCCAGGCACAGTGTGAAATGTTTAGATGCTTTCATAATTTGCCTAGGCATTCTATGCGGTTTAGATGTAAAAGATGTATATTTATGTTGGTGATTATTTGGTTAATTTTATGGAATTGTACAGGAGTCGCTGATACAATGTGAATCAGTGAGAGAGTTTATAAGACTGGCAGTTTTAGAGACACTGTGAGGCCGAATCTTTACCTTCTATGACTGCAAATGCTGACTATTATTACTGAAACAAATAAATGGCCCTAATGTGAATCGGCAACTCAGTTCAACGTTTACAATTTCTACTGTGCATTCTGCCCAAAAAAATTTTGGGATGGGTAAGGGGGAGCTTTGTTAGGAAAAACATTCTAATCTGTCAGTATTGATCCTCGATGAGCGAAACAATGCCTTATTCCCACAACTGTCTGATAAAACTTAGAATTGTGAACACATTCAAACACAGTCTTGATGTGCATTTTATACAGATTTTATCTTTATGAAATGCTCAATTATTATTATTTTTTTCCTGATGACAGAGCAGTGTTAATGTTTCTGTGCCGTTTTATCAAATAAGCACTTAGAGCAATGTCAGGCAAACTTCTGCACTCCAGATGTTGGAGGCTACAACTCCCATGAGACTCTTACATTCATAATGCTGGCAAAGCACCAGGGGATATGTAGTCTGCAACATCTGGAGTGCCGCAGATTGCATACTCCTGATTTAAAGGAACCGTACAGGATGAAATTTAACTTTTTCTTAATGCATAGGATGCCCCCACACACTCACACAAAGACATTGGGAGCACAGATCCCCACACACCGCCGCTTGGTGACAATTCATGATTATGACACATACATAGAAGGGTAGACAGAGGGGACAGATAGGCATGTAGATATATTTACTGCTTGTCTGTCTGTGTGTCCTTTCCTTGTTGTGCTGGCTTCTGATCTTCCTAGAAAAGAAAGTTGCAAATGTTTATTTAAAACAGCATATGTATCAAATGCATTGCAGTTATCTTAGGGTCCCTTTTAATGCTTACATTTTCTCTGTCCTGTGTATAACACACACATACTGTAGAACCCTTACGTGTGCATTGATTGTATGGCTCACTTAGTGTATGCATAACGCAGTTCTGCCAGTCTATATAACCTCACATTTACCCTGGACTTTGACAATTCCATAAACTGCCATTAGAGCTGGCCAGAGCTTGTGGCAATGTGTTTATTTTAGAGTGATTAGACATTGTGTTTACACATTAGTTACAGACATGATTGAATGTTTGGACACATTTTACAGATGTAAAGAGGGCCATTACATGCAGGCTATAATCAGAATGGTTCAAGCTTTATTGATAATAGGACCGGTTAGTGTCTCCCACCCAGAATCTCTTTATTTAACCAGGTTTTCAGTTGACACCTATATGCTGCACAGTGGTTACCAGCCACTCACAATCTGAGAGTCCTGTTTCTCTGAGGATAATATTTGTATTTACACACAATGCTGTCCAATCAGCTAGCAGATGTGTAGTTTATTAGATATATTAAAATGTAATTATTATTTCATGCCCTGTGTCTGGCTGCCTGGAGTTTTTACATGGCCCTCTGATATTCTCTGTAATCTCAGCGCAGATGCACACTGATTGCTATGTAAGCGGGCACTGGAACTATAATGTTTTTAGTATATCTGCTATTCTATTCATTTGTTAATGCTTTGGCTATCATTATTTACCACAGTAAGCCGGACTCTCTTCTGGCACTTTGTAAAAGACTCCTGTCCCTCTCTTCTGATTGATTTGATTGGTGTTTGAATGGTGATTGATAATTGGTAAGGGGAGTAGTGTAAATACAATGTATACCACAAACAAAGGACCCAGACAGCTTCAAGGAAAAAATATCAGAACTACTTTAATGCAAAATTAGTTTCCTTTCTGAGCTAAAATTGGTCCTTTATGTACAAAAAGGCTGTGATTTTATCACATATCCATTTCAACTGTTATTTAGTGGTTGTTTTGAAATATGTGGCCCTCGTTAAATCTGTTGAAGCTGTCATGGCATCTTAGCGATAACGAATTGGAGAACAAGATTTGAGCCTGACTTGTATGAATGTATTTTAGAAAAGCCCCTGTCAGACTGGTGATTTAGGGCAGAGAATATTACAGTTTCTCATTTTACAAACAATAATTACTTAAAAGAATAAAATAAAATTTTTGTCATCAGTCTGTCAGGGGACTGTTTGTGCAGTTTACCCACACACACACTTGGTTGAAGCCCCATTTTATTAACGCTGGTCTTCATATGGGGCGAATATTTACAGTTAAATGCTTTTGAGAGCCAGTTTCAAACTGTGTTCTAAAAAGGGCAGTCAGGATTTCACAATATCTGTCAGCCAGATAATGGATTTTAAATGGAAAACCAGAAATATTCCTATGAAACCTGTAGTGCATCTGCCCATTCTATTATGCAGTTTGTTTCTGGGGCCTTTTAACCCTTGATTGAACTTGTGAGCAATAACATTTCACATGCTTACTGCTCAAAGGGTTAATCACATGTAAAACATTTTCCATAGACTCGTTATTGTAAGAATGACCCACTTCCTCTTTATTCTAAAGTTACATCCTTTTCTGTTGTTTGTAATTCTCTGATGGCACAAGTGGGAACCATATATAAAAAAAAATACCAATTTTTATGTATACTGGGTGTCATCTTGAGGGCAGGCACTTGGACAGTGGCTATTTAACATACATCTAAAGATAATAAGGAATCCTGGCAGATTGTGTGAACACTTTTCTGTGAATATATTTTGAAATTAGGCGCACTGCATGCAGGTTGTTAAATTGAGTCATTTCTGTTCTGTCTGGTGAAGGATAAGACGCACCTACCTCCCTGTTGGTGATATGGTGATACTGGGAGTAGCGTTTTTGTTTTTTTGATTGATTTTAATGCTGACTTCAGACTCTTTTTGAGGAAACAGAAGTTACTGTTTATTATAAAAGTGATATTGATGCAGTTATGTTCTGTTTTTGTTTTTTTTTTTTGATGGTACATTGAATGAAGAGGCAAAATGTATAGCATATTGTAGACTGTCCATTTTTTTTTTTTTTGCATTCTTTCCTATAATGTGGCCTGGGATTGACAGTCCCCAGTGGTTTGTGGTTTGTGATCTACCTGAATATTCAGCTTTATGGGTCTAGTATATTTTAGCTGAGGCTTTGCAGCTGTTGCTAATTTATGGTTTCATAAGCTGTTTTCAGTAGCTGCTTATTAACACCTAGCTAGGACAGGTATTGTAACAAAGATGTAGGGATGATTTTCTTGTTCTACATTTAAATAAAAATTATTTTAATAATCTTTCAAATTGGCTGAAGTAAAAGAAACATGCCAAGGCAGTCGACATTTTACAGAGAGCGAGCTCAGAATGTGTTGTATATGGGTGAAATAAAACCAGTGCAGGGACCAGGGTAACCTGAAATTATCTGCCTTCAAATGCCATTGTTGTCTGCGTTTGCACAGCCAGGTCTTCCTTATTTTGTAAATGCATTCGACCATGGCTCGACAAATCCCAGGTTGCCTTGGCGACTATGATTTTTGTCCTGGCGTCTGGGATTTGTCGGGTCGTTTAGCTCCCGGCATGGCTGGCGTGCAGACGGCCGGCTGACAGAGCAGATACTGGTGGCCGTTTTGCAAAGGAACAGCATGGGCGGGCATGCATGCTTGTGGCTCATGGAGGGCTGAGATGGATGGGCGGCGAGGGAGCTGTCATCTCTTTGCTATGTTCTATCGAGCGCCCTCCAGTGATGGTGGGAGACTGAAAATTATATTATTACGGCCCCGGCATCACTAAACAGCGCTCTATGGAGTAGAGCAGGGAGATGACAACAGCCCCACTGAACCCATGGGAAAGCTGAACCACTCCAGCTCTCCCAAAGGTAGGGAGGCTGGGTGGTCACATTAAAATACAAATTAAATGTGTGTGTGTGTCTGTCAGTGTGTCAAATCAGTGAGTGTGTGTTTGTCTGTTTAGGGGTCGGCTGCCCCCCCTCCCTCCAATGACATGGGAAAAGTGTTTTTACTCACCTTTTTTCACCCACACGGTGCTGGTCTTGCCACAGCTGGCCCCAGCTCCATGGCTGAGATCATCAACCTTGATGATCTCATCCAATCCAGTATTTTCCCATAGGGAGAGCATTGGGAGGCTATTGCACATGTGTGGAATCAATGCATCTCTATGGGGAACACCCAAGACAATTCTCTAGTGGCTAGAAATGTTTCTAGACAGCAATGTAAACACTGCCTTGTCTCTGAAAAGGTAGGGCTTGCATTGAAAAGAGTGCAGGAACAGGCTATAGACACCAGAACAACTAAATTACGCCGTAGTGGTTCTGGTGTCTAGTGTCCTTTTAAGAATTGTATTTTTCATGTTAAAAAAAAATCTGCCTCCTAACTTTTTTAGTTTACTAGATTTCAAGCAAATTTGTCAAGCCCTGCATTGTGGGTAATCTGCTTCCTGGTATGGGATGTTTTAAGATGATGAGCATGATAGGCTAACAGCTTTAGGATTTTCAGAAACTAATTCTTTTAATTCGGTGACATTTATCTAGTGCTTATTAACCTGTTTTGGTACAGTCTACCTATGGCAATATAAAAGTATTCTGGCTTATCGGGTTTTGTGTTTCTAAATGACATGAGGGTCATTTTCCTTTGCTGCTGCTGTCTTTTTATTTTGCATATAAATTTGCTTGCCCGATTTAATAAAGACATTTGTTATCAACCAAAATGCTTATATAACAAATGGGTGTTACCAGAGGTCATACGTATCTAGGCAACATTATGGTCGTTTCCGGTGTTACATTTGGATCCAATTGATGGTTGGTTGCCCTTGTTCTTGCTCACCTAGACAATTATGACTTCTCTTTCATAAAAAAAAAATGTCACACACAAACTGCCATGGATTTCATATTTATCAACATCTGTTTTATGTGCCAGGTTGCATTTTAACTTTCAGTAATCCACTGTGTGAGATGCTTCCTTGTCCTGATGGGGTTTGCCAGCCTTGTCAGGACCAGAGAGACACCTATCTAGCCTTCCAATCAGCCACTTCGATAGGATTTCACAAGCCACCCCCTCCCCTTACTGTTTAATCCTTAATTTCCCACCCACCCCCTCCAGCCGATGGAGATCTTCGTTGATGATGAGACCAAGCTGACCCTTCACGGACTGCAGCAATATTATGTCAAACTCAAGGACAACGAGAAAAATCGCAAACTTTTCGACCTTTTGGATCTTCTGGAGTTTAACCAGGTGACAATCACTGAATTTATATTTTAGATTTCTCTATAGGAAGTTCAATGTAGCATTAAACAGAATTGTATGTATAATACAGACGGCTGTGTGAAACTTAAACATGTGTCAAAAGGTACTTTGGTTTTAAATAAGGACTAAAGAGCAACATCCATTATACAAATTAAATCAGCAATGTAACTTTGCAGGTTATTTTATTTTAAAAATTTTTGTCCGTCTTTGACCAGTTTTTTTTTATTTTTTTTTAACCTTTGCAATTCACTTTAGCTCTACATACTTTGTAAACCCCTTGAGGATCAAACTTCTGGAATAAAAGGGACTCATGACACGAGTGACGTGACATGATTCCCTTTTATTCCAGAATTTTGGTCCTTAAGGGGTTAAAGCAATCTTACTTTCCCCAACATATGTAAGTCTAATGAATCCCAATTGATCTGAAAGAAAAAAGTAAAATTAACAGTGCCATTTTAAATTATTTTACAAACACCAGCAGTAAACAATTAGAGGTCCACCATGTTTCTATCTAGAATTCACGTGATGTGCACCTGTGTAGTCTGTTTGTTAGTGAATAAATGTCTGTTTGAACCCGTGATAGTTAATTTATTTTCCTTTTATGGCATCTGATTTATACAATACTGCAGACCGGAATTTTTGTGTGCTGCCCATCAGTATTAAAGGGATAATCTAAGTGCTATAACTATTGCAGCCTGTTGTAATTTTTATGGTACTATTAGGCTGTGGGCGGCTTCCACCAGTTCTTTGCCAATCAGTTTCTGAGTGTTTTGAGAGTTGCCCAAGTGGCCGTGATTCGGGAAACATCTGGGAAAACATGGTGGATCTAGTGACTGGGATACACAACAGCATTTTTAATAGATCTTAATTATGACCTCTTTTAACCTACCATGTAATGTAATTCACAAAGACCCCCAACGGTGACATCGCTGTGGAAGGGATCCGGTGGGCAGATAAAAATAAGTTCTACTTGATCTTGTCCCTCTTGGGTGTGGCAATCCTCTTCCGGCAGGTCCTCTTTGATGTAATTGCTGTACTCCTGCGCATGGAGCATTGAGGTCTATGGAGGATCCCGCGAGACCCTCCATAGCCAGAGCCATTTGAGACACTCAGTGGTGATGGCTAGCGTGATTGACACTTCCATACAGCTACATCTCCGTATGTCTCTTGATGCATTGGAAAATCAATGAAATACGTACACAGTCAAAATGAGTATTTCATAAAGATGTACAGTGCTGCTTTAGGGTAAATTAGTGCAAACATAGTATTGTATCCTGTTTGCCTGTTAATTTTAAGGTCTATAGTGCCCTTGCTGTGCAGCCCCTGGTCAGCTGACTTACTGGTGCTATAAAGATTTTGTGTATTTTGTACACTAATGACGTTTAACCTCTTAAGGACACGTGACATGTCATGATTCCCTTTTATTCCAGTAGTTTGGTCCTTAACCCCTTAACATACTTGTTTTCCTGGCACTATAGTGCCCTGAGGGTGCCCCCACTCTGTGTCCCGCTCCCGCCGGGCTCTGGGTTGAGGAAGGAGTTAAAATCTTACCTTTCTCCAGTGCCGGGTGGGGAGCTCTCCTCCTCCTTCATATCGACGTCATCGGCTGAATGCGCAGGAGCGCATTTACAATGCTTTCATATGGTCGCTGGCGTCTTCTCACTGTGATTTTCACAGTGAGAAGCACGCAAGCGCCTCTAGCGGCTGTCAATGAGACAGCTGCTAGAGGCTGGATTAACCCATATATAAACAAAGCAGTTTCTCTGAAACTGCTGTGTTTATTAAAAAAAAAAAAAAAAAAAGGGGGTTAACTCTAGCTGGACCAGGCACCCAGGCCACCTCATTAAGCTGAAGTGGTCTGGGTGTCCTTTAAGGGGTTAATAGAAAAAGCTTTCTTTATTTTTAAAAGGTATTAAACTCAGTGTCACTTTTTCTTTTTTTTAATGTTACATGTTTTGTTGTGTGAAAATATTATTTTGATGTGCTATTGCTGTATAAAAGCTGTAAGTGAAATGCATTTTTCAAGTTGGTACTCACCACTGGTTAAAGTAAAACTCCGGTGCCAGGAAAACAGTTTTTATGGCACTGCAGGTCCACTCTCCCTCCCACCCCCTCCAATCCTCGGTTGCTGAAGGGGTAAAAACCCCTTCAGTAACTTAAGAGGCGGCGACGATGTCCCTCATTGCTGCTTCTTCCTCCGCACCGCTCCCCCTGTGATTGCGTCGGCCGGTGGGCGAGACTGATCCCGCCCACCGGTTTGGGAGACCTAATGCGCATGCGCATTAGAGCTCCCCTTGGAAAGCATTGAAAATGCTTTCCTATGGGGAAATGAGCGACGCTGGAGGTCCTCGCATAGCGTGAGGACGTCCAGCGATGCTCTAGCACAGGTTTCCTGTGCTAGAAACCAGGAAACCAGGGTTTGCGTGTTTTCTTTGTAGATATATGTAACATTAGCTTTTAATAAGGGTAAATCTAGTTTGTGCAGCTCCTACACTCCTTTCACTTCTACCTTCGCTCAGGTGAGAAAGTGAGAAATGCCGTATCAGTGTATTTTCATTGAGATGTCTTGCGGACCACCTGCATCTACAGATTGCTCAGTGAGCTATATGACAGCTTATTGAGAAGGCTTTCAAAGACAGGTTCAGAAAGCTGAAGTGCCTTACATGTTTGGAGAGTTCTTTTAACCTAAAATACACAAGCTCTTTAAAGAAAAGAAGAAAAAAAGGGGTCGGGGGAATAGATTTAGAATTGCACATGCATAACACATTTTGTACTGGTAGTGTCCTTTTAAGGGTCATTTAATTTATATAGCACTAAAAATGTTCTTTTTCATGTTGTTAAAGTTCAACTTCTTCCTGTGTTTGCAGTCACATTATGAGAGCTGAGACTCTCGGTGCCTCCTGAAGTGTCGTGGATATATCGCTTCCTCCATCGTTGGTCCAATCCAATGCTTCTCATAGAGGAGCACTGGGAAACTGATGGCATGTGTGGCTAGGTCTTGCTTCTCATAGGAAAGCATCGCTATGAGCTGCATAGACACGTGACTGAGTTTTACTTTGTCTGTGCATCTGAAGACAGACATTAGAGGTGTGTTAAACCCTGCAATGTAAACATTGTAGTTTCTATAAATCTGCAGTGTTTTACATTGTAGATTAGAATGACTGGACCACTGCACACAGACCACTTCAGTGAGATGGGAAGTGGTGTGGGTGCCGATAGTGGTCCTTTAAGTACAAATATCTACATATATTGCAATCCGTTTGAGATTGAATGCTTTCTGTATTTATTACCTCATTGAAGGTCAAATCTTTTACTACAGCATTTCATCTCTTCTGTTAATAAAAATGTGATTGTAATTATGTAACCAGGAGTCTTGAATGATGGATCGTACCATGCCAAAATTCGAAGAGGCTTTATATTGAAACCTTTCGATTATCAGACAGTATTGGAAATTATCTGCATATATAGATTTCAGTATCCTAGAAAACCATGTTTTTTTAATTGTAGCTTGGATTTACTGCTTTTTAGGATATAAATGTCACTGGAAATGACAGACACTGCATTGTTCTGTTAACGGTTCCCCTTTTTTCCTTTTAATTGTATGTACTATGCATTTTATATATAGGATTATAAAATAGCAACAGCATCTGCAGTTTCAGTAGGGAGCTCTCACCAAACATTTGGAGTTACTGTTGAATTTGTTCCGTAGATGCACTGAAAACTAAAGAAGGTTGCACTCTGATATCTAGAGTAGAATGATGGCTATTCACAGGTCCCTCACGTGATCAGTCTGGCTTTATTATGCCTGAGGACAGTGTTAGTGTTTTGCTGACCTATTTGTGTTTGTGTTTCCTTAATTTCTCTGGGTACTGGATCATCTATTCTCTTTATACAGGTGGTGATCTTTGTGAAGTCTGTCCAGCGATGCATCGCGCTAGCACAGCTTTTAGTTGAACAAAACTTTCCAGCAATAGCCATTCACCGTGGAATGTCACAGGAGGAAAGGCAAGTGTTTTTTTGTTTTTTTTTGGTTGGTGATCTAAAAAGATTGTTTTGTGATAAATAATTCCTATATCCTCTGCTTGCAGGCTCTCCCGTTATCAGCAATTCAAGGATTTTCAGCGTAGGATCCTGGTAGCTACCAACCTCTTTGGGCGTGGGATGGACATTGAAAGAGTGAACATTGCATTCAACTATGATATGCCAGAAGATTCGGACACTTACCTGCACAGAGTATGCTTAATATAGCCTACAGTATGTCATTCTCTGTCACTGTGCACTTTCTTATACTTCCATTAATTTCTTACTGTTTCCAACAGGTGGCCCGTGCTGGCCGATTTGGCACAAAGGGTTTGGCCATCACATTCGTCTCCGATGAGGGAGATGCCAAAATCCTCAATGAAGTTCAAGATCGGTTTGAAGTCAACATCAGTGAATTGCCTGATGAAATCGATATCTCTTCATACAGTAAGTCTGCTTTCCTGCACCAGTCACTTTGTCCAGTCCTTAAGTTATTTCCATCTAACGTCTTCATGTCTCCTTCTCACTTCTAGTTGAACAGACGCGGTGAACTTGGACAACTGCTCAACGTCCTTCAGTCTGCTGTATACCACCTGCACCTAAAGCTCCTCCCTACACCTGATTTCGGGAGGGCCGAAGGAATCACCAACTTAACCTGTTAAGATGAAGAGTTTGGTGCTTTAAAACTGTATCCAGACCACTTCCGTGTACTGTACTAAAAGCAGATTGTTAATCCCTTATCCTGGTGAGGACCCACAGACTGTCTCTCAATTGGACATTTGGAGTAAGGGTGGTGGGTGCTGCTACAAACCTATGTCAAAGGATGTTAATAAGGAAGCAAATTCTGTGGGTTCCTTGTATAGTGTTACAGTTGGTTATAGTTTGTTTGTTTTTATTTTAACTCCATTAAGGGAGGACCAGTTTGTTTGTTTTTAGTGACAACCCTGCCCTGCACATGACCAGTGCTGTCACCTTCCTGTATTTTGTGACTTCTAACTTGAAATTGTCACACCAAAAAAGAGAAAAAAATTAAACACTACACAATTCTCATTTCTCTTTTACCCATTTGCTGTTTTCTCACGCACAGGAAAATAATCATGCAGTATGTTCAATACACATAATCCAGTTTAGTGGGAAATGTATTTTATTAATTGAGAACTAATGTTGGCACAGTTTCCTTGGCCAGGATGCTGTGCCAGTTTTTGGGCAACAATGATCTTGGTAACTAGTTATTGGACAAATGGATGGTAGAAGATTACAGGGTTTTCAGTGAAGGAGGGGTATATTTCCTAACCCTAGGTAGTTCATAATTTATCATTCAAATGCATACTCACACATTGGGTGGGGGACTGAATCCTACTAAATTATGTATTAAAATAGAACCAAAGGGAGGAACGTCTAAGGCCCGTCTGCCTCTAACTTTATGATGCTTTAGTATAAGTTAATTGACATTGCCTTCAATCTATGAGATTACTGATCCCATAACACTATCATCTACAGTCAGTAGGCATTACAATTCATGGATATCCACTGCTTCTGGAAATTGTAAAGATTAATTCTCTGTGCAAAGAAATCCTCTTCTTTTAGACACATTTACAATAATTTGAACTTCTACTGCAAAGCCATGGTTCTGGTAGACACCTGTGATTTCTTCATGTGGTGAAGTGTTTTTAACTCAGTCCACTGCTGCTCCAAGACTCATGGCCTCTACATACCAGGCTGGGAGAATGTGGTATGTTGGGTCGGTGTGAACTGAGAAAGTGACATCAGAGCCTGGCTCCCAGGAGAAAAGGTAAACGACTCTGAAGAGGAAAGATAAATACAGAGTGACTTAACATGGTTTCCCAATCAGTTTAGTCATTTCTTAGGATGTTAGTGAGATGAAGAGATAAAAATATTGAATGCGAGGTCCTTACCCAGGGTCATCCCTTGTTACCACATTTTTGACAAAAGACAGGAACGCATCACAGAAATTCATACAGACGGCTGGGTCCCAGCTATGCTGATCTGTCTGGATACAAAATAAAGCATAAATACAATAGCTACCATCTTAAAGTGAGATATAAGTCTTCATTTCGGCTCCATACTCCTCTGTGTATTACCCGAATTAGATGTGGGATGTCTGACGTTCGATAGTCCTGCAGAGATACAACCTTTCCTTCCGGGTTGCGGAAACCAGCAACAATGAGTGGGATTCCGAGAAGAAATGACTGGCACCACCATTTTAGAAGTTTATACCTGATTGGGAAAAGATGAGCAAGATTTTTTTTTTCTTCTCCCCATTTTATACATAAATTCACATTTTTATTGTACAAAAGGAAGGTGAAGATGAAAATGGTAACTATGCAACGACACAGTGAAACATACTGCTGTGTTCTATGGAACTTTGTTATGCACAGTATGGCAGGAGGGTGTCCAACTCACATCGGAAGTGTTAAAGTTATTCAATAAAGTGTGAAGTGTTGGAAATTAAAATATAATTTACATTTGTAAGCCAAAATAGTAAAACAGAAATCTAGCGTTTTCTCCCCCCACCCCCTCCCCAATTCAGCAATTATGAAAAAACAAAACGAAAACGTTGCTGAAAATGGATTGTATCAAAACCCAACAATTTCTCAATACTATGTATGTTATATATATGATATTGTGGCAGGCAGCAGTTTGACCACAAACGGTTACTCCATCCTCTGTACCTGTTGAAACTACGCTGTTGGTGTGGGTTCCGGATCTGGGCGCTGCTTTTCAGCTCCACGTAGCAGGATGGTGGGTTAGAATTGGTGGCTAATGGGTCACAGCAGTCCACCTCTCCTGATATCAGAAAGGAGTGCGTGGACAGGCGTGCAAACAGGACACTGCAGAAGGCCTCGTTAGTATTAACTACTGCAGAGGGAGAGGGCTGACCATCAGGTGAATCTGAGAAGTGAGAGCGCATCATTTAGAAACCACAAACAGAAAATACTATTTGATAAAAGATAACCTGGAAATAATTTAAATAAATGAAATATGGAGAAAAGCAAGGATGTGGGTGGATGGGAATAAAATAACATTTATACAGTATAAAATTCTCAGAAGTGGCTGGTTGAATATATACAGGTAACAACAAACCAGCACACAGGTGGCTTTCAAACTTGTATCCAGAGTACATCAGCTTTTCCTGTATTGTAGTCCGCTCTTCCCTCTTCTTCCGGGCAACCTCTGTTTCTCGCTCACTTATATACAGAGTTCCCTTGAACAGAGAAACTGCTAGGAGCCACCCCTCTTGGCTCTCATATGGTGTACAAAGAACTTTGGTGAGATGACCCCTCCAGGTAACAAAGTCGCGGTCTAACTGCCTGCAGAATGATTAAGATATTGCATTAGAGAAGAGATATGCAAGTTCTGTTCTCTCCCATCTCTACAGTTGCAGAACTATCCATTACAACGTTCCAGTGTTTTCCAATTCATTAGTCATCCCTGCAGTTGCCATGGTCATTAAGCTCATCCTGATTTAGCTATGGTTCCTCCACCTAGCCCATCTGCTACTGTCCTCTTCATCCTAACTATATCTTAAGCCTTTCTTTAATAATCCTCAACAGCTCCTGACTTTCACAGATTGGGAAGAAAGGCTAAATATTTTCTCAAGTAAAAAAAAAAAAAAAAAAAATGTTACTCCTGTCTTGGAAACAAAAGCATATTTCTGGCATTGTGCTTTCAGACAGGACCAGTATAGTGGACAAGTGCGAACTGAAACAACCATTTGTATAGACCAGTGAGTCTAATCTTGACACCATAAATTGTTTCTGGACTACATTTCCCATGATGCTCAGATAGCTTTTAGAGGTGTCAAGGTTAGCCATTACTGGTATAGACTTATTGATTTAGTGGATAAAGCACCAGTAAATATTATAGTACGACACACCTGGTTACAATGAGTACCATGTTCAATGAAGGCCTTGGTTTAATATTTTGGATCAATTTTTAAAATGAATTAATATTCTGAATGATATTTAATATTCTGTTTGTTTTTTTTAAAATTGTATAGATGATATGAAAATATGAAATAATTTAAAAATTTCCTCAAAATATTAAATAGTCAGAATAATTTCAGTATGCCGTATGTGTTTAGGGTTATGGTGTTAAATCTTTGAGAACACCTTATAGATCTGTGCATCTCATCTATGGATTGAACCAAATTCTGATCTGCAAAGAAATTTAAATTAATTTTCTCAGTTGAAGATTGTGTCTGATAATTCAATGGCAGCACAAATGCTTAAGTGACCATAGTTCTCTAGACTAACTAGTCTTGCTTACAGTAAAGGGTTTTTATTTATAAAACCATTATTTAACAATGACCAACTTTACTCGAGTACAGGTTGTGCATGTTGATGTCAGATTTTATTTGCATTGTCCAGTGGATATTCTGATATTTAAGTAGGAGATTATGTAATTCAGAATTGATGTAATTTATTTGCCTTTCTGCTACCATTCCCCAAATAAAATGAGAACCCCCCACCCACCCTTATTTAACCCTTTTAACACCTGCTCCCGCTTCCTCCCAGAAGTCCTTTGTTTTCTTTAACCCAGGTCAGAATGTGGAGCAAGCCTTCCTTTTCATTTTCATCCCTTCGCACATAGCGATTTTCATATCCATCCATAAGATCCCATCCAGGTGAGGCCCCTTTTTGTACACTAGATGGGGGACGGTAGTATCGCAATTTTCTTGAATCTCCATGGTAGCAACGGTGACTATCCAGTGAGAAACGACCCACCTCAGAAGGCAGTCTAAAGAAGGGAAAAGCTCCCTGGTAGGACATAGGGTGGGTGTTCAGAGATGTAGTGGACAGATAAGGACGCTTGGATGGTTGGGCCATCAAGGGAGTCGGACAGTGTTCTCTCTTGGGTGGCCTGACTGATTAAATAGAAAGAAGAGTGTTAAGAAATGTTTATCTAAAAGGTATATAAACAGCGAGTAATAAGCATTTCATATAAAGCTGTAGATGGATTAGTACGCTCTAAGCATATATCTAATGGATGATTTAAAGCTTTTCCAATAATTCAGACCCAAGTCAAAAGCCCTCTACATGGTTCTTTGTTAACACTGATACATCCTGTGTAAATATACTTAAAGGACAATTATTTTTTACTATAATAATCCTTTCATCAAATGATTCAGACAGTGTTTAAAAACCGACCGTCTCTAGTAAAGCTAGTAAGGAGAATCTTTTTTGGGTTATACTTTATTTAATAATATATAGCGCCTTTCAAAACCTGATGATTATTATATTAAATATAGTTTTGACAGTTGTCCTTTAAATATTGCGTTACAAAGAGCATTCACATAATATAATGATCATAACATGCACCTCTAGTCCTGTATATAGAAACAGAGCCTGTGTGACGAATAGAGAGAAGATGATGTCATTGTTATCACCTCCTTTACTGGTTGCATGATGATAACAGAAGATCAGATACATTCTCTATACAGATTCCAGCTACAGACAGCTCTGCTTCTATAGGAGTTTATCTGACCTACTCCAGGGAGGCTGTGAGGCCCGCTGAGTGTAATATATATTAATCTGAGTGGTTTTATTATATTGGATATAATGTATAAAGCACAGACTGGACAATACACAGTAACCTGTATACACTGTGAATACTGCTGGGGGGGGGAGGCGTGTGTGTGTGTGTGTATATATATATATATATATATATATATATATATATATATATATATATATATGTAACCTGTACACTTAAATACTGCTGGGGGGAGGGGTATATATGTATGTATCAGTAAACTGTTTACATTGTAAATACCACTGGGTGTGTGTGTGTGTGTATATGTATGTATACACTGTAAATACTGGTGTGTGTGTGTATATGTATGTATGTATACACTGTAAATACTGCTGGGGGTGTGTGGGGGGGGGTGTATGTATACACTGTAAATACTGCTGGGTGTGTGTGTGTATATATATATGTATGTATACACTGTAAATACTGCTGTTGGTGTGTATGTATGTATACACTGTAAATACTGCTGGGTGTGTGTGTGTGTGTATGTATACACTGTAAATACTGCTGGGTGTGTGTGTGTATATATATATATATATATATATACACTGTAAATACTGCTGGGTGTGTGTATGTATACACTGTAAATACTGCTGGGTGTGTGTGTGTATATATATATATCTATATATATATGTATGTATACACTGTAAATACTGCTGGTGGTGTGTATGTATGTATACACTGTAAATACTGCTGGGTGTGTGTGTGTGTATACACTGTAAATACTGCTGGGTGTGTGTGTGTGTGTGTGTATATATTTATACACTGTAAATACTGCTGGGGGTGTGTGTGTGTGTATATATTTATACACTGTAAATACTATAGGTATGTATACACTGTAAATACTGCTGGGGGTGTGTGTGTATATACACTGTAAATACTGCTGGTGGTGTGTATGTATGTATACACTGTAAATACTGCTGGGTGTGTGTGTGTATATATATATATATGTATGTATACACTGTAAATACTGCTGGGTGTGTGTGTGTGTGTGTGTATATATTTATACACTGTAAATACTGCTGGGGGTGTGGGGGTGTGTGTGTATACACTGTAAATACTGCTGGGGGTGTGTGTATATATTTATACACTGTAAATACTGCTGGGTGTGTGTGTGTGTGTATATATGTATACACTGTAAATACTGCTGGATACTATAAATGTAAAATCCTTCCTTACCCAGGTTCTCTGTCTTTGTTTTTACATTTGATTCCATGGCTACTTTTATTTTCTTTTGGCATTTCCAATTTCTGCGCCCAGGGTCTGTGATGACGTATAATCTAGTGGCCGGAAGTGCTCGTTAAAGGGCTGCTGCAAACTATGACGTACAACTCACGAGCAGCCATGTTTGTACACCTGGGCGTTCACAGTGGTTCCGGGGTCACGGGGTATCCACGCCCCTTAAAGAGACCGCTGTCAGCCATCTTGTTACACCCAGTGCTGCTGTGTGAGTAGGGTGCGTGAAGCTGGCGGATGTGGGTGTACTGTTGTATACAGAATAGCTGGGGTTGGAAAGGAAACTGCAGGTAAGATCAATAACCTGAATTAAACATAAATAGTAATGGCATTATGGTAAAGATAAATATATGGAACTGCTATTTAATAAAATACAAACAAATAAAGCTTAATATCATAAAGTAATCAGCAATAGCATAGTTTACTCTCTATATCTGATCCATTGCTCATGTTATCTCTGTCTTACATGGAATAATCACCTAATTCATGGTAACTCAGCTATTGCTAATTGTCTTTTTATCCCACAGCAAGTAAACATTTGTTGGTGGGATATGTAATCTATTTAATTATTATTTATTTTTTCTCTATAGCCCTTTCCCCACCCCAAACCCTTTTCCCCTATCTCGATGAACCGCAAGCGGAAGTTAACATGTGAGACTTTCAACATTAAGAAGCAAAGAGATGGTGCAAAGGGATCCACATCAAGTTTAAATGGGTCTCCATCCCCTTATCCAGGTAATGTTTGGTGACATTCACAATTATGCAGTATTTAAATAGAGAGGGCTGTTTGGTATTACACGGCATAGAGCAAGAGTCCTATTTTTTAATGCCTTACTGTAGAAAGTGTAGCATACACTACTAGTATGTTGGCTGATAATGTATTCAGTCCATGAACCTAAAGGACAAACTCATGTCTTCACGAAATAGGAATAACACATGTCATATGCCCAGATAAATGTTTTTCTTTTTTTGCTGTAATTTTTTTAAACTTCCTTTTTAAATATAACTCTAACTCCTTAACTGTCCAGATTTCACAGAGGACCCTCAGGGAGCTGTCCCCTACTTATGTGCTCTCTTCCCTCGAAAACTATTCAATGATACTTTTCCCCCTCTGTTCCTGAGACACCAACTCTACAGCCTTATACAGGACCGCACTGCAGTCGACAGGCTCTTGGTGCGTATAAAGTAATCTTTCTGGTTCTACAAGCTCATGTCCAATTTGTTTAAAGAAGTGAAAAATATAGAACACCAACAATTCTTTAGAAATTCTGTATTATTTTTAATTTATCAGATTTCGTTGCTCATTTTGTAATAAAGAAGGATAGTAAGGGTAGATAAAACTGGGACAGAAGGGGGGGGCGGCATTCGACTTGTAGCGTATTTAGTTTGGCTGGCCATTCACGCTGGAGGCTAGCTTCCTAGAGGGCAGTTTTCCCAAGGTTCCCATATCCTCTGGAAGGTTTTTAAAGTGCCTCTAACTCTAGCTGTTAGATCGTCCATTAGGTGAACCTTTTTTATCCTATTTATCACCCCTGCTATGGATGGTGTGTTTGGCTTAAGCCACTCTGAGGCTACGGCTCTCCGTGCTGCTAATGTAATTTTGTGAATAAGCTTTTGTTCGTACCTAGTCCATCCATCTATGGGCCTGCTTAATAAGTATAGCCATGGATCTACCTCAGGGGCTCTTGAAAAAACCTGTGCTAGTAGGGCCTTTATCCGGTTCCAGAAAGTGACCATTTGTGGACATTCCCACCACATGTGGATATATGTCCCTCTCAATCCATAGCCTCTCCAACACTCATCCGTAGTGTTTTTATTTTTTTTAATTTGATATAGTTTGACTGGGGTAGTGTACCAACGGAGCATTGTTTTCATTGATTGTTCCTGTAGAGTGACACACACCGATGAGGTGTGATTAGCCTCCCAGATCTCCTGCCACTCTATATCCTCTAACTCCTCCCCTAGGTCTCTCTCCCAATGATCCGTATAGGACACCTTTCCCCAGTCTCTAGTTTCTGAGTAGAGGTGGGCATACATGAGCGTAATAAGACCTCTTGGTATGGCTTCTTGTAAGCATATGTGTTCAAAGAAGGACATCTTTTGTCGAGCTGCCGCTCTTATGTGTGGTAGTTTAGCAAAGTCCCTGATTTGGATATATCTAAAAAAAATCAGATGGGGTAAGGTGACCCCTTTGTCTCAGCGTATCGAAAGGTATAACCTCCATGTCTTGGTATAATTGGCAGATGCGCTGTAGCCCTATTCGCTCCAGGTTTTTGAAGTCTCTGGCTGCCATTCCAGGGGTGAAAGCCCTATTTCGGAGGTATGGCATAAGTGGGGACGGGTTGGATGCTAAGTTAAACTTGTAGTTCAAGGCATCCCAGACTCTCAGGGAGTTGAGGATGGTTGGACAGGTGGCTCTAATCATGGGTCTGTTCTCTTTGGGTACCCATATGAGGAATTGTGGCAGGTCTGCCCCCGCCACATTGCCACTTGCGTCAACTGCGTTGCTATATAATGGTAATAAAGGTTAGGTAAGCCAAGTCCCCCCCTTGTCTTAGGTCTGTATAATATGTACCTTGAAATTCTATGTCTTTTATTCTGCCAGACAAAGGACCCTATGGCCTGCTGCAGGGGCTGAAAGTGAGATTTGGAGACGCGGATAGGCAGCACCTGGAACAGGAAAAGGATCCTGGGCAAGACATTCATTTTAACGGCATGGATTCTTCCTATCCATGAGATAGGCCTGCCTCCCCACGTCTCCATCTCCCGCACCAGTTGTTTCATCAATGGTATATAATTTTAGGTCGTATAGTTTCTCTGGTTTTGCCGTCGGATGCCTAGGTATTTAAGTGCCTGGTGCTCAATTCGTATGTCGTGCGTATCATGTATCGATGTTGTTTCTGTCGCTGGAACACCTATAGGGAGTGCACTGGACTTTGCCATATTGGCTTTGTAGCCCGATATTGCCCCATAATCCCCTAGTACCCTCTGCAAGGCCTCCATCGAGTTCACCGGGTCAGTGAGTGCCAAGAGCACATCATCCACATAGGCTGAGACCAAGAATTTTCTCCCTCCCACGTTTACCCCCTTCACTTCCTGGTGTTGCTGCAGCGCCTGGTGTAGGGGTTCTAGCAAAAAAACGTATAAAAGGGGAGAGAGGGGACCTCCCTGCCTAGTCCCATTAGAGAGTTGGAAAGGGCGTAGCGGGGCCCCTTAAATTTTCACCTGTGCTCTTACATTGCTATACATGGCTCTGAGCAAGGCCATAAACTGTTCTGGGAAACCCAGGTGTTTCAGGAGCGTAAACAAATAAGGCCACTTCACTCTATCGAACGCTTTTTCCTCGTCAAGTGATACTAGTAGCGTTGGGGTCCGAGTGACTGTCTGCTTCCATATCAGGTCTGTGTTCCTTCGGGTGAGTGATTATATATTGATTTATAAAAGTCTGTGAATACATCGGCAACGTCTTTGGGCATGGTTTTTATGGAGTTATCGGGGTGGCGTATAGATGTAATGTGTCCACGTCTTATTCTGGGTTTAAGGACCCTGGCTAGCAAGGTATCCATCTTGTTAGCATGTTCATAAAATGTTCTTCTGGACCACGTCATGGATCTCGCCGTGTCATCTAGCAGTAAGGTGCGTATGTTATGTCGTACCTCTTCTAACTTTGGTGGGTTTTTATGTACAAATCCCCTTCAAATGAGCAACTCAATCTGATAAAATAAAAATGCTCAATTTCTAGAGAACACGACTGCTTCACTTTTTAACGTTATCATTTTCCCCCCTTTGTTCTGTGTAATTAGAAGACATGTGGGTATAATAGCTGTCTATTTCACTATCATACTGTGGTCCACTCTGTGTCCTCATTTATATTAGTGTAATAACAAATGTCTCTGTGCTGTATTTTAATGTTTTTTTTTTGTTTTGTTTTTTATACAGTGTTTGGCAGCTCACAGTACAAATATATAAATTGTTAAAGACTCTTATTGAACAGTGTGTTGTCTCGGGCTAGGAGTGAGTTCAACCCCAAATATTTCCACAGAGCCTCTGAGTGTTTATTTTCTAACAAAACAGTGAAACGATCCAGTAGCTTGGCTTGATTGTGTCTGTGGTTTATCTGTTTATCTCTCTTGTGATAAGCGGGAGCTCAGCTAGGTTGTGTGCACAACTTTGACAAGTTGATACTGGACAGCTTAGAATGGATTATTTGTGCTGCTTGATTAACAGCTGTTTTAGGGCTGTGGTAATTTTTGTTCAAATTGCAGTTCTACGCCATTCTGAGGGCTGACAGTGAGTGCAGGATAGTATCTGCAATATCAACTTTCCAATAATGTAAAGTTGAGATGGTGCTTAGAATGATCCTTTAAAGAATGACGAATTGTGGAAATGTAACTTTTTAGATGTGAAATTATAAGATAATTCAAAGGCAGCATTTTTGACGGCTCCTTTTCTCATCGTCCTAAAAGTTTTTGCAAATTTTTTTACAGTAATGAACTAATTGATCTTGGAAATCATCTGCCAATTGTAGGAACTCTTATAAAATTAGTAGCTAGGAAACTGGATATTAGATCTTACACGTGCTGGTGGGAATGCTGCGCGGATACATGTATGTTATAAGTGGATAGAAAATGTTTAGTGGTTTATGGAATATGTGTTATTGATTATTAACCTGCTGAAATGTTTGCCCCATGTGATGCCAGGGTGAGATGGTAACATTTAATGGTGTTTAGTTTAAATAATGTGATATGTAGAGTTATTTACTGAAGTGAGAATTGAAAGTGAATTTCAAATTTAAAGGGACACTATATTCATCAGAACTGCTACGGCTTAATGTAGTTGTTATGATGTGTATAGCATGTCCCTGCAGGCATTTTACTGTAAGCCCTGCCTTTGCAGAAAAGGCAGTGTTTACATTAATGCCTACCCCTCCAGTGACTATAACTCACACGGCCACTAGAGGTGACCTGGATCAGTGACGTTCAGCAATGACGTTTGACATCTCCATGCTCTATGTGGAAATGCTGTACATTCCTCATAGAGATGCATTGATGTAATTTGCTTATGGGAAAGAATTGGATTGGTTGGGATCATTAATTTGATGATGATCTCAGCCAAGGAAACAGATCGTGGGTGGAGCCAGCACCAGCAAACCCGTACGGCGCTTGATTAAAAGTGTATAAACTCACCTTTTACATTGGTGTTGGTGGGAGTTATATCAATGATTATATCACAGCTATAGTGACAGGATTACATGTTTGTATTTCTGTCACTATAGTATTCCTTTAAGGCCAAAATAGCTGAACAGGAAAAATTCTCTAAGTCACCTTTGCTTCCATTTGAGCTATTTTGCTCTTAAATTTGAATTTAATTCTGAAATTCCTGACAGTTATCACATTAGTAAAATGCTGTTGTAGAACCCCTATGTAAAAGTGGGTGAGATTCTGACCCATAAATACATTTTCCATATATCCCTATGCTGTTGTTGTATAGCATAGTCAAACCACTTCTAAATCGAAGATTTGGCAGCTTTTCCCATTTTTATTGAAATTCTTGTTTTGGTTTGTTTTTTAACCTGACATTCCTTCTCTCAGAGTTCTCTTCAGCAGAAGGGAGAACTGTGTCTGATCCAGGCAGGATTTGATTCTGACACGTTCCTGGTAGTGATGGACAAAGATTTGCGTAGGACTTCACTCGCCAGCTGTGACGGAGAGTCTCGGGCACAAATTGTGAGCAAGTTCCTGGAATCCGGCTTATTCTCACCCTCTAAAATCAGCTATGGGAGGGAAGAAATGATGCAGAAAAACCGGTTCAGTGATGGAGAGATCACGTAAGATTAATAGGGGGACTAAGCGCAAAATTCTAAGCCAAACAATTTTAATCTTGTTATTTGTTAATTGAAATGGTGTTTTACATTAACATACTTTTCAATGTTTCTCTTTGTGAAATATATCCTGGATATTGAAAAAGACACTGCAACATAAAATATTTTATCCAACATTATAAAGTCTCATATTCAGCATTAATCTGCTATACACTTGCATTCCCCCTGTTTTTTCAGGCAGCTGGTCCGCGCTGGTCTCCTGACAGTGAGAGACGCAGGAAGCTGGTGGCTGTCTGTTCCGGGTGCTGGAAAATTCACAAGACATTTTATAAAGGGTATGGAGAAATGTGCTCATTACTGCTTAACGATATGGATTGTATGCTGACTTCACCCTTTCAATCTCTCTTCTAGTAATATCATAAATCCCCCATTCTTCGTTGCTCCTTTCTGTACACACAGGGCGGAAAGCCATTCTTTCCCAGATTAACAGATCTCGCTATAAAGAAGTTCTGCTTACGGATCTTTCAACTCGCAAGGCTCCACCCTCTCTTCGTCTGGGTATGGAGTATCACATTCATGATATCATAGGTGCCGGGCTTGTCGATTGGTGAGTGCAGATAATTTACAATAATTCTACAAATATTCCTTGCTTGGAATTGTTCTTTCTGATATTTCTTCATATCTCCGGGATGTAATTACCTGCTTTCTTCCTTTCTTTAAAGGAACATTAAGGTATAGAGGTTTTTCATTTATTTATTTATATTAAAGTGCAGATTTCGATAGAACAGCCAGTCATGTTACTTCCTGATTTGATTAGCTCAGTGTAGCTAAACTCAATAGGTAGCAATTGCCCAGATCACCTGTCTTGTAAAGACTTCTCATGGAGCTGCATTGGGAAGTCTGTGATTTCTAAAGCCACAGAAAGTCTGGGCAGGGTTAGAATGGGAGGACTTGCAAAGGCAGAAGACAAGAGATCTGTGATTTTTTTTGTATAGCATGATTTTATACACGTCCAAAGAAAACATGTAAAACAAATTATATGCATATATTTTTTGGGGGCCTATTTAATAAATTGATCATTTTAAAAAAAAAAAAATTTTTAATTAATAATGGAGTGTTCCTTTAACTGTACCCCTTTCTTTGATTTACAGTGTCCCTACAGCCTCTGGAATCCTTCTCCGTTTATCTGATACTTAGCAGAGTGTGTGCCTTCTGACAGCCCAGACATCTCTTAATTCCTGCTCCTGCCGATAGGACGTCTGGAGTGACATGAGAATATATCTGAGCCCTTATTGTTCCACTCGACTAGCGCTTCAATATGAAATTAATTTGTGCCATTTTCTTTAATTATAATAAATTTATATAATTGTCTAGTATATCCTTCCTTTGTATGCCTCTTTATTGGTAATAAATTTGTGTATGTTGTATGTGTTTCCTGTTTAGTATCTCTGGTTTAATGTCAGCATTGTGATTGGGTGTCACTCCATGATGGTGAGCCGAAAGGGAATGAGATATTGCTACGAGAAGCACTTGGACAGACAGTAATAGGGAAATAGTAACTGTGATATTCTACCACTGGAGGCTTCCATGATATCCACTGGAATGGCACCTGGGAGGCATGTGTTCCTTCCCTTTTAGCAGTTTTAGGGTAGGTGTCCCTAAAATGAGGCTTTAAAAGAATCTTTTGGTTTCCCAGTTTTTTAACCAAGTTATTTCAGAGCAAAGAGAGACATTCTCACATGTACCTCGGCAGCAAAAACACAAATCAAAATAATGAAATATAAGTAGTAAACCAAGTATAGTGTGAATCACTACAAAGTAAAGTCCTCTTATATACAGTCAAAAATGCGGGTATTGGGTTAAAACATGTTGTATATTAGAGCAGACTGTGCTTAGTGAGACATAGAAATAAATTGTAGTAAATTTCCAAGCACTATTTACTGTCTATTATAGAACCTCAAAGAGAAAACCAATATAGTGAGTACTTAAAATCTCAAAATGAAACTCGCTTTAAACCATCAAATAAGTGCTGGAAAAAGGAATAAGCATAGTCTTGTGTTTTAATTATCTGTGATTTAGAAAAAAGAAGAAAACATATAGTGTTTTCTGTAAAATCACTTGGTTTAGTATTAGTAAGTTTAAAAACAATCACAATTCATCAAGTCAGAAATCGCATCCCTACAAAGATTCTATCAGAATTCCCTCTGTGCCAGCTCAATGTAGAAGGAAGATGGAAAATTCAAAGTATTTGGGACCGGCATGCCTTCCAGCACTTGGTCCTGTTGCATCTCACCTCCGCGGCCCTGATTTGAATACCAGCAGTATGGACACTTCACCTAATAGTTGCTACAGTCACTCACAACATGGTAACTCCAACTGATACGTTTTGTGAATCCAGTCCCTTTAGTAGGGTTCTTATCAGTCACACATGACAAGGGAACCCCGCCTAACGCGTTTCATGACTCCCGGGTCACTTCATCAGGGTTTGATTATCACTCACGACAAGGGAACCCCTGCCTAACGCGTTTCGTGATTCCAAGGTCACTTCATCAGAGGCTGGAGTTCCTTAGCCTCCTCTGTCTTTAATAGCTGAATATGGAACGAGTTTTAAAGCACCATGTGCCATATATAATTTAAAGAGTAACTAAGTAAACAGAAAAAAAGGATTGTTCCTCAACAGAATTAAGCAATTCAGCAAAGACTTTTAGGCGTACATCACTCATATTGAAAGAAACATTACATGAAACAATCTTTCATCCAGTTCTTTAAGATAACTTGAAACTAGATCTCCTAATTATAAAGATTTAGATAAGGTACATAATCTATTTCATTAAGAGAGGATTGATTATGTATCAGTGTATTATAAAATAATTTGATAAATGTCAAAGAGGATTATTCCCCAATAAATGAAAACGATCTTACAAAGACGTACATGATCCCATAAAGTCAAACAAGGTACTAGACATATATAATATCAAACAATATTTCATGCTTTACATAAAGATACGATCGGTAAATATAAACGAGATAAATAAAATCTGGTCTCCTGATTAAAAAGATTAAAGAGGATTTGGATAGGGAACAAAATGTTCTTCATTGAGAGACGATTGAAGATAGCTAATGTTTCCGTGTGTTATAAAGAATAAATAGATAAATATAAAAGAGGATCATTCCCCAATAAAATAATAAATTGTACGAAGACTTACATCATACCGTATGACCATATTTTATGCAATTCGTTAAAAATAAATAAATAAAAAATGAGATACAATTGGGATGACTAAAATAACATTTGATCTCCTAATTGAAAAAAAAACGTTTTCAATCAGTAGATCAAATTAAAATTTTTTATCACAATTTTATTTATGTCATTTATTTTTACATATTTTATCTTTGTTGTGCATGCATTATTGTTTGATATTATATGTCTAGTACCGTGTTCTTCTTTATGGTACCTATTTTATCTTAAAGAACTTCATAAAAATGGTGTCATGTTATGTTTCTTTCAATATGTGGGATGCAAGCTTAAACGTCTTTGCTAAATTCGATTGAGGAACAATTCTCTTTAACGTTTACTTAGTTACTCTTCAATTATATATGGCCTTTTAAAACCTGACCTGTTTTCAACTATAAAGACAGGGGAGGCTAAGGAACTCCAGTCTCTGATGAAGGGACCCTGGAGTCATGAAACGCATTAGGAGGACTTACCTTGTTGCGAGTGACTGATAGCAACCGTTAGGCGGAGAGTCCATACCGCTGTTTTCCAACTCAAGGTCGCTGTGGTGAGACACAACAGGACCAGGTGATGGAACACACGCCGATTCCTGGATTTTGTCAATTTTTCATCCTACATCGAGCCGGACAACAGATAGTTTCAAGAAATTCCCATATTAATTGTCCGCCTGACCTTTCAGCTCCCAATTATTTCCTTTGGGGATATCTGAAGGAGCCGGTGTACATGAACAAACTGTGTACACTTCGGAAGCTCAAAGAGAATATCTGTGCAACAATTCAAGTGCTGCAGCCTCAAATATTAACTTATATCATAAAGAATACAATGGAAAGAGCCCAACTTTGCAAAGCGGCAAATGGAGCTCATTTAAAATATTTCATCTTCCTTACCCAGTCAAACAAATCTCCATATTTAAGCTTTCATAGTATGTAATATCATTAAAATTGGTTCATTAATAAAAAAAAAAGTTATTGACTCCTCAAACCCCACTCTATATATCCTTTTTTTGTCCATATACTGTATATGATAAAACATCGTATTCTTGCGTTTATACTAATATTTTAGAACTTTTAATTCCTCAATATTTATATAGAGGATGAAGAGCAATCGTTAAATAAAATGCTAATTTATTATATGTTTAAATGCTAGTTATGCATCCTGTGTTTCAAAATATTTTTTCCAAACTAACATTGCTTGGTAGTGAAGTGGTTAACAGTACATAATGAAGGAAGTGTAAACAAAAAACCAACTGACTATACAAACAAAACCACTTGTCAGACTAGTTTTACAACCCTTTACAGTTAAAATTTCAGGTGTCACAGGTCCTAGCATGGCTTCTTAAAGGGGCAGCAATGTAAATGCTATTTAGCTATTTCTTTCCCAGTTTGTGCAAATATTTCCCAAACTCATATGAACATCAGAAATCTACAAAATATCATTTAATATCCTGCCAACCGGCCAGCTGGAGTGCAAATTGCAGCAGCAATGGAATGTTAAGTTGGCTGGCTGAGGGTTCTGAGAGTTGTATTTCCTTTGCTCCCAGCCTGCTGTTTCTGTAATCTAGGAGTGTGTTATTGTTGGACTGTAACTCTCAGCATGCTCAGCCATACATGTGTTGTTGTTGTTGAGCTGATGATGTGGGTTAATGTGAGGATCACACACTGTGTACCCCAGGAACATGTAGCTCAGCAGGTTTCTGGGGACTGTAATGCCCACGTGGATGGCTGAGGATGATGGGAAGCTTAGTTCACCGTGGTGGAAGGCTGGGCAGAGAGCCAGGCTCTGGGAGAGGTCAGCTGATCTCTGACAGGTCATGTGACTGAGAGGAAGATCAGGAAGTAGGAAGAGATTTGAACAGTTATATAATGAGATAAACAGGCAGATAGTGTCAGATCTCCAGCAATGATACCCAGAGCCTCACAGTGTATCCATCACTGCACAGGGAGGGGGAGCATGCAGACAGCAGGCTGGTGCCAGGACTGTGCCAAGCTGGGAGAGACTAACATGCCCAGGAAACCACTCATTACCTGCTGGAGGCAGAAGACCCCCTCCTGGATGTACCAGTCATTGGCACTGTGTGCCCTGCTGGCTGTGGGATGGTGTGCACCTTTTAACCAGGTACAGACAGAACAATGAATGCTGTCAGGGTCTGTGTAATGGGGGGTTAGATTGGCAGGGTCTGTGTAATGGGGGGTTAGATTGGCAGGGTCTGTGTAATAGGGGTTAGATTGGCAGGGTCTGTGTCATGGGGTTAGATTGGCAGGGTCTGTGTAATAGGGGTTAGGTTGGCAGGGTCTGTGTAATGAGGGTTAGATTGGCAGGGTCTGTGTAATGGGGGGTTAGATTAGCAGGGTCTGTGTCATGGGGTTAGATTGGCAGGGTCTGTATAATAGGGGTTAGATTGGCAGGGTCTGTGTAATGGGGGGGTTAGATTAGCAGGGTCTGTGTCATGGGGTTAGATTGGCAGGGTCTGTATAATAGGGGTTAGATTGGCAGGGTCTGTATAATATGGGGTTAGATTGGCAGGGTCTGTGTAATGGGGGGTTAGATTAGCAGGGTCTGTGTAATAGGGGTTAGATTGGCAGGGTCTGTGTAATAGGGGTTAGATTAGCAGGGTCTGTGTCATGGGGTTAGATTAGCAGGGTCTGTGTCATGGGGTTAGATTGGCAGGGTCTGTATAATAGGGGTTAGATTGGCAGGGTCTGTGTCATGGGGTTAGATTGGCAGGGTCTGTGTAATAGGGGTTAGATTGGCAGGGTCTGTGTAATAGGGGTTAGGTTGGCAGGGTCTGTGTAATGGGGGTTAGGTTGGCGGGGTCTGTGTAATGGGGGTTACGTTGGCGGGGTCTGTGTAATGGGGGTTAGATTGGCGGGGTCTGTGTAATGGGGGTTAGATTGGCGGGGTCTGTGTAA
>OW240920.1:16087742-16167210 GCA_933207985.1 Pelobates cultripes
TTTATTTTCAATTCGACGGTTATGATGGTTTTTTATTTGGCCTTTTTTGGGGCTGAAAAAGAAGATTTGAGAAAAAAGAAGACGTCGAATGGTAAGTTTAATTTTATTTTACAGGTTAGTTATTTTATCCCCCCCTCACTATTTTTTAGGGTGAGGGGGGTAGGTAGGGACTTGTTTTTTTTGGGTGGGGGGTGGGTGACTAGGGGCTTGGGGACCCCTAGTCACCTTGGGGGGGGGTAATTGACTTAGGGCCCCCACCCGCCGCCCAGGGGTGGGGGCCGGGGGGGGCAGTAGGTCCCCCCCATTCTCATTATGGCCCCCACCCGCCGCCCAGGGGTGGGGGCCGGGGGGGGAGTACTGCCCCCCCTCATTCTCACTATGGCCCCCACCCGCCGCCCAGGGGTGGGGGTGGGGGGGAGGACAGTAGGTCCCCCCACCAATTCTCATTATGGCCCCCACCCGCCGCCCAGGGGTGGGGGGAGTACTGCCCCCCCCCTCATTCTCACTGTTTAGGGGTGGGGGCCAATAGTTGTTTTTTTGTTTTTTTGTTTTTTACAGTGAGCAGCCACAGGCTGCTCACTGTTTAGTGGACATGCCCCTACTCGCGGTATAGCGAGTAGGGGCATTTTGGAGATTTTTATCTCCCTTGTGCTATTATGGGGGTCATATTGACCCCCATAGAGTGAGAGGGGGACTGGGGGGGCTTATGAAGTGGTGGGGAGCACTGCTCCCTGCCGCTTCTATAGTTACATATTACAAGGAGGGAGCTGCACGCCGGTAGCTCCCTCCTTGTAATAACTGCACGAACAAACTAACACTGATACATTGTGTTTGTTTGTTCGGCTGATCTTTCTATTCACTCATTCGTCTGTCTGATGAATGAATGAATAGCTGAAATTCCCGTTCGCATGTCCAGGTGTTTCACTGGGCATGTGCGGGAATCTCACAGTCTGTCTAGTGTGGGCTGATGACGTGTCCCACAGGGACTTCACCTACCCACACAAAGATGGCGGCGCCCTGAATATAGATCGGGGCAGAAAATAAAGATTTAAAAATAGGTAATGTGGGGGGCTTAGGGGCATTTGGGGGTGACTAGTGGGTCAATTGGATGTAGTGGAGGCGGGAGGGGGGTTAAAAAAAAAACCAGAATTCGGCATGACAGTGCCGCTTTAAAGTCTCTTATTGAACAGTGTGTTGTCTCGGGCTAGGAGTGAGTTCAACCCCAAATATTTCCACAGAGCCTCTGAGTGTTTATTTTCTAACAAAACAGTGAAACGATCCAGTAGCTTGGCTTGATTGTGTCTGTGGTTTATCTGTTTATCTCTCTTGTGATAAGCGGGAGCTCAGCTAGGTTGTGTGCACAACTTTGACAAGTTGATACTGGACAGCTTAGAATGGATTATTTGTGCTGCTTGATTAACAGCTGTTTTAGGGCTGTGGTCATTTTTGTTCAAATTGCAGTTCTACGCCATTCTGAGGGCTGACAGTGAGTGCAGGATAGTATCTGCAATATCAACTTTCCAATAATGTAAAGTTGAGATGGTGCTTAGAATGATCCTTTAAAGAATGACGAATTGTGGAAATGTAACTTTTTAGATGTGAAATTATAAGATAATTCAAAGGCAGCATTTTTGACGGCTCCTTTTCTCATCGTCCTAAAAGTGTTTGCAATTTTTTTTACAGTAATGAACTAATTGATCTTGGAAATCATCTGCCAATTGTAGGAGCTCTTATAACATTAGTAGCTAGGAAACTGGATATTAGATCTTACACGTGCTGGTGGGAATGCTGCGCGGATACATGTATGTTATAAGTGGATAGAAAATGTTTAGTGGTTTATGGAATATGTGTTATTGATTATTAACCTGCTGAAATGTTTGCCCCATGTGATGCCAGGGTGAGATGGTAACATTTAATGGTGTTTAGTTTAAATAATGTGATATGTAGAGTTATTTACTGAAGTGAGAATTGAAAGTGAATTTCAAATTTAAAGGGACACTATATTCATCAGAACTGCTACGGCTTAATGTAGTTGTTATGATGTGTATAGCATGTCCCTGCAGGCATTTTACTGTAAGCCCTGCCTTTGCAGAAAAGGCAGTGTTTACATTAATGCCTACCCCTCCAGTGACTATAACTCACACGGCCACTAGAGGTGACCTGGATCAGTGACGTTCAGCAATGACGTTTGACATCTCCATGCTCTATGTGGAAATGCTGTACATTCCTCATAGAGATGCATTGATGTAATTTGCTTATGGGAAAGAATTGGATTGGTTGGGATCATTAATTTGATGATGATCTCAGCCAAGGAAACAGATCGTGGGTGGAGCCAGCACCAGCAAACCCGTACGGCGCTTGATTAAAAGTGTATAAACTCACCTTTTACATTGGTGTTGGTGGGAGTTATATCAATGATTATATCACAGCTATAGTGACAGGATTACATGTTTGTATTTCTGTCACTATAGTATTCCTTTAAGGCCAAAATAGCTGAACAGGAAAAATTCTCTAAGTCACCTTTGCTTCCATTTGAGCTATTTTGCTCTTAAATTTGAATTTAATTCTGAAATTCCTGACAGTTATCACATTAGTAAAATGCTGTTGTAGAACCCCTATGTAAAAGTGGGTGAGATTCTGACCCATAAATACATTTTCCATATATCCCTATGCTGTTGTTGTATAGCATAGTCAAACCACTTCTAAATGGAAGATTTGGCAGCTTTTCCCATTTTTATTGAAATTCTTGTTTTGGTTTGTTTTTTAACCTGACATTCCTTCTCTCAGAGTTCTCTTCAGCAGAAGGGAGAACTGTGTCTGATCCAGGCAGGATTTGATTCTGACACGTTCCTGGTAGTGATGGACAAAGATTTGCGTAGGACTTCACTCGCCAGCTGTGACGGAGAGTCTCGGGCACAAATTGTGAGCAAGTTCCTGGAATCCGGCTTATTCTCACCCTCTAAAATCAGCTATGGGAGGGAAGAAATGATGCAGAAAAACCGGTTCAGTGATGGAGAGATCACGTAAGATTAATAGGGGGACTAAGCGCAAAATTCTAAGCCAAACAATTTTAATCTTGTTATTTGTTAATTGAAATGGTGTTTTACATTAACATACTTTTCAATGTTTCTCTTTGTGAAATATATCCTGGATATTGAAAAAGACACTGCAACATAAAATATTTTATCCAACATTATAAAGTCTCATATTCAGCATTAATCTGCTATACACTTGCATTCCCCCTGTTTTTTCAGGCAGCTGGTCCGCGCTGGTCTCCTGACAGTGAGAGACGCAGGAAGCTGGTGGCTGTCTGTTCCGGGTGCTGGAAAATTCACAAGACATTTTATAAAGGGTATGGAGAAATGTGCTCATTACTGCTTAACGATATGGATTGTATGCTGACTTCACCCTTTCAATCTCTCTTCTAGTAATATCATAAATCCCCCATTCTTCGTTGCTCCTTTCTGTACACACAGGGCGGAAAGCCATTCTTTCCCAGATTAACAGATCTCGCTATAAAGAAGTTCTGCTTACGGATCTTTCAACTCGCAAGGCTCCACCCTCTCTTCGTCTGGGTATGGAGTATCACATTCATGATATCATAGGTGCCGGGCTTGTCGATTGGTGAGTGCAGATAATTTACAATAATTCTACAAATATTCCTTGCTTGGAATTGTTCTTTCTGATATTTCTTCATATCTCCGGGATGTAATTACCTGCTTTCTTCCTTTCTTTAAAGGAACATTAAGGTATAGAGGTTTTTCATTTATTTATATTAAAGTGCAGATTTCGATAGAACAGCCAGTCATGTTACTTCCTGATTTGATTAGCTCAGTGTAGCTAAACTCAAGAGGTAGCAATTGCCCAGATCACCTGTCTTGTAAAGACTTCTCATGGAGCTGCATTGGGAAGTCTGTGATTTCTAAAGCCACAGAAAGTCTGGGCAGGGTTAGAATGGGAGGACTTGCAAAGGCAGAAGACAAGAGATCTGTGATTTTTTTTGTATAGCATGATTTTATACACGTCCAAAGAAAACATGTAAAACAAATTATATGCATATATTTTTTGGGGGCCTATTTAATAAATTGATCATTTTTTAAAATTATTTTTTTAAATTAATAATGGAGTGTTCCTTTAACTGTACCCCTTTCTTTGATTTACAGTGTCCCTACAGCCTCTGGAATCCTTCTCCGTTTATCTGATACTTAGCAGAGTGTGTGCCTTCTGACAGCCCAGACATCTCTTAATTCCTGCTCCTGCCGATAGGACGTCTGGAGTGACATGAGAATATATCTGAGCCCTTATTGTTCCACTCGACTAGCGCTTCAATATGAAATTAATTTGTGCCATTTTCTTTAATTATAATAAATTAATATAATTGTCTAGTATATCCTTCCTTTGTATGCCTCTTTATTGGTAATACATTTGTGTATGTTGTACGTGTTTCCTGTTTAGTATCTCTGGTTTAATGTCAGCATTGTGATTGGGTGTCACTCCATGATGGTGAGCCGAAAGGGAATGAGATATTGCTACGAGAGGCACTTGGACAGACAGTAATAGGGAAATAGTAACTGTGATATTCTACCACTGAAGGCTGCCATGATATCCACTGGAATGGCACCTGTAAGGCATGTGTTGCCTTTTAGCAGTTTTATGGTAGGTGTCCCTAAAATGAGGCTTTAAAAGAATCTTTTGGTTTCCCAGTTTTTTAACCAAGTTATTTCAGAGCAAAGAGAGACATTCTCACATGTACCTCGGCAGCAAAAACACAAATCAAAATAATGAAATATAAGTAGTAAACCAAGTATAGTGTGAATCACTACAAAGTAAAGTCCTCTTATATACAGTCAAAAATGCGGGTATTGGGTTAAAACATGTTGTATATTAGAGCAGACTGTGCTTAGTGAGACATAGAAATAAATTGTAGTAAATTTCCAAGCACTATTTACTGTCTATTATAGAACCTCAAAGAGAAAACCAATATAGTGAGTACTTAAATCTCAAAATGAAACTCGCTTTAAACCATCAAATAAGTGCTGAAAAAAGGAATAAGCATAGTCTTGTGTTTTAATTATCTGTGATTAGAAAAAAAAGAAGAAAACATATAGTGTTTTCTGTAAAATCACTTGGTTTAGTATTAGTAAGTTTAAAAACAATCACAATTCACCAAGTCAGAAATCGCATCCCTACAAAGATTCTATCAGAATTCCCTCTGTGCCAGCTCAATGTAGAAGGAAGATGGAAAATTCAGAGTATTTGGGACCGGCATGCCTTCCAGCACTTGGTCCTGTTGCATCTCACCTCCGCGACCCTGATTTGAATACCAGCAGTATGGACACTTCACCTAATAGTTGCTACAGTCACTCACAACATGGTAACTCCAACTGATACGTTGTTTGAATCCAGTCCCTTTAGTATGGTTCCTGTCAGTCACACATGACAAGGGAACCCCGCCTATTGCGTTTCATGACTCCCGGGTCACTTCATCAGGGTTTGATTATCACTCACGACAAGGGAACCCCTGCCTAACGCGTTTCGTGATTCCAAGGTCACCTCATCAGAGGCTGGAGTTCCTTAGCCTCCTCTGTCTTTAATAGCTGAATATGGAACGAGTTTTAAAGCACCATGTGCCATATATAATTTAAAGAGTAACTAAGTAAACAGAAAAAAAGGATTGTTCCTCAACAGAATTAAGCAATTCAGCAAAGACTTTTAGGCGTACATCACTCATATTGAAAGAAACATTACATGAAACAATCTTTCATCCAGTTCTTTAAGATAACTTGAAACTAGATCTCCTAATTATAAAGATTTAGATAAGGTACATAATCTATTTCATTAAGAGAGGATTGATTATGTATCAGTGTATTATAAAATAATTTGATAAATGTCAAAGAGGATTATTCCCCAATAAATGAAAACGATCTTACAAAGACGTACATGATCCCATAAAGTCAAACAAGGTACTAGACATATATAATATCAAACAATATTTCATGCTTTACATAAAGATACGATCGGTAAATATAAACGAGATAAATAAAATCTGGTCTCCTGATTAAAAAGATTAAAGAGGATTTGGATAGGGAACAAAATGTTCTTCATTGAGAGACGATTGAAGATAGCTAATGTTTCCGTGTGTTATAAAGAATAAATAGATAAATATAAAAGAGGATCATTCCCCAATAAAATAATTAAATTGTACAAAGACTTACATCATACCGTATGACCATATTTTATGCAATTCGTTAAAAATAAATAAATAAAAAATGAGATACAATTGGGATGACTAAAATAACATTTGATCTCCTAATTGAAAAAAAAACGTTTTCAATCAGTAGATCAAATTAAAAATTTTTATCACAATTTTATTTATGTCATTTATTTTTACATATTTTATCTTTGTTGTGCATGCATTATTGTTTGATATTATATGTCCAGTACCTTGTTCTTCTTTATGGTACCTATTTTATCTTAAAGAACTTCATAAAAATGGTGTCATGTTATGTTTCTTTCAATATGTGGGATGCAAGCTTAAACGTCTTTGCTTAATTCGATTGAGGAACAATTCTCTTTAACGTTTACTTAGTTACTCTTCAATTATATATGGGTAAATGGCCTTTTAAAACCTGACCTGTTTTCAACTATAAAGACAGGGGAGGCTAAGGAACTCCAGTCTCTGATGAAGGGACCCTGGAGTCATGAAACGCATTAGGAGGACTTACCTTGTTGTGAGTGACTGATAGCAACCGTTAGGCAGAGAGTCCATACCGCTGTTTTCCAACTCAAGGTCGCTGTGGTGAGACGCAACAGGACCAGGTGATGGAACACACGCCGATTCCTGGATTTTGTCAATTTTTCATCCTACATCGAGCCGGACAACAGATAGTTTTAAGAAATTCCCATATTAATTGTCCGCCTGACCTTTCAGCTCCCAATTATTTCCTTTGGGGATATCTGAAGGAGCCGGTGTACATGAACAAACTGTGTACACTTCGGAAGCTCAAAGAGAATATCTGTGCAACAATTCAAGCGCTGCAGCCTCAAATATTAACTTATATCATAAAGAATACAATGGAAAGAGCCCAACTTTGCAAAGCGGCAAATGGAGCTCATTTAAAATATTTCATCTTCCTTACCCAGTCAAACAAATCTCCATATTTAAGCTTTCATAGTATGTAATATCATTAAAATTGGTTCATTAATAAAAAAAAAAGTTATTGACTCCTCAAACCCCACTCTATATATCCTTTTTTTGTCCATATACTGTATATGATAAAACATCGTATTCTTGCGTTTATACTAATATTTTAGAACTTTTAATTCCTCAATATTTATATAGAGGATGAAGAGCAATCGTTAAATAAAATGCTAATTTATTATATGTTTAAATGCTAGTTATGCATCCTGTGTTTCAAAATATTTTTTCCAAACTAACATTGCTTGGTAGTGAAGTGGTTAACAGTACATAATGAAGGAAGTGTAAACAAAAAACCAACTGACTATACAAACAAAACCACTTGTCAGACTAGTTTTACAACCCTTGACTGCTGACCCATTACCATCCCACCGTTGCCCCAAATAAAACACTGGACACCTTTTAAGTGGATAAGGGCAACGGCCACAGCTTTATTAAACAGTAAAAAACTTAATTCTTAATTCCTGCCAGCTGTTGGGTGAGGACCCAACAGGCAGTTCTCCTTCTTTGTTCGCCAAGAGCCCAATCCAGCCGTCGCTAGCCATCAGCCTTGCGACGACTGTCGTCTCCCCAAGGTGACCTTGCGTCATACTCCTTTCCTTTTCGCTTCCGCTGTCCAGGGAAAACCGCCTGCTGTGACAATGAGAGAAAAACAAAACACGAAACCACCAACACACCACAACACCAAACAGGGAGGGAGGGTGGGAAATTAAATCAGGGTGACTGACTATCTCCTTCTGACTGGTAAGTCTCCTCCCTTGCTTCACCTTTATGAATCCTTCCATCTTTGCAACATTGTTGCTACCATTGTACCATCCCACTATCCTGGGCAGCAGTCATGCTCCCCCTTCCCTATTTGTCCAGGGGGACACTTGACTGCTGACCCATTACCATCCCACCGTTGCCCCAAATAAAACACTGGACACCTTTTAAGTGGATAAGGGCAACGGCCACAGCTTTATTAAACAGTAAAAAACTTAATTCTTAATTCCTGCCAGCTGTTGGGTGAGGACCCAACAGGCAGTTCTCCTTCTTTGTTCGCCAAGAGCCCAACACAGCCGTCGCTAGCCATCAGCCTTGCGCCGACTGTCGTCTCCCCAAGGTGACCTTGCGTCATACTCCTTTCCTTTTCGCTTCCGCTGTCCAGGGAAAACCGCCACCGCGAAGCCGACCTGCCGCAGCCTGATCTGCGCCGGCTTCGCGCCCCCCCGCAGACAGCGCCAATTCAATGCCTGACTGCAGCCCCACATTAAAGATGTCAAGCCCAATGGGGGTTAAATGAACTCCATCCTGACGCATCACATCCGAATTATTCCCTTCCAATTCAAAGTGTCGAACCACTCTTCCACCCAAACTACGTACAAAACGCGAAATAGCTACATTAATCTTACGCCTACAGCGTTCCAACGCCTTCCCATAACCTCCCACCTTCCACACCGGGCGGGGCACTATCTCTGACCAGATTAATGTCAAGTCGCGAAAAAGCGCAAAACAGCGCGCTAGATCATGACGCATGTCGTGAATGAGATCCACCGACCTCCGTCGGCCAACGTCATTCCCGCCCGCATGCACTATCAACGTCACTGGTCCCGTGACGCAGCGACTCAGCTGCTCGCACTCCCCGTACACCTGATCCCAACGTAACCCCCTCAATCCCCGCCAACGTACCCGAACTTCCTGAGACGGGAACCCCAAATTACGGCCATGCGATCTTTTCTCCGCCCTCCTAGCCGCCCAGTAAATATACGAATGCCCCAGGATCCACACATAACGAGGAACTTGGCCTACAAAACAAAGAATAACGGTTAAACTCACATGTCTACAGAGGCATACCATCACAGCAAATGAGGGCGCACGTAAAGCTGGAACCGTCCTGACTCCCAGCGCCCCAGGCGCATTAGTGCCTCCTTCGGGAAACCCAGCTCGCTCGCCTGCGTCGCCGCTCCTATTCTAAAGGAATGCGAGGAATACCACCTGGGGTCCCCACCCAACCTGACAATACAACTCCGCAAGAGGCTCGCAAATTGGAAACGGCTCAGTGAAGATCCATTAAGATGGACCAGCAATGAGCCCTCCGCGCCACCCCTGGCGCCCAGATAGGCTTGCAACAAGTACCCCGGACAAAATACACCCCCAGTAAGCCCGATACGTACCCTCGCTCCCAGGCCTGCCTGGTCCGTCTTAGACCGCCGAATCACCAGAGTCACGCACTCCGACGTCACTGAGACGTCGGAAAGCTTCAACGCTGACACCGAGTTCGCCCTGGGGGCTACCAGCTCACCGATCCGCAGCGCCCCAAAGAAGCACAAAGAAAATGCCACCCTAAATAACAGTACCTCGTATGTAGAGCTACACACTTCCGGAAGAACTTCCAACAGCTGCAGCAGCATGGCCCCCGAGATCGGCCGCCTTTTGTCGGGAACGCGCCGCTTTTTCCACCCTTTTAGAATGCGGGACACACAGAAAGCCTTGGTGACATCTGACCAACCTAAAAAACGAAATAAAAAGGAGAGAGCAGCCAACGATTGTTCCGCCGCTGCAGCCGACCTACCTGCGGCACACAACGACTCCAAGAACGACAGCGTAATGGTCAATCTTCCGGAGTCAGACGCCGCCTCACCGCTCCTACCCCTGGCCCACCAGCGCTCCCAGATGGCGGAGTAAGCCCTCCAAGACGACTCAGATGAGGACCCCCGAATCAAACGTCTCAAATGTCCGAAACCAGGTCCCACAAGTAAGGCGGACACGGGGTTCCCGTCAGCGCCGCCTCCCGAAAACGGTCCCACTGAAACCGAGAAAGAGAGTCAGCAATGACATTGTCTACCCCCGGCACATGCCTGGCTACCAACCACAAATTACATTGAAGACAGAGTAGCACTAGCCGTCTAAGCAATGCCAAGACCGGAGGGGACCCAGACGTGGAACGATTGATTACCTGAACCACACTCATGTTGTCCGTGTAAACAACCACCTTCCTGTGCGCTAAGCCCGCACCCCACAAGTCGACCGCAACCACAATTGGGAACAACTCTAGAAACGCCAGTTTACCCATGAACTCCGAACCCCGCCATTTGGCCGGCCACTCCGCCGCACACCACTGCCCCCGAAAATAAGCCCCAAAACCTATGGACCCTGATGCATCAGTAAACAAGTCCAACTCCTCGTTAGACACCTCCGAACGCAACCAACAAGAATGACCATTATACGTACCCAAAAAAGCGCTCCACACCTGCAAGTCCGACCGCAGCCTACTTGTAATCCGAATAAAATGAAACGGCTGTACAACCCCCACCGTAGCTAAGGACAAGCGTCGACAGAACGCACGGCCCATGGACAGAACACGACAAGCAAAGTTCAGATGACCCAACAGCGATTGCATCAGCTGCAACTGTACTTTTTTGGAGCCCTTAACCCGGTCAACAAGGCAGAGTAACTGCCCCAGCTTCTCCTCTGGTAATCGAAAGACCATCTCACAAGAGTCAATCTCGATCCCCAAATAAGCCAACTTATTCACCGGCCCGAACGTCTTGCTTACCACCACCGGTACACCAAACTCTGACGTAATCTGCCGAAAAGCCCTTAACAACACTGCACAGTCGTCGGAAGCTCCCGACCCGACAAACAAAAAATCATCCAGGTAGTGGGTCAACGTGGACAAACCCGACACCTGTGACACCACCCATTCCAAGAATGTCGCAAACATCTCGAAGTAGGCGCAGGAAATAGCACACCCCATGGGCAAGCACATGTCATAAAAGAACAAACCATTAAATTGACAACCCAGGAGATGGAAACAGTCAGGGTGAACCGGCAGCAGACGAAAAGCCGACTCAATGTCCGATTTGGCGAGCAACGCCCCGGACCCTGCATCTCTCACTAACTCCAAAGCCCTGTCAAATGAAGCATAGCGCACCCTGGACACCTCTTTGTCAATATCGTCATTCACTGATCCACCAGCTGGATAAGACAGGTGATGAATGAGACGAAAGACGCCAGGCTCCTTCTTAGGGACCAAGCCCAGGGGCGACACTCGCAAGTTAACAAACGGGGGCTCAGAAAACGGTCCTGCCATGCGGCCCAAGGACACCTCTTTTTCCAACTTCTGACCCAGAATATCCTCTTTTCCCGAAACCGAACGTAAATTGCCCGCAAACGACGGTGCCTCAGACAAAACAAACGGAATCCAAAACCCAAATAAAAACCCGTCCAATAAAATACCCGCTTCCCGCCGTTTAGGATACCGGTCGAGCCACGGGCGCATCTTTTCGACGCTCACCGGCGTCCTCCTGTCTAGGAACGTCTTCCTTGGGGCGCACCCCTGACTTCCCTTTTTTAAAACAGCGCACGGCGGGGTGTGCTCCGCCACAGTGCGAACACTCATGCCGGAACCTGCATGAATTGTACCACTTACAGTGGCTCTCATTAAAGAGCCAACAGACTCCCCTACGCTGTCCTGCCGGCGCACTAGCCTGTGCGCCGGCAGTCCCTGGAAAGGGGGATGGCCGGCAGGGCGTCATCAACAGCAGCCATAAGCTGCCATCCTGCACCCCAAAATCCATGCCCTCGCTGACCGCCATCTTCTGCCGAAATTGCTGGTCATACCGGTACCAGCATTGCCCCCCATAAACCTTGTACGCCCCCCAAATGAGATCCAAGTAACCGAACAAGGAGGGAGCCTTGTCCGGAAAACTAGCAGTGAAAATACTGGCGAAAACTGAAAAACCTTGTAGCCAATTCCCAAAAGTGCAGGGAAGTTGCTTACCTCTCTCACTGTCACCGAGGTCACCTCGCCGCGGTCTATCCACCGATTCCCTATCCGGAGGAACCAACGACAGGAAGTCGACATATTCACCCCGAACTATTTTCTCCCTGACGTCTGCTGCCACATGCAGACCCAGTGGGGACAGCTCACAGCCCGGCAACCGTGGGCGCATAATACCCAGCCCCTTGTTCCTGCCTGGCAGCTGCGACGCAGCCCCCCGCAGACTTAGCGGAGTAGAAGAGGGGACAGCCACAGGCAACCTCTCCAATACCGACCTCAACAAGTGAACTAAATCCCCTTGACTCTCCCCATCTAGCTGCCTACCTAAATCCTGTCTGTCCAGCTCCCTCCTGTCTTGGGAACCCAACCCCCTATCACCCTCAGCCAGCGCATCCCAGGCGCAAGAGCAATACTCACGCGCTGATGCTGCAGGAGGCAGACCGGACCCACTGGGGAACACGGCATCCTCTTCTTCAGATCCGGAGTGCAAACCGGATTGGCATCCATCTTCCTCCCGTTCCTGGGACCCGCAGGCACCGGCAGCGTACCTCTGCGGTCCTTGTCGCGAATCTTCGGGGTGCTCACGCAACGCAGGTGATCTTCCGGCTCCTGCCCGTGACGTCCGCGCGCATGCGCGCCGCGGCATTCTTCGCGTCATCACGTCCGGCGTTGCACGCACGCAGGATTGCGTGCGTGATGACGACTCCCTTACCCGCGCCGGAAGAGAAGGGCGCGGGCTGCGCGACCTTCCGGCCGGGTTCCCGCCATCAGGATCTCCGCCATCTTGGGGCCCGGCCGCAGCAAGTACCTGACCGGCCCTCCTCCACCTCCGGCTGGGCACACTGCGCGCCGGCAATCGCCCGGCATCGCCGCTCCCCTCCTCGGACCGCTGGGCACTCCTCCCGCCGCTCCTCCGTACCGGGCTTGGAGACAAACGTGACGGAGGCCTCGACCTCCTGGCCCTCCGCCCGCTTAACGACTCCTCAGCTCCCTCAGGCCGATCCAGACGTCCTCCTGCAGCCTGCCGCACTTGAGACAGCACCTGTTCTAAGGAGCCATGGGACTCCTGGTAAGCTGCCATCATTTTTACTAATTCCTCCAGCGATGGGGTGGCCATGTTGAAGCTTGTTCCTCACTTAGGCAAGATCTATTGATTGGTTTGTTTCTTGCAGGCCCAGGTATTCCCCAACAGACACAAGAAAGGCAACTCCAAAAGAACAGTACAGTCAGCGAGAAAAATTAAACCAGGGTGACTGACTATCTCCTTCTGACTGGTAAGTCTCCTCCCTTGCTTCACCTTTATGAATCCTTCCATCTTTGCAACATTGTTGCTACCATTGTACCATCCCACTATCCTGGGCAGCAGTCATGCTCCCCCTTCCCTATTTGTCCAGGGGGACACTTTACAGTTAAAATTTCAGGTGTCACAGGTCCTAGCATGGCTTCTTAAAGGGGCAGCAATGTAAATGCTATTTAGCTATTTCTTTCCCAGTTTGTGCAAATATTTCCCAAACTCATATGAACATCAGAAATCTCCAAAATATCATTTAATATCCTGCCAACCGGCCAGCTGGAGTGCAAATTGCAGCAGCAATGGAATGTTAAGTTGGCTGGCTGAGGGTTCTGAGAGTTGTATTTCCTTTGCACGCAGCCTGCTGTTGCTGTAATCTAGGAGTGTATTATTGTTGGACTGTAACTCTCAGCATGCTCAGCCATACATGTGTTGTTGTTGTTGAGCTGATGATGTGGGTTAATGTGAGGATCACACACTGTGTACCCCAGGAACATGTAGCTCAGCAGGTTTCTGGGGACTGTAATGCCCACGTGGATGGCTGAGGATGATGGGAAGCTTAGTTCACCGTGGTGGAAGGCTGGGCAGAGAGCCAGGCTCTGGGAGAGGTCAGCTGATCTCTGACAGGTCATGTGACTGAGAGGAAGATCAGGAAGTAGGAAGAGATTTGAACAGTTATATAATGAGATAAACAGGCAGATAGTGTCAGATCTCCAGCAATGATACCCAGAGCCTCACAGTGTATCCAGCACTGCACAGGGTGGGGGAGCATGCAGACAGCAGGCTGGTGCCAGGACTGTGCCAAGCTGGGAGAGACTAACATGCCCAGGAAACCCCTCATTACCTGCTGGAGGCAGAAGACCCCCTCCTGGATGTACCAGTCATTGGCACTGTGTGCCCTGCTGGCTGTGGGATGGTGTGCACCTTTTAACCAGGTACAGACAGGACAATGAATGCTGTCAGGGTCTGTGTAATGGGGGGTTAGATTGGCAGGGTCTGTGTAATGGGGGGTTAGATTGGCAGGGTCTGTGTCATGGGGTTAGATTGGCAGGGTCTGTGTAATAGGGGTTAGGTTGGCAGGGTCTGTGTAATGAGGGTTAGATTGGCAGGGTCTGTGTAATGGGGGGTTAGATTAGCAGGGTCTGTGTCATGGGGTTAGATTGGCAGGGTCTGTATAATAGGGGTTAGATTGGCAGGGTCTGTGTAATGGGGGGGTTAGATTAGCAGGGTCTGTGTCATGGGGTTAGATTGGCAGGGTCTGTATAATAGGGGTTAGATTGGCAGGGTCTGTATAATATGGGGTTAGATTGGCAGGGTCTGTGTAATGGGGGGTTAGATTAGCAGGGTCTGTGTAATAGGGGTTAGATTGGCAGGGTCTGTGTAATAGGGGTTAGATTAGCAGGGTCTGTGTCATGGGGTTAGATTAGCAGGGTCTGTGTCATGGGGTTAGATTGGCAGGGTCTGTATAATAGGGGTTAGATTGGCAGGGTCTGTGTCATGGGGTTAGATTGGCAGGATCTGTGTAATAGGGGTTAGATTGGCAGGGTCTGTGTAATAGGGGTTAGGTTGGCAGGGTCTGTGTAATGGGGGTTAGGTTGGCGGGGTCTGTGTAATGGGGGTTACGTTGGCGGGGTCTGTGTAATGGGGGTTAGATTGGCGGGGTCTGTGTAATGGGGGTTAGATTGGCGGGGTCTGTGTAATAGGGGTTAGGTTGGCAGGGTCTGTGTCATGGGGTTAGGTTGGCAGGGTCTGTGTCATGGGGTTAGGTTGGCAGGGTCTGTGTAATGGTGGTTAGGTTGGCAGGGTCTGTGTCATGAGGGTTAGGTTGGCAGGGTCTGTGTAATAGGGGTTAGGTTGGCAGGGTCTGTGTAATAGGGGTTAGGTTGGCAGGGTCTGTGTAATAGGGGTTAGGTTGGCAGGGTCTGTGTAATGGTGGTTAGGTTGGCAGGGTCTGTGTCATGGGGTTAGGTTGGCAGGGTCTGTGTAACGGGGGTTAGATTGGCAGGGTCTGTGTAACGGGGGTTGGGGTGGCAGGGTCTAATTTCCAGATCCCTTTAGTTTTAGTGAGTGTGTGTATGTATGTATGTATGTATGTATGTATTACTGGGTATATGGTTCGGGATGTGTATCACAGAGCTGTATCTCGGTTATAGAAATACAAATATCTGAAAAGACACAAAATACAAGCAGATCCTGAAAAACGAAAGCTATAGAGTGAGGGCGTAGAATATTTTAAAGCTAGGTGCTGGGTACGTGTTGAATGAACAAAGGCTGCAGCCAGTCATACTATGATGGAGACTGGTGGTGCATTGGTTGGCATGTGATGACATTTTAATCCTAACACCTCTATCTCACTCATACCCCAGGTCTCCCCCGTGGTAACCATGGAGCAGTTACTATGGGTCAGTGGACGCGTGATTGGTAAAGTAGACACGTTCCGTATTCCATTAATTACTTACACCCCTCGTGGGCACCTCCTGGCATTCTCTGAGGCACGAAAGTATTCGTCTTCTGATCTGGGTGCAAAATTCATCGCTACACGCCGTTCAAAGGATGGAGGTGAGTGACAGACTGCCCAACATTGCTTCAGCATGCGACAATCTAATAAACTGATACATGGGGATAGCCAGTCTAATGTGTACCAAACAGGGAAATGCTTTTACAAGCTCTTATTGGACCTGTGTATATTTTACTGTTACGGTATGGTTACAAAACAGAGCTAGGCAAGCCTGAATTCAGCCAAAATAAAAATTATAATAAAGGTGTTCCACACAGTGTAACCATTGCCTGGCTCTATTAGAACCCTGAACAGTCCATATAATTAGATTTCTAGGAATCTGAAGCCATGTGTATCCTCCGTACAGCCTGTGCGGTGTCTAGTTCACCAGTCGTCTGTATTTGGATTTGAATAAAAAGCCTTTTCTGTTGGATTTTTTAGTAAAAAAAAGTCTGTTATTTTTGAGATCTTTATTTAAAATAGAAACTCATTCAGATTTTGTTGGAATTTAAATGAAATCACATTACAACTTAAATGTATCACAAATTAAGCCATTACTTTTGTCTAAAGGACAAGCAGATTTTATTTTTTTGGACCAAATGTGTCAGAAGCCCGAGCTTTAAGCAGCTTCCTTTTGCCACTTCTTCCCATGAACCAAGACTCGCAATGACTTATGCCTGATGCACAATAGATGCTTATGGCTTCTTATTATATGAGAAGATCTGTGGGGGACATTGCGAGTGCTAGAGTACACCGGTGATGTGGCTCCTGTAGGCTTCTTCTACCAGGATGGGAGGGTGGTGGAACTAACGAGGGAGAACTTCAGGCAATATATCTCAGCTCCCACACTCCCAGTGGAAGCAAACATGTTATCTTGGGGAGGCTTTACAAAAAATGTAGAATCTCTAAACATACCGTGATACATTAAACAGAATGTCACGTGAAATAAGAAGAGTTTGCTTATTTTAACGCAATGAATAAAATGAGATATTCCAGGTGATATTTATTTTTATTTCCATATGGCTATTTTTCACTTGGATATTTTAAAGGAACACTATAGGGTCAGGAACACAAAGGAACACGAACATGTATTCCTGACCCTATAGTGTGAACACCACCATCTAGACCCCCTGGGCCTCTCATGCCTCCCTAAATATAGTAAAAATCTTACTGTATTCAAGCCTGAAACTGTAACTCTGCATGCTGTTTGCCTAAAACAAACAAACCAAGCAGTCTGCTGACATCATCAGAAGTGGTAGCCTGATCCAATCACAATGCTTCCCCATAGGATTGGCTGAGACTGACAAAGAGGCAGATCAGGGGCAGAGCCAGCATGATTCAAACACAGCGCTGGCCAATCAGCATCTCCTTATATAGATGAATTGAATCAATGAATCTCTATGAGGAAAGTTCAGTGTCTGCATGCAGAGGGAGGAGACACTGAATGTTTGGATGCATTTTAGGCAGCCATGACCCAGGAAGGATCTCTAACAGCCATCTAAGGAGTGGCCAGTGAAGTTATCACTAGGCTGTAATGTAAACACTGCATTTTCTCTGAAAAGAAAGTGTTTACAGCAAAAAGCCTGAAGGTAATGATTCTACTCACCAGAACAAATTCAATAAGTTGTAGTTGTTCTGGTGACTATAGTGTCGCTTTAATAAGCTGACTGTAAAATCATAGTTACCTCCCTGAGTTGACACACCTTGCCGAAACAGGGAGTGCACAAGTAAACGTTCTGGACAGAGCTCAGGAAACGTTGAGCATTAATTATACAGAAATGGCCGCTCCCATTACAGGGCTAAGTGATGCTCGTTTTATAAACAATTCTGCTTTCTATATGTTTATTTTTAATGTAAACACAATAAAACATATAAACAAGGCATGGCTCAGACATCAATACCTCCCTTGTTATTTTGATTTTTGCATGTTAGAATCCACTTCATTTTTTTTTTTTTTTTTTTTTTTTTTTTTTTTTTTTTTTTTTTTTACTCTCCCTCTTCTTTTGGTAAAGTCATGATTTTTTGTTAAATGTTTAACTCTACAATTCTTTTAGTTACATTTTTCATTATTTGTATTTACCAATATGTTATTGATATGATTAAACCAATTTATCAAATTTAGCCAAAATCGTATTTGGAGAATTTCTCAAGTGTAGTTATTTTTCCAGCTTTGCACAATTTGGGCCTCAATAGTAAATCCATGCTGCTGCTCCCTATCAATCATTGTTCTAAGCTCTGATATTTGCACTGTCAGTCTGCAGAGAGAGAGCAGAAGGATTAGAAACTAACAGCAATATGTGAAGAAAGGTTAACATAGGTACATTTTAATGTTTTATTGAATGGCGTAACTTTCAGGCAAGTGACAGTTCCTCTTTAAATCTTGTCTTTCAATTGTCCCTCAAATAAAAAGGAAATTTGGAAACTGCAGGAAGTTTAGTAACATATATTGCTGCGTAGAAAGAGATAAACCGAAATTCTCAAAGTGGAAGGAAGATGAAGCCTTTACGCTAACCCCCCAAACAGCGCACTAGCAGACACTGCGTTCTAGACAATAAAAATTGGGAGTGAGATTTTCATCTAAACATGGATTTTCTAATCAGAAAATAAAATAATGGAGAACTTCGTAACTTTGTTGGTAAAATAATTATTTCTTGTATACGTGTTAATCCTTTTGCAATATTGTAATTTCATTTATATCTCCTTTTCAAATAGCTCTAAACAATCCTACAATCGTGTATCTTATTTTATGAATCCTGGAAGGTTTATTCTCTATAGTATCAAATGTCGGAATTCAGAAAGAATTTCATATTTTAAGCAACCTAAATATTAGAATTATTACAATGACTCCCATTCATTTTGTTTTTGGTTTGACTATTTTAGTTTCACATTTTAATTCTTTGAATGTTGGAATTCATTTTGATTTCCCGGTAATTTACACTTTTATGAATAACTCTGCAATGTTCCTCTCTCCAACCATAACGGCTGTTTTAGAGAATTGTTTAAAGTTTCATTAGATTTACGGTTTGCCTAAATCATTGACCTTCGCATTGATATTGGTACATTGGTACATTGATATACCTCACAGTGAATGATGAGAGTTTATCACTTCCTCCTGCTTTGTACTGAGGATTCAGAATGACTCGTGACTGGTTTCCTTGGTCAGAGACCTTGATCTTTCCATGTAAAGCCGGATTCGTAATGGCAAGGCCTCAGGGAGCTTAGACACAGAGCTAGGATTTCCACAAAACCTCAAAAGATTTTCTCACCTGCCAGCAAGCGCTTTTATTGTAAATAAAACTTAAACCAGTTATGCTACGTTCCGGAGACTGCTGCTTGTTGAGCATTGTGTATACAATGAGCTAAATGCTATCAAAACATCTGTGTTTCTGTATCGCATTACAAGCGACTCAAAGCTTGAACGCCGGGTTTGGGATGATAGCCTCTCAGGGTCAGTGTTTGAAACGCCAAGTAATCGCCATGGAAACTAATCAAATATTCATGGAATTTTCGAATATTTATTTCTGCTATGCCTAACCTGCCGTGTGTCATCAGAATTAATGTACTAGTCCTACACCCGTTGATTAATTAAAGGAAAACTATAGTCATCAAAACAACTTTAGTTCAATGAAGCAGTTGTGGTGTATAGATCATGCATCTGACATTTCGCTGCTCAATTCTCTGCCATTTAGGAGGTAAATCACTTTTGTTTCTGTTTATGCAACCCTAGCCACAACTCTCCTGGCTGTGACTGACACAGCCTGTATTAAAACAAAATGTTTTTACTTTCAACCAGATGTAACTTACTTTTAGTTTTATTTTTTTTCTCCTTCTCTGTAAAATGAACTTTAATTGTATACATTAGGTTCCTGCAGGGTCTAGCAAGCTATTAACTGAGCAATTTGTAATAAAGAAAGTGTAAACACTAGAGGACTCTTTACAGGAAGTGTTTAGAATGCTGTGTGAGTCATTTGCAGGAAGGCGTGACTAGGGCTGCATAAACAAAGTGATTTAAAGGACCACTCCACTCTTCCAACCCCCCCCCCCAAAAAAAAAACCCTACAGTTTAGTAGATATACCCCCAATGAATACATACATGCATGCATGTTTTCATTGGGGGTATAGCCTAAAATAGATTTACAAAAGCTGCAGTTCTTGTGACGGCAGCCTTTGTAAGCCCTCCCCCTTTCTCGTTGAGAAGCCTCTGACTTGGTCCACATGTGCACGCGCGAACAGACTCTCACGTGCATGTGTGCCGGCTCGTGCGTGCCCGCTGCTTGTGCACTACTGAAGCAGGTCTGAGTTCTGTTAGGGTGGGAGGGGGAGGCCGGCACACTCAAGTAGAGCGTGCCTGCCACTTCCGTTAGCTCAGGGGTGCTAATGGAAGTAGGAAGGAATTCTTCCTGGCTGTTTGACAGCCTGGGTGGAGTTCCTTAGTTAATTTATAAAAGTGCTGATTTCTCATAGAAATCAGCACTTTTATAAACTGGGGTTAAATGCTCCTCCCCTACAAAGCAAGCTGAAGTGCTTTTTGGGTTGTGGAATAGTCCTTTAACTCCTAAATGGCACAAAAGTACATTGAGACTACAGATGCATGGTCTACACACCAAAACTGCTTCATTAAACTAAAGTTGTTTTGGTGACTATAGTGTCCCTTTTAATTTCATTTAATCTGCCTTACTTACAAGGGTTTTTTTCAGGAGCAGCACTCGGAATTTCCGGTCTAAAGTCACTGATATTTCTTCATTTTTCCATTGATCCTCATGCTACATTCAGCCTCCCCGCTGGTGGGCATTCTACCAGATTTACCTTAAGCTTTTTGTCAGGCCAGTAACAGCAGATAGCTGTGTGCTAACCCTCAGCTCAAGCATTGTGCTAATGTTAGATTCTATCTGTGTGCTGACACTTGATTGTACACTCTAGTTTTTTTTTTTTTTTTCCTACTAGCAATTGTGTTTAATTTGTAATTTAATAATATGTTAATTTACTTCCACTGTAGGCTACACTTGGAGTGCAACGTCCTTCATTGTGGATGATGGATCTTCACCCGATGGCCTCAATTTGGGGGCTGTGGTTGTGGATGATGAGAAAAAGAACATGTTTTTGATCTACACACTTTGTGCCCACTACCACCACTGCTCCACCTCAAGCGTCATGATTACAAACAGCTCGGATGATGGTCTAACGTGGAGCACCCCCAAAAACCTTTCTGTGGAGATTGGAACCACCATGTTTGCACCTGGGCCAGGGTATGGAGTCCAGGTGGGGAAAGAAAGAATGCTAATCTGCATGGCAGTAATCCATATATCTAAAAAAAAATAATAATAATAATAATAATAAAAAATTTTTATTTATATATATATATATATATATATATATATATATATATATATATATATATATATATATATATATATATATATATATATATATATATTTATTACATTTCTCTCTTTACTTTATACAGAAAAGGTTTTCACCCAAGAAAGGACGTCTGATTGTATGTGGTCACGGGACGCTAAATGAAGATGGGATTTTCTGTCTGCTCAGTGATGACCATGGGCTTCACTGGAAAAAGGGTGGAAGCTTGCAAGGGCTACCCTTTAATCAACCAAAAAAGATGGGCGACTTCAACCCAGACGAGTGTCAGGTGAGGGGTGTTTTGGTTTCTGCTAGAGCAATCGCAATACCGTCCGTGCATGCAGAGCAGGGTTTCCCACAATGCACCATGAGCTGCTAGTTGAGATACACATTAGTTTAGTTGAGCTACGGAAGACAAGAGGGCAGGGGTAAATGTTGGTCATTTGCAAACCAAACGTACCTCTCTAGATCAATTAAATCAAAGCAAAAAAACGCTAAGTCTGAATAAGATCTTTCATTTTCTACATCATCTGTGTTTGTGCAGATTGGTTTGCCTGTACATTGGTCACACCTTATTGGTAAATTCCTTTCCATGAAAGGTCACCTGATCAGTCTTGGCCGCATGCACATTCAAGCAGAGGGCTTTTCTCAATCTGAGTCTGGATCCCATTGCCATAAGAATACCCCAGGCAAATAAATAGCGATTTCCTCATAGACCTTTAAAGGCATCTCTGTAACCGTGATTACCGCTTTGACATTGATTTCTATAATCTAATATTTAAAGGGACACTATAGTCACCAGAACAACTACAGCTTATTGAATTTGTTCTGGTGAGTAGAATCATTCCCTTCAGACTTTTTGCTGTAAACACTGTCCTTTCAGAGAAAATGCAGTGTTTACATTACAGCCTAGTGATAACTTCACTGGCCACTCCTCGGGTGGCTGTTAGAGATCCTTCCTGGGTCATGGCTGCCTAAAATGCATCCAAACATTCAGTATCTCCTCCCTCTGCATGCAGACACTGAACTTTCCTCATAGAGATTCATTGATTCAATTCATAGAGAATAAAGAAAAAAATGCCATTCTACCTGTGTATGATTTGCTGAGACGATTATAGTAAATCATACACAGGTAGAATGGGATTTTTTTCTTTTATTTTGTTTATTCTCTATGATATTCACCATTTAGGGGTTACCCCCCCTTTATTTGTGCCCCCTACCTTGTGATATCTAAATTTTGGCCCTAGGTTAATTTTTATTTTTATTTTTTTTGTATATTGATTCAATTCATCTCTATGAGGAGATGCTGATTAGCCAGGGCTGTGTTTGAATCATGCTGGCTCTGCCCCTGATAAGCCTCTTTGTCAGTCTCAGCCAATCCTATGGGGAAGCACTGTGAGTGGATCAGGCTACCACTTCTGATGATGTCAGCAGACTGCTTGTTTTTCTGAGTCCAACAGCATGCAGAGTTACAGCTTCAGGCTTGAATACAGTAAGATTGTGCTATATTTATTGAGGCATGAGGGGCCCAGGGGGGGCTAGATGGTGGTTTTAACACTATAGGGTCAGGAATACGTGTGTGTGTGTGTGTGTGTGTGTGTTCCTGACCCTATTGTGATCCTTTAAATAAATGCCTTTTTCATTGTTTACTGACGTGTGTGTGTGTGTGTGTGTGTGTATATTTTCAGTTTAATGCCTATGTTTGTAAATGCCATATGGAGTTAAAACTCATCTTTGGCACTGTACTTGTGGATCTCATTTCCCATGGGCTTTTAGCCTGGCCTCTATCCTTAGAAACGCAATGTCAGTCTTAGCCATCCGTTTATTACAGAATAGCTCTGATATTCCTGTAGTTTGTATCAGGGCCCAGATGCTGCATGGTGCTGGTTGCAATCTATGAATAGCATAGTCTAAACCCAACGCATTTCATCCACTGCACGGTCTCTTTAACAGGACAAATCCTGAAAGGCATCAAAACAGCTGAACACATTAGAAAGTGATTTTACTCTGTGCTGCTCTTTAAAACGTCTTGTAACTGAGTTTGCTATATTGGTCCACACCAGCAGTGGCCAAACAGTAGAATCAACACTGTTGAACTACAATTCCCATGAGGCTTGTAATTCTACAGATAAAACGATTTGTTTCAGCCAGTGCAGCTCTGCTCAACACTATATTGTAAAATAATGTGGGAAAACGTTTTGAGACTTTGTTCAATGTGTTGAAACTTACTTCATTTACAGTTTCCTCAGTCCCATTTCTTTCTTCTTCTGTCATAAATAAATAACGTTTTATTTTTTAATTCCATTTCATCCTACACAGCCGTACGAACTCCCAGATGGCTCCGTGATAATTAACGCTCGGAACCAGTACTACTATCATTGCCGCTGCCGGATTGTGGTGACATCCATCGATGGCTGCGATTCCCTTCCTCTGGAGAGCGTTCGCTTTGATGAGGGTCTGCCGGATCCTGCTGTGGCCGCAGGAGCGCTATATAAAAGAGGAGTGGTCTATTTTACGAATCCAGCGAATCAGTTGCACCGTGAGTTTCCTCTAGGAATTCGCCCTCCATTCTTTACCATCTTGGCTCAATGTCCTCCTTTCACTTCCCCCTCTGTCACCAATTATCTGTCTCTCTGCTCTTCCCGTCGCAGTCTCCTTGCAGAGGTTGGTTTTACACTTCTGACAACCCGACCTCTAGTCCGCCCACACTCCTCCCTGGTTTTCATTAATATCCATTGCCTCCATGATGCTGACACACTAGCTACGTTGCCAGCTTCTGAACAGGGTGACGTCATGTTACTCCATTCCTATACTCCTTAGGAACCACAGCTGGAGATCAGAGGGACATTCTGTGGGAGGGCTCTTCTGCTCTCCCTGGCTCTCAATTCCTCTGCATTCAGTGCCTGCCGAGGAATTGAGACAGATGGGAGAAAACTATTTTGAATTAGTTTTTTCTCTAAATCTATACATTTGCTAACACAATGTATAGATGGAATTTCAAAGTCTTTTAAAATTGAGCTGCGTTTCTTTTTTCCAGTGACCGATTCCCTTAAACTCTCCTTCATTTCTTTCTGTCCCTTCTACCAGGTGTTAATCTGACCCTGCGATGGAGCTTTGACTCTGGAGACTCGTGGGAAAAAAACGCTGTCCAAATCTGGCCTGGTCCCAGTGGATACTCATCGCTCACCTCCCTCTTTGGCCATGTGGAAGACAATGAAAACATTTATGTTGTCTATGAAAAGGGCAGAAAGGATATAACCGAGTCCATCGCTGTTGTGAAAATAAACCTTTTTGGGAATTTATGACACATGATACACTCCAAACCTCTGCGTTCTATCTAAGCCTGACTGGAATTAGCTGATTTATTGCACAAAAGTCTCTCCCATGTCAACTGTCTATCCATATCTCATACTGTCTCTTCATAAGAGAATATGTTGAGCTGTTATAGCTCCTACTGTTTATATTTATAGTGTTATCCCATTCTTATTATCAATCTTCTCTAAGCCTCCCCGCTTCTCATTCTCTATTCGTGGACTAAATTTGGCAAGTGATTAAAAACTTTCCAAAACAAAATCATCTGTGATTTCATAGTCTGTTTTGGGTATTTTGGTCCATGTCTCCCTATCCCCACCTCCCTAAAGTTTCTTGTGAGATGTACCTCCTGTTAGGGAGGAAGGTGTGTCCAATAAGGTGCTAAAGATCGAGAATAAATTACAGCTGCTCAAAAACACTTGTGTGGAAATACTCTCTTATCCACACTTAAAGTAGTCCAAAATCTATAGGGCGGTATAAGTGCAAAACCTACTCCTATAAGTGGAGCACTGAGAAAAATAACGGGATACACTTACCCCATATAATGTGATGGCAAACTTAATGCGCGGTACATGTGAAAAGAATAAAAAAAGCAATATAGTGCAGATGATACATAAAGATAAATTTGTTGTGACGTGGAAAACTCCCATTTAAAGGAGCCTGTATATGAACACTGTGTCCGTAATCAGGCTTGTATGCTTTTAAGATGTGCAAATATAAAGGGATACAGCTGTTTAGCCCAAAAAGACCATAAACAACACATAGTGTGATATAGTTATAAGTATGTATAGACATGCTACTGGTAGCACTCACAGAATGGAGGTAATCACATCGCCTTGAGGGTGCCACTCCTAATCAATAGGGGGTTGTAGAAATCCACCTCACTTCTTTGGAAAGTGGAAAGCAGGAATCAGGTAGTAGAAACAATTTATTGAAGAGAAATAAATAAAAACAGCGGTCCTATCCATTTCGTTCTAAACATAGAACTTCCTCAAGGACCTCTTCAATTTAAAACAATATCATATGAAATGCAGTAAAAAATCCCACCCTCCAAAAATTCCCACCCTCCAAAAGTTCCCAGTATATATGGCTCCTCTTCTCCATAGTTGGTGGTGTAGTAGGTGTGTTTTTATTTCGCTCCACGATTAGTGTTGTCATAATACCAATCAGCTGCTTCAGACGATCCTTTCTGTTAACCCTTCACAATAGCGGTAGTGACGTGTATTTCACGGAACATTTCCATGCATTCCAGGGACGTCATTTTCTCTGTGTGATCGGCTAGTGGCTGCTCATGCGTATTTTTTGTTTTTCATACTCAGCCGTATGACGGTACTTTTAAAAGTCCTCTTATCGGAAAATTAAATAATGTAAATGGTGAAGAAACCACTACAAGAAGAAACATTTATTAGAACCCATAATCCTTATTGGTCACGTATGTGTCAATTAAATAAGATATAACTTTAACTGTAAATTAACGCAATCCTAAAATAGAGTTAGGATTTATGAGTGCAAATGAAAAGAGATAAATTCTCAAACATATCAAAATCGAAAAACCTAATAAAAGATTATAACAGATAATCCCACATATCTTGTTAGCATAAGACTGTTTTTAAATAAAAATCTCTTAAATAAAACATATCAAGTCTATATCCACATTTAACCCATTTTGCTCCAGTGTCCGTAGCCTACGTATCCAGTAAGTTTCCCTCTGAGATAACTTCCTAATTCTATCTCACCCCCTCCAATGTGGGAGGACTTGCTCAATGCCCCTACATATGAATTGATTAAAGTTAAACGCTGGACATTACTGTCAGTGCACTGGAACCAAATGAGTGGCTAAACGTTTTTTTAAATTATGGATGTGCTCCATGATTCTAACTTTAAGGGGTCTTTTTGTACGTCGTACGTATTGCTTACCGCATGGACACTGCAGCAAATATACCACAAAGTCCGTGCGGCACCCTATATAGGAATTAATATAGAACTTTTCACCTGTTGCAGAACAGAAAAAAGTATTGGAGCCAATTAAAGATGCCATAGTACATACCTTGCAATTATGACAGCCTTTAAAACCTTTGTTTGTGGTTATGGGATGGTGTGGTTCAATAGGTTTAATATAACTAGGTGCTATCGTGTTCTTGAGATTTTTATTCTGCTTATTAAGGGTTTTTGCGGTAATACTTGTCCCCTAGTAGGGTTGTTCAGCAGTATAGACCAATATTTTTGTAGACATTTTCTTATCACGTTATGATGACTGTTAAATCTCGACATAAAGGCACAATTGAAAGGGACGTCCTTCTTAATTTTATTTGTATCTGTGGCGAAACCGACCTCGCCACTGGGCATTGGAGAAGACTGATTGCCAGCCTCCTGCCCTGTGACTATGGCCCCATGTTGAAATGCTGAATTTTCCCCTGCAAAGACCCGAAAGCCGGGTCATTCGCTACTTTCCCTATGTGAGCAGTGTTAACCCAGATAGCTATGCCATGGAGACCATTCGTAGAACGAAAGACTATGTGAAAGACTTTGGCTCCATGGCAATTGAACTGTATGTATGTGATCTGAGCGTCATTCAGTAATAATTTGCGTTCAGATCTAAGCTATCTGAGGATATGTTGAATGTACCCGTTTTATGCAATAGCCGCACCATGCTTCATTTGGTCAAATAGGACTTTTCCTTAACCTTTTAACCCCTGAACCGATTCCCCTGATTTTTGAGTATGTGTATATTTCAAGCATGCTGATTCTGAAAATGTATGTTTTATGTGAATAGCATGTATATTTTGGAAGTTATTAATATTTTGTAAAAACTGTATTTCTCTGCCTGTGATAATTATATTACCAATTGTGTTCAGTAATCATATCACAGGCAGAGGGGAGGATTTTGTGTGGGAGTGTCTGTGTGTATTGTACGGATTGATTGGTTGTATTTCAAAACCCTGTGGGCAGTACTATGTTTGTGGATTGTGAATAAAAGAGGCTGTATGTGCCAGTACAGTCAGTTCTGCTTGACCTCAAAACGAAGTGTCGTCTCGTTATTGGGGGAATTGGATTGTATGCTGATTGCCAGGAGTGTAAGCTGATTGTATGCTTTTCCTGTTCAGCTGCTTACAGCATTCATATGCTTCTCCGGTTCGGTGGTTGTGGTGTCTGCTGCAGTGCTAGGAGTCCTCAGGAAGCGCTAGGAGCATCCTTCAACGGAGGTACCCAGTCGGGGTGCCAGGTGATCCGTTACAGTATCCATGAGTAATTCCTCTCTTTTAGAAGTGGTTCTAACTCTAACCTCTTTTTCAATACTGTTCTTATTGTATCCTTGCTGCAGTGGCGTACACACAACCCATGGGGCCCTGGTGCGAAACCTGATCCATGGCCCCCCTCCCGCTTACTCTGCGCGGGCTGGGGCTGCAACACACGGCTGCGGGCACCTGGTCGCAGGGCTGCGACCGCGGTATGTACGCCAGTTCATGCAGATACACATACACTTAAAGAACCACTACAGACACCCAGATCACATCAGCTCAATGAAGTGGTCTGGGTGCCAGGTCCCTCTAGTTTTAACCCTGCAGCTGAAAACATAGCTGTTACAGAGAAACTGCTATGTTTCACCGAGGGTTAATCCAGCCTCTAGTGGCTGTCTCATTGACAGCTGCTGGAGGAGCTTCTGCGATTCTCACTGTGAAAATCACAGTGAGCAGACGCTGAACGTCCATAGGAAAGCACTGAGTAATACTTTCCTATGGACGGTTTGAATGCGAGCACGGCTCTTGCCACGCATGCGCATTCGTAGCTGAGAGGCGGATCGGACGGAGAGATCACCAGCGCCAAGGGAGTCCGGAGCTGGAGAAAGGTAAGTGCTTAAGACACAGACGCATACACACTAGCTAACAGACACACACATTTACTGACAGACACACATAGGGGCTGATGGAGCTGCAGCTCCAAAAAAAAAAAAAATTTTTACTTTTTTTTTTTCTCCACACACTACTCTTAGGGATTCCACCTGGCTTTTATTTTATTGGCACAGCCAGTATTTGAGGCTGCCTGGCTTGTGCCAATATTGCAGTGATATTGGCAATACAAATGCTGGTATTTTTATCAGTATAAACAAGAGATTACTCTGCAATACCAGCACTGGCCAGTAGGCGTTGCTGTATGTGGAGACAGGCAGGGATAGGAAGTCCCAGCATATTCCTCCCTGCCTATCTATACTAACTGATCTGCAGGGGTGCAGCTACAGAGAGTCCAGACAGCAACTCACACTCTGCATAGACAGCCTACAGCTCAGGGAAGTAAGGGATGGGGGAAAGGCTGCAAGGAGACATATACTGAGACACTAACGGACATTGGGAGACATTATGGCAATCACTGAGACACTAAGGGACACTGGGAGACATTATGGCAGACACTGAGACACTAAGGGACACTGGGAGACATTATGGAAGACACTGAGACACTAAGGGGCACTGGGAGACATTATGGCAGACACTGAGACACTAAGGGACACTGGGAGACATTATGGAAGACACTGAGACACTAAGGGACATTGGGAGACATTATGGCAGACACTGAGACACTAAGGGACACTGGGAGACATTATGGAAGACACTGAGACACTAAGGGGCACTGGGAGACATTATGGCAGACACTGAGACACTAAGGGACACTGGGAGACATTATGGAAGACACTGAGACACTAAGGGGCACTGGGAGACATTATGGCAGACACTGAGACACTAAGGGACATTGGGAGACATTATAGCAGACACTGAGACACTAAGGGACACTGGGAGACATTATGGAAGACACTGAGACACTAAGGGGCACTGGGAGACATTATGGCAAACACTGAGACACTAAGGGACATTGGGAGACATTATGGCAGACACTGAGACACTAAGGGGCACTGGGAGACATTATGGCAGACACTGAGACACTAAGGGACACTGGGAGACATTATGGAAGACACTGAGACACTAAGGGGCAGTGGGAGACATTATGGCAGACACTGAGACACTAAGGTACATTGGGAGACATTATGGCAGACACTGAGACACTAAGGGACACTGGGAGACATTATGGCAGACACTGAGACACTAAGGTACACTAGGAGACATTATGGAAGACACTGAGACACTAAGGGGCACTGGGAGACATTATGGCAGACACTGAGACACTAAGGGACACTGGGAGACATTATGGAAGACACTAAGGGACATTGGGAGACATTATGGCAGACACTGAGACACTAAGGGACACTGGGAGACTTCCTGCCTGACTGGACACTGCTGTTAGGGGTTATGGATACATGATGCTTTGGAGTGTTTTACTTTTTTTGGTCGATATGATTCTGTAATTAGGCCCGTCATAATTGTCAGCACCAGGCCCACTGGGCTCTTAATCTGGCCCTGAGTGACAGACATACATACACACTCACTGACTTGTCATTGAGGTGACTATGCTTTTAATATGCAAAACCAGGATGTTTTAAAATTCCACAAAGGAGTTTAAAGGATCTACGTTAACCATTTAAGGAACCATAACAGACTTTATGAGAACCACTTCCTCTTTAAGGAATAAATTAAATCCATAACTCGCTGACTCCATATGCACAAGGTGTTAGCTTATAATGAAGTGATAGCAGTGACCCCCCTATTGCTGGAAGGTGGGGGCCTAAATCAAAGACAAAGCATGTGCAAGACACATTTCAATCATCTCTCTCTATAGTGGGGGAGCAACGTCTAACAGTCTGGTTTTAAACAAATCGTACCAGGGAATGGCCAGTCCACCTAGGCACTACTTGAGCAAATGCTCTGCCTCCCCTCTGTGGTGATGGCTCAATGTGGACATAGGGAGGTATCTCCTGTATATAACCATTAATTATCTGTAAATGGTGAATACTGTAATACTTGTGACCTAGGTGTAGTACTCAAATCCATCCACTAGGTGTCACTGTGCAATCCCATTTCTGTACATTGTTTTCTAGCAAAGCGAGAAAGGGAGCATTTGCTTAGGTGATTTAGCCCTATCAAATTGTAACTGTATTTTTATGTGTGCACTGTTCCTTAAGCTATTAAAAGGTTCACTGTAGGTACCTTAACTATTTCATCTAACTGAACTGGCTTTAATATTAAAGGAACACTTCAATCCCCCTAACCTCTGCAGATGTATGTAGTGGTTATGGTGCCACCCCCCCTCCTTCCATAGTAAGTAGTCTAACCATTTTAGAACGCTCTGACTTCTTATTTGGTTTATTTTTGTTGCCAAGAAAGCTGGCAGAATGTTTCCAGCCCTCCGGCAGTGTGTAGTGGAGGAAGGAGGCGATGACTGTCAGCCCCCTGGTCTAAAGCAGTTTGGCTTCTTACATGGCAGTGGGGATGCTTTATAAATCATGTGCTCACAGATGCTAATTATTATTGATAGTGTTCCGGGGTACAGATGTTGCACAAAGCACTGAATTCTTCTGCATCTTACAAAAACACCCATAAGGGTCAACATAACAAAGTGTAGTTAAAGTGTATTTCATAATTTGTGGCAATGAGATTTATTAACTGAAATTTTATTTTTTTTGTCTTTTTATTTTAAGGTAACTGATATTTTCTGTAGAAATAGTTGACCTAAAAAAATGCTAAATTTTAAGAATTGTTCCAATATGACTATGTTAAGCTAAAATTTGCAACGTACCCTGAAGAAGTGCTGGCAAGCTCAGAAGAAACCAGTTATGCAGAGTACGGGATCCAGAAGCAGGGCTGCGTGTGTCTTCCTAGAATGGCTGTTAGGATGGATCTTAGATCGATATCCAGGAAGATGGCTAAATGTGTCTGTATGACACTATACAAACCTGTCTGTGCAGTTATTAATTATTATTGCACTACATTTTGGGAATGTTCAATGCGCAATATAAGATATATTTATTGCACATATCCCACCCATTTTCTTTTGTTTACACTATAGGCACCCATATCACAGTATCTCAATGAAGTGATCATAGAGACCATTTGATTGGCACAACATGACGTTTTGATGTGCACGCGCACTTGCCCCCAATGCTTTACGCAATAGCAGCAAAGCTTCATGCAGGAGACTGAGGAGAGAGAGAAGTAAACTCACCTTTCAACCCCGGCAGCGTGGCCACTATAGCGTTAGGAATACACATTTGTGTTCCTTTTAGTATCAATAATTGGTATTTGAAGTTTGCCCACCCCGTTTTTACACAATACACATAATTGCATTTAGTAATTCAGGGTATTGCTCTGCGCCCTATTTTTACATATAGTTTGGCTATGAATATTTTATACCATTTTATTGGAGGTGACAGCGCGTATCTAGGGAAATTTTGTGTAATTATAGTGTATTCACTTTTCTTTTATTTGTTCGATAAAATCTTCAGTTTGTCCATAATAAATATAGGAGGCACATGGCTTACATTAGAGGGCCCGGATTTCGCGGGGGTTATATCTAGAATTAAAGAATGTAGAGTGATGGACGACCTAACGGCAAGGGTGAGAGGTAATGTATCGACGTTTTATAAAATTTGGGAACCTTGGGACAATAGTGTAGTTGGCTCGAGAGGAGAGTGAGTGCCTTCCCTGGCACAAGTACGACTCGTACCGGAATTCATTACTGCTAGCAGGGTTTTCTGTGCCGGCGGGGCTACTGTTTTTTTTTTACCCCTCTCTCGTATGCCCCCCCCCCTCCTTCCTTTTTTTTTCCCTCTTCTAAACCTTCCTCTAATTTACTACATACTCTTTCCTATCTATCTCCTTTTCTTCCTCTTTTATTTCATTTTTCTTGCTTTCGTTTTTAATTTTTTTCAGGCTTGGTCATACGATGGGAGGAAAATGAAACAATGACACGACACTGATTAATACATCTGATTGATTGCTGTCATTAGTATCTACTCATATCATGATCCGCATATATCCTCTCCATAGTTAGCAAACGCCTATCGTAAAATAAGAATAGGGTGGGCATTAATGGAGCGGAGTGGTACGTGATTGTTACTATCTGGCAGGGCAATTATTTAGCTTGTACATAAGCCTAGCTGGGATCTCATGCCTAGTATTGAAAAGGAGCTCATAGAATACACGATTTCCACATTACCGACAGATGCCAACAGTGTGGCAAGGCTGGAGTTTATTCAGTGTGACCAAAAGAAATGTACTTTAATTGACTTATATATTAGCCTTAACAGGGATTGAAAAAGACGTTTTCTTTTTTGTTGTGTGAATATATTGTCTATAGTTGCATAAAAATAAAAATCCTCAGTAGACGGCAAGTGCCGATAGCTCAATTATGAATGGGCTTATAATGTAATTGTTAAGCTGTATTCTGTATGATATTATTATTACACTGGCTTTTGCATAAGCCCAAAGTCGTTAATAACTTGATATGTCTATTGAGCAAAAATAAAGAATTTAAAAATAAATAAATATAGGAGGCAGACACATGACTGTCTATTCAATTGTTTTCATTGTTCAGAAGGAATCTTGCCTGTCAGGGTAGATGGGGAAACACACCTATATGCCTGTATTTCTCAATCTAGAAATATGTGAACCAGGACATATACACCCAGTATGGCACACCCACCAACCCCCCCAGAAACCACAAACCAAAACTGTGTGTGTGTGTGTGTGTGTGAGGTGCCTTTTATTTCCAAATCCCTCATTACATTGTGTGATGAAACGCTGAATGTCAGATTAACATACACGGCTATATTGCCTGAGTGTGCTGAGAGTAGCATTCTTGGTCTGCAGCTAATGAGTTCTCTATATCTTGCTGGTTTGCTGGGAGAGGGGCTGGGGATACGGAAAGTGTGAGATTTATACAATGTTATTCATTACAGTGAAATAATTAAAAGTGAATTCCAAAATTTAAGCCATTTTAGCCGATTTAGAAACATTCTATAAGCCAGTTCTGTGTTCAGTTCAGCTATTTTAGCCTTATATTTGTGTAGTTATATGTTTGTGTCTCTATGTGATTGTGTATCTGAGTGGAGTGTATTTCTATGTGATAGTGTTTGTGTATCTGTGTGGTGTGTATCTCTATGTGATTGTGTATCTGTGTGGATTGTATATCTATTTGATTGTGTTTGTGTATCTGTGTGGAGTGTATCTCTGTGTTTGTGAATTTGTGTGGAGTTTATTTCTCTGTGATTGTGTGTGTGTGTTTGTGTATTAGTATGGAGTGTATCTCTATGCGATTGTGTATCTGTGTGGAGTGTACTTCTATGTGTTTGTGTTTGTGTATCTGTGTGGAGTTTAGTTCTATGTGATTGTGTGTGTGTGTGTGTTTGTGTATTAGTATGGAGTGTATCGCTATGTTATTGTGTATCTGTGTGGTGTGTATTTCTTTGTGATTGTGTATGTGTTTGTGTATCTGTGTGGAATTGTATTTCTATGTCATTGTGTTAGTGTCTTCCACAGCGGCTAAAATGACAGGGAAAACACAGTATCTGTCACTCCATTTATGAGAAAACAAAATGTAAAAATAAATAAAGTCATGCAATATGGTGTTGTGGGCATTGTGGAACAATACACAATTGTATTTCTATAATTATAGGGTTCAGGTGGAGACCTACACTTTGACCACTCCTAATCTAGACATTCAGTAACATGAGTGTTAGTACAGACAAACTGTTTGGAAACACGCAGGACTGAATGTTAAAAAAACTAAAATGAGGGGGCGTGGCCTGACGGGCGAAGCGGATGGTCGCACAGTGCTGAGCTCCGCGCGCCGATGGCCCGAAAAAGCGGAATATACAAGCTGTACCGGCTCATAACAATACCACACATGACCCCCCAGGCATGGCAGCACAGAAGGCCAAGAAGCAGGCTGAAAAAAACGATCGGGCCGGCTTCTTTGCGACCCGAGCGTCGACGCCGAAATTTATGGGCCTAGCTGACCAGGGACAAGATGGCGACGGAGGTAACGACACGCTGCCACTACCGACCTCCCCAGGCACACAAAACCTGCCAGTGACCCAAGACTTCCTACAGAAGTGTCTAGACACCATGTCCAGCAGGATTCTTGAAACCCTGCAAGGCACACTAGGAGAAGTGAAAAGGGAGATGCAGGAGCTGGGGGACAGGACTGCACAGGTGGAGAATCGTGTGGAGGAACAAGCCACAGTGCATAATGCTATGGCAGAACAAGTACAGGAGCTGCAACAACAACTTGACACCACGCAGAGGAAGGTCATGGACCTAGAGGACCGTTCAAGACGTCAGAACCTTAGAATCAGGGGCATCCCTGAGGAGGTAAAGCAGCAAGATTTGCATGAATACCTAATGGGGTACTTTAAAGCGATAGCACCAGATCTGCCAGCTGACATTCTACTGCTGGATAGACATCACAGGGTGCAAAAACCGGCGTTCTTACCACAAGACACCCCCAGAGATGTACTAACTCACTTACACTATTTCCATGCTAAAGAAGCACTACTTCAAGCGACGAGAACGGGCGGCGATCCACCACAAAAATACAAACATATCAAAATGTTACACCCGGACGAAAGGGACTATACATTTTTCTCCCAAGTCCACAATACCTATTCTCGGATAGATGGGTTTTACGTAAAGGGAACGTTCCTTAATCAATTAATAGCATGCTCGATAGGGAACATTACGTGGTCTGACCACGCCCCTGTTACCCTCGAACTACGAGATGCATACGACTATACACACAGAAGACTGAATGAGACTCTCTTAAACGACACCCAATTTTGTGAGAATCTCACCAATGACATGCACAGGTATTTTACCACCAACCAAATGCCGGAAATCACGCCGGAGACCCTATGGCAGGCACACAAACCGGTCATTAGGGGATCCCTCATAGGTAGGGCGAGCGCACTGAAACGGGAGTCCCACAATAAAACGAGGTACTGGCTAAAGTCACTATATAACCTCAACAAACAAAACCAGCTGACCCCAACTCCTGAGCTTAAACGGCAAATTCAGGAGAAACTAGGGGAAATTAAAGAACACGACCTGGCAAAAACAGGGTATCACCTTAGAAAACTTAGGACGACACAATATGTACAGGGTAACAGGGCAAGCAGACTATTAGCCAGGAGACTGTCACACAGAAATGTTAACACTAAGATCCCATTCATTCACAATCAAACAGGGGAAAAAAAGGTGACACCCAAGGACATCGGGGATGTCTTTGCGGATTACTACTCATCTCTGTACAATCTGGAGACTGAGGTTGACACGAGCCAACCAACTACGAGCGGTATAGAGAAGTACCTAGCGGGGATCTCTCTACCATCACTGACGGCGGAACAAATAGCTACAGTACAGGAAGACATCACAGTAACAGAAGTACTTCAGGCCATATCCCATTTACCAAGCGGGAAAGCCCCAGGCCCAGATGGGTTCCCCAACAACTACTACAAAAAATTTGCACACACTCTAGCCCACACACTTAGCAAACTTATTCAATGCACTCACTCACAAAGCGGACGCACCGGCGGAGATGCTGAGTGCACACATAGTAACACTGCCTAAACCAGGGAAGACACCTACATGTAGTCAAAACTTCAGACCAATCTCATTACTCAACACAGACATTAAACTGTATGCAAAAATACAAGCCAACAGAATAGCTGACATAATCCCGACATTAATTCATGACGATCAGGTGGGATTCACAAAAGGCAGACAGGGCTCGGACAACACCAGGAAGGTAATTGACCTATTATACAGCCTGACTGGAAAGGGTGAGGGGGGGATACTTCTGTCACTAGATGCCGAAAAGGCTTTTGACAGGCTCAACTGGCCTTTTCTGCAGGCGGTACTTGGTAAATATAAATTCCCCCCAGCCTTCATAAACGCCGTCAGAGCACTTTACTCCCACCCCACAGCCAGAGTCTTAAATTCTGGGTTTGTATCCAAACAAATACGCATTACTAATGGATCGCGACAGGGGTGCCCCCTGTCGCCGTTACTTTATATTCTAGCGCTGGAACCCCTGGCAGCAGTTATTAGAGCTGACACGGACATACGAGGAGTTCACATGGGGACTAACGAATTTAAGCTCAATTTGTTCGCGGATGATGTCCTAGTAACACTTACACGCCCATTAATCTCACTACCAACCCTGATGACAAGAATCCAAGAGTATGGGGCAGTATCATACTACAAGCTAAATATCGCGAAAACCCAGGCCCTAGGAATAAAATTAGGTGGCGATCTAGCGAATAGACTGGAACGGGCATTCCCTCTAGACTGGAGACACGACCACCTAACATTCTTGGGTATCAAAATAACCAAAAACCCAGCTCACCTGTTCCGACACAACTACACCCGACTATTGAAAGAATTTACAGACACCCTGCAAGCATGGGAGGGTAAATACCTGTCGTGGATAGGGCGTATAGCGGCAGTCAAAATGACACTTACTCCTAAGATACAGTATCTTTTCCGGACGCTCCAGATACCAATACCAAAACAGTTCTTAAAAAACATGCAACATATCATTAACTCATTCATTTGGGAAGGGAAAAAGGCAAGAGTAGCAGCAGGGACGTTGTATAGACCGGTCAAAACAGAAGGATTAGGCCTACCTAACCTAACAACGTACTACAGGGCAGCATACTTACATAACATTGCACAGATTAACAGGCCTACCGGCGCCCCACAGTGGGTGACGATCGAAGCCAGCAAAGCACCACACGGTGATCTCCGGTCACTCATGTGGAAACACACGCAGAACAACCAGGAAATAAACAATCTCCTACCAACTACCCAAACCTTACTGCGAATGTGGAATGCAATGAAACCCGACTTAGTGACACAACCGACGTTACCCCTAGCTATGCCAATGCGCACCATCGGACTGGAGATCCCTACATTCCCTTGGGAAATATGGGTGAAAGGCGAGATACGCCACATGTACCAAGTGACTATTACCGTTCCCCGACATACAGGAAAAATACAACCTCCCTGCTAAAGCACTATTCTCCTACCTTCAGCTCAAATCTTATGTATGTACTAGGCTAGGGAGACGAACGGATCTCACAGCACCGACACATATGACAGAATTCGAAAAACAAAGCACGGGAACAACACCACTCAAGAAAATAATGTCCTGGGGATACCAGAACTTAATAGCGCAACAATCACATACACTAGGTCAGGTTAAATCGTCCTGGCAACGAGATATCAATGGTACAATAACAGACAGGGACTGGGAGAGGGCATATACGGCCCATAGGGGTCTTACAGCATGTGCCACACATCTGGAATTACAGCGCAAAATTTTATACCGCTGGTACTTAGTACCGGATAAATTGCACAGAATATGGCCAACGACCAGTAATATGTGCTGGAGGTGCGGGAGGGACGTGGGTACAATGATACACATCTGGTGGGCATGCACCACGCTCAGACCATTTTGGATAGAGGTAGCGAATATATTGCAGAAGATATTACCAGCCCCAAGAGTAGACACACCTCAGATGTGTCTCTTGTTCATCTTGCCAGAAAAAATACCGAAACAAATCAAATTGATACTATATCACACATTAATATCAGCCAACCTAGTGATATCCCGACATTGGAAAAAAGCATTCGCCCCACCCATAGAGGACCTTGTAAAACAGGTAAACCAAAATTGGGAATACGAAAAAATGGCCCATGCACCTGTGGGTTAAACATATCACGAGCTAAGACACCACCCCTTCCAATACCGACCACCCTAGCGAGTCTAACGACTCCTGAAACATAATTCGAGAGGCGCCACGCAGAGCGCCAACAGACGTCACCGTACCAAACATATATTAAAAGGGGATTTCTGTAACTAACCAACGAAGCCCCGGAAACCACGAAAACCAGGAAAGCATGTATGTAAATGTCTAACTATGATGCATACTTATATGTATATGACTACACATAGCTATTGTCCGTGTAGCCAGCATGCAATGTACTCCCCCCCCCCTCTTTCCTTATTCTGTACCCCCATGTTTCTTTTTGCTATAAGACAAAATAAAAATTGTCAATTGAAAAAAAAAAAAAAAAACTAAAATGAAATCTGTTCATCTGGATGTAAATCATCCAGATGAACAGATTTAATTTTAGTTTATTTTATTTTAATGGTTTAATGTTGGTTTAACCCCTTAAGGACACATGACATGTGTGACATGTCATGATTCCCTTTTATTCCAGACGTTTGGTCCTTAAGGGGTTAATGGATATTTCTCTCCTGTCTGGCTTCTATGTGTTTATCGCCTGGAGGATGCACTTGCATGCAGAGAAGTTAAATTAATTGTTAAGTCAACTGAGAAAAAATATTCATTACGTTTGCCAAAATCCAATGGTTTAAATTTCAGAGGACCATACCACAGCTGACTGAGGAAGCTCAGTGAGTAAAGCATGGTACATTCTAGGTGGATTTTAGAAGGAATTGATACTGTAGGAATGGGAGGAGAAGAAAGTTAGGAAGGTGGAGGTGAGTAGGGAAGGGGAGAGGAGATGCTGTGTTATTGGTACCTAGTGATGGAGGGGAAAGGGTGCTGAGGATGGAGGGTGGGAGGAGAGCTGTGTTATTGGTACCTAGTAATGGAGGGGAAGGTGATGCTGAGGATGGAGGGGGGGGAAGGAGAGCTGTGTTATTGGTACCTAGTGATGGAGGGGAAAGGGTGCTTGGGAGGAGAGCCAGTGGTACCCAGTGATGGAGGGAAGGTAATGCTGAGGGGAGGGGGAGGAGCCAGGTTATTGGTACCCAGTGATGGATGGAAAGGGGTGCTGGGAGAGAGTACAAGTGGTACCCCAGTGATGGAGGGAAGGTAATGCTGGGGAGGGAGGGGGAGCTTTCGTGTTATTGGTACCTATAGTGATGGAGGGGAAGGTAATGCTGGAGGGGGGAGGAGAGCCAGTTATTGGTACCTAATGATGCAGGAGGGGATGGTGATGCTGGAGGAGGGGGAGGAGAGATGTGTTATTGGTACCTAGTGATGAGGGGAAGGTAATGCTGAAGATGGAGGGTGGGGAGGAGAGCTAAGCTATTGGTACCCAGTGATGGAGGGGAAGGTAATGCTGAGGATGGAGGTGGGGGAGGGAGAGCCAGGTTATTGGTACCTAGTGATGGAGGGGAAGGTGATGCTGAGGGATTTGGAGGGGGGAAGAGGAGAGCTGTGTTATTGGTACCTAGTAATGGAGGAGAAGGTGATGCTGAGGGATGGAGGAAGTGGGGGTGGGGAGGAGAGCTGTGTTATTGGTGCCCCAGTGATGGAAGGCAATACTGAGGATGGAGGGGTGGGGAGGGAGGAGCTGTGTTAGTGGTACCTAGGTGATGGGGAGCTGTGTTATTGGTACCTAGTGATGGAGGGGACGTTAATGCTGAGGATGGAGGGGAGTAGTGGGGGAGGAGAGCTGTGTTATTGGTACCTAGTGATAGAGGGGAAGATGATGCTGAGAATGGAGGGGAGTAGTGGGGGGAGGAGAGCTGTGTTATTGGTACCTAGTGATGGAGGGGAAGATGATGCTGAGGGGAGGTGGGTGGAGGTTACTGCAGTGAAGACAGAGGATGCAGACACACTTGAAGAAGCCGTATATTGATATATTAATGATACACTAGCTGATTGGAATATCAGAGGCTCAGTGTAGTGAGAGATTGGAGGCAGTGTAGAGGGTTAGTGGAGTAATAGGCTGCTGGTTTATATAAAGGTTTTATTAGAGTGAATCAGAGCAGCAGACTGGGATTATAACCCAAACCATGACCAGCCAGTCTCAAGGAATCCAGCAGCTGCTGCAGGCGGAGAAGAGAGCAGCCGAGAGAGTCTCGGAGGCCAGAAAACGTAAGGACACTATTTATACAGCTTATATTATATATTGCAATGTATCATTATATTATCACCATGGACTGGGAGACAGTAAATGGGAATCTGTTCTATGCAGCCACGATCGTTGGTCGTATCATGATATCTCTGTCTGTCTGTCTATCATTGATAAATTGTTATGCCATGAATATAATCCCTCCCGGCCCCCAGGTAAAGCACGCAGACTGAAGCAGGCCAAGGAGGAAGCACAGGTTGAGATCGAGCAATATCGCATCGAGAGAGAGAAGGATTTCCAGACCCAGCAACGCACAGTACGTGGTATCTTGTCTGTTAGCATGAATTAGCAATTCAATTGAGCACCACTCGCTGTTTAGTGAATAAAGCCTCACAGAGTGGCCGTAACTGTCTATAGTGTGTGTGTGTGTGTTTATAAAGTGTCTCTATGTACAGTCTGTGTTAATCTGAAATGCCTGCCTTCAAAGTGCTATATATTTATCAATTTATTTATCTATCTATCTATCTATCTATCTATCTATCTATCTATATATCTATCTATCTATCTGTCTATCATCTATCAATCTATCTATCTGTCTGTTATCTATCTGTTGTCTTTCTATCTGTCTGTCTATCTATCTAGCTATCTATCTATCTGTCTGTCTATATCTATCTATCTGTCTGTCTATCTATCTGTCGGTTATCTATCTATCTTTTTATCTGTCTGTTATCTATCTATCTATCTATCTATCTATCTTTTATCTATCTATCTATCTATCTATCATCTATCTGTTATCTATCTATCCGTCTGCTATCTATCTATCTATCTATCTATCTATCTTTCTATCTGTTATCTATCTATCTATCTGCCTGCTATCTATCTATCTATCTATCTATCTATCTATCTATCTATCTATCTATCTATCTATCTATCTATCTGTCTATCTAGTTATCTATCTATCTGTCTGCTATCTATCTATCTATCTATCTGTCTGTATGTCTATCTAGTTATCTATCTATCTATCTAGTTATCTATCTCTGTTATTTATCTCTGTTATCTATCTATGTGTTTATCTACTGTGTGTGTTTCTGTCTCAGAACCTGATCAAAGGGAGATCGGACAGGTGCCCACATTTAATTTAAAATGTTATAGCTCTAATTATAAACTCACATTGGGTGTAGAGAGTGTGCCTAATTTTATAACCCCCAAAAGATCATTGATGAGCAGTCACAGCAATCAAGGGTACTCATTAAAACCCGAATAACTGTGTACCCAAAGGAGCACAACCATTTGCTGCTGTACGGGACCATTCAGACTGCAAAATCCAGGCAACGTTCATGGAATTCAACAATGTGCAGACCTTCTAAATCAGGCACCAGATGGCTAAATCCGGACCGCATGAATTAAATCCAAACTATCAGCCAGCGGGCAAATAGTAAAAAGAAAAACCTTGGCTGGGCGATTGTTAGTCATTTGGTGACTGACCACATAAAAAATTAATAATAATAAAAACAAAAACATTATTATAGTGGAGGTATCGTATGCCCCCTGTCTCCTAAATGTTTAACACTGGACAGTGGGCTGCCATAGCAGGCTGTGAGTTCTGGGAGTCTTACTTTGGGTATTGTCATTGCAGAATGTTCTGTTAGCAGCTCCCACCGGCATTTTACATATTTTGTATGGCTCTACTTATTTGTCTGAAACTCCTTGCCTACCTCACCCCCTGTGTGCCTCTTCCCATCAATCCTTTTTGTGTATCTCCTGCCACCCATTACTCAGAGGCCTAGCCAAAGGTATCTTGGATTGTTTTATTCTTTGTCTGTGCCCTCTGTGACTGTGGGAGTTTTGTGTGGGGCATGGCTTTGTGTGACGTGGCTGTTTGTGAAGTGGCTGTGTGTATTATGGCTAGACATACTTTCCAAGTGTCCCTATTTATGAGGGACAGTCTCTATTTTGGGTCCTAATCCCTCTGTCCCTCTATTCTACCATAATGTCTCTATTTACTAGGAGCTCCATATTGTTGATCTGTTAGAGTGCAAAAAAGAGGTACACCACAATAATACTCACAATAATAATAATATGTCTTTAAACTACAATAAATGTATTTAGAAATCAGTCTTTTTAAACAATATACATTGTTCTATATTACCCTCTGATGAACTAATCGGCGAAACGCACGTCAGGGCGATTAGGGGTATCTAACCGACATTCTGTTACCTTAGAACAGTAACAGCAGATAGTCTAAGAAACAGGGCGCACAGAGATATTTTCACAGAAGTAGAGCAATTCTTCGAAGTAAGCAACCAGAGAGAAATAATAGCATAGCATTTATCGAACTTATTTCTCAGAGTTACTGAGGATATTTTACTAGGACCAAGTTTCCTTCACAACAAAATCAGTCAGTTCCTACAGGACACTAGAAAGATTAGCATATCTCTGTACGGTTAGGAAGACTGGGGGTTTAGTTACAGTTATCTAAAACTCTTTGTGCTGAACGAGTGCAAATTTATAATGGTATTTACCTGCAATCTACCTCTGCAATCTGGAATTCCTTGAATAATAAGAGCTACAGCAGCCAGCGAGTTAAAGACTACATAAAGTGTGCATAGCACCGTAGGATTTAACCTTTTTGCCGCGTAGTCCTGATATCTACTGATTGCTATAGCATCTTTCTGATATTTGATATATTTATTCTTTATTATTTGGATACGAAATTGAGCATTCTTTTTTGTTACCAGTGTCCTGGGATGGGGGATATGTTTTTCATAAAGATAAAGTGACCTTAAGATTGGGGAATTATAGAAAGGCGAGAGTGAATGTACCTCTAATCCACCTTTCCACAAATTCGGATCAGCGGATTATAATCCTTCAAGATCTCAAACTGAAACTAAGATGGCGGATAAAGGAGTCCAATCCGAGCCAGCGCTTTCCATTAGAAGACCCTTCCTGGGAAGTGATAACAATGTTAGAAACCTATAGGCCATCTCTGTGCTCTTTCATTCCCCCTGAAAGTGGACTCCACTTTTTCTTCAAGATTCACTCCGAGGGTACGTGGGAGAAGAAGCCATCCGAAACAAATAACAGAATTTATTTCAATATAATATAAGTGCTCTTGAAAAAAATCCAAATCGGACTGAAATGTTGACTGTACCGTTACACAAATAAAGAAAATATTGCACAAGACTAAAAGCCCTCTGAGTGCATTTCTCTGGGATGTTGTACTGGGGCATGAAATAGCACAGAGACAAAAACAGGACAGGAATGTGAGTTCCAAGCCCATGTTGGAAATATAATGGGGATGGGGAGCCCACTACAGGAACCTATTTGCACAAGCATTATGGCATCATCCAGTTTGTCTATTTCATTCCAATATTTTGGAAATGCAAGCCGTGTAGAAGACAATGCTGTCATTTGCTATCCACCTGATGGGGAAGTGGTTGATAATAAAAAAAAAGACAACAAGGTAGTTGCAGCATACTTAAAACCTCAAGGAGGAACAAAGAGTAGGAGTTTACTTTCACAAATGCAGCCAATTATGGAATGGGCTATGCTTTGCTTGAAAGATCTGAAAGCGGTTTACCTTCAGGGGAAAGAGAATACCCTTCTGGACTTCCCAGACCGAGGAGAATGAAGTTTGCACAAGGAAGTATTTCTTCAGATAATGAAGAAATGGATAAAGCCACAAATAGACCTGATAGCTTAATTCAGGAATTCACAGCCCCCCACATCCTTTTTGGAGTGGAAAGACCCTCGAGCAGAAGCCTATCTCAGAAGTGGGTCTTCGATCTGGCAAATGTGTTCACACCAATACCTTTGATCCACAAAGTACTGAGGAAGATCGGAAAGGAGAATTGCACCATGATTGCAATCATACCTGCCTGGCCGAGAAGGCAATGATTCCCTCTCCTACTATGCATGAACCATGGGAGCTGCCATCATGCTTCCTCAGTAATGGGATCTGTTAATCCAGGGTCTAGCAGTGCTTCCAAATCTCCAATCCCTTTAGTTAGTGGCATAACACTTAAGAAGAAAAACTTCTTAAATTCAAAATTGTCAGTCTTAAATACGCTTCTTAAGTAAAGAAACAATTCTACCTCAGCCCCCTATCACAGAGTGTAGGAAACTTTCAGATCCTGGTTCTTGGAGAAAGAAATCAACTTTAATGAGCCATCAGTGGCTGAAATCTTCAACTTCCTTCAAGAAGGCTTGGACAAAAGTCTAAGCCTTAGTAGACTGAAGCTCCAAGTTTCTGCTGTCTCGGCTCTGACTAATACTAGGTGGAGAAAAAATCCTCTAATCATGAGATTTTTCAAAACGGTCCTGAAGATATGACCTCTCTCAAAACAACTGGACCCTCCATGGAACCTTCCAATGCTACAAGAGATTTGTGGCGGAACAGACCTCGCCACGTGTTCTTGGAGGGGGCTGCTTGCCCGTCTCCTACCTTCTGACTATGGCCTTGGGATATATGGCATTTGAAAACACTATTTGTGCCCTGTGACAAAACTGGAGATTGTGCACAAGTATGACTAGTTATGATTCCCTTCGTTTGTTGCACTGTTCCCCATGTGTTTCATCTGTTGGTTCGGCTGGATAGACTACCAGACAAACTGTGGAGTTACTGGGTGGCCACCATTTCATGTATCAGAGGCACATGATGAGAACAATGGATGAAGCACATGGTGAGAACAATGGATGGTGGCCATTTTAACTCACAGACACTGTGTTGACTTTGTGGTGCATTTAACAGTAATTATTTTTCATATAGCCTGTATATGTTCTGCGGAATCTGCATTAAACCGTATCTTCCAAACTACTGAACGGATCTGAGTGAATTTTTGATATGTGGTTCACCCAGATCCCCCGGTTCCGAGGATATATTTATGGGGTTATTGCATGTTTTGGGGTCCCTGTGATATATTTTATAACACTGTATTTTCCTGCCTGTGATAATTAAGTTAGTCTATTGTGTTGAGATAATTGTATCACAGGCAGAGGGGTGGATTTCTGATGTAATGAATGGGAGTGTTAGCTGTGTTGTAATGTGTTGATTGGTTGTTCTTCAAAACCCTGTGGGCAGTACTATGTTTGTCGAATGTGAATAAAAGAGGCTGTATGTGCCAGTACAGGCAGTTCTACTTCACCCTCAATTTAGAGTGCCGTCTCTTATTGGGGGAATCTGCTGCAAGGGATTGCTATGCTTGTCATACTCCCTTGCTAAATCACTGCTAAGCTCTTGTAAGAGCTTGTTCCTGTCCTGCTTTCTGAAGGAGTCCACGGTGGTTACGGTGTCGGCTGGAGTGTTTGGAGCCCTCAGGAAGCGCTAGGAGCATCCTTCAACGGAGGTACCCAGTCGGGGGCCCCGTCGATCCGTTACAAGATTCTTTTGGAAGAAATAGGCATTAATATGCTGACACTTAAAACTCCCTTTCTTGTAGCAATAACATCAGCCAGGAGGGTCACAGACCTACAGGCCTTAAGTTCTGCAGAATCATATATGCTATTTCAAAAGGAACCGGTGGTTCTAATACCTAGACCAGAATTTCTCTCGAAAGTGGTTTCCAGGTTCCATATTCAACAGGAAATAGTGCTTCCATGTTTCTTGCCTAATCCATGTAACCAGGAAGTAACTTTTTGGAGTAAAATTTATGTGATAAGATGCCTCCATTAGTCTAGTGACATCAGAAAAAGAGATTATTAATTCTTCCATCAGGCATTAGAAGAGGTGAAGCACCCTCTGTTGCAATTCAAAGAATTATATATATATATATATATACACTCACACACATAAAGTGCTGTTTGTGTGGGTGCTGTGTGTGTGTGGGCACTGTGTGTGTGTGTGTGTGTGTGTGAGGGCGCTGTGTGTGTGTGAGTGCACTCTGTGTGTAAGGGTGCTGTGTGTGTTTAAGCGTGCTGTGTGTGTGAGGGTGCTGTGTGTGTGTTTGTGTTTGTGAGGGTGGTGTATGTGTGTGTGTGTGTGTGTAAGGGTGCTGTGTGTGTGTGAGGGTGCTGTGTGTGTAAGGGTGATGTGTGTTTGTGAGGATGGGGTGCTGTGTGTGAGGGTGTTGTTAGTGTGTGTGAGTTCTGTGTGTGAAGGTGATGTGTGTGTGTGCTGTGTGTGTGAGGGTGCTGTGTGTGTGTGTTAGGGTGCTGTTAGTGTGTGTTTATGTGTAAAGGTGCTGTTAGTGTGTGTGTGCTGTGTGTATGTGTAAGGGTGCTGTGTGTGTCTGTGTGTGTAAGGGTGCTTTGTGTGTAAGGGTGCTGTGTGTGTGAGGGTGCTGTTAGCGTGAGGGTGCTGTTAGTGTGTGTGTGTGAGGGTGCTGTATATGTGTGGGTGCTGTTTGTGTGTATTTGTTTGGAGGGACTGTGGGGGTGGGTGGGGGCCGTTTAGGAAATAGCCCACCTCCCTGCTTACCTTTTGTAGGGAGGGGGGACCATGCTGCTGTCAACCCTGGTTGTTCAGTGGTGAGTGAACTCTAGCCTGCGGGGCTAGAGTTCACTCTCACGAGATCTGAGTGTTGCCGTGGCAGATCTTTGATCTCCCTCACCGGCACATGGACGCACATAGCGCGGTCCGCGGGGATCAGGGTGTGCCCAGGCACACCCAGCACACCCCGTGCGCATGCCTATCCCTTCTTTGTAGCTTGGGTTGTACCCATCCGTGATGCTGCCATGTTTAGCCAGGAAAGAGGAAAATGTATTTCATACTTACCATCATTTTCTTTTCCTGGCTATTCTACAGGGCAGCATCACACTCCCTCCCTTCTGAATTCTTCAACTGTAACTTTTTAAAAGACTGGGGAATTCAGGGGGAGGGGGCTTTTATTAACGATTCTCAATTATTTTATTATAATTTAATCATTCCCACGCTGACAGCTGTTGAGAAGCTACTCTCTCTCTGATGCTGCTGTAACCGCGGCTGGTTCCCTTATTTACCACTATAATGTCTTAAAGCATAGAACTTAGTAGGGCTAACCATACAGATATCTTTTATAATTCTTGAAAAAGCCCTCGGAAGAAGGGCGAAACGCGTTGATAGGGTGCCACTACTACTCATCTGCTGCAGACCACCTGAGCTTTCGATAGAAGCTGGACTAATCGCTAGTGTTTCCCCACTGATACCAACACGGCCAGCGTTCCTGTGTGCACCAGGCAGCTGCCGTCTCTCGTGAGGAACCGGATCACCAGCTTTGACTCTACAGTACGAGCAGATTTGAAAGAATGTTTTTTTCCTGCAAGATCGACAATGATGAGTATCATATTTTATACAGTGTAAGAGTTTTTAGTTTGGGGGGGGTTACCCTTTCTTTTGTATCCTGGGCAATAAATTTTGATACAGAGTTACACTATGTATCTTTCTTTGTCTCTCTTTTCTACATATCTCTGAGTCCCTACATATTGCAACAATATCTGGACTTTTTTTTTTTTTTTGCAGGACTTTGTAGCCGATTTATATAATCTGGACATTTTTTTCATGACTTTTTCATTACTACACACATCATTTGCATATAAATGCACCCTTGTTATTTTTAAGGGGACTATCTATTAAGCGCTGAAACTCATATTAACATTTGGACATTGAAATTGGGAAATTTCTTATTGTTTTAGCCGCTAATATTATCATAGTACTTTAAGTACCATCTCTATTGTTTTAATTAGACCATATATTGACTATTACTTAGGTCGTTTATCTAATCTATATATGCGCTCTCTTTTTTGATCTTATATATATAATTATATACATATTAATATCAAATTACACGTAGACTGATACTGATTAAATATATATATAATTGGGAGCTAGCGAGCTACCCAAGCAGACGCACGAGCACTGAGCTCCGGGAGAAATTCACCTACAAAGAACGAAATCGGCAGTTCCATAAAACCCAATTGCTACCAACGCAGGTCGGAACATAATGGGACGCAAATCCAAGCAGCTCCACCACGAGGCAATGCTGTCCTCTCAAAATATCGGCGATTTACTCAGAGCAACGCCGCGGCCGCGGCCTGCCAAGATGGCGCCCGCGCGGGAAGCCCCTGATCACTCCTCAGATGACAGTATGGAGGAGGCCGCTGAAGCAAGGAGCACTAGATGGGAGAGTACCCCACCTCCTGAACAATTGCCGGCGAGCAAAGCAGACATCATCCATCTGCTCAAGGAGCTTAAAGCTCAATCAGCAGCAGACGTGGCCCTAATCAGGGAAGATCTGGGTGCCATGTCAGCCCGCATAAAGGCTGTGGAGGTGAATGAAGCTGCCACAACAGCCAAAATTGAAACCCTGCAAAGGGAAATGGCCCAAATGAAGAAAACCAGCACTATATTAGAAAATAAAGTGGCTGCACTGGAAGACGCTAAGCGCCAGCGGAACCTCAGGATAAGGGGGATACCAAAGGCTGTGCAAGACTCTGAGGTCGCACACTACCTTCGCCGATTACTAGCCTCTCTGCTATCACAAGCTAAAGCAAAATCCATCTTGCTGGAGTTTCACTTTCGCATACCCAAGCCACCAAGAGCCCCAGCTGACGTCCCACGGGACCTACTTATCCGCTTTCAATCTCTCCGTGGCAAACTACTAGTACAAGAAGCAGCCCGAGAAACTAACACATATGAGTTTGAAGGTTCTGAGCTATCTTTCTATAATGACCTCTCTAGGGCAACAGTCACATGGCGACACTCCATGAAAGAAGTCACACAACTACTGAGATCCAAGGGGATACAATACAGATGGGGACCAGGGTGCAGACTCTCTGTCAACAATGACGGCAAAAGAGTTCACATCACCCAAGCAAGTGACTCTGTAGCATTTCTACAAACCTTGGTAATATCCCTGGAGGCCACTACAAGCACTACCTCAGCAGCAAAGACATCGGCGAACATGTCCAGGATATGGGACGTCAAGAGAATCCAACCCTTTATCCCAAAAGCGAGTGGTGCTGCGGCCACCCTTCAGCCGAAAACCTGAATATCGCAAGCACATTATAACTTGGACTGCGTGTCACAGATGTAGGCCCCTTAGGCTATCATCCTCAGACATTACTCTATGTCCGCTCCCACTTTAACAATATTTCTCCAGCGGGCCCGCCGCCCAATAGACCACCCGAGAACCGCATTGCCATGTACCTCCCAGTTTGCTCATAACCCCCAAAAGGAAGCTATCTCCAACAAGCAAATGTTAATTTTTCTTACTAATTTCATGCAACCACAACTAGAAATCTAATGTATAACTATATATCACTGTACTTATGCTTTGCCTAGACTGTTATGTTTACCTGCTACCTGTGACACTGTATGCAAAGGTTGCATTTAAAATGTAGCAAAACTATGAGAGATGATAACTATACACATGCTATGCTACAATAAAAAATTATAAATAAAAAAAATAAAAATAAAAATATATATAATTATTGTTATACATATATATTTATATATAATATAAAAAAATAAATATGTAAATACGTTAAAAAATTAAATTAAAAACATAATTAAAAAAAATAATTAAAAAATATATAGATGTGTGTTATTTTGTTCTAACTGTATTGTGATATTAATATATATATATTTATATCAAAATACATGTAGAACAAAATAATATATATATCTAAATACATAAATATATACATATATATCACTATATATATCTATATATAAATAAAAATATTTAAAAAAAATTATATATATATATATACATATACTAATTCTACATATATATTTATGTAATATTTTTACATAATTAGGTATCTTAGTTAATTACAATTAGCGGGACCTGCCTGATAACCCATGCCGAAAGTAAAGGGAATTTAATTTGCTAGCACCATATTTAACCCTATAACTTTCCAAGACACCATAAAACCTGTACATGGGGGGTACTGTTCTACTCGGGAGACTTCGCTGAACACAAATATTAGTGTTTCCAAACAGTAAAATGTATTACAACGATGATATCGCCAGTAAAAGTGACATTTTTTGAATTTTTCACGCACAAACAGCACTTACACGGACGATATTATTGCTGCGATACTTTTTACTGTTTTGAAACACAAATATTTGTGTTCAGCGAAGTCTCCCGAGTACAACAGTACCCCTCATGTACAGGTTTTATGGTGTTTTCAAAAGTTACAGCATCAAATATAAGGCTTGTGTTTCATTTTTTCACATTAAAATTCGCCAGATTGGGTACGTTGCCTTTGAGACCCTATGGTAGCCCAAGAATGAAAATTACCCCTATGATGGCATACCATTTGCAATAGTAGACAACCCAAGGTATTGCAAACGGGGTATGTCCAGTCTTTTTTAGTAGCCACTTAGTCACAAACACTGGCCAAAATTGGCTTTTTTTGCATTTTTCACACACAAACAAATACTAACGCTAACTTTGGCCAGTGTTTGTGACCAAATGGCTACTAAAAAAGACTGGACATACCCCATTTGCAATACCTTGGGTTGTCTACTATTGCAAATGGTATGCCATTATGGGTGTAAATTTAATTCCTGGGCTACTATACAGTCTCAAATGAAACATAACCTATCTGGCGAATTTCAATTTGAAATGTAACGTGCTATATTTGACCCTGTAACTTCCCAAAACTCCATAAAACCTGTACATAGGGGGTACTGTTTTACACGTGAGACTTTGCTGAATACAAATATGTGTATTTTATTGCAGTAAAAGCAAACCGTATTATGACATTGACAGTTAAAATGTCACGTAGAACTAAAAAAATAAAAAAATTCTTATTTTCTCCCCTTTTTTTCATATTAAATTATGTTTCATAGCTAAATATTTGATATTAATTGAAAGCCCTGTTTCCCCTGAATAAAATGATATATAATAAGGGTGGGTGCATTTACTATGAAAGAGGTGAATTACGGTTGGACAGACATGTAGCGCAAATGCCAGGTTTTGTTTACATTTTGTTTTGTTCACAACGTGTACATTTGGCTCAGTCCTTAAGGGGTTAAAGAAACATCTATGAAAAAACAATATGCTCCATTTCTAACACCTTGTTAGTTTGCAATATCTCTTAAAGACAAAGTGCACAGTTTTAAGAAATACAACATTTCATTCTAAAACTTGTAATATTTAAATTTTCCCATAACACTAATTACATTAACCCCTTCAGGACGGGTGACGGACGAGGTCCGTCACGCAGGGGAGACCCTTAACGACGGGTGACGGACCTCGTCCGTCACGCGGTAAAATTAACCCCGGATCGCCGCTATCGCGGCGATCGCGGGGTTAATGGTGCTCCCGGTATGCCTCTGCATTGGAGGCATACCGGGAGCACCCGGTCAAGCTGCCCAGCACATGTGCTCGCTCTGACCGCAAGTCGGAGCGAGCACATGTGCTCTGTATACTTACCTACCGGCTCCCTGCACTTCCGGGTTCTGTGTGAAGTGCAGGGAGCCGGATCAGTGCTGATCCTGCCCCCTGCTGTTAAAAAAAATAAAGTTTATTTAAAGTGTCCCCCCCCTTACCCATTTTAATAAAAAATTAACCCCTTCCCTGCCAATTGATCACTGACTACAGTGATCAATTGGCAGGGATTACATTTTACTATGATCTGATTTTTTTTTTAACCCCTGAGGGTTAATTCTTTTTTTTTAACCCTCAGGGGTTAAATTAATTAAATTAATTAATTAAATTATTTTTAAATTATATATTTAGATAGCTGGGGTAGGTGGAAGTTAGTGGGGAATTGGGGGATTTGGCGTTAGGCTAACTAGGGGTTAACGTTAAAAAAGTTTTAAAAGAAACTTTAAAAAGTTAAAAATTAAGCTTAAAAAAATGTTTTAATAACATTTAAGTAAAAAAAACAAAAAAAACACACTTTACCTAGTCCAAATAAAAATTAACCCCTTCCCTGCCAGTCGATCACTGCCTACAGCGATCAAATAGAGATCACAGTATTATACTGTGATCTAATTTTTTTTAACCCCTGAGGATTAACTTTTATTTATTTTTTTAACCCTCAGGGGTTCAATTTATTTAATTAATTAATTTAAATATTTTATAACTATATATTTTGCTAGCTGGGGTGGGTGGGAGTTATGGGAAAATGGGGAATTTACTGTTAGTGCTGCGTACTGCTAGTTAGGGGTTAACAGTAAAAAAAATAGCTTAGAAAAATGTTAAATCTGTAAAAAAGTTTTAAGAAAGTTTAGGAAAGTTTAAAAAAAATTTATAAGCAAAACAAAAGTTTAAAAACTAGTTTTTAAAAGTAAAAAAGTTATAAAAAGTAAAAAAATACATTTTAAAAACGCTCATTACCACTACACCTGGAACAAACTAGAGAAAAAAGTATCCCACGCCAAGGTTCAAAATATGCCTTTTGAATTACCCCAGGGTGTAATCTTTAATAAATAGTATGTGTTTGTGGGGAAGTTTCAATAACCAACCGTCTAAACTATTCCAAATTGGAACATGGACACAGCGTAAAACTTCAAAGTTAGAAAAAAACTGAATGGCTGCGTCTCAAATGCGCCCCTTCAACATCCACATATACCTGGCAAAGGTACATACGGGGGTATTGCTGTACTCAGCCGACATAGCTGAGCAACATATGAAGTATTATACAGTCATAGTACACATAAGGTTTGCAAAATATGCTGCGCAAACTCACTTTGTATGTCAAAAAAGCAGAAAAAATGCTTATTACCACTACACTTGGTACAAGCTAGCGGAAAAATGATCCCACACTAAGGTTCAAAATATGCCTTTTGAAATACCCTGGGATGTCTTCTTTAAGAAATGGTATGGCTTTATGGGGAATTTGGATTATATAGCCTGGTAAAATACTCTAAAATGGGACATAGGCACAGCATAAAAATTCAAAGTTTGAAAAAAACTGGAATGGCTGTGTCCCAAATGTGCCCCTCCGATGTCCACACATACCTGGCAAAGGTACATACGGGGGTATTGCTGTACTCAGCCGACATAGCTGAGCAACATATGAAGTATTATACAGTCGTAGCACACATAAGGTTTGCAAAATATACTGTGCAAACTCACTTTGTATGTCAAAAAGGCAGAAAAAATGCTTATTACCACTACACTTGGTACAAGCTAGCAGAAAAATGATCCCACGCTAAGGTTCAAAATATGCCTTTTGAAATACCCTGGGATGTCTTCTTTAAGAAATGGTATGGCTTTATGGGGAATTTGGATTATATAGCCTGGTAAAATACTCTAAAATGGGACATAGGCACAGCATAAAAATTCAAAGTTTGAAAAAAACTGGAATGGCTGTGTCCCAAATGTGCCCCTCCGATGTCCACACATACCTGGCAAAGGTACATACGGGGGTATTGCTGTACTCAGCCGACATAGCTGAGCAACATATGAAGTATTATACAGTCGTAGCACACATAAGGTTTGCAAAATATACTGTGCAAACTCACTTTGTATGTCAAAAAGGCAGAAAAAACGCTTATTACCACTACATCTGGTACAAGCTAGCGGAAAAATGATCCCACGCTAAGGTTCAAACTATACCTTTTGAAACACCCTGGGGTGTCTACTTTAAGAAATGGTAGGCCTTTGTGGGGTAGATTGAATTTAAAACCTGCGAAGATGCTTGGAAATTGCACATAGGCCCAGCGTCAAAATTCAAAGTTTGGTAAAAACGGATATGGCTTGGTCTCCTATATGGCACTGTAGCTTCACAAAATAGTGACAAAGACATTCATTGGGGGTGTATTTTTACTCAAAAGACTTAGCTGAGCATAATTTGGGAGGTTTGAACTTAGTGGCACATATGAAATATACAAAACGCCCAGCAAAAATGCAATCCGTATGTAAAAAATGCACAAAATAATTTTTTTACCACATACTTTGGCATATATTGGTGAAAAAATGGGGGTATGTCAAGGCACAATATGCACCTTATGAGATACCCTGGAGTGTCTACTTTTACAAATGGTAGGCCTTTGTGGGGGTTTTTTGAACAGTCAAACTGTTATAATACCCCAAATGGAAGCTAAGGCTCATTAAATCCATCTCTCAAAATTCTACTGTGAATACTGTAAAGGACAGGTCTCCTATATGGCACTGTAGCTTCACGAAATAGTGCCAAAGACATTCATATGGGGTGTCATTTTACTCAGAAGACTTAGCTGAGCATAATTTGGGGGGTTTGAACTTAGTGGCACATATGAAATATACAAAACGCCCAGCAAAAATGCAATCCGTATGTAAAAAATGCACAAAATTATTTTTTACCACATACTTTGGCATATATTGGTGAAAAAATGGGGGCATGTTAAGGCACAATATGCACCTTATAAGATACCCTGGAGTGTCTACTTTTACAAATGGTAGGCCTTTGTGGGGGTTTTTGAACAGTCAAACTGTTATAATACCCCAAATGGAAGCTAAGGCTCATTAAATTCATCTCTCAACATTCTACTGTGAATACTGAAAAGGACAGGTATCCTGTATGGCACTGTAACTTCACGAAATAGTGCAAAAGACATACAATGGGGGTGTCATTTTACTCAGCAGATGTAACTGAACACAAAATAAAACTTTGTACAGGAATAGCACACACCAACTTTACAAAATATACACGAGAATTTCTCTGTTATAAGTTTGTGTGCCAAAAACCAAAAAGAACACAATTTTACTCCAATATTTAGCAGAGGTTGGCGGTAATATGGCTACGTAGAAAGTGTCAAAACAACCTTAGGTAAATAGCCCGTGATGTCTACTTTATATAAATATATACTTTTGTGTGGCAATTTTGTTTTCTTTTATGGCTATTAAGCTTACAAGACAAACATACCAAATTCTAAAATCGCTCCACATTAAAATTTATTTTACTCCTTGTGCTTTGTGACCTGTAACTACCAAAAAAACTTAAAATCCCAGACACATTATATATTCTGTAAATCAGAACAAATAAATAAATTTATCTTTAATTACTTTCCTTAACCTGCACTAATTATGCACACATTATTATTGCAAAAACTGTAAAAAAAAACAATATTTTTCATTTTTTTTGCATTTTTCTGTATTTTTTTTATAATAAGTAAGCATTTATATATATATATGTTATATCAAATTAAAGCCCTTTCTGTCCTTTAAAAAACAGTATATAATATGTGTCGGTGCAATAAATGAGAGAGATGCAAATTGCAGTTGAACGCAAACAGCAAGAAAATGCAAAAATTGCTTGTGTCATTAAGCGTAAGTCAAGCTTCTGAAGCTGTGTCCTTAAGGGGTTAATTGTGAAATACATTTTCCTCATCAGTAAATAGCCCTGCCTATGTTATAACATGTCTGTGAATGCTACTCTGGTGTGCTACATGCCATGCTATGACAACTATATGCAGCCCCTCAGGGCCCCTGGCGCTCCCTCTGTCACTCTCTCTGCCCCTCCCTCCCCCCCATTCCTGGCTCTCACACGAGACTGTTCACTAAACGCTAAATTGTTGGGAATTTCTAGAGAATTGCAAATTTAAGGCCAAAACAAAGGAGCTGAAATCATAATATTTGGAGACTTTTTCAGATTTTATTATTTTAGCTTTTGAAATTCCCAGGCGAATCACTGATAATTCAAGGTTTAGTTAATAATCCTGAATGTATCAACCTGGACATGTGGGCTCAGAATTGCTCTAATTTACTAAACTCCGCTTAGTGCAAAACTGAGCCTAAACTAGCCGATCTGGAAATACTCAACTGGTTATAGCTCTGCTATTTTAGCCTCTATTTTGAAATTTCGATTTCAATTCACTACAACCCAGAGTTTAGTAAATAAGCCTGTTTTACCATTAATACAAGTTAATAAGGTTACATAGCTGAAAAGAGACTTGCGTCCATCAAGTTCAGCTTTCCTCACATAGGTTTTGGCTGTTGATCCAAAAGAAGGCAAAAAACCTAGTCTGAAGCGCTTCCAATTTTGCCGCATACTAGGAAAAAAATTCCTTCTTGACCCCAAAATAGCAGTCAGATGTCTCCCTGGATCAAGCAGCTATTACCCCACTAATTAGAAATGATATCCCTGTATGTTATGTTTTTGCAAGTATTTATCCAATTGCTGTTTAAAAATCTGTATGGACTCTGATAAAACAACCTCTTCAGCCAGAGACTTCCACATCCTTATAGTTCTTACTGTAAAAAACAACAACTTTTCTTTGCCTTGGATGAAATCTAATTTCTTCCAGCCTAAGCACATGGCCTCGTGACCTATGTATAGCCCTGTTTATGAATAGATTTCCAGATAATGTTTTGTACTGGCTCCGAATATATTTGTATAAAGTTATCATATCCCCTCTGAGGCACCATTTTTCCGAACTAAAGAGAATTCGGACCTTTCTTCGTAACTAAAGTGCTCCATTCCTTTTATCAATTTTGTAGCTTGTCTCTGCACTTTTTCTAATGCCATGATATCCTTATTTAGAACAGGTGCCCAAAATTTGCACAGCATATTCAAGATGTGGTCTAACCAGCGATTTATAAAGAGGCAAATTTATATTTTCGTCCCGAGAATTTATGCCCCTATTTATACATGACAAAACCTTACTGGCCTTAGCAACTGCAGATTGACATTGCATATTGCTGCCTAATTTGTTGTCTATAACATGTATGTACGTAGCGGGGAATTACGATGCCACATAAACATAAATAACCCCAATCAACCCCCCCAATAACGACAGACAACTTAGTATGGATGAACAGGCCACACCATTTATTATAACAAATAAATTACTGCATAACACATCCATAACTATTTATTAAACCAAATTGTTAGAAATAAATAATCATAAATTAACATATATACATATAATAACTCGAACATAGTGCTATACAGTGACCCAACCATCCTTGCCAATAAACATACAGTGGTTCCTAATCACCACTTCCTCTCACCTCCCCCCTCGTCATAAAAATCATATATTTCCAATGCCCGCCATCAGCCGACCTTATCCACGCTTGATGGGCATGACACCTCAGGCAACCTAATGTTAACCGTTTGAAGCAGGGGAGGTTGAGACCTGCAAAACATAAAAACTTAGTCCATCCTTAAACATAACCCCTCAAAGTTAATTGGCAAGGACATACCCCCGGCTTGCTGTGACTAACTAAAACTACAAAGGGGTGGGCGGTGGGAAGCTGTTTGCTGGCCCTATCCCCACACTCCTACATGTGCCCTTGTCCGCTTAGCTGCGCTATCTCCCCATGGCCTATTCCCAAATCCGTCTCGTGTGTGGTTACCCCTAGTTCACTACCATTTAGGGTGTAAGTGGCTTGTGCATTCTTGACCCTGAAGTGCATAACTTTGCATTTCTCTACATTAAATTTAATCTGCCATTTTAGTGCCCAGTCCCCCAATCTATCTAAATCCCTCTGCAACAAAGCAATATCCTGCTCACATTTTATTACTTTACAAAGTTTTGTGTCATCTGCAAACACTTAGACATGGCTTTCAATGCTTATTGCAAGATCATTTACAAATATGTTAAATAGAAGCGGTCCCAAAACAGAACCCACATGGACACCACTTACCACTTTTGTCCAGCTTGAAAATTTACCATTAATGACAACTCGTTGTACTCTATCCTTAAAGGGACACTCCAGACACCCAGACCACTTCTGCCCATTGGAGTGGTCTGGGTGCCAACTCCCATCACCCTTAACCCTGCAAGTGTAATTATTGCAGTTTTTATAAACTACAATAATTACCTTGCTGGGCTAACTCCTCCTCTAGTGGACCTCTGGGCTCTTAAAACCCAAAAAGTGTTTTAAACGATGCTGGACGACCTCACGCTATGCTTATATAATAATGCTTTCCTATGGGGAGGATTAATGCGCGCACGCGCATCCTTTGCCACGCATGCGCAGTAGGTCTCCCCTGTCGGCTGATGTCTGCGGGAGAGGAGTGTGGGCGAAGCTTGACCCAGCGCCGAGGGACATTGGCACTGGACTCAGGTAAGTCACTGCAGGGGTTTTAACCCCTTCAGCTACATGGGATGGGGGGTGGGAGGGAGATGGGCACTGCAGGTATATGTTTTCCTGGCACTGGAGAGTCCCTTTAAGCCAATGTTCTTCCCAAGAACAAGAATATTCATCTAGACCAATTTCTTTTAGCTTGAAGACTAACCTATTGTGAGGAACTGTATCAAATGCCTTGTCAAATTCCAAGTTGATCACATCCACTGCAACACCCTGATCTATACTTCTACTTACTTCTTCGTATAATGCAGTTTGGCATAACCTATGTTTCATAAAACCATGCTGATTATTGCTCATAACAAAGTTCTTCCCAATGAATTTCTGAATATTATCCCTTAATAGCCCTTCAAATATATTCCCAGTCACAGAAGTTAAGCTCACAGGTCTATAATTTCCAGGCAAAGATTTTGAACCCTTTTGAAATATAGGAACAACATCTGCCTTCCTCCAATCTTCCGGTACAATACCTGAAACAAAAGAATCTTGAAAGATTAAATACAGAGGTTCACTTATTTCCCCACTTAGCTCCTTAAGTACTTGTGGGTGAATACTGTCAGGCCCCAGAGCTTTATTTACATTAATTTTCTTTAACTGCTTAGCACCTTGTCTCGAGTCATCCAATCACAAGTAATCTGCAATTTATTTGCAGCAATCATTTGCATATCTCTTGCCATGGCATCCTCATTGATCTATACTGAAGAAAAATAGTTATTTACAATTTCTGCCTTTTCCTGGTATTCATTAACGAACAGACCCACCTCGGTTTCCAGTGTACCTACACTTAAAAAAATTGTTGGGGTTGGTTTTGAATTCTCTGGCTATCAATTTCTCATTTCCTAGTTTAACCACTCACCATGGCTCTCAAAATTAGTATAAAGTGCTTTGTGCAAAAAAACCTAATGCACTATAAATACAAGTGCAATAGTAAATTAAAATAGTAAAGTTACATTTCATGCAGCAACCAACAGTGCTTGGCAGCTACAATCAACTTTTCTCCTCAAGCTGCCTGATGCCGAGGCCACTATTTTATGTCTCTCCCAGCTCTTTTGATTGACAGGGCTTTAATGCAAAACTTTGAGCTGCAATTTAAATCTCATATTCTATTGGTTTGACACATTTGTTAAATGAAAGCCTACGGGGAAAGTGTCCTGGCACCATAAGCAAGTTGAAGTGATTATGGTGCCTAGAGTGCCTGTGTAAAGATGTCTCATATTGTTGTGATCTTTTTCAGGCCCTGGGAACTCAAGGAGACCTGTCCTCAGAAGTCGAGGCCAGAACACGACGAACTCTGCAGATGGTACAAAGCTGTCATGGTAAAAACAAGGAGGTCGTTTTAAGAAGATTGCTGAGCCTGGTCTGCAATGTGAAGCCAGAACTCCACCCCAACTATCGCTTCAACAGCAACTGAGCAATGTTTCACTTTCACTCACCCGAGACCCCCCCCATCAACATGTTTTGAAAAGTGAAAGCATCTGTTTCACTCTCTGACACATGGACTGTCTACCGTCTAATGATAAAACTATCCATGACAATGTAGTCAATTGGGGCCAGTATAACCGTTAGGGCAGGGGTTCTCAATGTTAGTCCTCAGGACCCCCTACCAGTCCAGGGTTTAGGGATTACCTGGGTGTGTCTAAGGTGTTTAGAAAAAGAAAAAAAAAACACCTTAGAGTGTAAGGTGTTTTTTTCCCTTTTTCTAAACACCTGAGACACACCCAGGTAATCCCCAAATCCTGGACTGGTAGGGGGTCCTGAGGACTGGGTTGAGAACCCCTGCATTAGGTGATCTAGGCTATAATCTTGGCCACCTAAATTTAAATATTTAGAGAGTGAAATTTCTCCCCTTTTGCTTGAGTCTTATACATTAGCAGACAGACATTGATGATGGATATTTAAGTATTAATTTGAACCTACTGATCAGTGATGAATAATCTTTGACACTCCAGCTATTGATGAGAAAGGCTCCCATGATGTTTGGCTGTGGTTCATGTTGAATAATGTAGTTCACAGCTGAAGTGCCAAATTTTACCCATCATTGGCCTTCAAAGACCTGAGTATCCCTTAACTTCCAGGATCTGATATGCAAAATGGACCCAGAGAGTGATAGAGATTCCTAAATTTAGTCCTCATTGTCACTGCTATATTGTATTGATTAATACTGTCTGGTGTTGTTATTGTATCTATTGTGGCAAATAAAATATTAAACAGAAATAAAGACAGAAGACAACAAAAGAGTAAAGAATGGTAATTATTAATCTTCTGAATTCTAAAATGGGGAAGGGGGGGAGGCTATCAATAGAGGTGATAGCAGGGAGAGGTAAAGTAAATACTACTTCTGTGCCTTTGAGGGCACCCCTTAACCCAAAATGCCTGTTACTCCTAAAAGGATGTATAAGAAATGCCTCCCACCCCTAGAATAGATATCATTAAAGAAAGCCGGAGATTGTAATGATAGCCGTATTTTCCCTCCAATTTATGGGGAGAGGTATTAGTGATACAGTGGCTATGAAGTGTGCTTGTCAGAACCCCTGACGCACATTTCGCTAATCTGGCTCATCAGAGGTCAATGATAAGCCAGATGGGCGAAACGTGTGTCAGGGGTTCTGATAAGCACACTTCATAGCCACTGTGTCACGAGTGAGCTCGCGTTCAGCTTATAATGGCGTTTACAGAAATTTACTTATATTTCTCCCCATATATTGGAGGAAAAACCGTCTTTCATTACAATCCCCAGCTTTCTTTCATGATATTTATCGATTGGTTTATATTTGCCACTCCACCAGCAAAACAGTTATAATGTCTCGCTCTCTCCTGGCAGTGTATTAAAATATAGCTGCCATGTGGAGGTAGGGCCATTGAGAGTCCTGATGGATGATCTCTTTGAACAAACCTTTGTTTGGCCTTGAAGTGGATCTGTCTGAGTTGGCTAGTTTGTTATCACGTCCCAAACATTCTTGTCACGGACAGTCCCCGTTTTGTTGGCTGTGTTCCAAACTGCTGTGCACAGAAAAGGACGGCACGCTAGCACAAACATCGATCTGGAAACCTCTTGATTTTTTTTCTGCTCTTTGCCCACTAATTGGAAGCCCCTAGTCCTTTATTCTCAGTACAAATTGCACATAATACTCTGCTTCTGTCATCCAGATATTTAGTCACTCTTGACTTCACTTGTGGAATTCTGAGATGGGATATTGCTACTATCTCCCATGATAGTCCACGTCGTCTGTTTCATCACTCTCTCATGTTTTCATAATCCTTTGTTGCCCAACGCATTTTGGGACTTTTTAGCCATAATCGCCTATCCCAACAGTACTCTGGTGACAAAACCTTAGATGGCAGATCTTCTAAAGCCAAGTACCTGTTGAGATGACTTTCATCATGCCACACAGCCTCCACTTCTTTCTCCCTGTCCTCCAATATTCCCCTGAGACAGGACGATGTAAGGTTCATGAGACGGGGAATGGTCCCACCAAACACTGATGCGTGATAGTAGTATTGGACCTTTTCAAGAGGTATGAACGCAGTGGAGCGAGGGTCTTGTTCGTATGGATAGTCTTCTTTCCTTTGCAAGTAGTATCCTGAATGAAGTTGAGCTACCAGGTCTCCCAGGGCCTCTGAGCCATAACGCGAGACAAAGACCTGTGGAGATGCAAACAATGCATTGGTCAAATAAGACAAACTAAAGGGGGTTAGACAGATGAGATACACAAAGCAATATATGAGAGACGCAAGGAGGCAGGGTAGAAGATACAATTGGTTTATTGATAAAAAGATGAATACAGAAATGGTAGACATAGATTTATATATAGATAACTTTGTGTAAGTAGAAATGTAAAAAGAAAAATTAAAATAATCTGGTAATAAAAAGGGTTAAGGATATGGTATGTCATTAAGATAAGTATATATCTATATGAAGTTACAAGTTACCTTACAATAAAATAAAGTATAAGTGAGAGTCAAAATCAGTAAACTATGAAGTTGGGATCAGATGAATCCACCTCCTTTTTGTTATTGCCTGTTTATTATTATAATGTCTTTCAATAGCACTTTCTGTTTCCTACACTTACCACGTACCAGACTCTTTCTTTCTCACCTGATCGACATCCATGCAGAACAGATAGTCCACTTGGTCTCTAGCGAGGGGGAACACCAAGTCCTGTAAATCCTTCATGCGCATCATAGAGATGTCCTGCCAGCGGGGTCGCGCAGGGCACTTTAGGATGACCAAAGTCATTCCGGGTCTCAGGGAGACAGCTGGCACAGAAGATGGGCTGTCAGTTACCACGTACAAGACACCTTCCAGTCCTGGCATGAAGTATCGGTTGGCAGATATCAGGAAGGGAATGAGGTACTTTGACAAATACCTGCAGAGGGGGACGGGGTGGGAGGGGCAGAGAAAGTTAAAGATTGCTATCCAAACTATTCACAGAAAGGAAACAAGAGGAATAAAGGGGGAAAAGACGAAAAGGGGTACATGACTTAGATATGATTAGAAAAAATATAAAACAATATATCATAAAAATAATAAAGAGTATAATGTAATAAATAACGGTGTTCATCCTTCCATCCATCCATCCATTCCAATATACGTATACTGGATGTGCTGAGTTAGATAATCCTGGCCATTGTGGATATGAGCTGTTCAGGAGATTTTGGCCCATAACGTACATATTGCTTTTTCATTCTTTAACTTGGGAAATTCACTCATATCTTATTTTTTAGTTTATATTTTTGCTGTGCATAAGAGCACAAGCTTGTGATGCCACGACAGCGACAGCAAAAATCAATAACTAAAATGGTATAAAATTGTCATTGCGTGCAAAATACCCGCACACATTTAATGAATGGATAATGTGTACAGCTAGCGAGTCAGTACAGAGACAAGAGGATAGAGCAAAAGATCTGTGGAGGTATTGGTTGACTGGGCAAGAAGGAACACAAGATGATAAAACCACCAGGTAGCATAGTCACTGGATCCCAGAAGTTGGACATATCAGGTATGCTAGTACGTGTAGGAGCATGGACTTAGAAAGATGAAAGGAGAGCAGCAAGCAATAGTTAGATAGCAGCCTTGCTATTAAGCTGAAAGCAATGGCTATAGCTCGACATATTTAGTATCGTCTCAAATGGAACTCACTCAACCTATCAGGCAAAGTCCAGTTAGATATATTGGGGTGCTTGAGACTCCCAGTAATCTGGCCCAAGCGGCATCTCTCCAGTACCAGGTGTCAACAGGAACCTGTGCCCAGTGTCTGCTGGTCACCCTCAACACTATCAGGAAGAGACCCCAGGGCTCCAGGTATCGGTGTTCCACCCTGGTGTGGGGACTGCACTCAGCTGCATAAATTGTTCTCCACCACGTTTGGTGTCTCTGGGCCAAGGGTTTGTCTGTAAGCTGTGTCACAGGTGCAGACAGGGCAGTAGGCAGGGTAGGCTGTCTCCTCCGTTCACGCAATATTCTCCAGAACTGATGGTCAAATGCTTTCTGGAATTCCATCTCCCATTTTCGGGCTGATGCTTGTGCCTCCAGCTGAACAGCAGCTCAGACGTCGGTCATTTTGTGGGCACCACGTCTGAGCCTCCTTCATGATGTCCATTCAGGAGTGAAGGTGAGATAGAGTCCTACGTAGTGGGAACTGGGATAACCCCAAAGGTGTTGAGGGAGTACAGGGCTTTGAATATCACAGGAGTGCAAAGTCAGGCCTGGGTGGGCAGCTTGGCCGCTGTGTCTAACCAGTATGGTGGTTTTAAAGGAGACATTAAGTATATTAAACATTAATCCTTGCCATAATATCCATAATGCAGTATGTATACTGGAAAATAATCGAGTAATTTCCCATCCACGTGGTACATGAGGGCTCATATAAGATGCACCATTAGACATTGCTACAACGAAAAGACTCAGGGCAGGCAAAGCATCATGGGAGAAGTAGGCCTGCAGTAGTGGTGGTACCATTTGACTAACCCTGGTTCAGAGTCTCAGAGGGATGCAGGAGGGATCCACCCAGTTATGATGCCCTATTTCTTCACACAATAAATTATTATTATTATAAAATTAACAATAGATATTATATGACTATATCTTTTAACAGGACGGGTCTTTAAAACATCCGCCAAATGCGTGTGCTGTTCAGAGTTTACAACATACACAGAGTTATTCACAAACACTGAGAATTCAAAGTGAATTTCAAATTTAAGGCTAGAGTAGCTGAGGTGGATATAGTTGACTTAGAGAATTTTTCTGGTTCCGCTATTTTGGCCTTACATTTGAAATTCACTTTGAATTCTCCCTTTAGTGAATAACTCAGATACAGTAATTATCAGGGAGCTACGACAAGATTTTTAAGGACACTCACTTTCCAACAGCAAACACAGATATCCCCACGACTGTCCCCCTCTGATAATGCAAGCGGTCGACCTCTTTAGAGTTGAATGTTCCCTCCCACACGATGGGGGCTCCCCAAGGAGTGACAGAGGGCTCTCCCGGAAAGCAGCTGGGGAGATATGGGCAAGAAAGCAGATAATATTTTAATTTCCACATTGGATACACAATGGTTGTAGAGCAATGTGTGATGGAACTGTAACTTGTGTTGCTCCTGTGCTGGGGATATAGATTGTACTTGTTGTGTGGGCAGTGCCACAGTATGATTAGGGATACCAGACCCACTGTGTTTTCATATTTAAAGGGTTGCCCTGCAGTATGTATAAGGCATATGCTGCAGGATTCTTATTTGCCTAATATACACCTTCTTCTGAATTCTACATACAACACGGCAACCCTTTTCATGTGCTGCCCATCAATGTGTATACATGATACGTGCCCATGAAAACATGGTGGATCTGGAAGCCCTGGCTACGACCCTTAAATATCCCTAATCCAGGCGTGGTGGGTATTGCACCGTCCCAGAATTTAAGACACTTACAGGGTTATTCAGTAAAGTGAGAATTCAAAGCGTTATAGCGTTAGAAATACAAAACAAAATTCATTGATGCTTTCAGCTGAGCTACTCGGCCCTTAAATTCAAAATTCTCTTTGAATTCACACTTTTGTGAATAACCCTTAATGTGTTCAATTAAATTGATTTGAAGCGGATGGGATTGTGTGTGCCCTAACTTCTCTCAATACACACCCACTTCATTCTTCATAACATTTCTCATGGATAGAGGGGGACACTTTAATTTTAGTGGTGTGGTGTGAGTGAGGGTTTGGCCATGGGCTGCTCCGAGAAATTTTCGGTCCCTTACTAATAATTTATAGAACGAATATGTCATTTAGAAGAAGAACAATGTATCCTATTTACACAGACTGATTTCTCAACACATTTTATTGTAGTTTAACCCCTTAAGGACTGAGCCAAATGTACACGTTGTGATCAAAACAAAACATTAAAAAAAACCCTGAATTTGCGCTATATGTCTGTTCAGGCGTAATTCACCTCTTTCATATTATGTGCACCCACACTTATTATATATAATTTTATTCAGGGGAAACTGGGCTTTCATTTAACATCAAATACTTAGGTATGAAACATAACTTAATATGAATAAGATATAAAAAATGGGAGAAAAAAAGAATTTAAGAATACAAAATGGGAGAAAATAAGAATTTTTACAAATTCTTTAGTTCTACATGACATTTTAACTGTGAATGTCATAGTACTGTTTGCTTTTATTGCAATAAAATACACATATTTGTAATCAGCGATGTCTCACGTGTAAAACAGTACCCCCTATGTACAGGTTTTATGGTGTTTTGGGAAGTTACAGGGTCAAATATAGCACGTTACATTTTTCAGTTTTTTCACATTGAAATTTGCCAGATTGGTTATGTTGCCTTTGAGACCGTATGGTAGCCCAGGAATAAAAATTACCCCCATGATGGCATACCATTTGAAAAAGTAGACAACCCAAGGTATTGCAAATGGGGTATATCCAGTCTTTTTTAGTAGCCACAAACACTGGCCAAGGTTAGTGTTAATATTTGTTTGTGTGTGAAAAATGCAAAAAAACTAATTTGAATGACAATTTTGTCCAGTGATTGTGACTAAGTGGCTACTAAAAAAGACTGGACATACCCCATTTGCAATACATTGGGTAGTCAACTATTGCAAATGGTATGCCATCAGGGGCATTCCTGGGCTACCGTACGGTCTCAAATGCAACATAACCAACCTGGCGAATTTCAATGTGAAAAAACTGAAATGCAAGCTCTAACTTTTGAAAACACCATAAAACCTGTACATGGGTGGTACTGTTAAACTCAGGAGACTTCACTGAACACAAATATTAGTGTTTCAAAACAGTAAAATGTATCACAACAATTATATTGTCCGTGTAAGTGTCATTTGTGTGTGAAAAATTCAAAAAATTTCACTTTCACTGACAATATCGTCGTTGTAAAACATTTTACTGTTTTGAAATACTAATATTTGTGTTCAGCGAAGTCTTCCTAGTAAAACGGTACCCCCCATGTACAGGTTGTATGGTGTCTTGGAAAGTTGCAGGGTTAAATATAGTGCTAGCAAATTAAATTCCCTGGACTTTCTGCCTGGGTTGTCAGGCAGGTCCCGCAAATTGTAATTAATAAAATTACCTAATTCTGTAAAATTATTACATAAATATATATACGTAGAAATATTATGTATATATATATACGGTGTGTAAATATATATGTATATATATCATTTATATATCTTTTTTAAAATTATATTATTTCGCTCTACCTGTATTTTGATATCAATATATATTCATTTTAAAATACAGTTAGAATGAATTTACACACACATATATATATATATATATATATATATATATAATTTTTTTTCATTTTTTTAACGTATTTACATATTTATTTTATATTATATATAAATATGTATAATGAAAATTATATATATATATTTAATCAATATCATTGTATGTGTATTTTGATATTAATATATATTTATAATTATATATATATTAAAATACACTTAGACATTGTATGTGTATGTATGTAATCTATATATATATATATATATATGATCTAAGTATATATTTTATTTTAAACTGTATCTTTAACTTTTATTTTTACTATTTACAGGCAGCAGGGGGAGTACCAGTCATTATAGGCACTCCCCCTGCTGGCATTGCTATGGACGGCTATGCTGTCCATGTGATTGTGAGGTCCTCGCAAGGACCTCGCGATCACATGGCACAGGGGGGCCGGAGAGGAAGGAGGGGGACTCCCTGGGCTTCCCATTACACACATTCTAATTCACTTCCACTATACACACCACATTCAATCCTGCATCTTTTGCAGTGGACTAGGTAGGAGTCCTGTGGGCAGGAGGGGGTGTAGGGAGGCCAAGACCTTGTGCTGTGTCAGGGGCCCCAAAATTTCTGGTGGCGGCCCTGTAGAATGCCAACCGACCTTAAGGGGTAAAAGACACATCACTGGGAGTATTATTGCTGTGGAGCTCTGTTATTCACTCAGACACATCACTGGGAGTATTATTATTGTGGAGCTCTGTTATACACTCAGACACATTACTGGGAGTATTATTGCTGTGGAGCTCTGTTATACACTCAGACACATTACTGGGAGTATTATTGCTGTGGAGCTCTGTTATACACTCAGACACATTACTGGGAGTATTATTGCTGCGGAGCTCTGTTATACACTCAGACACATTACTGAGAGTATTATTGCTGTGGAGCTCTGTTATACACTCAGACACATTACTGGGAGTATTATTACCATGGAGCTCTGTTATACACTCAGACACATTACTGGGAGTATTATTACCATGGAGCTCTGTTATACACTCAGACACATTACTGGGAGTATTATTGCTGTGGAGCTCTGTTTTACACTCAGACACATTACTGGGAGTATTATTGCTGTGGAGCTCTGTTATACACTCAGACACATTACTGGGAGTATTATTGCTGTGGACCTCTGTTATACACTCAGACACATTACTGGGAGTATTATTGCTGTGGAACTCTGTTATACACTCAGACACATTACTGGGAGTATTATTGATGTGGAGCTCTGTTATACACTCAGACACACAACCAATATGGAGCTCCTAGAAAAGATGGACATTAGGAGAGAAAGGGGGGACAGAGTGCCATGGGCCCCAAATAGGGACTGTCCCTCCTAGATATGGACACTGTAGAGGTGGACCACTACAAGGATGCATTTCCTATCTACATACAAGTCTCTGCTGGGTAGAGGGGGAGTCAGTGTTGCAGTTGCCTATGTTATATATTCCGGGTCTCTTAGTGTGGTTAGATGAGCATAGGAGGGTATTAGGGACAGACATGAATGTAAAATACTCACATTAAGCTCTTCCAGTAGATAACACTACACAGAGTGAGGAGAAAAATATAAAAACAGATTTTGCGCAAACGACTCTAAAAAGAGAAAAAAAGAGATGTGTTTATTTATCTGCACTAACCGCAAATATAAATCCATTTATTTTTATTAATGCACAGACTGCAGGTTTACAAATTGGCCTTCCCCTGCTTGTTCTTAGTTTAGAAACTTTCCTTCAGACAATCAGAACCAACCCAGTATTTTGCTTGATTCCCCCTCCCTTCCTCACTTTAGTCTCATTGGCCGGATCCAGATTTTAAAAATGAGTATTCTACCCCGTTTACATTACCTTCTCCAAGCCCTACCCATTCATGTTCCGATGGCCTTTACTTGGTACAGTCGGTCTTTATTAATTTTGTTCGTGCGAACAAGAATTCCTGACTCAATAATGCCATCCTAACCTACCCCAGAGATCCATCACACCTAACATTAATTAAAACATATCTTCTGCAGTAACCCTTCCTTTCCTCATCACTGTCCCATCATTCCTGTGTCTCAGCCCCCTATTTATATTAGTTTCTTCTCCTATCTTGTCAAAGTTTCCCTTTTCCCTTTACGCCAGATACAATTGACCCCCCCATATAATGACACCTATTCTATATAACACCCTTTCTATAGGAGCTCACTACACTCTGCTTCTTTAACCCCTTAAGGACAAAACTTCTGGAATAAAAGGGAATCATGACATGTCACGGGTCCTTAAGGGGTTAAAGGACCACTATAGTGCCAGGAAAACAAACTCGTTTTCCTGGCACTATAGTGCCCTGAGGGTGCCCCCACCATCAGGGTCCCACTCCCGTGGCGCTGAAGGGGGAGGAAGGGGCTAATCCCTTACCTTTTCACCAGCGCCGGGCTCCCTCCGCGCTGGGACTCTCCTCTTCTGACGCCACCGGCTGAATGCGCATGGGCGGCAAGAGCTGTGCGCGCATTCAGCCAGTCTCATAGGAAAGCATTATCAATGCTTTTCTTATGGACGCTGGCGTCTTCTCACTGTGAAACTGCTATGTTTACAGCAAAAAGGGTTAAACCTAGATGGACCGGCACCCATCATTAAGCTGAAGTGGTCTTGGTGCCTATAGTGGTCCTTCCCTCTCTCCCGGTCTTCACCCAATCCACCTGTTTCTGATTCCGTTACTAGGTCCCCATTTAATTTACCCCATTTCTTTCTCTCTCAGTACTGCATTTCTTCAGATTAATTTTGTTATTATTATTATTTATTTATTCTCTTCCCATTTCATATTCATACACTGCTATTATCAAATGTCTGCCCGGGGGAGGAGGGTAAATCTTGTCTACTGCTTGTAACAAAGGTGTTTGTTTACTTACCTGAGATTTGTGGGTAGTGGTTCATTTTTTGGAGGAAAAACAGCCGAGATGAAATATGGGAGAATTTTTCAGTTTTGGCCTACAATTTGCGATTAACTTGACATAACTATTTACAGGTTAGTGAACAAACCCCAGAATACCAGCCAGGGTTGTAACCTGTGTGGTCCAAGGTATATCAGACATTTATTTACGTACTTAAAAAAACAGGTTTAGAGTCTAGAATATGAACTGATTGCTTTTGTTGCTGAGAATAAACGTTGCCGTGTTAAAGAGGACAGCTACAGAGCCACGTGCCAGTATATCGTTATATTATTTGGGGGATTGGAGAACTACACACACTCTGGGGATTGCAATATCACAATACTCCCCTGAGTATAACGACTAGCTCTTCTAAGAGCTGTTCCTGCTACCCTCTCTAGACTAGGAGAGGTCTACCCACTGAAAACTGGATCCTGGTCTTTGGTCCAGGGTGGGTGGCGGGTAGCGAGACCCCGACCAAGCAGTGGCGCTTCGTGGGGTTTGCGGTGGTTATGGTGTCCAGTGCGGTGCTTATGATACTCAGGGATTACTAGGAAGCAGCGATTGACGGAGGTACTCGGTAGGGGTGCAAGGTGGTCTGTCACAAGTGTGACCTTGTTAATTAAGTTCTATTCCCCTCGGGGTTGTAAGGGAGAATATGTCAGTTGGAAAGGTTACCTAAGCTAATCTATCATGGTCCTGCTTTCCTCCATGAATCAGGGTGTTGGCTGGCTAACCCACGCTCTCAATCCCAATACATAGGAGCTCTGGGATGGAATGGAGAGAGGTTTCCAAGTCCTTCTGACCTGTGAGAGTCACTGCGCCACTCTTTAATCTGGCTCTACCGGATAATTGCTAATTTGCCTCATGGTGGTGCTGGCCCTAAAACCATGAATGAAACTATATAGACAATAGAGCCCCAAAATAGCTGCACCTCATTATTGTATAAAATCCCAAACAGAGTTTAGATAATGAAAACATAAACCCTTCTTCATCGCCTGTGGATTGAGCAGTGGTAACATCACCGCCTTAGAACTGGGAACACAGTTTAGCATTGTAGTGTAACTAATAGGGGGAGGGGTGCAGGATTTTTTGTCAAAAAGGGGGGTGCGTGTTTTTTGTGGAGAAGGCGGGTCAGGGATTTTTGTAAAAGGGGCAGGGGTTTTTGTGAAAAGGGAGCATTGGGGTTTTGTGAAGAAATGGGGGAGCAGGTTTTTTTGTGACGGAAGTGGGTGCAGGGATTTTTGTAAAGGTGAGGGGTGCAGATATTTTTGTGAAGAAGGGGAGGTGCAGGGGGTTTTGTGAAGAAGGGGGTGGGTGCAGGTTTTTTTGTGAGGAGGGGGGGTGCAGGGATTTTGTGATGAAGAGAGGATGTAGGGGGTTTTGTGAAAAAGTGGGGGCAGGGGCTTTTGTAGAGAGGAGACAGGGTTTTTGTAGAACGGGCAGGTGTTTTGTAGACAGGGGGCTGACCAGGATTTTTGTAGAGGGGCATGGTTTTTGCATAAGGGGGGCTGTGCATGTTTTTTGTAGAGGTGGTGTGGACTGGGTTTTTGTAGAGGGGGCAGGGGTTTGGTAGAAGGGGGACTGGGCAGGTGTTTTGTAGAGGGGGAGTGGTTTTGTAGAAGGGGGGCATGGCAGGGGATTTTTAGAAGGAGGCAGGTGTTTTGTACAAGTGGGGACAGAGATTTTTGTGAAGGGGGGCTCGACAGGGTATTTTAGAAGGGGGTGCAGGGTTTTTAATAATACATGGTTCTCATCAGAGGGAAACCAATCTGATTATCCCATCACAGAGCCAAAAATAACCCTTTAATGCCTTAAGGACACATGACATGAAAAACAACATAAAAACAATGAAATAGATTAACACCCTCATTGTAAATGGCTAATTCTACAAAACCACAGAAGACAAAAATTACACAAACTGAACAAACAATTAATGAGCGACCCCACCACCTCTCCCATAATGAAATCACATACGATGCATTGTTTCATTCTAACTGACCACGTATAAATACTGGTATCTCTCCTTTAGACACCGACATATTCCCAACTCAGCCAGGTTAGCGATTTCTTCCAACTCTGTCCTTGATTTAATATTTTGAAAACGGTTTTAATGTTTAAATGTTTTTTTAATAGTGCAATCTTTCTTGCTATTTTATTTAAAAAATCCTTTTAGTTTATGTTTATATATTTTTTGCTATTTTAATATTAAAAAAATAATCATTTTAAAAGTTTATCCAAAAATATTAACTTACTTGTAAAACACATCGAACTATATTAAATCAAGGCCTCTGTTATTAATATTTTGGTGTTCGTTTTGTAAGTTAATTATCAAGTGACTGTTTCACTGGTGGCTCACAATTAGGTACATTGCGCACCTGACGCAGTTCCCGTTGGCAGAGCCCCCAGCTTCTGGGAACAAGACCCCCTGCCTGCTGGCTCCCAATGTCTCTCCCCAGATGCAGTCTGTGTGGAAGGGATAGTAGTGATTCCCTGGATGGCACAGGAGTTACTATTCTTCAAGTCATCACACAGTCACATTGTGCCATGAGAACCATGATATGTGCCAGATATTAGTTCTACATATGAAGTGTGCTGATTCCTCTCAATATGCCAGACTGTCAGGGGACTAACTCCCATCCCACCCAGCCACACTCACAGGTAAACAACATAAATAAAAACCTATATCAAATGGGGGAAGAGAGGGAGGGCGTAACAGTCGAGCTGACAAGACGCACCTCGCTCGAGCTCTGCCTCTGACAACATGATATCCTTTCCCATGCTGTCTGCATTATATATGTAAATTGTACGATTGCTCTAGAAAAGATTTAGCTGGATTGGGACCCCACAGAGATGTGCAGTAAACATGGCTTTAGTATCGGCTGTCTCTCTCCACTGAGGTTCCTTTAGAAAAACGCTAATGATCCCTAATACACTATACAGCTGGCTTATGCTACAGAAAAAAATATTCTCGTATATTCTACAAATACAGAACGTTACTACAGACATATACAAAGTTACTAGGATGTTCTAGAGCAGGGGTAGGCAACCTTTTGGAACTCCAGATATTGAGGACTACATCTCCCATAATGCTCTTACAGCCATTATACTGGCAAAGTATCAGGGGAGATATAATCCACAACATCTGGTGTTCCGAAAGATGTCTACCCCTGTTCTAGAGACATAGAAAGTTACTCGCACATGTTCTAATCTAGAAATACAGTGAGGGAAAAAAAGGATTTGATCTCCTGATGATTTTGAACATTTGCCCACTGAAAAAGAAATGATCAGTCTATAATTTTAATGGTATGTGTATTTTAACAGTGAGAGACAGAATAACAAACAAAAAGAAAATACAGAAAAACGCATTTCAAAAAAGTTATAAATTGATTTGCATGTCAATGAGTGAAACAAGTATTTGATCTCCTATCAATCAGCAAGATTTCTGGCTCCCAGGTGTCTTTTATACAGGTAATGAGCTGAGATTAACAGCACTCTCTCTTAAAGGGAGTGCTCCTAATCTCAGCTCGTTACCTGTATAAAAGACACCTGTACACAGAAGCAATCAATCAGATTCCAAACTCTCCACCATGGCCAAGACCAAAGCACTGTCCAACGATGTCAGGGACAAGATTGTAGATCTACACAAGGCTGGAATGGGCTACAAGACTATTGCCAAGCAGCTTGGTGGGAAGGTGACAACAGTTGGTGCGATTATTTGCAAATGGAAAAAACACAAAATAACTGTAGCTCTCCCTCGCTCTGGTGCTCCATGCAAGATCTCACCTCGTGGAGTTTCAATGATCATGAGAATGGTGAGGATTCAGCCCAGAACTACACGGGATAATCTTGTTAATGATCTCAAGGCAGCTGGGACCATAGTCACCAAGAAAACAATTGGTAAACACTATGCCGTGAAGGACTGAAATTGTGCAGCGCCCGCAAGGTCCCCCTCCTCAATATAGCACATGTACAGGCCCGTTTGAAGTTTACCAATGAACATCTGAATGATTCAGAGGAAAACTGGGTGAAAGTGTTGTGGTCAGACGAGACCAAAATGGAGCTCTTTGGCATCAACTCAACTTGCTGTGTGTGGAGGGGGAGGACCCCAAGAATACTCTCCAAGACCCCCAGAATACTCTCCTCACAGTCAAACATGGAGGTGGAAATATTATGATTTGGGGGTGTTTTTCTGCTAAGGGGACAGGACAACTGCACCACATCAAAGGGACGATGGATGGGGCCATGTACCGTCAAATCTTGTGTGAGAACCTCCTTCCCTAAGCCAGGGCATTGAAAATGACGTGAATGGGTATTCCAGCATGATAATGACCCAAAACACACAGTCAAGGCAACAAATGAGTGGCTCAAGAAGAAGCACATTAAGGTCCTGGAGTGGCCTATCCAGTCTCCAGACCTTAATCCCATAGAAAATTTGTGGAGGGAGCTGAAGGTTTGAGTTGCCAAACGTCATCCTCGAAACCTTAATGACTTGGAGAGGATCTGCAAAGAGGAGTGGGACAAAATTTCTCTTGAGATGTGTGCAAACCTGGTGGCAAACTACAAGAAACGTCTGACCTCTGATTGCCAACAAGAGTTTTGCCATTTAAGTCAAAGGGGTCAAATACTTATTTCACTCATTGACAGGCAAATCAATTTATAACTATTTTGACATGTGTTTTTCTGGATTTTTTTGTTGTTGTTGTTATTCTGTCTCTCATTGTTAAAATACACCTACCATTAAAATTATAGACTGATCATTTCTTTGTCAGTGGACAAACGTTCAAAATCAGCAGGGGATCAAATACTTTTCCCCTCACTGCATAGAATGTCACTTTCACATGTTCTAATCTAGAAATATAGAATGTTACTTGCAAGTTCCAAGACTGACATATAGAGAGAGAGAGATGGTGAGAGAAAAGAGAAACTTAGTGAATGAGATATAAAGAGAGAGAGACTCCACCTGACCAGACCTTTGTTTTAATTTTTTTTTAACTTTGATATTAATTTTTAATACCTTAATATAAACAACCTTTAACGACAATCAATCTCTTTCTATAATATATTTCTTATTATTGACATGTTCATTTTGACTATATATATAGTCTGACATATCAATGGATGGAAACATACATTTATATTCACCTGTTTGATTGTGGTGCTAAATTGTGTTATTATTACTATTATTTTTGTTGAAAAATGTATCAATAAAAATATTTGAAAAGTGAATAAAAGAGACAGAGATAGTAGAGAGAGATAAATGGAGATAGTGAAATAAACGGATTAATGATAAAGAAAGTTTATCTCCTCTCACCATGTTCACCATATTCCAGTTCAGTGCTGTGTGTGAGCCCAGCCCCGTGTGTTACCTGTCCAGGTGATTCACTGAGCGTTCTGACACTGAGAATTCCTTAATACTTCTCTCCTCGAGAACCAACCCGCCCATTCCCTGCAAGGGTTAATCATCGCTTCTCTCTCAGTGTTGGGATTACCTGCTCTCCAGAACAGCGTGGGGATTTAGAATACATTATAGGTAAAAATAAAAATATTCCTTCCTGTCAACACTGGTTTTAACACTTACCGACGGAGGCAAGATCTGAACCTATATGACCTGTATGATCATATAATGTAACTAAACCCCCATTATTTTTGCTTAGATTAGGTGTTTTTAAAAAACAAACTAATAAAATCTGTCAGCATTGAAGTTGCTGTTTAGTGGATAGGTGAGTGCGCTGGATCTTGTGTATTGTATAATTTGGCCCCCAGCAGCACCTTATTCATGCATGTTCAAGTAAGTGCAGCCAGCCCGCTGGTTTCATATATATATATTTGGGAGTCTAGCCAACTCCTTGGTTTTGCGCCCCTCCCTGTTACAGTTCCCTCATCCCAGGGACCTTTTTAGTATTGTACTGCAGAGAGCCCCAGATGGATTTTTTTCCCCAAGTAAGTGGGTTAATCTCATAAGAGCAGACATTAGGCTGTTAGTGTAGGACCTGCCAAAGATGGGGTACATTGACGTTGTGGCAGGCTTATGCAATGTATGATCATATAATGTAACTAAACCCCCATTATTTTTGCCCAGATTAGGTGTTTTAAAAAAAAACCAAATAAAATCTGTCAACATTGAAGTTGCTGTTTTGTGGATAGTTGAGTGCGCTGGATTTTGTGTACTGCACCGAAAGAAAACCTGGAATTTAAGCTGTATGTCTGTTTAATCATAATTTTACAGCAATTAAACACTTGTGCGCTGTGCAATGTCCCGCAAGTACAACAATCCCCCCCACGTACAGGTTTGTTTAGGTTTTTGGAAGTTACAATGCCAAGTATGGGCACAAGCCTTCATTCACGAAAATTTGACAAATTAATTTTCTATGTTGTCACTGAGGAAGTGTGGCAGCCCAGAAAATAAAATGACCCCCATGATGGCATACAATGTTCAAAAATAGACAACCCAGCGTATTCTAAAAGAGGTATGTCATGTTTTTATACAGCCAAATTTTACATTTATTGCTCATAGTTTTTTTTTTGCTTTTCTTTTTTAACACTAACTGCAATTTTACTGTTTATGTCATCATCAGTATATGTTTTACAGCAATAAAACACCCATATTTCTGTTTTGTTTACACTTGAAAAAGCCCTTATAATGGCGAAACGCGTTGCGTTGTTTTACTATTCTATTTTTTAGCATTAGGATATTTGGCATCAACTTATTTGTGTGTTTGACCATTTATTTTACTTTTTCTGCTTTTATTATTTTTTTATTATTTTATTCTGTTCTTGACACACCTAATGCTTGGAGTATCCACCCTACATCTGTACCCTGGTGAGAATTTACCGGACAATTTATCCCTGGTGGGGATTAAACCACCAAGGCGCTATTAATTCAGCAGTATCACTGCTCAACTAAATGTGAGTAAATTACTATTATTCTTATCTGTCAATATATTTTACCACAGTGAGCACTATTGTTTGTTTTTATATTGTTTCCGGTATATTTACCTGCAAGCGGAGAAATTGATCTATAAAACTACATATCCGCCAGTGGGGATTATGCCTCTGTATGCTGTTTTACTTGGAGCTGGTCTATAGCTCCATCAAATGTGCTAGTTTTCATATCTGTGTTGTGAGTCCACACCTAGAACTAAACATATTACACTATTATTGGCCATCTCTTTGTTTTATTTCACATATTTTGGATTACAAGCCGAAGTCTGGAGAACCGTTAAGTAAGCAGCACAAAAGCATTCTCTGAATATGTTGGACTGTATTAACCTATAAATAACCTATTTTTGCTTGTATAATGGTGTTTTCTCTTTAGTAAAAATGTTACATATACGGGTATTAAAAGGACACTATAGTCAACAAAATAACTACAGCTTAATGTAGTTGTTCTGGTGAGTATAGTTAGTCCCTGCAGCCTTTTTCTTGTAAACACTGCCTTTACAGCTCCCTAGGGACACCTTCAGTGGCCGCTCCTTAGATGGCCACTAGAATTACTTTCTGGGGCCGTGCTGCAAAGTGTGCAGCACTAACGTTCAGCGTTTCTACGCTCTGCATGGAAACGCTGAACTTTCCTTATAGAGATTGATTCAACACATCTCAATGAGGTTATGCTGACTGACCAGACCAGCGTTTGGCTATGCCCCTGCCCCACCTCCTTTATGATTTCAGCCAATTCAATGCTTTCTGATGTATTTCTGATTATGTCCATAAAGGAGGCGGATCTGGGGTGGGGACAGGGTGATGGAGGTTTCTGGTAGGTTAGCAGTCATGACCCTATAGTGTTCTTTTAAACTTGTAAGTGCAATATAAGCATAAATATTAAATGCACACTATAATCACCAGAACAACTACAACTTAATGTAGTTGTCAAGGTGTCTATAGGATGCCCCTGCAGGCTTTTTTATGTAACAACTGCTGTGACAAGACCAATCTCGCCACTATGCATTGGAGGAGCCTGGTTGCCCGCCTGCTGCCTCTATGGTTTTTCCTATTCGGCTGTTTACAGCATTCACATGTTTGAGAGCATTCGTATGCTTCTCTGGTTCAGTGGATTGGTGTCTACAGTAGCTGTGCCTGTGTCTCTGAAAGGGAAGATCTACTAAACGGTGGTTTAACCCTTTTATGCTTGGGGGTGCCGTTACAACTAGAGGTGGATTTAGCACTCTGGGAAGCAGATCACTCCTCTCGCGAGCAGGCTGTGTGGGGCGTTGATGCACGTTACCATGGCAACACTCCACACAGCAACTCGGCGGGGGAGGACAGGAGAGCCTGCAGCCAGACGAGCTGCAGGCTACATAGAACTTACCACCGCTGGACCACCAGGGCGGACTGTGTCCCACCCTTCTTCACCAAATGTAAGAAAAAGGGAGGAAGGATGACGATTTTATTAATGTATAGGATTATTAAAAAACCAAAAACACACCCTCAAACTCTGCAACATACACACACAGCACCCCCCAACACATACACAGAACTCCTTACACACACACAGCATTCCCCCCACATGCACAGCACCCCCACACACAGCACTCCTTATACACAGCACAAACACACACAGCACTCCTCACACACAGTATTCCGCAGTCTGTGGCGTGTACTCAGCGGACTGTGGGTACGTATTCAGCAGTCTGTGTATGTTTGTGTTTGTGTATACAGCGGACTGTGTGCATGTATTCATCAGACTGTGTGTATGTATTCAGCAGTCGGTCTGTATGTACTTGGCAGTATGTCTGTGTGGGTATTTAGCAGTCTGTGTTTTCAGCAGTCGGTGTGTGTATGTATTCAGCAGTCGGTGTGTGAATGTGTTTAGCAGTCTGTGACTGTATTCAGCAGTCTATGTGTATGTATTGTATGTATGTATTGCATTTGTTTGAGATACTAATAAATATAAGCTTAATTTTATCTATAATTTAAATTTTTATTCCTGTGAGTTGTGTGTAGGCAGACCTCCAGTGCACTACTTTCCCCGGAGGCCCATAATGTTGTTAAGATGGCACTGCTCCTAGTCCACCTCACCCCCTGTGTGCCTCTTGCCATAAACCCTGTCATGAACGCACCCTGTTCCAAGAGTGTGCGGGATGTAGTTGTGGTGGTGAAAGGGTTAAAGTTCACTATTTGTCTGCACTAGACCAGAAATAATGACAAAATCCCCCTTTTAACATCACCCACACTTAAACATAATAATATAACTATTACTATTTTAACGCTGCCACCACCAAGACAATTTATAAATGTTGAAATGCTTGATTTTCCACTGCAAAGGTACTTGCCCTATTTGAACAGTGATACCCCAGATAGCTATGCCATGGAGCCCATTTGTATAATGAAAGACTATGTGAAAGACTTTGGCTCCATGGCAATTGAACTGTATGTATGTGATCTGAGTGCCATTCAGTAATAATGTGTGCTCAGGTCTAAGCTATCTGTTGAATGTACCTGTTTTGTGCAATGGCTGCACAGTTATATATTTTTATGTATTTTATTGTCTTTTGCTACCATGTATTCAATGGAGTTTTGCCTCTGTCCTTGGAGATAATTGGATTACTTCCCAATTATCTCCAGGATAGAAGACTCTGTGGAACTGATTTTGGGCAGAAAAGCCATGCTTCATTTGGTC
>OW240920.1:16173648-16186425 GCA_933207985.1 Pelobates cultripes
TTACACACAAAGACAATGCATCCTTTGCACACATACACAGAAACAGACAATGCAAACCTGTACACACACATGCAAACACACACACTTCTTTTCTTACATACACACAGAAACACAATGCATCTCTTACACTCAATGCACACACATACAGACACACACTTTGCATCCCTTATGCATACAAACACAGATTCACACAATGCATCCCTTACACACAACCAGAAACACATAATACATCCCTTATACACAAATACACACTGCTTCCACTACACACAAACACACTACATCACCTGCACAAACTGGTAACCCTATACACTACATACCATAAGCACACATATTAGATCCTCTACAATAACACATAACACATCCCCTACACACTCCACTCCCTGTGAGCGAACTCATGGGTGGGTGGAACTTATGAGTGGGCCTTATGGGCATACTCACCGTCAGGCCCTGGGGCCCAGACCTTGAGCTGTGTAAGGGGCCCCAAAAAATGGAGCTGCTTCCAATTCTCCCAGAACATTGAATTTTGTGACCACAGTTGCAAACAGCCTCCAGAGATCCTGTTCTACACCAGACCAGTGGAGCCAAACTGCAGCCCATCCTCATCCTCATCTGCTTGTAAGTAGGCAATCTAGTATATTATTAGTGACACTAATCTATAATGTACCTCACATTAAAGGGACACTATAGCTTAATGAAGTGGTTCTGGTGTCTATAGCTGGTCCCTGCAGCCTTTTTAATGTAAACACACACTGTGTGCAGCACTGGCGTTAGTTCATATGGGTGGGGCATTGTGATGTTACATGGGGGGGCAGCAAATTTTTATTTTGTCTAGGGCGGCAAAAATCCTTGCACCGGCTCTGATCCTGGGCAGGTGCACCAGTCTACTGGTGACCCACAGGAGGGGAGTGCACTGATTGCACTGCACTCTCCTCCTGCCCAGCCCCATCTTTACCGCAGTGCAAGTGCCCTCTGCCCCTAATTTACAGTGGCTCACACTCACAACAAGCAGTGCCTGGAGCCGTGAAGGAGCGGGTATGGCAAAGAGCTACTGATTAGCATAACATCAATATCCGTTATAAAACCAGGAAAAGGTGGGCATGGATGGTGAACTGATTTGGTGGTGCAATGGGCCACTTGACTGGTTTTGCCCTCCAGGCCTAAGGCTGCCAGCCCTCCCCTGGGAATAGTAGCAGTGATGAAGCTCTAGAGCAGCGTGCTCTGTGGATCTGAAACAGATATAATATCTGTAATACTGCATCCAATCACTATGATATGAATATAATATATGCACGTATAAACACAGGTTTGATAGAAAATAGACAACATTCTAGCAGAGGGTCATAAATATCTTTCTGAAGATCAGAGTGAGGGGCGAGAGGGAGAAAAAGAAAACAAGCAGAGAGTGCAGAAGATGGTACACTTTATACATACACACACACACAATGCATAAACACATGAACACATATACATATACATACACAAAAACACATATACATACATGCACATGAACTCATATACTCAAATATAAATGCACAGTCTCATATATAAGCATACATGCATAAAAGTATGGTAAAACATATGTCGACACATAGTACTATGTATATTGATAGAATAAACATATTGGAAAGCATTTTAAAGTGTTGATACATATGACAGAACACTAAGATAATGTGGGGGAGTGTTCATGTAAAGTGTTGGTAGTGGGACAGGAAACCCAATTAATATTTATTACTCTATTCTTGCTGTTAAACCATTTAATCATTCTGGCTTCAAATGTTTTTTCCTTCTTGTATATTTTTAATACCCCCTTTCAGTACTTTGATATTTAGGTCCTTCATTGAGTGGCCAGGCTGGGTAAAGTGATGTCCCACAGGAGTGCAGTACGATCCTTCTCTGTGGTGTTTAATGGAGTGTCTGTGCATATTCATTCTGCCATATAATTGCTGGGTGGTTTCCCAAATGTAGCATCCTAGGTGCATTTGGTGCATTGAATCATGTATACCGCATTGCTGGATGTGCAGGTGTATGATCCTTTAATTCTGTAGGTTTTATTGCTGTGTGTGGCTGTGTTGTCTGTGCATATTTGCTGACACAGTTTGCAGCAAGGTTTTTTTTTTATTTACTGGTCCCGTTTTCTTAATTTTTCCCATCAGTGGGCAGCTTCCTGTTGATTAATTTTTGTTGGAGGTTTGGTGGTTGTTAGAAGGCGTTTCAGGGAAAATGTTTATCAGAGTCTCATCTTCTGTTAATATTGGTTGTAGGTTTTTGATGATTTCCTGTATTTCCTCGAGAGCTGGGTTGTAAGTGACCATGAGTGGCACTCGTGTAGATATTTTTTTCTCTCTGTACTATAGCAGGCGCGTGTGTGGAGTTTTTACAGCAGAGTTGATTTGTTTGGTAATAGTGTTTGGTTTATAGCCTTTCTGTCTCATAGATTGGGAAAGTACATTTAGATGGGAATTACAGTCATTAGGATCAGAGCATATGCGTTGGTACCTAGTGGCTTGGCTGTAGATGATGCCCTGTTTAGTATGGGAGGGGTGGAAACTGGAGCTGTGAAGGTAATTGCACCTGTCTGTGGGTTTTCTGTAAACCGAGTCGTGGATTGTGCCATTTTTACATGTCACAATGGTGTCCAGAAAATTAACAGATCTAGTGGAATATTCCATTTTTAGTTTGATTGATGGATGGAATGTGTTAAGAGTCATGGAACTGTATCAGTTTTTCTTCGCTTTCAGTCCAACTTATGAAGATATCATCAATATAGCGATAATATTTGTATGGTTTGGTGTGCTGTATTTCTAGGTGTAAATCACCAATTGGTGTAAATCATAAATCTCGCTGCTAACACCATTCTTGTAACCATGGATGTGGAATCTTTGTACGGTAACATTCCACATACAGATGGCATCAATGCTTGCTTCCATTTCCTCTCTTATGCAGACAAGTATCCCCTCTTTTATGTAGTCCTGGGTGTTCATTATGACTACTGCTCCTCCCTTGTCTGCTGGTTTGATGGTGATAGCATGATTATTTTTCAAGTCATTTATAGCCGTTTGTTCCTGTACTGAGAGATTATGAAACATTTTCTTTTGGTTTTGCTTGGTTGTCAAGGATACTGTTCTTAGACGGAAACATTCAATGTAATGGTCCAGTTTGGTATTTCGTCCTAGTGCTGGAGTGAAATTAGTGTACTTTTTCCTGTTGTAATCGATTGTGGTTTCAGTGCTCTCTTTATCATGGAAGTATTCCTTAAGTCGCATCCTTCTGAAAAATTCTTCCACCTCAGAATAGAGCAGAATGTCTTCAAGTGTTGTGCTAGGGCAAAATGATAATCCTTTGTAGAGAACTGATGCTTCTAAGTCAGATAGTTTATAATCCGAAATGTTAACTGTCACGAACACACCCTACTCCAAGAGTGCGCGTGACGTAGTTGTGGTGGTGAAAGGGTTAAAGTTCACTATTTGTCTGCACTAGAGAGGAAATAATGACGAAATCCCCCTTTTAACACCACCCACACTTAAACATAATAATATAACTATTACTATTTCAAAGCTGCCACCACCAAGACAATTTATAAATTGGGTGCCTTGGTCCCCCAGGTAAATCAATAATAAAACCCACCAAATATTACTTAGCACAATATTTAAGGAATTATAAAAATACTAACTAGTCTCTTCAGGTAACGTGATTCTTAACCAGACAAAGGCAAAACTTAATAAATAAATGTTTATTATGAGCAAAAGATAGTCACAGTGCATATACAAATATATGATAAACAAATTATTTACACCAACAACAGATAAAAACAAAAAGGATAAAATACAGAAGTCCTAATTACTCACTTAGGTTTTCAAAGTACAACTTCTGTCCAGGGGGTCTCTGGCAAGGAAAGATGGTGACTCACTCAAAATTAGATCTTGGCCCCAAGCAAGTACACAAACACCCTTCAGAATCACAGGAGATATACCCTGTGAACTGCCACACCTCATCCAGGGGTGGAGCAATAGGGATACTAAGTGACCACCTCCTTTGTTCCAGAAACCAACAACCCACATACAAACATTTGGTTTTATCTCCTCTACTGTACTTGCCACAGAAATAATAATTTCCTCTATGAATTTGTTATTGTTTTCCCATTCCAAAGACATGTTGCACGCCCCGCCCACAATCCAATAGGATGGACATCACAAGTCCTGCCACACGGTTTAAGTTGTGCAACTCATGTTTGGGCTTAATTAAAAGATTGGGCTTGTCCCATTCTAAATATAATAAAAATGAGGCTTAATTATTAACCTGTGGGTAAGAATGAATGTTTCACTTGGATAAGATACTGGAACACAAGGATCTTCATGAAACGAATCCCATTACCATTTCAAATGATTGAACTATCCTTTACAAGGTACATGCCAAATGGATGAAGAGACATTCAGACTTTTCCAAGTGTAGAACCTCACACCTTGCAGATCCTTGATTACTTCACATCCATATAGTAAAATCCTTTTCACATTGCTATGCCATTCACACTACCCCTTCTGTCATCTGACCTCTGTGGGGGTCCCAGCTTCAAAAGATGTAACCCCTGTTGACCTCAGCAATAGCATCTCTGTAATTTGTGCCATTTACTACACAAATTACATTAAAAGATGATATTCCATAGTGTAATAATAAATTATACACCCTTGCCGTGACATTAACAATACCAGATTTCTCTTGCCATTTCTCTTTCTCTGCCAGATGTTTGTGATAATCCTGCTGGAGTCTGATTAGTTTATTATGTTTCTTCTTAAAAGGGTCCTGTTGTTGCTTTTTGTAAAAATAGTGTAGATCATGTTCTAGTTGTTCAGCAATATATGTTTAATGTATTATCCTCATGTAGATTTTGGAGTAAGTATTGTTTTTTATGTTGTGTGCTATATTTCTTGTTGTAGAGTGGATGAGATGGACTCTTAGTTTCTCACTAGTGTGTTTACGCAGGTTTCAGCATACTGCGATTTGTGCATAGTAGCAAGTGAATTTTTGGGGATCAGCTGTCTTTTCTTCCAGATGGATAGAAAGTGTATGTCGCTGTTGAGCTGTACTTTTCTTGTGGATCTTGTAGATTTACTTTTTTAGGCGGCTATGTGCGGTATCTTCCATAGTGTTCAAGTAGAGATTGTAGACGTATTAGTCTAGTGATGTAGATGTAAAAAAACAGATACAATTTCTATCTTGTAATTCCTTTTTTATTGGACTAACAGAATTTTTAATGACAAGCTTTTGGGAAAACCTACAATGTATAAAGTGTACCATCTTCTGCACTCTGTGCTTGTTGTTGTGTTTTTCCCCTTGCTCTCCCCCCCACTCTGATCTTCAGAAAGATATATATGACCCTCTGCAAGAATGTTGTCTATTTTCTATCAAACCTGTGTCTTATCTACACTCATGTTGCTTTAACCCCTGTATCACAATTCAACTTTGAATTCTATGTATACAATAAAAAGTAGGTGAGGGCACACTCCAAACAACACTTATAATTACCCTTAGTTGAAAGATATACTCCGTATTTAGTTAATTCCTGTACATAAAATATGCAAAAACAGGAAAAAGAACACACATAGGGTAATAACGTAAAAAACCTTAAAATTTAAAAAGCAAATAAGGTTTCACTCACATGGTCATGAGCCACTTAAAATAAGCTGGCTCAGACTAAAGGCGTAGAAAATATCCGTCTGTAGTACTTCACACACCAGGCTGTTCCCCCTTCGTGGTCTCTATTAGTAATAAAGATATTCCAGGATGCAGGGAATAACATAAAACTTTATTGGACACACTATCATTAAGGGTAAAAACAAAAACACTGGGTATAATGTATTAAAAGTCACTACATAAAATCAGACTTAACGCGTTTCGGCTAGAGCCTTTATCAAAAGTCTGTTTATCCTGTTATGCTTCAGTCTTTAAATATCCGTTTTGGCGCCCTTTTTTTGGCGCCTTTTTGCACGTTTTTTGCGTCCTTCCTTGATATTCTTCCGGGTCTGGATGGCATCCTCATCTGTCATTTCCGGTTCGCGTTCTGACGTAACTTCCGGTTTCTGCGTCATGACGCAACTTCCGGTGACATCACTTCCGGTTTTCAGTCTTCCGGTTTCGGCAAAAAGTGCCAGTACTTATAATGTCTTTTTTCAACAAGTTATTGGCAGAGCAAACCCTTAACTTAATTAAGATCTACTTACAATATTTTCCATATAAAAGAAAAGAAAAGAAAATGTCTTTACTTCTCATCATTTATAACAATATTAAACCATTAAAGATATAAACTGTTAATATAATTCTTCTTCTTAAAAATGGGGGAGAGAAAAAGAGGCATATAAATTAGTATAGATACAGGTACAGATTATTGAGAGAAAAAGAGATATTGAGAATATGAGATCAACCCTATATAATCAAAAAAGGAGTTAAGAAATCCTCCTACATATATATATATATATATATATATATATATATATATATATATATATATATAATATATATATAAAAATAAAAATAAAAACAATATATAAGTATAAAAATAGATATAAAAAAGGGGCAATTTGAGGCTAAAAATACAATATATATATATATATATATATATATATTATTTTAAAAATAAAAATAAAAAATTAATATAGACTAAGTCAATTATATGTACGGGGTGATCTCAAAATCAACGTTTAGTCTTTGTGGACTTAAAGTGTCTATATCAAAAATCCATTTCATTTCATTTCTATTGAGGAGACATTCTTTATCCCCTCCTCTCCAGTGTATCTTAATCTGCTCTATTCCAAAGAATTCTAGACCTTTTGGATCTGCATTATGATGTTCTAGAAAATGCTTTGATACACTGTGGTTTTCGTATTTCCGATTAATATTATAGATATGTTCCCTAATCCTAATTTTTAGACACCGTGAAGTTCTCCCTATATATTGCAGACCACAAGGACAGATCAGCATATATATGACATCTTTACTGTTACAAGAGATAAAAGACTTAATATTATATATTTTTTTTGTAGCATTAGATGTAAACTTAAAAATCTTTTTATGTTGGTCTTTCCTCAATTTACACCCCCTACATACTCCACAATAAAAAAAGCCCTTAGGTTGTTTTAAAAAATTAGTGTTTTTCTCCACATCTAAAAAACTTTTCGTTAAAATTTGTTTTAAATTTTTTGCACCTCCAAAAATAATTTTTGGTTTCTCACCAACAAAATTGGATATTTTATCATCTGCTTTTAAAATATGCCAATTTCTATCTATAATTTTCTTTAAATCCAAATTATTTGTACAATAGCTAAAAATCAATGGAATCATTAAAAAAAAGTATCACAAGATACGCATTTTATCTGTTTTTTTACATATATATATTTTTTCCTACTTATACTTTTTAATTTAAATAATTTTAAAGTTTTCTTTTCTCACCACCACAACCTCCCGTTGTATTAATTCCTTTTATAAATATTGTGTTTTTGAGAACTATATAATCGTCTAAGTCTTGCAGATCAGCTACAAATATATAAACAGAGAGACCCAAGTACAAACAGAATAGCAAAAATCTATGGTTGCTTTAGAAGAATCCTTTTCATTGTAGCAGGTATTCTTGAGAATAAAAAAAATAAGAACAACAAATAAGCAATTCAAAACAGACATATTAGCATCAAAAAGCTTAGGGGATGATCCAAAACTGTATAAGGATGATTTCAGTAATTGAAAAGAGCATGACATGTAAATGTGAAAATAGGTTTCCTTACAAGCTAAATGGGTCTTGCCAACTATAATAATTTGGATAAAACCTTGGAGTAAGCAATTTGTCAGAGACCTTTTGAATTATGTTATAGTTTGTCTGTAAACCTTGTCATTTTGTGACTAGTCATCAGGTCAATGCAGATATATTCATGAAAGGCTTTTAGATGGCTGTCACTATTTAAAAGTGTGATACACAAATATGCTGTTTGTAGTAGCACTTTGCAAAAATGTAAATGTGAAAACAAATTGATGAGCAAAGCATTGACATTGATTGACACCAAGAAAACTGTCAACAGTATTTAGACATGGTTCATGAACAGAGATCTGCCAAGATAATATGAGTTCTGTCTATGTTTACAAGGAATAGTGTAGTAATTGTATGTAAGTGCATTATAAAGTCAATAAAACAAAAGCACATAATTCTAAGCATAAAGTTTATAATAACTATGGCTTTGCCATAGTTTTGCGTTCTATGTTATGAAGTGTGAAATATAATTATATTATAACAATTTATATTTTGAACGTTACCCACAGCCCACTAGCTTTTCTTTCGTTTACATTTTTTTAATTCTCCCAGACACTAGTTGGGCATTTGGATACTCATCATGAAAAAAGTAGAAAAAACACCCAGGTGAAGAATTTCCACCTGTGCTTCTTTTTTTGGCATGTATGTCACTGGTTCATTTTAATTTACAATACAATAATATAGATTATTATTTTCATCCAACAAGTTATCAGTTCAATAGCCCTCCATTCTGCCTAAAAAAAAAATTGCACTTTTTAAAATTTACCTTTAAAGTGGCTCTATCACCTTTGGAATATCCCTTCAATGTAACATCCCTCTTGGGCTGCAGTGGCCTGTGGTTGCAGTGGAAGGTCAATATACTTACCTGAAGCTTTCAAACTGGATGCAGCTATCTTATTTCTTCAGTTCCTGGTACTTTATCTGCAAGGAGCTGCATCAGTGCTGTTCTCTTGTGAGAGTATAAGAGTGATGTATGTAGAGGATTCTGAAAACAGTGGGATACTCCATAGTCTTGCGAGTCTGACTGCTACAAAGCTCCACTTTCATCTTTTGTCAAGTTTGTCATCATCAGGCTTAACCAAAAGAAAAAGTAGCCAATATTTTTATTTGATTACATCTTTGGACTGTGTATTTCAACATAGTCAATGTGAGTATCTCTTTAATGATTGTTTATTTATGTAATACTCAAAATGTAGAGCTGATTTAGATCTATAATACAATAGCCTTTTTATATTTTTGTAGTCCTTCTGAAAAAAACAACAACTCACTGGTCCTCATTATAGACAGATCTGATTATGAAAAAAGATGTGGATTGCAATAACAGCTATCTGCAAAGATTGTCTAGTCATTGTGGAAACAAACATGTAGACCTTAATATACCTGATTTTGTTTTAACACAGTTATTCAACAAACTAAGTTGATGTGATGCAATGTTACAGCTTTACACATATATCATCAATCTTAATAATTTTTAAATTTTGTTTATGTATATTGTAAAACCACAACAACAATCCTGTTCTGGTCAACAAATGTACTCAATCAATTGTACATATGTTCAATAATAATCTAAATATTTCACAGAAAAATATTATTTAAATCTCATCTGTTCAATGCTTTATTGTTTCCAAGAACTGTTTTCTATATATTAGGAAAGACACTTAGCTGCCACTCTTGTTTTTCATACTTAACTTGTTAACACTTCACTGTTTCATTACAGGTTTTCATTTTACAGATTCAATTATTCTTTCAGCATCTTCATTTCTAGTACATGCTCATCAGCTCTTTCACCTTCAGCTGCAGTGCACCAAGGTTCTGATTTTACTTTATACTTTTCCTCTTGGCAATTAAATAACTTTTTTCATCTTACTTTTTGTCTGGGTTACCACCTTCAACTACCTCTTTTTCATTTTCACCTGGGTGTCTGCCCATTAATTAAAACTCATACTTTCTAAAAAAAAAATGTCTGATTTCTTCTACAGCTCCTGACCATTCTTTTTCAGTCTTCCACCAAGTCAGAGAAACTGTACCTTGTAAGCCCAATAACGTGGTGTCAATTTCATGTGGTTATCCTCCTTCAATTAAAGACATAATATGTCACAATCAACATCATTAAAAATTACTTGCGGGACAGTAAAATTACCAGTGTATTCAACATTTAACAGGTACATATACAGAAATAGATACAGGCTTGCATTCCTACACTTGGGTAGAGAGCACAATCAGTCACTGATTTTCATGCTTGGGCCAGTAGGTACGCAAACAAATACTACGTTAATATCTCAGAACACATTTACACCAGAGATAAATTATACCTTAGATGCTCTATATAAAGCAACTCACCACTACTGATGTTTGACCAAGTACAATAGATATTACAGCTTAATAACTAATTATAGAGCTCGTCAGTGTTGTAACTGTAACATTATATAAATTGAGTGAATATAAAAATAGATTTAAAAAAATTATAAAATGTTTTCTGTTGGATGAACCTATATAATTATTTGTTTGCAATTGGTTAATATGGTTAGGTTGTACAGATTACAAAGAACTATTAAGCTCTAATGGAATACAAATATTTAGCTTCATGAAAGTCTTGTGGAGCCTAGAAGGATATAACAAGTTTATTTTGTGCTTATAGTGTTTGTATGAATTGTATTCGCTCAGGAATCTTGCCTACGTGTACTGTTTAATTACACAGATTTCTGTGATCACTTGCAGACTTTCTAATCTACTTTTTTTTTTTTTAACCCAAACTATCAATATATTTCTTATTTACACAGATAAACGTATTGAGCAATTTTAGTTTATTTTACTATTGCATCCATTTATATTTATGACAAGCGGTACTCATCACCAGCTGTGGATAAAAATCCATAACTTTTCCTTGTTCTCACTGTCAAGAAGTTCCACGGATATGACAATAAAACACTTTTGCTTGCATTAGTCAGGGCCATATTAATAAGGCATAAGTTACTACAATACTCCATTTTTGAAATCTTCAAGGTCTCCAGTGCCTTTGCTCAGAATAAAAATGCCTGAGGCTGGTTGCATGTGATTATGTAGCAGATCCTTCTATATGAGATATCACAGTATAAAATATAGTATACTGTGAAATAAAGCCAAACATTTATTTTCACAATGCTAAACGTAAAACATACAGAACATTGAAAAGCAAGCCCTTTACCATGACACCAGGATAATTTAAACAAGACTGTATAGACTGAAATAAATATTACATGTGCATGCACATTATATATGAGTATCTGTTATTTCTGACATATTCTGGCATATATGGCAATTAAAGTAGTGAGAGCTTCTCAGAATGCACAACTCCAGGAAACCTGTCAGCATTTCCAATCCGGTGAGAATTCCCTGAAATGAGCTCCTCATCTTAGACTTTAGACCTGAGATCAGTGAAGTCTGAAGCTAGGCAAAGCTTGAATAAGCTAGGTAAATAATGTCTACTCATCTTGGGGATGTAAGTTAATTCCTTTGTCTCTTGACCTTTAACATGTATTGATAAATGCTGCATACACTAAATACCTTCCCATCTATCCTTTATAAGCCAAAGGAAAACTTCCCCATAGCCTGTAAAGCAGAACTATTAGTTATCTCCTAAAGAGAACATGTGGTGGTATCTAATCTTACAATGGGAAGATAATGGACAACTAGTTGAGGAAATAATACAAAACTCAGTAGCCCTCATTAAGCCATCACTCTGGTCACTATCATTACAATAAAATTATAACATTATACACGCAAACAGAAAAACCCTATTTAAAAAATATTGTACACATAATTACTAATATGCACATGCAAATAGTTCATACATTTGACCATGTAAAAACACCTTCAAAGAAATAAGAAATTTCCAAGAATTCTTTTTAACCAATTTGTCATTTTATACTTAATCTAAAGATGATTTTTTTTAATCCTTACCATATTGAGAGAAATGGTAACCTTAGATACCATTCTGGCTTGCTTCATGGCAACTTGATGTTTTGCATATTGGTTCCTAGTTTTCTGAGTCTGTGACCTTTCTGCGGCATATCTATATAAATACTAGTCTGTCCAATAGTAGTACTTTTAGGACACATTGAGAAACATCATGAAATGCCTTGGCCTTTTCAAACATATTTACTATGTTAAAATAGGAAGACAAACAATATTTCGAAATGGAAATATTTTACAATACCATCAAAGAACCCAATGTGGGGAAGTGGTGGACCTTCTTCAGATAAATTAGGTTTCATGGTTATTTATAATATCTCCATCATTATTTATTACCTTCCTAGATAGGGGTTGTGGTGTAAAGCCCTACATACTGCAAACCAGTTCTTCTCTGATTTTACTCATTTGGAATCCAACCACTGACCCACTGGTGGAAGAATGCTCATTTCCCTTCACCGTGTTTTCTGGTGGTTTCTAATATCTCAGTTGTTGCAATTTGAGATACTTGCTCACAACCCCTTTACGTCCATGTTATTTTCATAAATACCATTTGTTTGAAATACGGGATGCAGAGACTGCTGTAAACAGCAATGTTGTATGCAAATTGCTGTTCATGGATACTTCAGTAAAAATTATGTAAGAGTTGTTGCTGTTTTTCCTGAAGACCAAGAGCAGGTTTTAGCATAGGAATACTTTCTCTGAGAATCAGACTTGGATAGTGGCTAATATTTGACACTCGGAGAGAATTTATGATCATATCAAGATTTCTCATATTACTTGAGGTTTATAATTTTGACTCTCTGTATTTTATACAGGTCTGCCATTTTTGAAACCTTATTGTAATCACAGTGTCTCCTGTCTCCATAAGTGATTCTGTTTCTAAGGGTTAAGTTTCAGCCAGCTGTCATTTATCTACCCCAATAAATCAACAAGATATTTAGTGCACAAATGTAAATTTGGGATTCATACTCCTAACAGAGAATTCTTATGTCATGTTACTGTATGATGGCTACCAAATGTAAGCATATAGACAGCAA
>OW240920.1:16186525-16283728 GCA_933207985.1 Pelobates cultripes
ATTCATCTTGGTAATTAGCTGTTATACTCTTATATTCAATTATTCATCTTGGTAATTAGCTGTTATACTCTTATACATATGTTTAATATATTTGTTTGTAGGCCAGACTGCTGCTGCATATGGCATTTTAGTAATAATCTTCAATTGCGTTTCAGATATTCACAAAGTCTATCCACCTTTGTAATTAACACATTATGTGTTTATTTTATACCATTAATTATAGTATCTGTATTATATTACACATTGTCACTGACACATTTCTGATACAGGGAAAAAAATAGCATGATTGCTTTAGTAATTATAATTTTTGGTCCATGCACCACATTCCTGGAAGTCCAGAATATAGCAAGAATGCTTTGTCGTTTGATTCTATGGAGCCATTTAACGTTTTGATTGGTATTGTTATACCAAAAGAGCAAGGAGTACGACGGTAGATCACATCTGCAACAGAACCATTACAGATTCCTTGTTGTATCAATGTCTCTGTCTTTATGTTTACAGGAGTTCCTTGCTATGCAGGTATGAACATAATGTGTAGAGTTTAACAAAAGCTGCAAATCATGCTTTAGTACAAGTGTCCCATGATGTCAGGTTTCTGAAAGATTTTGCTGGTCTTTTTATATTCCATTCTCTTGGCAGGGCATCTGCTGTTAGTAGGCCGGTATTGTTATTATTTATTAATTGCATCAAGGTGTCTTTCGTTAATTGATGTGTTTCTACCAAATTCAAATTCATATGCCACCAAATGTCATTGTAAAGTTCAATGTTGCAGAATATTGTTCCAGGATGGTTTTTCATTCCAGTAGGAAATCTATATTCCTCTTCTTCTTCTCCTTCCTATTAACCACTTTTTCTGGGTTGTAGGCAACAATCTGTGTCTTGTACTGTGAGGTGCTTTGATAGTCAATCAGGTTTTCTCAGTACCATGTTCCATCTTGAAAAACAGCTGGGTGTTGACAGTTATCAGCCTTTATTTATTTTCCGGTCATCTTCTGTCTGGAAACATAACAACAATGTCCAGAATTAGCATAGCACTTCTTTTCAGCATAAGAAGGCTGTTTGCGGTAGTCACTCAATGATAAACTACATGGCAAAGTCTTTTCTTGCATCACCTTCATAGGTGCATCCAAAGTCTTTCACAATCATCTGTCCCATCTTTTTCTGTTTTCAGCATGCTTTGCCATCATTGTTGAGTCCATTATTAGGATTTGTAATTGTCCAATCACATCTTTCTCATGTATATTCGGTTTTTGGAATAATCTCAATAGGTTTATTGTGAAATACCAGTGTAGGCAATCATTTCACTGTGCGCTATGTCTCTCCTTTTGAGATAGTTCTTGGAGGTAGTCCTCACGATCAAAGAACTTGTATAGTGTGTTATATAGTCCTGCTTGTTAACATAATCCCAATGCAGTTTTAAAACGACAGCTAGGGTTGATGTTATGATAATGCTGTAGACTGTAAGAAGGAGACACCATAACCAATTTTCTAGCATCCTTTTGCTTCCATCTTTGAATTTCTTTCTTACTGTATTAGATAATTCAGGTTCAGTCTGTTTTCTCCAGAGTCTTTCTTATAATGATGTTGATGATTCATTTTTCATACATTCCATGTTAACTGTGAATGTATCACGTCTGTCTGTTCATCCTTCTCCTTCACATTTGCAGGTTCAGATGTCAGATCATGATTCAGTCTGTTACATGGCTATGATTCTGGTGGCTTTTCTGTCGTCCTCTGTCCATCTTTAACAGCATCCATTGTATCAGTCAGTGGTTCTGTGAACGTCCTGGAAGTATTTAGCAGGTTGTAAAATATCAAAACTTACTGTTCTCTGTTGGCTCTGATTGTTCTTTGTAGTAAAAGTTATCTGAGTCACCCTCTCCAGGACAAGCTGGCCAACAGAAGGAAATAGGTGGTGGTGCAAGGCGAGGTGGGCTGGAAAAAAAATTCCCTAAATTTCTCTAATAGAACCAATGGTTCTAAGTTCTCCCTGGTGCAGAAATATAATTGTCAGTGAAAAAAACATGTAACATTTCATATGGTGTCTCACCATTTGTATCATCAGGTATGTTGTGAATGCTCATCTGTACCATAGGAATAAATAGATACCACTGTGTGGGGCAAGCAACTAGTAACTTGGTTAATAATCATTTAACCTCAGCATTCTCCCAGACCACAACCCCACTTCTTTGGGGGTGGTTGGGGCACTGAAATCCCAAAGTAACCCAAATGTGGTTGCCCAGTTTTTGGTTTCCTTTGCAGTAACTGCAGGACCACCATCCAAATGGATGGTCCTGGGATTATCAAATGCATACTAAGGGAGTGAGACTAGAAAACGTGGCATCAGAGGTTGCACTTCGCACAGGATATATCCAAGTAAACCTGGTACATGCATCAACACATACAAAAACATATTTATAACCATGAGATGTTGGCAAACTTCCAATATATAGTAATTCAAAAAGTATGTTAGATATTAATATTTCAATAAACAGTACATCAGTAATGTGGCAATAAGCAAATGCTTATGACTACTAAACACATGAATTACAGTATTTCCCATATTGTGACCACCAATATTCCTTTTCAGGAGTCAGAAGTACATTACCTCTCTCTATAAGAGCTTGTCCTAGCCATGAAAAAGCTTTTGGGCAAGTCTATCTTTCCTCTATAGGAAGAACAACCAACATATTACCCTCAATGGTTATTATGTAATTAACCCCTCTAAATGATAGGAGTATTTCTGTGGATACCAGGTGGATAAAGTCTGGATATCCTTGCAAGCATAAACTCTGCATCACGACTGAGAGATAGGGTATAGGGTTCAGAGAAGGGCTACTAAACTGGTTCATGGATTGCGGGATAAAACTTACCAGGAAAGGTTAAAGGATCTTAACATGTATAGCTTGGAGGAAAGACAAGACAGGGGGGATATGATAGAAACATTTAAATACCGTATTTTTCGCTCCATAAGACGCACTTTTTTTCCCCTCAAAAGTGAGGGGAAATGTCTGTGCGTCTTATGTAGCGAATGTGAAGATTTACTTACCTGTCTTGGAGCGTGGGCCGGCTTCACAGCGCACTCCGCCGTCCAGGAACTTCTATTTCAGGTTCCGGTTTCCGGCGGGACTGAAAGGAAGTGCACACTCAGTGTGCACACTTCCTTTCAGTCCCGCCGGAAACCGGAACCTGAAATAGAAGTTCCTGGACGGCGGAGCGCGCTGTGAAGCCGGCCCACGCTCCAAGACAGGTAAGTAATTATGGGACAATGGGAGGGGAGACACTATGGGTTAAGGGGACACTATGGGTTAAGGGGAGGGGGACACTATGGGACTATGGGAGAAAGGGAGGGGGAGACACTATGGGAGAAAGGGAGGGGGACACTATGGGAGAAAGGGAGGGGGAGACACTATGGGAGAAAGGGAGGGGAGGAGACACTATGGGACAATGGGAGAGGGGAGGAGACACTATGGGAGAAGGGGAGGGGAGGAGACACTATGGGAGGGGAGGGGAGGAGACACTATGGGACACTATGGGAGAAAGGGAGGGGAGACACTATGGGAGAAGGGGAGGGGGAGACACTATGGGAGAAGGGGAGGGGGACACTATGGGAGAAGGGGAGGGGACACTATGGGTCAAGGGGAGGGGGAGACACTATGGGAGAAGGGGAGGGGGACACTATGGGAGGGAAAGTGCACTATGGAACAATGGGAGGGGGGACACTATGGGATCAGAACACTAATGGACAAGGGTAGGAGGGGTTAAAGAACACTATGGGACAGGGAGGAGGGGTTAACAATCACTATGGGACAGAGGAAAGGGGGGTTAAAGATCATTATGGGACAGGGGAGAAAAAAAAATATTCTGAACAAACTGTCCCATAGTAAGAAACACTATGGAACAGTTTGTTCAGAATATTTTTTTTTTCTGTGTTTCCTCCTCTAAAAACTAGGTGCGTCTTATGGTGAGGTGCGTCTTATGGAGCGAAAAATACGGTATATAAAGGGAATCAACACAGTAAAGGAGGAGACTATATTTAAAAGAAGAAAAACTACCACAACAAGAGGACATAGTCTTAAATTAGAGGGACAAAGGTTTAAAAATAATATCAGGAAGTATTACTTTACTGAGAGGGTAGTGGATGCATGGAATAGCCTTCCAGCTGAAGTGGTAGAGGTTAACACAGTAAAGGAGTTTAAGCATGCATGGGATAGGCATAAGGCTATCCTAACTATAAGATAAGGCTAGGGACTAATGAAAGTTTTTAGAAAATTGGGCAGACTAGATGGGCCGAATGGTTCTTATCTGCCGTCACATTCTATGTTTCTATGTATGCGATGTGATCCAGTGACCAAAGAAAAGCGTTGGTAGACACATTGCATCAAAGTGCCTGTTAATGACCAACTACATGAGGAGAGGGACCATGCTTTGTTATAAGCATGTCCATACACGTATTACAATGCCATGCTTTCAATTTGTTTCCACAAAGCAAAATACAGTTGTGGATATAAACTCACGATGTATCGTAAGAAAAACTGTTTGAATACCAGACTGAGACTCGAGATCAGTGAACAGTGGACCAAAATAGATAAATGAAATCCTATCAATTAATATACTTTCTTTATATTACTTTATCCTCTGTAATAAATATGAAATATTAAAACAATAACATTTAAAAGCCAACTTTTAGTGTGGATAGGAATTACAAGGCCGTTCATAATGTGAGATAAAGAACAGCTATTTTTAAAAAAACGAATAGTCTGTGAACACAAGATGACCTTGCGTTGAAATTTCACTTGCAGGGAAGAAACCAAAACCTTCTTTTCTTTTTTTTTTCTTTAGTAAGTTAATTCATTAATTAAACGTAGTTAGAACCTCCCTCAAAGTCCCGATGACTTTGCAAGAAACATGTCGTCCTTAAATACTGGGTAAGTCTATTAAACAGTGACATAGCATTGTTACCATGTGTATTATGTTGTAACAGCTATAATGTGCAGTATTACAAACTATTTATAAGTGTTGTGCAAACTGTTCATTAAAAGCCAGCGGTCTAGTGAGCTATAGAACATTTTTTTTTCATTTATTCTTTAAAGCTCTGACATCAATCGGCAAAGCAATATTGTAATGGTGTCCATTGCAATCTGCTGTCTATGCTTGCTGCTCTCAAAAATTCTGAATATGTTCAGAGATTTCTTGGGCAATAATAAATCCCCCAAAACAACAACTTTGCATTTATGCTAAACCTGCCTGTTGTAAACGTATTCTGTATATTTCTTGACATAAGTACTTGTACTTAAATCTGTTTAATAAAGCTGTTTATATTGTGGTGTAAAATATATTTTTTATTATTATTTATTTTATTTATTTATTTATTTTTAACTTTGCTTAATTTTTAAAGATACCTGCATATTTAATTAAACATCCTTTATATGTCTTTAAGGCATAAAATGTCTGCAAATTAAGATTATATACAAAAATGCATGTTCTGGGTGTTCCCGTGATTCCTTTTCTATCATTTATTTTTCTTTAAGTCTGGAATCTGATTCCTTTTGGGATGAGCACCCCTCTGAGCCCCCCAGTTTCCGAGGCTTCTTTGGAGGTGACCACTGAAAAGTATAGATTCTATAAAATAGATGTGAGGGGGCTTTGGACAGTAATGTCACTTTAATTATACTTTTCATATAGCAGATATGTGATATGCAATGTGATTTAATATATCAGAGTATTATCACTTTAATTGACACTGCATTTTTTTATGCATTATTCTTTATGCATTATTATTTTTCTTTTCCTTTTTTTAATTTTAATGTCTGTTTAGAATATTGCAGGCTTTGCGATATCAAATTAATTTTGCATTATATATATTCACAATGCTCTTACACATATTATTAAAATTAGCCTCTTTCAGAATTGTAGAATATGTGGTGGAACTGAATCCCCATATATGAGATTTGAAACTATTTTTATATCTACTCTGTGCCCTAATCTGTATTTATATACATAATTGCAGCAACATATAGCTTTTAAAGAAGCAATTATTTCACCCTTCATGTGTGGTTGACTGTGGACTTTTTAAAACCTACTTTTCATTTTTTTTATAAATCAGTTTCTGACTCTGAGAGAGCAGGCTGCTGAATGCATGTAAATGCTCTTATTGCTTAGTCTATATACTTTTATTTATAAACAACATTAATATATTGATATATAAACAACTTTGAAATTTAATTTTATATTTTATGAAAACCTAGTTTATGAAATTCACTGAGATTACATGTGTCTGATCTGATTACAGTCAGTAGTACAATATAATTGTTCTAATTTCCTTACTGCTAGTACGGTGGGATAGTACCAATGATTTAAGTAAGCTTTCCCTTTTAAAATTGGTGGACTTTACTGTCATTGCAATAGACTAAAGACTGTGCCTGAGTAAGCAAAGTCATTATGTGCAGGAATTGTGCACTTTAAATAGTAGAATACTTATGCTATTCTAGTGAATTGGGCTGGCTGCTTAACACATCATTTTAGTATCTTTTGGTCACATTTAAAGCTGTAAATGTATTTAACATTTTTATTTAACCCCTTAAGACCGGAGGGCGTACTATTACGTCCTCTAATAGGCGGCTCTAAACGCCGCCGGGCGTAATAGTACGCCCTCCGGTCTTTCTGTACTTACCCGGTCGCCGGCGGTCCCACGCCGGCGATCGCGGTGGGGGGGACTCCCAGGGAGCCCCCCGCGGCACGACCGTCCTCCAGGAAGCCCCCCGGCCGTGTGAGAGTGGGGTCCTAGCGAGGACCCCACAATCACATGGCCGGGGATAGCTGGCTTCTGTATTGCCAGCAGGGGGGCTGCCTGTAATGACAGGTGGTCCCCCTGCTGGCTGAAAATAAAAATGAAATAAATAAATAGTGTAAAAAAATAAATAATATATACTTAGATCATATATATATATTATATATATATGATCAAAGTATATATATACACATATACATACACACATGTACACCGTCTAGGTGTATTTTACTATTAATATATATATATATAATTATATATATATATTAATATCAAATTACACGTACACTGATACTGATTAAATATATATATAATTATTGTTATATATATATTTATATATATTATAAAAAAAATTAAAATGTAAATACGTTAAAAAATAAAATTACAAAAATAATTAAAAATAAATAATTAAAAAATATATAGATGTGTGTTATTTCGTTCTAACTGTATTGTGAAATTAATATATATATATATATATATCAAAATACACATAGAACGAAATAATATATATATTTATACACATAAATATATACGTATATATCACTATATATATACCTATATATAAATAAAAATATTTAAAAAAAATTATATAGATATATACATATATATACACATACGTATATATATACATATATTGATTCTACATATATATTTATGTAATATTTTTACATAATTAGGTATCTTAATTAATTACAATTAGCAGGACCTGCATGACAACCCATGCCGAAAGTAAAGGGAATTTAATTTGCTAGCACTATATTTAACCCTATAACTTTCCAAGACACCATAAAACCTGTACATGGGGGGTACTGTTCTACTCGGGAGACTTCGCTGAACACAAATATTAGTGTTTCAAAACAGTAAAATGTATTACAACGATGATATCGCCAGTAAAAGTGACGTTTTTGCATTTTTCACGCACAAACAGCATTAACGGACAATATTATTGCTATGATACTTTTTACTGTTTTGAAACACAAATATTTGTGTTCAGCGAAGTCTCCCGAGTACAACAGTACCCCTCATGTACAGGTTTTATGGTGTTTTCAAAAGTTACAGCGTCAAATATAAGGCTTGTGTTTCATTTTTTTCACATTAAAATTCGCCAGATTGGTTACGTTGCCTTTGAGACCCTATGGTAGCCCAAGAATGAAAATTACCCCTATGATGGCATACCATTTGCAATAGTAGACAACCCAAGGTATTGCAAACAGGGTATGTCCAGTCTTTTTTAGTAGCCACTTAGTCACAAACACTGGCCAAAATTGGCGTTTTTTGCATTTTTCACACACAAACAAATACTAACGCTAACTTTGGCCAGTGTTTGTGACCAAATGGCTACTAAAAAAGACTGGACATACCCCATTTGCAATACCTTGGGTTGTCTACTATTGCAAATGGTATGCCATTATGGGTGTAAATTTCATTCCTGGGCTACTATACAGTCTCAAAGGCAACGTAACCAATCTGGCGAATTTCAATTTCAAATGTAACGTGCTATATTTGACCCTGTAACTTCCCAAAACGCCATAAAACCTGTACATAGGGGGTACTGTTTTACACGTGAGACTTTGCTGAATACAAATATGTGTATTTTATTGCAGTAAAAGCAAACAGTATTATGACACTGACCGTTTAAATGTCATGTAGAACTAAAAAAATCCAATAAAATCGTATTTTCTCCCATTTTTTTCATATTAAATTATGTTTCATAGCTAAATATTTGATATTAAATGAAAGCCCTGTTTCCCCTGAATAAAATGATATATAATAAGGGTGGGTGCATTTACTATGAAAGAGGTGTATTACGGTTGGACAGACATGTAGCGCAAATGCCAGGTTTTGTTTACATTTTGTTTTGTTCACAACGTGTACATTTGGCTCCGTCCTTAAGGGGTTAAATAAGCCTTTAATAATTTCAGTTTAAAAGTTATCAGATATCCTGTATTTTATTTAGCCCTGATTTATCTTACATATAAACATATTCTTTTTAATTATTTTATAAATATTTATTTTTGCAAAGCATTTAGAGAAGTAAAGGGTGTATAACCACCTGTTGCCCTTTTTTTCTAGGAGGGTAGTATAATTTCAACTCTGTTTAGGAAAAAATATGAGCTAGTTAGCATATGTTTTGTAAAATATGTGCTGCAGTGTACTGCATTGTACTGCACTGAATTTATTTAAAAGCCATGTCTTTCTCTTTATGGCTGTATGTAATAATGTTGTTCATAATTTGGAATATAAAACGACGACTTCTCAATTCCTTGGAATGTTTACATGTCTCTGTATCTCCGCAACCTTGGCTGGAAATTCCAGACTCCAAATATAGTTATGCTGTTATAATTCCTGATTTTCAATCAACAGCTAGTGTAACTGACAATATGGAAAATATCACTGTTTTATAAAACTTTTCTTATATAGTGGACATTAGAATCCAGAACGCAGTAATGCAATAATTAAAAATCCTGTCTGTCTGTTGCATGAATGTTTTCATTAAGCCATAATGCATTTTTTCTTTGCATTCTTGGAATTAGACTTAAAATTTCATCGCTCTGTCTTATCACTTTTCTTTTGACAACATTTTGCATTAATCTTTTTCCTGCGCATGCATACTAAGCAGAACATATCCCCTTGTCTGCAATCCACTGTCCTGGAACTAACGGACCATGCTGTGCTGGTGTATTAGGCATATCAGGGAGTTTACCAAATATGTATATTTGTTCTATTATGATATTAGTTAAGATCCACAATTTCAGCATTGTATGCTAATTACGTTGTACCTGGCACCTGAACTCGAAGTGCTTTGTTCACAATAAAATCATCTCTCTGATGATCTCTCTCTGAGTCTGGGCTACAAATAGGTCATTAGATTCTTGATATTTCAAGACTTGTGCCATGACAAAGTATTGTGTCTTCTCTTACGTATAAGAGGTTACCTAGGTATTTATTTTATATTTAAAGCTTCCAAGTACAAAGTCCCTTCGTGGTCGCCAATTGTAACCGTGGTGGTTCCTTTATTTACCACTATAATGTCTTAAAGCATAGAACTTAGTAGGGCTAACCATACAGATATCTTAGCCATAATTTTATATAGTGTAAGAGATCCTCTATTTAACATATATAAATAATTGAGAATACAATATAAAATAAGGATTGTCTTGGAAGCAAGATTGTCTTTTTGGATATTTATTATATAAAAATATAAAATCCATTATAGCAGAGTTTATAAGATTAAATTACATGCTTGCAAATATCATTAATAGGTTAACATACCCTTCTGAACATGTCATCATGTCAGCCTTTCTGTCATTTTAAGATGGAGCAGCGTCTGTCTCCAAGTCTCTCCTCTGTGTTTTAACATTTAAAAGTACACCTATTTATACCTTAGGTGTCTCCATTTTAGGTTACTGTAGTTCAAATATGAAAAAGTAACACTTCTTTTACTTTATTAAATTTAGGACCTCCCTTAATTTGGCAAACATACAAGGCCATAACTAAAGGGTGTATACGTCATGGAAATTTTCCTGACTTAGTTCAAGATGGCATCTTAAAGTCTGAATAGGTTATCTGTTGTTTATACTAAGTCGTAAGTGTACAGTCGTGGGAGATTCCCGGATTTGGGGAAGTTCCATTAACTTGGGGTTACCACAGTATATTGTGTACTGCAAGAGTCGTAGTATAGCCTTGAAGCTTGTTTATGCATTATTGTTATTGTAATTCGTCTGGGACAAAATGGCGCAAACATATTATGCACTGAGGTTATTGCTTAAAGAAACAGTTATGAAAAACAAATGTTCCATTTCTAACACCTTGTCAGTTTGCGATATCTCTTAAAGACAAAGTACACAGTTTAAGAAATACAACATTTCATTCTAAAACTTGTAATATTTGTATTTGCCCATAACACTATAATGATTGGAATACAACTTTGTATTTCTAACACTACAGATTTCATGTACGGTTTATAAAAACTAATTATTAATTTTGACTGATGTTTTATTCTTAAAAACATCACAAAACATTTTCAATTTTCTAGGAAAGGCAGGCTATAAAACCAAATAATAAACTTATTATGGTTTGATTTGTTTTTTTTTTACTGACAATATTAAAAGTAACCCAGTAAAGGTCTTCTGACTCTTGGTGTAAAAAAAAACGAAAAAAAAACAAAACAAATTGCAGCAGGGAGTGAAAGAAAAAAGAAAGAGAAATATTGCAATTACTAAGTTTGTCCACTAGATGTCCCTGTATTGTAAGGAAAGAGTATGTTTCATTCTATAATAAATACAGATATATCCTAGAACTATGAGAGAGAGGACGGGAGCAATCAGATACTAGTATGGAGGGGCAACAGGGGTGTGAACCCAGGTATTAACAGAAGAAGAGGGGGAGAATGATAAATTGCCCAGGAAAGAGGTATATAAAACATAACTTTTAATGAAAAGAGAATATGAATAAGCTATAAACTTAGAGTGTGAGTAGAAATTAAAATACTTAACTTTTAATGCACATAAGGAGTAGTATGGGTACAATCATAATTATTACCACTGGATGGAAACAAAGCTAAACCATACTAGGAAGTATCATTAGAGAAAAATATACTTTGTAATAGTCTTGTCCACAATAATGTTTAGCGTGACAGAAGAGAAAGATCAGAATGTGTGTGTGTGTGTGAATATATATATATATATATATATATATATATATATTTGTGCTCGGAATCTCTATTATGTTAATAGAATGTAGAGAAAGAGCAAAGTTGGTTGAGGTGTGCCGAAACCAACGTACGAGTAGGCCTGTAAAAAAGAGGGCCCACAAAGAGAAATGTGTAAAGGAGGGTGTAGGTGGGTGGGGTCAACACAGAATGAACGGCAAAGGTAAGTAGGGGGGTAGAGTTTATATAGGGTCATAACTCATCCCACAAATTCAGGCCAATTGGCCTTCCAACTTGTGCTCGGAATCTCTATTATGTTAATGGAATGTAGAGAAAGAGCAAAGTTGGTTGAGGTCTGCCGAAACCAACGTACGAGTAGGCCTGTAAAAAAGAGAACAAAAAGGAATTCAAAGTAAACACACTTTATTGCAAGTTTAAATTGCGAGATTTCTGAAAGCCTGCCTGAGCTCCCTTTCTGGTCGAGGGATGTAGGAGTTGTATATTGAGGATTTCCAGCGTCCCAGCCTCTTAATGATGTGTACCGGGGTGTTAGTGCTAGAGGCTGATGATGCTGCGCCGATGCGAAATGAGTGACCAGAGAAGGAGGCTGGGTTGTAGCCTAACCTAGACAATAGAATTCTGAAGTGTGACATAAATTTAGCTGTGGTGAGTGGGTGTCATTGGAGTAGAAGTAGTGAAGTATCTGGTGAGTGCGTGAGGTGAGAAACCAGGAGCATATCCAGAACATGTACATGGCACCACAAATTCTCGGTAGGGTAGAGAGGAATGATAGTGGGATAGGCTGAGTGATTAGTCTTGGTAGAAGGCAAAGAGAGTACAAAATGGTCGTCTATTCTCTTTAAGTAAGAAAGTTTGAGGCATCGTACTGTGTCTCCTTGACGTACCACTGTGAACTCTCTAGGTCTGAGGAACCCATAAAAGGCCAAAAAAATTGCAGATTTCGTGACTAAATTGGTATTGTGGTCAAACAGCGATTTTGTCCAATAAGTAGCTTAGGAGCCGGAATATTGGACCGTCTATTGGTAGCCTAGTCGTACTAGGAGAGACTAAGACCTTAAAAATACCTTTGAGGATTTTCTTAATGGGGTAGGAAGACAGAAAAGGAGCGTGGTTAGGGAAGTTAGTGAGGATGTGGTGTTGTACTCCAGTGAGGTAGATTTTGATGGTATTATGAGAGAGTTTAAGGTGTAAATGGCAAAAGCCACCATGGTTTTGATGGAAAGGTCACCTTGTAAGCAAAACTCAGCTGTGAATTTGTTAAAGATAGTCCGTGCCCTAGCGTAAGAGATAGTAGTGTTGGGAGACAGTGCTTGGTGCGTGAGTGTTTGTGCGTGGAGTAATAGTTTGTTTAAACCAGGGTTAGCTGTAGGAACGATGGCGTCCTGGCTGATTGAAGGTGTGCCGGAGGGGGAGCCCGGCCGGAGACCTGTAATTAAAGAGCATAAAAGAGTGTTAGCAGCTGAGTAGAGGAGGTGTAGAGAATGAGGTCTAAGATATATCTATATTGCTTAAGCATGTATCCCTACATGCTGGAATAGAAGAATGTAGGCAAATTACATCAAAATTATACATTGGTATGACTGAAACTATTCCATGAACTGGAGGAAAAAGAAGTATACAAAAATGTCAAATCACACTTTATTACTTGGAGTGCAAGTAAGCAGCCCCCTGAGATGAGTAAGGTTGTGAAGAGAAATTGTCATTAACTGGACGTGGTGTCGTCATATAATTAAATGTGTGCTGAACCAGCTTATTTGTTTCGGTGTCAGACGGGTTGGGCACATGGACTTGGTGTGTGCTCTGAAGCATATGGAGCAGATGTGCAACAACCTGCATGCGCTTTAGCTGCATATGCCAGTGTTAAAGTTATTGCACACCTGTGCCTTGCCCAAGAAGGTGATGGGTCTGCCCAGATTGTCTCTCTGGACACCTTCCTGTCTAGGGAGTGGGGTGAGGGAGAGGTGGGGTGAAAAAGTGGACGTGGAAGGGTCTGCATCCCCAGGGCATAGATCGGTGGAGTGTGAAGTGGAACCACAAGAGGCACAAGATGGGGGCCTCAGAACAACAAATTGATGGCAGAATAACTAATTCTAATATTGAATTGTGTCAGATGAGTAGCTGCCTTGGCCGAAATGGATTTGTGGAAAACGTAAAATGAGGACTTGATGCCCAAATCAACCACCTTGTGCATATATAAATCAAGCTCTTCTCTCCTATGAGGGTACATTGTGCAGATAACAGCGCAATAAGTGCCGAACGCGATAAACTGTGGAATGGTGAGTTTTTTTATTCAAACGTGGGTCTCTGGCTCTTAAGACTACGGAAATGTCCCCGTAGTTGTAAGCTCTATTCTCTAAGACGTCTTGGGAGGCTATGAGGAGGGACATTAAATTGACGTCTTTTCCACCAAGAATATCTTTCTTGATGGAAGCCGGAACAGAGTGGGCTGGTGAGGTGTGGGTAGTGGTAGTGGCTGGTGGGGGAGGGGAAATGAGGGGTATGGCAGTCAGAGCGGTCGAGGTTACCGGTGTAGAGACTGCTGGGGCTGTTAAGTCACCTGGAGTTGTTATGGCTGATTCCATCTTCAGCAACCTGCTGTTAATGGATTGCAGATTGGCCAGTATAGCTGCCAGAGTTTACTGGGTGGAATCAGAAAAGCCAACTGAAGGCCCTTGTGAACTGGTGCTGGGCCTTGGTTCGTTGGCCTGAGTCGTCAGCAGTTTATAAAGTTCTGCTTTCCCCAGAGCCTAAGTTTAGCCAATATTTTAGGGATGGTCCAATATCTTAGGGATCTGGGAGTAGAAGGAGTGAGGGAATTCCACCGGAGACCCAGGCCTGGCTGGCGTGCTGGGTATATCGTCTGATGGGGGATCGATGATTGGTTCTTGCGACAGCCTGAAAGGAATAATGATATGGATAAGTAGAGTATAGTGGAGGTGGGATGAAACCTCAGAAGAACTGGCCTGCTAGCTAATGACAAAGTGAAGAATTAAAATTTTAGAACCAAGTGACAGATGAGGCCCTGCTATTGCCAAGCGGCAGTGAGAGGCTCTACCTATGATTTAGGCCGAGGGGATTTTGTGGCCACCAGAAGGAGGTGGCAGGATGTCGGCCTCTCGGTGACTGTAAGAGATTCAAAACATGTGGCCGTGACATATGAAGCCCTGACTGTAGCCCTAAAGAAGAGCGAGCGAGGTGGCTAGCTATGATTTGGTCGTGGGGCTGAACCTCTGTGTATGAGGTAGGGGTGTAGACCTTGCGGACCGTAGTATTATTGGGGGAAGCTAGGGCCAGCACCTGACCCTGAAAGCCAGTTCTCTACCCTGACAGGGGGCTTGTCTCTTGCAGGAAGTATGTAGATACTGCCCTTGAGTGTTAGTTCTGTATATAGGAAATTGCTCAGGCGACTTCAATATATAGGTCTATATATACTTTGTATAATCAGGTCCAGTCCTGGAACCTAGGGGTAAGAAAGATGCTAGTAGGCCAGAGGCGTGCAATTGGTAATCCAAGTGTAAAAATATAGAACGTATGGAATGGTGTGTAACAGAAGCACTGTATCATAAACGCTTGTGTAATGAGAGAGACCTGAACCTAGGTCCCCAAAAATTTTTTGAGACAAGCCCCTGGGATCCCAGAACTGAGCAATATTATTTGACAGATATGCAGGCGAAGTGAGGCCTTAGAAGGACGTAATAGTAGTAAGAAAGATTAGGGATACCTACTACTGGAATGTCGGGAACCAGGTAAACTGATGGACGTAGAAGGCGTAGTGAATCTGCGCAATGGTGCAGGTAAAGATATGTAGAAATTAAAACAGAATTTAACATTTAATATAATTACCCTGGAGAGTGAGGCATCTTTTAACCTGATGTGTTTAAAGTTTTGAGCCCACTTTGGGAGGTGGGAGGGTATTGTAAAAAGGCCGTGGAGGCTGAAATGAGGCCTCAGGAGAAACGTAAATTTGTTAACCTTATTTGCCTGATATCGTGGTACTGGATACTGGAGCCACCTCCCGGAGTCTTCTTGACAGAATAAGTAGTACAACCTAAAACATTTTTTTTTTTAATTAAGGAACCTGAGTATAGAATTACAATTAAAGGACCACTATAGTGCCAGGAAAACATACTCGTTTTCCTGGCACTATAGTTCCCTGAGGGTGTCCCCACCCTCAGGGTCCCCCTCCCGCCCGGCTCTGGAAGGGGGAAAGGGGTAAAAACTTACCTTTTTCCAGCGCTGGGCGGAGAGCTCTCCTCCTCCTCTCCGCCTCGTTACGCCCCGCCGGCTGAATGCGCAGCGCGGCAAAGCTGCGCGCATTCAGCCGGTCTCATAGGAAGCATTTACAATGCTTTCCTATGGACGCTAGCATTTTCACAGAAGCACGCCTCTAGTGGCTGTCAATGAGACAGCCACTAGAGGATTAGGGGGAAGGCTTAACCCATTCATAATTATAGCAGTTTCTCTGAAACTGCTATAATTATGAAAAAATGGGTTAACCCTAGAAGGACCTGGCACCCAGACCACTTCATTAAGCTGAAGTGGTCTGGGTGCCTAGAGTGGTCCTTTAACAGGGATTTACAAATAAAACTACTGGAAAAGTGAGTGTGGAGTTTGATAAAAAATTTTTAGAGGTTTTTGTGGTGCTAGGCCCTGCAACCAGAAGGGCAAACTGTTCCTTTAAGAGAAAAAAGCCTGGGATATATACATAATGTTAATGTGACAGTGTGGTGAAATAATGACATTTAGAATAAGGAAAAAATGTAGGTAGTGTCGTGAACATAAATAAAATCATACATAGAGGAACATACTTCAATATACATTTTTTTATAAAATGCATAGAACCTTATGCATTCGTCTACCGAACGTGTGAGAGAGATATACTATGACCGTATGTAGATTAATGAAAAAAGAAATGTTTTGCGACCCAGCCATTCGTATGTGTTTCGTCTAATGAAAGTGAGAAACAGGCGAACGTAAGGTGAGTATAAGCGTACGTAAGAATGAACAAAATTCGTGTGTACTATACAGTCGGCTAAAAATTGCCGAACGCAGAAGTACATGAACGGCGGGTTAAACAAACGGGTAAGTAATATATTTAGGGAGCCTAACCCTGTGTTTTTAGGCCCGAACGTGGGAAATAGCCGAACGCTATTCCCCACGTTGAAGCTTCCGTTTGCGTGCCGGTCCCGTGACCGGAAGCTTGGCAGCCGGGTAGCGAGTCGGGAAAGCCGTGGGGCAGCCGGTGGACGAGCCCTGAAGTCTGCGGTAGGTGCTGCTGGAGGGAGACTGCTTGCTTGCTGCAGAATTTTGGCAGGAACGGCTGACAGGAAATGCAGGTAACTATGGTGACAGTCAACACAGCTTGAACGGCAAAGGTAAGTAGGGGGGTAGGGTTTATATAGGGTCATAACTCCTCCCACAAATTCAGGCCAATTGGCCTTCCAACATGTGAATAAAGAAGAGAAAGATATCAGAATGTGTATATATATATTGCATATAAATGTGTGTGTGTATATATTGTTGGAGGTCTGTTCTAAGATGTGTGAACAGATAGTAAGCTGTATCCTATGCAATGTTCCATATAGGATAGCATAGGTCATCTGAGACAGTTGTTAATGGGATGCAGCACAGCATTGTGAGATCCTAGGTTTCATGAAATGCCAGGGAGAACCCTCGGCAGTATCAGAGTGCAGGATACAGCAGCTACTAAAAACATGATGAGGAGAGAGGTCCTAGACAGGACTATGGGTGTGGGGTGAAAATATCGGTATAGAGGTATGTGATAACGCTAAATCTGGGCCTTCAAGGGCCCCTCTGCTATTTTGGAAGTACTCTCTGACTGATGCTGAATAGTGCTACCGATAATTATCATACTACATGATATATACACAGGGGGAATAAAGAGTTAACTGGCGAGAATGTGTGAGAGCAGATAGTAGCAGGCTGTATACTTAACAATATAATAATAAGGAATCTGAAATGTAATATGGGAATGCAAGCAGCAATACAGCAGCTACATAGGAAGTGAACTCATAAAAAGGCCAATTGGCTGGAACATGTATAAAGTTCTGTTATGGAGGTCACTGTGTGTCAGATATCGGTTAGAGTATAATTCGGCAGTTACTGAGAGCAAAGAACCATAAATTATCTTATCGCTCAGATCATATAATCTGCAGGGATTTACTAAACTGTGCCTCCAAGGGCACCTGTGAGAAGGAGATGATCTCGGTCCAATCAGGTGAAGGATGGAGCCCCGACACACGTTTCGCCGCTTGGGCGGCTCTTCAGGGGAAATGAGCCTCTAATGAGAGAGGTTTTAAATATATGATTGAGTAATAGCCGTCCAATCACAGCAGAGGAGGGAATGACTGACAGGTAAGTAAACCAATAGTGCGATCAGTAAGAGGATGAATGTCAGTATATAATCACATGTGAATTGAACCCAGAGGATTATTTATTGTTAAGACTGGACAAAGCCAGTCAGGTGGGAACATGCCTGCTATAGTGTTATGTTATAAGGGCTGCATGTAGTTAGTTACAGAATGATGCATGATAAGGTGATGTGACAATGCATGTAGCAATGAACCATTTAGTTACAGAATGATGCATGATAAGGTGATGTGACAATGCATGTAGCAATGAACCATTTAGTTACAGAATGATGCATGATAAGGTGATGTGACAATGCATGTAGCAATGAACCATTTAGTTACAGAATGATGCATGATAAGGTGATGTGACAATGCATGTAACAATGAACCATTTAGTTACAGAATGATGCATGATAAGGTGATGTGACAATGCATGTAACAATTAACCATTTAGTTACAGAATGATGCATGATAAGGTGATGTGACAATGCATGTAGCAATGAACCATTTAGTTACAGAATGATGCATGATAAGGTGATGTGACAATGCATGTAGCAATGAACCATTTAGTTACAGAATGATACATGATAAGGTGATGTGACAATGCATGTAACAATGAACCATTTAGTTACAGAATGATGCATGATAAGGTGATGTGACAATGCATGTAGCAATGAACCATTTAGTTACAGAATGATACATGATAAGGTGATGTGCACATAGATCACATAGAGAATGTCATATATGTAAGTAAGAGATCTATAGGATTAGAATTATAATAATAATAATAATAATAATAATAAAACTATTAATATGGTGTCATTTATCTGGTTAGTAACCATTGTGTAAGAGACAAACATAATGTAATAATGCTGGACTGTGACATTAACGCTGAATAAATGGGGTGAAGTTAGATTCGTCGTTTAGACCATTGGGTACCATCGTTTAAACTTGTAGATCAATCTGGATTCTCTCTGGAGTCATTTTCAATGAGGTGAATTTAAAGTCAGTTTCTCTATGGCCTGAGATGGGAAGTGCCCAGGGTCAGCGTTCTGGAAATGAATCAGATGTTTAGCAATGGGTGTAGGATGGGTCAGGTTAGAACCAAGTGTTGGAGTATGCAGCGTGTAAATTGTTGCTATGTACTGGTTACCGCAGGAGCAGGTGATGAGGTAGACCATTTTGGTTGTACTGCAGTTGACAAATGCATGGTTGTTAATAATAATGTCAGTTTGGTTGGACTTGGTGAATTTGGAAGGAAATATGAATTTGCATGCCTTGCAGTGCCCACATCGGAAAGTGCCTTAGTGTACTAAGAGGTTGTGCACTATAGAATTACACTATAGTTCTCCAATCAGGATAAAGGGAGCATATCTCTATCATATCTAACACCCCATGGCCCTGTAGCTGCTATTAATGCCATGTAAAGGAAGGGGCAGCCCTGGGGTATGGACAAGTCATGCAGGGCTGTGCTAATCATATCACCCAGTTGGATTTGTCCCATCAGATTACTAGCACTTATTGTATCATCAGTCACCAGGATACAGAGAGCAGGAAAAGCAGGGATATAGTGTAGGTCACATAAACATGGACTATTACATTTCTTTATTATTTAGTTTGGTTCATATTATTCTCTCTCCAACATCCCTCCTTTTTTGTGTTAACTGAATCCGACATAACACCTCTTCCCCTCTGATGAGCCTTGTGTCGAAACGTGAGTCAGGGGCTGAGGGTTCCCTCTATATCATCTAATGAAAGATTTCTGCTTTATATGAAAAAGCAAGAATTTGAAACATTTCATAAACAGATACAATAGCAGTTTGTCATTTGTTACACTTAGATGGAGAAATAGCCTCACTATAAATATTGGATAGTGTTATTTAATTAAACTGTATTATAAGCTGAACCTAAGCAACTCACCATCTCTCTATGATAGGAGAAAGCTGAGTGTAACTACACAGTGCATATTGCTGGAACTAATGTAAGAATAAGGATGAGCTAACAAAAATATATATTAAAAACACAGAGAACAGAGGTCCCTACAATTAGATCGATGTATATCTGAGTGCTATGTTAACCAAGTATTAGAGTTGCTGTGACTATACTACCTTGGCCTGTACACATTCATCTCTGCTGCTAATATGATATAATCTCCCTCTCATTGGAAGCTCCATAATTCAGTATTATGGGATTAATTAGCAGATTATATTCAGACAATAATTTGTCCCAATCTGCATGCAGGGTCACTGCTTTCATTATAGTTTCTATTTCATTCTCTGACTGTCACACATTGTCGGTGAATAACTATCAGCAAACCAGTAAGTGTTTGAATATATTGGTTTCTTCCCCACTTTTCATCCATCTCCCATTTACTGCTATTAATTCAGATTTCCCCTGTAAGTTTGTGAAAGCTGATTGATTTGTTCATGTTTTACTGTAACATTAATTATATATAGGATTTAATCCCTAGAGACATGTATCTTCTCATTTAACAACTTCTCTACCGAACGCTAAATTATTTTAAGTCAGACTATTAGCATTTTAATTTTTCTTTAGAAAATTCTGTTTAGGCGATATCCCCTTTTTATTGGGAACTTCTGGGTATTCTGGGTATTCCATCCATATTGAGATTCGCCCTCTCTGCATTTAGCAGATATATTCTATCCATCCATTTAGTAGGAGGGTGTTTGACACCAGGGTAAACCGATATCTATGGAATAAGGAGTTTTTCCTTTTTTTATTTTGAATTATGTTGAAGGAATACAAAGTGGGACTTGCAGGTACCCAATAAACAGAAAGAGTCAAGGATACACACAAGTCTCAACAGAAGTGTTATGTAATACATTACAACTTTTTAACCGAAACAATATTGTCAGTAGGCCAGTTTATTCATAACCCATGCGCGTTCCATGTTCCCTGTCCCCAGAGGGCATGGCTCCCGCGTGTAGAACAGGCTGTCTGCTCCAAGCCCTCGTCCTTCCACCAACCTAAGTGCTGGCAAGCATCCCTGTGTCTTTGGGAATCGAGTAAGCATTAGCAATGAGGAACCTTCTGACTTACGTACATTTTAGCATTTTGAAAAAGTACAAAGCACATTAGTACTGTAGGGTGCCATCTGACGCAGACTGTTAAAGACCTTTTGAAGAAGCACCAGTCCATCAATGATTCAGTCGAATCTCCAATAGAAAGTTATGATGTGAATTCCAAAAATGTGCTGTACCCACATTACATGACTAAGCAGTGGAACCTTTCAACAATATGCCAACAAAATTACTCTAGAAAGAACAGTAGCTCAGCAGAATAACTAATGTTACGTAGTAGGAACTATATTTATATATTCATTATATGGAAATAGTTTGCACTCTCACTGTACAATAAATAAAGCAAATGTTTCAGGTTTCCCCCCTGTTATTGCATAGTGTCATAGTTATGTTATTATTATGCAATGACAAAGAGGCGACCATCGTGCTGCCCACTTTTCATGTTTTCTATATTTGATATAGCTGTTTTAGCTACAGTGGGAGCACCATGCAGCACAGAAAGAAGCTTTTGACTGATCTATATTTTAGATTCTGCTGTTACCTTTACCTGTAACTTTTTTTTTAATATATATATTTTTTGGTTTTCCAAAAAGCGAGCATATTTGCAACATTGTGTCCAAATGCACATCCGTATTGAATAGGAATCAGTACATTTGCACAGTAAAATCAAGTAGAAGATCAGTGGTTCGTTTTACAAACTCTGTAACATTGAGCAGGTTGGATACAGGACGTGTTCGTATTAGAGGTGCTATGTCAACAACGGATGAGGACATCTTGCAACAAGTTATACAGTAAATGTGCTCGGAAGCTTTGTATATGAACGAACCTTAATAAAAACTGGTTTTCTGCTTTAATTATTCATTCAGAAATATGTAAGTGTGTGTACTAATATCCCGGTCTGTTATCATATCTAGGGTGGTATATTCGGCTTTTATCAGTGTCTTATGTCGACAATCTATGGATGGTTATCATGTGGTATGTTTTGTACTAGCATCAGATTTGTCTGTTGCTTTGAGTACATTGATTTCGCTGCTTAGTATTTCTACCGTAACCGCTGTGACTTTGACCTAGAATTTTTTCACCTCTGGACAAGTCCACCAGATGTGAGTTATCGTGCTATTGGGTTGGTGGCATCTCCAGCAACATGGGGAAGTTTGGGGGAAAATGGAATGAAGCTTAGCCGGGGTGTAGTACCATCTAGCAATGCGCTTATAATTACTCTCCTGCGCCTCAGTGTTTCGTGTGGATCTGTGTATTACGGTAAAGATTATTTCCCAAATGTCGGGCGTAAAGGAGATATTTAGTTCTGATTCCCAGGTCGAGGCGAAGGTAGGTTTATGTTTGGGTTGGGTAGAGAGAAGGAACTCATACATCTTAGAAATTTGTTTCTTTTGGATCATGTGTTTTTGGCATAATCTTTCAAAGGACGTTTGGTCCCTTACTTTGCCCTGAGCTAACGGGCCCTTTTTCAAGAAGTGGGTGAGTTGGGCATGACAGAAGGTTTGAATTGCTGTGATCTCCTTTTCAGGGATCATGTCCTGTATTGGTTTAGCCTTATTTCCTTTTGTGACCATCTCTAAAGTGAGATATGGTGATGATTCATGATATCGCCTAAAAGATTTTCCGTTCACTCCCGGGGGGAATAGAGGGTTATGTGTAACTGGGTACACAATGGCGATAGGTATGGGTAAATTGCTTGGTGATTGCTTTGTGCGACCATAACCTGAGCGTTGGCGTAATGGTGGGATGACCTTGTGTTCGAAGTAGTGTTTGGCCAGATTTATGCCAGTGGAAGGTGTAGATCGGTGCGGTGAAGCATGTTTCTTCACGTTTAACCCATTGTTTGTCTGATTGCGTATTGGACCATTCGTAGACCCTTGCTAGAAGAGAAGCTTTATGGTATAGTTTGATGTCTGGGAGTCCCATCCCTCCTTCCTCTTTTGGTCTCTTTATTAGTGCATATGGTAGGCGGGGTTTTTTATGTGCCCAGATGAAGGAGGTAAAGATATTGCGTATCCTGTCAAACAGTTGTTTAGGGAGTGTTATTGGCAGGACTTGTATTAAATATAGAATTCTGGGCAATACGTTCATCGTTAGAATGTTTAACCTACTGAACCAAAGTATGGCTTGTCCCAGCTGGCAAGATCTGTCTTGAGTGCACTAATTAGTTTGGGGAAATTGTTGGTGTATAGCAGTGTGGTGTCATTGGGTAGGTGTACCCCTAGGTATTTGAGCACTCCTGAGGTCCATGTGAATGTGTAGTCCTGTTGGAGTTGAGACTTGGTGTCTGGGGGCATTGTGATCAGAAGGATTTCGCATTTGCTAAGATTTGCCTGAAAGTTTGAAATATGGCTGTATTGTGTCATTTCCGACATTAGATGAGGAAGCGTTGTAGTGGGATGAGTAAGTGTGAACATGATGTCATCTGCAAATGGAGTTATCTTGTGGTTGTCCTTCCCCACCTGGATGTTGGGGTTTTCTCTTATACCTTGCAAGAATGGTTCTAGCACTAAGATAAATAACAAAGGGGAAAGGGGGCATCCCTGTCTGGTGCCATTTGAGATGTGCACGGCGTCTGACAATTGGCCATTAATGCGTAATCGAGCTGTTGGAGTGAAGTAAATGGCCCCGAGCCATTTCAGCCAATTAGGGCCAAAACCCATGTATTGGAGCGTTTGCATCATGAGGGTCCAGTCTACCCTGTCAAATGCTTTCTCTGCATCTATCGACAGGAGTAGACTGGGTACATCTGAGCGCTTTGCCAGGTGGAGGAGACTGAGGATCTTAGTGGTATTGTGCTTGGCTTCCCTCCCTGGTACGAACCCTGAATGGTCTGATTGTATTAGGTCTATATTTATGAGGGAGATGGGCCTATAGCTCCCACACTGCGTTGGGTCTTTTCCAGGTTTGGGTAACAGTTTGATCGTGGCTTCCAGTGCTTGTGGTGGGAGGGTCGATTGTTGTAACAGTGAATTAAACGCATTAAGGAAGTGGTAAACCAAGGATGTTGAGAACGTTTTATAATATTTAGCTGTGAGACCGTGCGGGCCAGGACTTTTCCCTAGGCGTACGTTTTTTATCACCTCTTGGACTTCCTCAATCTCTATAGGTTGATCTAAAGAGCGCTTTAGGTTGGTCGGTACGGTGGATGTGATTTGTTTTGCGAGAAACCCCTGAATCTCCGTAAGAGATGGAGGGATGGCTCTGAGATTGTAGAATTCATGGAAGGCTTTAATTATATCTGTCATTAAGTGTGATTTTTTTTTTTTTGCCTTCCTTATTTTGAATGGTTGCTATGAAAATTGTTTCCCTTTGCTTTTTCAAGGCATGTGCCAATAGGCGGCCGCATTTACCCCCTTGTGCATAATATAGACTTTTTGTGATCGCCAGTTTACGTTTAGTTTGGGTGTTTAATTGTATATTGAGTTCAGTTCTCTTTTCTGTTAGCTGTTTGTACGTATCAAGAATTTGGTTAGTTTTATGAGAATTTTCTAGTCCCCTAATTGATGTGTTTGTGTCTTTGTTTTTTTGTGTATTGATGCTAACCGAATGAGTATACCCCTTATTGTGCATTTGTGCGCTTCCCAGATGACGGGATGTGATGATTCTGGGTATTTATTATGGGAGAAAAAGTGATCTAAGGCCGTGGTGATTTGGGCTTGGACTCCATTCAAAAGGGAGTCATTTAATTTCCACTGGGTTCTGGTGGTATGTAACGATGGTATATTGATTTTTAGTGGTGCATGGTCCGACCAGGTAATCGGCTCGTACTTACAGTTGGTTATCAGAGTGAGGAATCTGTGAGGAAGAAAGAACATGTCAATCCTTGAGTATGTGCCCGTAGTATGGGAGAAGTAGGAATAGTCTCGCTCTGTTGGGTGACATGTCCTCCAGCCATCATATGGTGGAAGTCGAGTAGTTGTATTATGTGCTTTCTCGTTGAGGTCTGATAGGTTTGTGCCTGAGAGGTGGTGTCCATGTTACTGTCCAAAGAGAGGTTGAAGTCCCCCCCCAGGACCAGGATTCCCTCAATGAAGGGTAACAGCTTTTTAAGGATTTTCCTGAGGGCAGGGAATTGCTTCCTGTTTGGTAGATATATATTTGCAAAGGTGGTCATCGTGTTTCCCACTGTTCCCTTTAGGAAGATGTATCTACCTGTTTCATCGGTTACATGGTCTTTATATGTAAAAGGAAGGCGTGTATGGAGCAGAATTGCTACACCCCTGGTGTTTTACCCTGTGTAGCTACTAAAGTATCCCTTTGGGTAGTGTTTATTCCTAAGTGATGGTGCGGAGTCTGCCCTGAAATGGGTTTCCTGTATGAATACCACTTCAGCGTTGTGTTTGTGGTAGTCTGTTAAGGCTATGTGCCGTTTTTCGGGTGTGTTTAAGCCCCGCGCGTTGTGGGAGATCATTGTAATAGACGCCATTCGTGACAGTTAAAATTCGGTTGGTTTGGGCCTCCATGGTGTGGAGTGTATCAGAATATGAGTAACTGTTGTCTTGGTAGTAATAGGGTTGGCCCGGGAAGTGCAAATAGAATAAGAAAACAAGTAACAGGAGGAACAATTTCAAGTAAAGCAAATAACTTTGTACAACAACACGTTACACGTGTGTGTGAGGTGGTTTACCTCGGTGAAGCGATGAAAGCTGGTGTCTGCCTCTAAAGGCGCTCCCGATACCACAGAGGGTGGTATGTTGCGTTTGTGACACCGCTTGTTGTGGAGAAATGTATGTTGTGTCGTAGGGGGTATGTGGGTCTCGTTTTCTAGTGGTTTATTCTCTATGAGAAATCAGTGAGATGTTTTTGACCACTGATTTGAGTGGGTTAGGGATGTAGTTGTGATGGGTCATTAATATCCGGGTGTGTCGGCACTAAGAGCGTAGTCGAAGGATGAATATTGGAGGTGTAGAGTATTATACTGGCTGGAGTCTCCGCAGGCCCAGAGGTTGGTCCCAGGAATTATAAAAAAAAACAAACAAAAAAAACATTATCTTGCTAAGTTGTGATAGAGCTGTCCTAGTGCCCCGTTCCCCCTCGTCTATCCGACTTCTAGAGTCCGGTGTCATATATGCCCATCGGTTTGTCTTAGGTTGTGTGTCTTAGTGTGTCAGTTGCCGCAAGGCATGTCTTGTCATGGAAGAGCGCTTAACAATATTATCATGTGTTTGTCAGCCAGCTAGCAAGAGACATATGTAAAACAGCTTACACATATTAAATAATAGACATGTATACGACCTGTAGATAGTCCGACCTTCCGAGTTACTTATATTATGTGGTGAGGAGGGCAAATCGAAATTACGTAGAATAGTTCCAATTACGATCTAGTGTACAAAAACCCTTCCCTTGTTGTGATGGACAAAGTCCATAGCCTGGTATTTTCGTGTTATGCGGTCCTTGTTTTATCTTGGAGCTTGATAGACTCAAACTCCTGTCGGCCAGACGGAGACATACGGGACAAAGCTTATTCCCTTCTTTGGCGATGGTGCTGCTGGGTTGCTGTAAGTGGAGTTCCATCAGTCTTTAGAGGTTATTGTATCTGGGAGTGCAGAATGGGCGTTGGGTGATTGGGTCCGACGGAGGCCCCAGTCTCTGCTGTTGTATGGGTTCACCCCATGTGTTCCCGATTCCGGTTCCTTTCCTCCCGTTGTTGTCGTTCCGCTGTGTTTGATCTTTGCCTCTTTGCCGATGGAGGACGGCTGCCTTGTCCCTGGAGACGTTGGGCGAGGTGTTGTGCTGGGTCTGGGGCGCACCAGTCCAGAATTCGTGTGTCTGTTAAGCCCAGAGCTTGAATAAATGGTGCTACGTCTCGGTGCAGCGCTATTGTGTGCGTGAGTACTTTTAGCGTGACTATAAGGGCAAAAGGGAACCCCCATCGATATCGTAAATCCCTGGATCTTAGCTGATCCGTTATGGTCTTGAGGGCTCTCCGTGCCTGCAACATGAACCAGGAAAGGTCCTGGTAGATTTGGACTTCATGTCCGTGGAATAGGAGTGGAGGGTTTGTGCCACGTAGTTTTTGTAGGATGTTGTCCTTTACCCCAAAATAATGGAGACGGCAGATTATATCTCTCGGGGGTTTCTCCCCTCTTCTTGGGCCTTAATGAGCGGTGTGCTCTGTCCAGTAAGATAGGCGTATCTATCTGTTGCCCCAGTATAAGATTGAATAACTCCTGCAAGATGGAGGGCAAGTTCTCATTTTCAGCTTCTGGTAGCCCCCTTACCCTCAAGTTATTTCATCATCTAGGGTTCTTTGAAGGTGGGAGAGGTGATTTTCATATGATTCTACCCTGATAGTGAGGGAGTGGATTTGGGTCTGTAGTTTGCTGCTGTCATCTTCTAGGTCCTGAACCTTGAGGCCCACCTGATGTATTTCCGTTTCCAGACCCTCCATCTTGTGCTGAAAAGCAGCCTCCAGTTTCCCCAGCATTTTGGAGAGGTCCTCTTTGGATGGCAGGTTCCTCAACAGATTTTTGATGTCCAGGTCTGTAGTGATGGCTGAGGTTTCTGACACAGCTGGGCTCGGCGGTTCTGAGTCTGTCTCAGCTTCCGCCGGCGCCACGATGGAGTCTCTGACGTCCGACATATTTTAAATAGCTTGGGTACAGAGCGTGTTTTCCCCACTGGGGTCCGACCTGGGGCTGCCTGGGAGTTGTGGGCTTTTTTGTGGTTGCCCATACTGAGTGCTTCCAACCTCTGTAAGCTTTGAGTGCCTGCTTGTGCCTGGAGCTATGTTACTGAGCAGCCATTACGTTCGGCAGTTGGCCACGCCCCGGAGTTTTTCCTTTCATGTCACCATTTAGGCAATACTACCCTAGATAAATATTTTTGATATTTATTTTCTCTTTAACTTGTGGTTGTCTCGATTTTATGGAATTTGTAAATAAAAGTAAAGTTTTAACTAATGTTATGAATTTTTGTTTTCACAGTTTTTAGTTAACTCTCCAGCTCTTGTTTATTTTGTTTATTTCTATTTGAGGATAAACCCTTATTAGGAGTGTTTTCTGATATCTAGTCTTTCTTGTTTTCAATATTTAACTAGGAAACAATTCTGAGGTTTTTTGTTTGTTTGTTTTTTTAGTATTAAATGATGATCTCCGCTCAGGGTAGTCCAGTGCCTGGCAGCGTAAATAGGATGATCTGATCTTTATGGCAACTCTGACTTTCTCCTTACACTTTGTGAGAGAGAGAACTGGTACAGTTTGTGTCTCCACAAGTAGAGATTATTCTAGCTTCAGAGACCAAAATTTCTAAATTTTATTAAAGACAGAAGGTGAATATTTGCTTTACCTGCTTTATTGAAAACCTTTACGAAGCAAAGAAACAGTTAAAAGTAAATGAACAAAAATTCAACAAAATCAGAATCTATATCAGATATCATATAGGGCTGTGAAATTCCTCCCAAATCTTTTTTGATGCAGCCGACAGAAGGAATCTTAACAGATAACCAATAACAGAAGAGATGAACAGTGATGGCCATGAAGACGGTAGGAGAAGTAAATGATAATCTTCACACCGGAAGAGAAGAAAAACACTATGAGAGTATCATCCCTGGGACAAAGATACAACAGTTATACAATCAAACAGAGCGATCTCATGTAACAGGACGATCCGAACAGTACTAGAAATCAAAGGATTATCACCGTAAAATGGCAAAATATTAAATAAGCAACAAATTATAGAATTAAACACCTGGTTAGTCTGGTTCCTGGAGCCCATGTATCCCATTGTAGTATCCGACAGTTCAGACATTCCAAGATCCCCTGAAACGGTCCAGACCATGAGATGAAGATGACCTTGAAGGGCGAGAAGACGAAAGTTACCTGTTAGGTCTTGGAGAAGGTCACAAGCTAGAAGCAACAGAAGTGGGTAATCCACCAACATCGCTAGGAGAGTGGGATACAAAGGATGGACCCGCCCTAAAGAATTTATGATAAATATTTTGTGTCTTGAGGTGTTGCAGAGTACAAGGTATCATGGAGAAAGGAGGGAAGGAGTATACTCTGTCCTTCGGCCATGTTTGCAGAAAGGTATCGCCTACTAGAGAGAGAGCGGACATGGAAGCCAGCTGAAGAATGCATCAGTCTGATGATTCAAGAGGTCCAGCGTTAGTAAGGCCGCAGAACAGATTCAAATGGTGGAATAAGCGAGGATCCAGTTGTCGATCACTCTAATCTCTTCAATGATGAGAGAACCAGTCTGCGACAAGATTGTCTGGGCCAAGAAGATATTCCGCCCAAATGGAAAGATTCCAATCCAAGCAAAAGGAGCGGAACATAGAGCAAAAGGGAGGCAGGTGAACTGCCAGAGTACCTGTTTCCATCGGAATTGAAGAAAGTAAAGCTATGTATATGCTACAGGTACTATAAAGTAGGCTTTCTTGAGGTCGAGGTGGGAGAACCAATCTTCCTAACAGATTAGGTCATGTAAGACATGGATGCCCTCCATTTTGAAGTGGTGATATATGATGAATTGGTTCAGGTCCCATAGATTCATAATCAGACGAAATTTACTACCTTTTTTTTTTTGTGGATTAAAAAATGCTGCTGATATAAATAAGGTGGAAAAGGAGATTGTTCGATTACACCTCTGGCTATGAGATTGCAGAGTTCAGAATGGAGCGTTGCAGTTGTTCATCCACAGCGAGCACTCTGTAGTGGATTGGATGAGACATTGATCTGAAATCCTGCCACTGATAGAAGAATCTATGGATAATTGTTGGAAAAAATGAGTTAAACGGAGTGAAATAGGAGCAGGAGAAAATGAACGGTCCGTTTTCATGAAGAGTGAAGCAGACACACGTTCTCTGATGAATTCTTTAGGAAATGGTTGTCTGTGATAATATTCAGCATTACCCAGAGTCCAGAAATCAGTGGGGTGAGGCCTGTAGCCAGTGAAGGCTGCTCTGCTGGTAGCTCGGACTCGTGGAGACAGAAAATTGCTGTGAGCGGAAAAATTTAGAGGGATGACTGGACTTTGTTTAAGGATGTGAATATGGAGACATTCATAAATTTTATGAATTTATCAACAAAACTTAGCCCATTTGCGTCAGGACCGAGTTCTTTAGAGGTCAGATCTGCTAACTTGGCATCAATCCTTATATAGAGAGGCATCTTTCCGTGGAAATCACAACATTTGCATTTCCTAAAAGGCAAAGTGCACTCTTAGCCCATTCTTGCAACATGTTGGGATCAATAGTTCCATTTGCCAAGGCCTCGGCAGCAATGATTAAAGTCTGTATAAGAGGCCATGCAATATCTAATTTATGTTGTGCAGCTTTTAGGTATTTGCCCAATCTGTGCAAAAAAGTTACAGGATGGGGCCAAATTCAAATGTAAATGCTACCTTAGTTTGGCCCGTATCTTCTTCTCTAGTGCTTTATGTAGCTGCAACTTGCAGAACTGAGAGATATGATCTGGTGGTGCTCATTCTGCTCAGCGTGAATGTCTAATATTCCTAGGGTTGATCAAGGGATAACTAGTAGAACATCTGTGGTCTGATCTTGGAACTTAAAAGGGGAATTTATATCTAGAATTTGGTTTGAAATGTAAAACAAACCATTATTTTACAAAATTGGAAGGACATGATCCTGTTGGAAAGATGGTCATCCAAAGAACCTGCGCAGTACTCATCTATGACCTGGAAGTCGTAATAAGTGGAGCCTTCTAAAGGGTCTAATGATCTCTGTTGGAGGCCTGAATGAAGTTAAGTGTTTTAGCAGGTGCTTTGCCTTTACTGTTCCCTTTCCAGGGGTGTTTGCACGAGACCCTGAGAATCTAGAAACTGAGACTTGGCTGAGAAATTACATTTTCATTTAGTTCATGAATATTACACCAGTCTAAATAGTCCTAACCGCATCAATAACACACGTAAGTGAGAGCCATGGCCACCAGAGCAGCTCTGCCAGAACAAGGGAAAAGTAAAGTACGAGGCCTGAAATAAGGCCAAACGAGCATGAAATAAGAAAAAATAAAGTGAAAAAATGCACGCCAACTGGGAAACTGTCGGACCCTAGTTACTTTAATGAAAAGGATAAAAGAATAAAAACACAGTCTATGTCTCCATATTGTCACCTATGGTAGGGTACCCAAGGAGCACGGCGGGAGATGCTCTGTTTGCTCCTCAGTCTGTCATTGGAATTCTGATCAGCATGCAGAGTGCTGACAGAGCAGGATATAACTGGATGTGATATACTTCTCTCAGTAACAGACAGGATACATGCAGAGCATCTCCCCCGGTCCTGTTCGGCCATGTTACAATACTGGTAGGTGGGGATAGAATGAATGCGTCTCTTTTCATATTCACAAGCAATGCATGAAAAGCGCTGTCCTGCCGTATGTGGCATTCATATGGTGCAGGATCTGGTTTCTGCATTGTTTGCATTCTATATATTACAGTACAGAACTATTCTCTATATCACAGCTCTGTCCAATGTGAGGGGAGGGGTTTACAGGGGCACTTTGTGATTGGGTATTTAATACAGAGGGGGAAGAAATATTTAACAGAGAATGTAGAATGGAAATTAAAGCATAATGTTTAACTGAGATTTAACAACTACAGTCAATAAACTATATAAAAGAATAAATAAAAGGAAGAAAGTATTTACATAAAAGTAATATTTAATTTATAGGGAAAAAGCAAAGGAGAAATAATTAATCCCATGTCTGTCTGTTCTCCTTTATTATCTTGGGCGGAGTCAGCCATTTACTACCTGACCAATCAGTTCACTTCCTCTGGCAGTATAAAAGAAAAGTTTGAAAACCATTTACCATAATTTCCTTTTCCGGTCAGCATCACTCATGGATTAAGCGTCTCCCTTTCAGCTAATAGGCCAGGTATAATTAAATTAAAACAATGTATATTAAATGGCCCTTCACCCTGATATCAGCAGTCATGTTTCCAAGTTAATACAGAAAGGGAGAGATGGCTGATACTGACATGGAAATTAGCCAGGAAAAAAAATTACAGAATGTTTATTAAAATGTTCTCTTGGGGCGGGGCCTGACAGCCAACCAGTAGGTCGCACATGGCTGGAGCTCCTCAGCTTTAGCCCACAATACTGCTGATACAACGGCAAAGTTACTCTAAATGTCGCCCGACACAACTCCCACTACAGGAGGAATACTTTTCTGTGTACCTGGCTTGGATTTTGCTGACCGCGCTGCACTGTATAGGGACCTACAAGTGGATTGAGGGCAGAGGAGGCAGCCGATCCTCTGCTGCAGTCAGTCTCATGTTATCCTGGTCCCCCTGGTGTGCTCCATGTCTCGTTTACACGGCCTTTCCCGACCACACGCACGCGACATGCCTGAGGCCTACTCAATAAGATGGCCAACATAGAGTGGAGAACCCCGTCACATACAAGCCTAATGCTGCCTGTTCATGCTGGCATTCGATCGTCTGTGCAACAGGTTCTGGGACAAGATAAGCAAGAGAGCAGTGAATACTTTACCCAAGGACCTGAGCATGATAGCCCAGCTCACGGGGCTGGGCAGCCGGGATCCAGCAGAGTTTCCACGACCACTCAAAACCACAGCACGGGCAGTGAAGCGGCAGAGGCGGACACAGCACTGCGGTAAACCAGTCCTCACTCGGCGCTCCAGAGGGGGCTATATCTGCAAGCGCATCCCAACCACCCAGAGGGTTCCCATGCAGCACTCAATGATTCTTTGTATTACTATGCACAAAAAAAATAAATAAAAACAAAGAAACATAGAATGTGACGGTAGATAAGAACCATTCGGCCCATCTAGTCTGCTCAATATTTCAAAATACTTTTAATTAGTCCCTGGCCTTATCTTAAGTCTAGGAAAGCCTTATGCCTATCCCACGCATGCTTAAACTCCCTCACTGTGATAACCTCTACCATTGGCGTGCGCAGCCTATTGCATTAGGGTGTGCACCCTAAAGCACAAACACATGCCGCATGTATGTATGTATATATGTATGTATATATATATATATATATATATATATATATACACACACACACACACACACACACACACATATACACACACACACACACATACACACACACACACTGTTTGTGTGTGTGTGTGCGCTGTGTGTGGATGCTGTGTGTGAGGGTGCTGTTAGTGTGCTATGTAGGTGAGGGTGCTGTTAGTGTGCTGTGTGTGAGGGTGCCGTTTGTGTGCTGTGTGTGAGGGTGCTGTTAGTGTGCTGTGTGAGGGTGCTGTGTGTGCGAGGGTGCCGTTTGTGTGATGTGTGTGTGTGTGTGTGAGGGTGTTGTTTGTGTGTGAGGGTGCCGTTTGTGTGCTGTGTGTGAGGGTGCTGTGTGTATGGGTGCTGTTTGTGTGCTGTGTATGAGGGTCCTGTTAGTGTGCTGTGTGAGGGTGCCGTTTGTGTGATGTGTGTGTGTGTGAGGGTGCTGTTTGTGTTGTGTATTTGTGAGGGTGCTGTTTGTGTCGTGTATTTGTGTGAGGGTGTGGTTAGTGTCTTGTATTTGTGTGAGGGTGCTGTTAGTGTCGTGTATTTGTGTGAGGGCGCTGTTAGTGTGCTGTGTGTGTGTGTTTGTAAGGGTGCTGTGTGTGTGTGATTGTAAGGGTGTTGTGTGTGTGTGTGAGGGTGCTGTATGTGTGCTGTATGTGTGAGGGTGCTGTATGTGTGCTATCCATGTGTGTGTGAGGGTGCTGTATGTTTGGAGGGATTGTGAAGGTGGGGGCAGATTAGTAAATATCCCCCCTCCCTTCTTACCTTATGTAGGGGGGGGGGATCCTTGCTGCCATGTGCCATCCCTGGTGGTCCAGTGGAGAGTGAATTCTAGCCTCAGATCTCGCAAAAGGAACCCGGCGGAGCTTCTGCCTAGAGCTCCCCGGGTCCTCTCCTGCCTCCCTCCATGCTGTTGTGGGTCGGTGAGGTAGATCTTTGATCTCCCCGCCGGCCCATGGAGGCTTAGAGTAGAGCCGGCACTCAGATAGCGCTGGCTCTGCATGAGCAGACAGGAGATCTGGAGATCTCCCCTGCCGGCAGGGTCAAGTCCTGGGGAATAAAGGGTGGGAACTCTCCCAAGATTCCCACCCCCTGAACAAAAATTATATACACTATTGTGTATATATATGTATATATGTATATATATATATGTATTAAGGCAATTTGCCTGCATTTGTGGGAGGTGCTGGTTTGCTACCCCTAGCCTACTTAAGGCACTCCCCTTGCCTGGCTCCTTACCGTTCGAGGTCAGCGTTGAATGAGGATCCACTTCCGGGTTCTCTCAGACGCCATCTTGGTTTCAGTATCCAGGAGGTTTCACCACGTTAAGCTGTGTCCAGGAATCCTGTTCAGGCCTTTCCGCCCGTCCAGCTTCTTCTGACTCCGTTCTCCGTCGTAGATCGCGTCCCAGGGACTCCTAAACCGTAAGTCAGACCTTCCTGTCACGCCAGGACTGGTTCCCAGGGCGTACGGTACAGCACGGGTCCTCGCTTTACGGTTTTTCCCTGGTTATGACACGAATGTTTCAAGCCATTCGCGGGCTTTCATTCGTACGGTCATTCGGTTGAAACATATTTAAATCATTCAATAGTCATTTCGCATATCCTATTTCATGTTATTGAAACGATTTATCATTCGGTTGTTTTGCCGTTCGGCAAATTTTACATACGCTCATACACGCTTTTGGTTCGCATAAATCATACGGTTAAACTATTCTAACTTCGGTGTTCCCATTTGCTTTCGGCTTTTCTGTGTGTTCACGTATAATCCTTTCATGAATCATGTTCACCATTTCATGTGTATATAACGTTCGGTTAAGAATTGCTTGCTTAATAGATTTTGGTTACTTTTAAAATATTGTCAGTATTGCATTACGTCCACATCAGGGCACTTCTCTGTATATACCATTTGACTCCCACGCTTTCAGGAGTCTGCATTACTTATCCATTTATACAAATGGACTCAGCCTATGTTACAAGCCTCACTTTTGGGTTATTAATACAACACATACAAAGGATATAGGTTAATTTAAGCAATAATTCTCGGGTTAATACGTCTTTTCTATACAAACATATCATATAGATATACATCACTTTACATCATTTTAAATCATTTTGGGGTATCCCTGCCTTTGGTTATTCTGCTACATATCATACATAACGCTGTGTTCATTAGGCCATGACCTCATCCATGTCCCTTTCTATAAAACCAGTTACATTTCGGTACAGTTCATTGAACTCCCACGCCAGGAGTTTTATAACTATCCATTTCATTTCAATTCACTCAGCCTACATTACAGGCCTCATTTCTCTGTCATGATGATGACACATAAGGCTTAAATCCTTTCGCATGCATACTCGGGTTGAATCACACGTACTGATCCAACCAATCATACGTCCCCTGCACAGTCATATACATATGTATATAACCTACGTTTCATGTTTTCCTTTACACACCATTATCACGTAACACATCAATTAGATCCTGGACAATCCCGCGCATAACCACGGAATTAAGGAGACGACAAATCCCCTACCCTGCTACAGCAAGGAAGGCAGAACTTTTCAAACTGCTGCGCACATCGACTAGTAACATGGAAGCCGGGGAAGGATCTAGCCAGTCCAACCCAGGGGACATACATGCCATGTTATCCTCACTCATGGCATCCATGGGCAAGGTCAACTCCAGGCTGGAGAAACTTGAGTCGGTCACCACGGCCCTCACTCTAGCAGGGCCACCCGCGGCTGCGGTACAAACACCAGCCTTGCCATTAGTCGCTCCAGCCAGCACCCTGGATGACCAGGAAGTTAGCCCGGCCCACATGATACCTGAGCATATCAAAAGGGATATCCTGGAAGGTAAAGACGTCAACCTGGCTTCCCTGTTGATTGCCTCCCAGGACATTGTGGAACATAAGACGTATGCTTATGATGATGTTTCTGTTATTGTCAGATCTAGGGATGCCCGCCTGAACAGGAAATTGACTATCCCTGAATTTGTACTAGCGTTTGGTATTTACAGGGATGTCGTCTGTGCGGTTTATCCCAACAGAAGAGAGGAGTTTGATCTCTATATGCACAAGCTGGTAGACCTGGGCAACAAATATGGTGGTTCAGCATTCTATGACTACCATAGGTCTTTTTCTGCAAAAGTGGCTGGAGCCTTCTCCCAGTACGGTACACGATCCAACTGGGGAAGGATTGATACCGTCTTATTTTGCAGACACTTTGCAGGTCTAAGAACACCAGCTTGTGCATACTGCTCCTCCACAGCCCATACTACTAATTTTTGTCCCAACACGGCAGACGGACATGCCTCCACACAAGGAACTAGTTCCTCTGGGGATCCAGGGAAACTATCCAAAGATAAATTGGGACGCCCAATCAAGTTTCATAATTTCAATGTTGGGTCTTGTAATTACAGTGGATGTAGACTTTTGCATGTCTGTTCAAAATGTTTTAGGGCACATGCTAAGACCATGTGTCCAAATAAAATGTATTCTAAGCCTTACCTTACATCCATTAATATGCCAGTATTCACAGCATTGATGTCTCAGCACCCATCTAGACACCTGGTAGATTTTCTTATTTCTGGTTTAACAGAAGGCTTCCACACAGGTATCCTACACATACCAGCTGGAACTCTGGAATGCCCTAACCTACAATCCGCCCAACACAACCCCACAGTGGTTGACACCCTCATAAACCAAGAAGTGGATGAGGGCTTTGTATTGGGGCCTTTTACAACTCCTCCATTCACAGAATGGCGCACCAACCCTATTGGTATTGTCACAGGGAAATCTTCCCAAAAACAGAGACTCATCATTGACTTATCGGCTCCCCACTCATCGGCCAACCCCAGTCTTAATTCCCTCATACCCTCTGAGGAATTCTCTCTGCAATACACCACCATAGATCACGCCATTACAGCTATCATACAAGCAGGGGTTGGAGCCTGGCTCAGTAAGACCGACATTACTAACGCCTTCAAATTACTCCCTATCCACCCCACACTGTGGCACCTGCATGGCATCAAGTGGTCCGGGAACTACTATTTTTTCTCCCGGTTAACTTTTGGGTCCAAAAGTAGCCCAGCTATTTTCGACACATTTGCCGAAGCATTATGCTGGTTACTATTGAACATAGCCGGATGCCCTACAGTATTACATTACTTGGACGATTTCCTACTGGTCGAGGAGAATACTGCACCTCCCACTAGTCTCAAAGTTACCACTAAGCTGTTTGAGCAACTAGGTGTACCCATCTCCCCAAAGAAAACAGAAGGGCCAGACACGGTTATCACTTTTCTGGGTATCCAATTAGACTCTGCCACAATGCAAGCAAGCCTACCATACGATAAGATAGAGAATATTCTCACTTACATAAACAACTACCTACAGCTCGGCACTTGCAACCGCAAAGAACTACAGTCCCTGCTGGGGTCACTAAATTTTGCAATGCGCATCATACCTCAAGGCCGCTCCTTTATTTCACGACTATTGCATCTTTTCCCACTTTTTCTACATGACACGCACAGGTTGTCCTTAGATGCCCAAGCTACGGCAGATCTAAACATGTGGAAGAGGTTTTTAACCACTTGGAATGGTAAAAGTATGTTCCTCCCTCAATTGACTGAATCATCTCCTACCATTTGGTCAGATGCGGCATCTACCACTGGTTTTGCAGCAATTTTTGGGAACGAATGGCTTTGGGGCAGCTGGCCTTCAGCAGTTCTGGATTTGGAAGGTTTTTCCACTACCTCAGCTCTTTTTGAGATCTACCCCATAGTGGCGGCTGCCGTAGCGTGGGGTCATTTATGGGCTAATACGCCAGTGCGTTGTTACTCAGACAACCAGGCAACCTGTCACATCATCAACAAAGGTCGTTCCAAATCTCTTACGATTATGAGATTTCTGAGGAAACTCACTTGGTTGGCAGCTTGTCATAATTTCTTCCTATGTTGTTTCCATGTGCCAGGTGTATATAACACAGCTGCTGACAGTTTGTCTCGCTTTAAATTTCAGGAGTTTCATCAAGCACTCCCGTCAGCAACACCCACAGCCACCATCACTCCAACATTTCAACATCTCATACTGGACTAGACGTCATCATGCAGCACAGCAGGACATTGTCTCAGTTGGCACTTTCACGCAATACAAACAAAACATACAGCAGGGCTTTCACACTATTCAAACGATTCCTTCTGGAACATAACATCATACAACCGTTTGTTATGGCATCTTTTTTGGGGTTTGCTTCCTTTTGCCACCTTAAACTCAAAATGTCATACAACACCATCAAACTCTATCTCACTGGCATTCTCACATGCTCATCTTACACCCAAATAACAACAGTTTCATGGCCTCTCACCAAATTAAGACCATACTCAGAGGTATTCAAAAATCAGAACCCACACATTTGGCCCAGAGGCTACCCATAGATAACCATATCTTCAAAGCATTATCTAACCTACTCGACCTAAAACCGTTTGACACTGATACGAATTCTATCATCAAAACAGCAATATACATCGCTTTCTATGGATTTCTACGACCCAGAGAATTCACTACGACCTCCACGACCCAAACCACTCCATTCCTCCTCTATTCCCACTTGACAAAACATATGGATCATTACATCCTGTCTTTACCTCACTCCAAAACCAGCCAGCACATACCTGTAAACATTCCGTACTATCCCACGCACAACAGATGGTGTCCCGTCAAGGTTCTTGATGCCTACATACAGCACCATCACTTACTGCCCTCGCAACCGTTATTACAACTACAAGGTGCAGTACTCACCACTACAACCTTCATGACCTACGTCAGGTCCTTGCTCACACAACTGGGCCTCAACGCAAACAATTACTCAGGACACTCCTTTCGTATAGGAGCCGCGTCCACAGCCTCCAGTTTCAACATCCCAACTCATGTTATCAAAACACTGGGGTGCTGGAAGTCATCCGCTTACTCACGGTACATACCGAACCCAGTACAAGAATTAAGGGATGCTTTCATAAACATGTCTGGTTGATAAATGTATATGTATTGGTTGTCTGTTAAATAAATTTGATTACTTAATTTTGCCCTCTTCTTTCTCAGGCCTACCTCATCGTCGGTTTCGGCACACCACAACCGACTTGCTCCTTTTATCATCCTACGCTTATTCATGCTATTTCATACTGTACTATCTTAAGCACCTAACACAAGTATTAAGGCAATTTGCCTGCATTTGTGGGAGGTGCTGGTTTGCTACCCCTAGCCTACTTAAGGCACTCCCCTTACCTGGCTCCTTACCGTTCGAGGTCAGCGTTGAATGACCCTCCCACCACACCACTTTTAACATTTATTTCCTTTCTATTTCTTTTCCTGGGTGGGCCCTCTTCTTTCTCAGGCCTACCTCATCGTTGGTTTCGGCACACCACAACCGACTTGCCCCTTTTATCATCCTACGCTTATTCATGGTATTTCATACTGTACTATCTTAAGCACCTAACACAAATATATATATATATATATATATATATATATATATATATATATATATACACGTGCACACACACACACACATATAGACACACGTGTACACCCACACACACACACATTCACACTCACAAATAAAAAAATTTAAATTACAAAATTGTCCACCCAGCCTCCCTACCTGGAGTACTGGCGTGGACATGTCCCTGGGGTCCAGTGGGTCGGGCGCCTGTCTCCATCTCAGCCGTGGCAAGGAAGCTGTGTGCGCTCTGCTTCCTCTCACCGCGCGGGCTGTCTGCTGTAGCTGGGATCCGGAATATGATGTCCCCCAGCTACCCACACAACTATTACCTTTGGGAATGCTGTGGGGGGGGGGTTCTCTCTCTCCCTGAGGGGCTTCAGAGTGCCTGCAGGAACCGCAGGAACGCCGTTCCCACGCGTTCCTGCAGGACTCACAGGCGTGCCGCGGGGATTAGAGTGTGCCCAGGCACAACCCGTGCGCACGCCTATGACCTCTACCACTTCAGCTGGAAGGCTATTCCATGCATCCACTACCCTCTCACTAAAGTAATACTTCGGGATATTATTTCTAAACCTTTGCACCTCTAATTTAAGACTATGTCCTCTTGTTGTGGTAGTTTTCCTTCTTTTAAATATTGTCTCCTCCTTTACTGTGTTGATTCCCTTTATGTATTTAAATGTTTATATCATATCCCCCCTCCTCCAAGCTATACATGTTAAGTTCCTTTAACCTTTCTTTGTAAGTTTTATGCTGTAATCCATGAACCAGTTTAGTAGCCCTTCTCTGAACGCTCTCTAAAGTATCAATACCCTTCTGAAGATACGGTCTCCAGTACTGCGTACAATACTCCAAGTGAGGTCTCACCAGTGTTCTGTACAATGGCATGAGCACTTCTCTCTTTCTACAGCTAATACCTCTCCCTATACAACCAAGCATTCTGCTAGCATTTCCTGCTGCTCTATTACATAGTCTGCCTACCTTGAAGTCATCTGAAATAATTACTCCTAAATCCCTTTCCTCAGATGTTGAGGTTAGTAGGGTATCAAATATCCTATACTCTTTCCTTGGGATTTTACGTCCAAGATGCTTTGTCTTGCACTTATCAACATTAAATGTCAGTTGCCACAACTCTGACCATTTTTTTAATTTTTCTAAATCATTTTCCATTTGGCTTATCCCTCCTGGAACATCAATAGAAACATAGAATGAATTATAAAATGTTCTCTTTTCCTGGTTAATCCATGTCAGCATCATGGCACTTTCAAAGTTATTCAGGGTGTGAAAAAAATGAAAAACAGAATTAGCAGGAAACCGCAGAATTAAGGAGGAATTGTAGATTATACTAGCTTTAGTGTACCTATAATCTTAATTTTATTAATAACAGGAGGCGAGTATTTGCTTAAGTCTCTCTTTACTAGAACTCCACAGCAGCACATTAACATAGAGATAAAAACAACCAATCAGAAAAAGTTAGATACAATAAAGCTCTCCCCACACATAACTTCCTCTTTCAAGCTGCGACAAAACTGAAACAAAAAGGCAGAAAAACACTGAAGAGAAACCGAAGTCCTAGAATCCAATGAATGCAACAACGTTCTCTATCTGAGAAGAAACGTCAAGCCTGGGACCACGGACGCAATTTAAACTGAAACGAGAGAAAAACAGAATCGAAAGGACTGGACAGATAATGAAATGTACTCTGGATACAACATGCAGGACCCTTGTGTATCAACCAATATTACCGAAATATACAGAGATCCCAGCCTTTAAGTAAGTAGTGGTAACATGAACCAGCGACAGGGAGCCGGAAGAACAAGCAGAGTTGTATACATACCTGATTACCCAAACTACTGGCAACAAACCAAACAAGGGAAGGAATGAAAAATGGGAGGGAAATACTTGTCTCCTGTCATTAATAAAATTAAGATTATAGGTACACTAAAGCTAGTATAATCTACAATTTGATAACATGACAGGAGGCTTCGTATTTGCTGTTTTAACGCTCAGACAACAACTAGAACGATGCTTATGTTGTTGGTAAATAATCCGGGAGATCAATAAATAAATCTCGAAAAGGCCTTACAACTGCAAGATATGACTGTAGATTGGTCGAAGAAGATGCCAGTCGTTGATGATCCTCAAAGTGCGGACGAAACTCAATCTGTTGTTAGTCGCTGTACTTAGGAAACCGTGGCCCAGTGCCGTCAAAACGGTCGCTTTATAGTAATGTCGACACATAATACATACACAGCCAGAAGTAATAGTTTGAAGGGCACCGGCGGCTTGTGCTTGCGTAAGAAACTGCCATCCCTATTCGAATCTTAATGAAATAGGTGGCTTCTCCGATCATCCAAGGGTTGTGCCCGCAGTTCTCCAACCTCAAAATCCGCATCTGAGCCCATGAGAAAGCTCAGGACAGGACTGAATGGAGTCCATCCATTCCCCTTTGATCTAAGCGGTGAATGGTCTTCATCCGAGAAATAAATCTACCACACGGGTTGTGTGCGGATGGGCACCCGGTCGCACTCTAGATGTCTCCAATATTCGAAGCGGATTGAGGAACCCGGGTCTTTGAGGCACCCTTAAGAGTTCTTTGTCTACCAATAATAAAAAAAAGAAGCCCACTCGTGGGTCGAGGTGAGGAACGAGTTCCTAGGTAGACTGTGAAGCCTCGAGATACGAGCAAGGGGGGCGTAAATAGAGGTTGAGATTTGCGTCCGAAGGCGTCATCGTAGAAGAGTGATAGCAATCCGGATTCATGAACTGAAATTAAACAGTAGTATACAGAATCCAGGGGTTTATGGCAGTGTGTAAATTCGTCCAACAACATTTGAACTAGAAGGATGGTGTAGAAGAAAACGAGCAACAGAATCAGTTCATGTTGGACAGGGTCTGGATTTTGGAGTCCCTGGGACTGCTGTCCATATAGGGCGAGAGTGGAGTAGACTGAATGGCTGGATTGTACCACTCAGCTGAAGTTCCGCCCCATCAAGGAAACATGAGCAGGGCCCGATGGGACGCTCGTTAGCCTGAAGATAGGGTATAGTTGACCGGATCATCTAGGTCCATGCGATCGTGAAATTCTGAAGCTGGTTACCCACCGGAATAAGCCTTCGGTCCAGGGACCTAGTTCTATGAACTCGAGGTCTAAAATCCTGGCATCAATACGAAGAAAAATTAAAAGACAACTAACTTCGTTCAGTGCGCCGTGACGTTTTAGCGATGCCTAGTATGCATATAGAACGTAAGTCCTCTTCACTAATGACAGACATATCCAGGGTGCAGTTTTGTGACAGGATGTCCTCCATCCAAGGCAGGAGTCGTGCCGAGGTTTGAGAACTTTGGATGGCCTAACCTGAGCAGACGCAGGTATTGATCAATACTGTAGCAAAGGTTGCGCCCCGACCCAGCGAAGTCAGTGTTGGTACTTGTGGCGAAACCGACCTCGCCACTGGGCATTGGGGAAGACTGATTGCCAGCCTCCTGCCATGTGACTATGGCCCCTGGGATGTATTGCCCTTTAAAGACATGATTTGGGCATAATGGATTTGTGTTGTGCTGCTGCTGGCCCTTTAAGAACCATCTGGGGACATACTGTGGAGTTACTGGGTGGCCACCATTTCCTGTATCAGAGGCACATGGTGAGAACAATGGATGGCGGCCATTTTAACTCACAGACACTGTTTGGACTTTTCAACATGGTGCCATCTCGCCGGTATTTGGTGCACAGAGACATCGTGCAGTGGTTTTGGACTATACAACAGGGGACACATTATACAGTAATTGTTTTTCATTTAGCCTGTATATGTTCTGTGGAATCTGCATTAAACTGTATCTTCCAAAGTACTGAACGGATCTTGGTGAATTTTGGATATGTGGTTCACCCAGATCCCCCGGTTCCAAGGATATACTTGATGGGGTTATTGCATGTTTTGGGGTCCCTGTGATGTGTTTTATGGTACTGTATTTCTCTGCCTGTCATAATTATATTAACCATTGTGTTCAATAATCATATCACAGGCAGAGGGGAGGATTTTGTGTGGGAGTGTCTGTGTGTATTGTACGGATTGATTGGTTGTATTTCAAAACCCTGTGGGCAGTACTATGTTTGTGGATTGTGAATAAAAGAGGCTGTATGTGCCAGTACAGTCAGTTCTGCTTGACCTCAAAACGAAGTGTCGTCTCGTTATTGGGGGAATTGGATTGTATGCTGATTGCCAGGAGTGTAAGCTGATTGTATGCTTTTCCTGTTCAGCTGCTTACAGCATTCATATGCTTGAGAGCATTCATATGCTTCTCCGGTTCGGTGGTTGTGGTGTCTGCTGCAGTGCTTGGAGTCCTCAGGAAGCGCTAGGAGCATCCTTTAACGAAGGTACCCAGTCGGGGTGCCAGGTGATCCGTTACAGTACTGATGTTGAACTCTGGGGTCGTTGTGACCTATAGGGTAGTGATTTACTAGGGCACACCGTTCGCCATCTTTCATGCGCGTCCAGGTTTTGTGAACTAAGTTCTGTAGAATGAGCAGGGGTCAGTTGTCGATGACCTGAGGTGACAAACGGGTATCCCTATCGAACCCACAGAGCTTTCATTGTCGGTACCTGCAATGGGTGGCAGGGCGGAAGATAGCGCATACCAGTACTTCCAGACTTGGGGATATGAGTCGACCCCGTTCCAGTAGTGCTTGCGAGAAAGTGTATGTCAGCTCTCGAAGGCATTAGCATCTCTTGCTTCGTCAGATAGGAGAGGCTGTCTGAGGAGGATGTCCATAACGGCATAAATAATAGTAGCCTAGTGAGATTGTCTGCTCAATGCAATGTATGTTATAAAATGGCATATGTATCTGAAATATCTGGGACTCCCCAGTTCAGAGTAAAAACCTCCAGGAGTATATCCAGTAGGGAGGTACAGTGGCACTGACCCAGCGAGCCAATAATAGGAGCTGTACCAGCGACAGCCAGATCAAACAGCGTGTGCTCTGCCCGATAGGGTACCGGGGAAAGTTAGAATCTGGTGGGAGGTTCTCCCCCGTAATACCTCAGAGGTTACTTCAAAGCAGCATCGGGTTGAGATATGAGAGAGGTTCACCTACTACTAGAGATTAGTATCAATAGCAGCAGTGCTTGTGAGAGGGCCGCACCAATCCTAGGGGCAAGGTGGGGCCCTTCTATGGTGGCCCAGGCTCAAAACAGAGGCCGTCTGAAATGGGGCCCAACCTGAGGGAATGTACAGACAATCTTGGGTGCTGAAGCCATGGCAGACACTGAGCACCAACATGCATGTGTGGGATGGAGGCTAGGCTCCCAAAAAGGACAGCCCCCAGAGTATAAGTTTGTCACCCCGAGAGAGTGATATCCCAGAACTGAAAGGGTACCCTGAGAATCCCCCTAGGATGAAGCAGTAATGGGTACAGGCTGCCCAGATAGAAGAAAACCAAGGCAAACTGGGGGAAATGAAGTGGGGAGTGTAGAGACAGGGAAGGAAATCCCTCAGAGATCTGACAGGCTCAGCAGAAAAAAAATATAGAAATCCAAACTCAGCAAGAGAAAGGAATAAAATAGGAGTTCTAGTAAAGAGAGACTTAAGCAAATATGAAGCCTCCTGTCATGTTACAAAATTAGAAACACCGTTACTGTTACACAGAGAGCAGTCTCTGGCACTCAGATCTTTTGACAGATCCTCAGTATTAATAAAGGATTCTTTTTGTTTTCCTCCAATATATCCAGGTACATAAACATACACATAGAAAAAATTTATAAAAATGCTAAAATTTGAATAAAATATTAAAAATAAAATTATGTATTGAAAAAAATTCTAAAATAAATTTAAAATCACTTACGAAAAAGTGAATAACACAATATAATCACAGATCTAGTAAAAATCCATTTCCCTTTATTGAAATAATTATGTAAAAATTGATCTAGACCGCCTACGGCAGTGATGGCGAACATATGGCACGCCTGCCACAGGTGGCACGCCGGGCCGTCTCTGTGGGCACGTGGCCAGCGTTCACCATCAATGCAGAGTAGGCACCTGCCTGCCCAAAACGTTTTGGGCAGGCGCCTACTCTGCTTCCGTGTCGGGAGGACCGGAAGCAGGGGGCAGGGATCTGAGTAGCAGCTCTCCCGTCCTCCCGCGAGCAATCTGTGTGGAACGTTGCTGCGCGTTACCATGGCAACGCTCCACACAGCATCGGGCGGGAGGACAGAAGAGCTGCAGGACCTGTCCCTCTTACCACACCAGACCACCAGGGATTTATGTGTCCCCCCTCCTTCACATAAGGTAAGCAGAAGGGAGGGGGGGATACAGATTGTAATAATATATTTGCAGCACTCCCCCCTCGCCCACAAAACACACACAGCACCCCTTTCACACACACACACAACACCCAGCACCCCCCCACACACACACACAAACACCCCCTCACACAGCACCCTTCACGCACACAACCCCTCACACACAGCACTCCACACACAAACACATACACTGCACCCCTCAATGCAGCATGTGTGTGTGTTTGAGTGTATGTATTCAGTAGTTTGCGTGTACTCGGCAGTCTGTCTGTACTCTGCATTCTGTCTGTCTGTGTGTGTGTGTGTGTATATATTCAGCAGTCGGTCTGTGTGTATATTCAGCAGTCGGTCTGTATGTGTATTCAGCAGTCTTTATGTATTGAGCAGTCTGTCTGTGTGTGTATTTAGTGGACTGTGTGTACGTATTCAGCAGTCTGTTTGTGTGTGCATGTATTCAGCGGAAGATGCTGGGGGGAGAAGGGGAGAGGAGGAGATGCTGGGGGAAGAAGGGGATAAGAGGATGCGAATCTGGGGAGAGGAGAAGGAGGGGCTGGGGGGAGGAAAGAGGAGGAGGAGATGCTGGGGGGAGAGGGGGATATGCTGTGGGTAGAGAAAGGAAGATGCTGGGTTGAAAGAAGAGAATTAGTTCGGACAACTGTACAAGTTGTTTTTTTCTAAACTTAAACCTCAGTATTCCGGTTTAATTGCCGTGTTGGCATTTTGAGGGGAAAAAAGTTGGCATGTACTGCGGTTTGGGCACTCAGGCTCAAAAAGTTTTGCCATCACTGCCCTACAGTGTTTTCAGTGTCCCAATGACTCCTGGAGTTCACTAACTGATAATGATCTATACCAGTGTGTTTTTGGCTTCTCATGGGAAGTGGATTGGGATAATGAGTCAGTGGCTTATCCCAGCGGCTTTCTCAATGGCTCCTCACTGACTCTTTAACTAAATACACCATCCAAATAGGACAAAATCCACTATTTACACAATTAATTTTTAGCTTTAAATGAGAAATAAAAGTAAAACAAAAATCCATATAGTTTCTATTGGTGCCTGGAGTATCCCTACAAACCCAGTACTTATAGCACTTCTTCTGGTACTGTCCATTCAGTAATGGATTTACAAAACTGAATACGTTTTACCAACTGCAGGATTCCGGTTGTAGAGATGAAATACATAAAAAGTACAAATTATTAGTGGGCTAATACATATATAGAAAGAAATAAAATAACTTAAAATGCCCAATGTTATTGTACAACAGGACATCAATAATGGCAGTAACATGTCTGATGTGAGGTTTTAAATATATTTTAATTGATTTTTAGGAATGTTTTCAATAAACTAGAAATTTTTACATTTAATTCAAGTATTAGCATTTTTATTACATTTTTTCTATTTGTATTTCATTTACCTGGATATATCGGAGGAAAATAGAAAAATCCTTTATTAATACTGAGGATTATGTCAAAAGATCTCAGACTGCCAGAGACTGCTCTCTATGTAATAGCAACTGTGTGTCTAATTCCTCCTTAAAGATCTAGGAGTTAAAAGGGACACTATAATCACCCAGACCCTCTAGGGTTAACCCTTCCTGATGTAAACATAGCAGTTTCAGAGAAACAGCTATGTTTACATTTGGGGTTAAGCCAGCCTCTATATTATGCCTCAATCACGCAGAGCGTCCATAGGAAAGCATTGACAAATGCTTTCTTACGGACACTTTGAATGTCGCGCATGCGCTTTCGGCTCCTGTGACGTCGGACGAGGATGCTGACGTCGGCAGGGGAGGAGAGGTAAGGGGGCCTGGTGCTGGAATTCGGTGAGCTACTGGAGGGGTTTTTACCGATGTGTTTTCCTGCCACTATAATGTCCCTTTAAGGACTGATCGCTGAGTAATAGTAAGTTTGTTTCTTGCTGAGTGTATTCTGATACTTTAGTAGTATGTTCCATTTCTAGCCACTAGATGGCATCATAATACAGATAATAACTTGAAGGTTTCTATTGTGTAAAAATATATTCCTTTTTTTTTTTTTACAAGGCAAGGTAACAACATAGTTAACACAGGTTTATGAACATATTCATTTATCGTCATATAACAATGGTTCCAAAATGCAACATACATTCGAGATATCTAGTATCTGCGTTAAAATCATTTAAGCCGGAGCCCACATTTGTACAAGTTTGCGTTAGTGTTGTCCTACCAGGATTTTTAATGGTGGAATAAAACATGATGTATGATACATAGTATAGCCTACCAACTAATACCAGCCCATTGACAAAATCTGAGCCCATTCTTGTTTTCGGAAACTCTATCTTTAACCCACCATCATCTGCCTCGTTCCTATAATGAGTATGTGATGATGTAATTTTTGCTCTTCCAGATTTATGTAATACCCTGCAATGAGTCCATGTCGCGAAAGTCATTGCATCTGGCAAACGTGGGTCGAATTACCATTGGTAGGCATAGAGTAGAAAAGGAGAAATGTGAGTGTAGGAAAAGGAGGTAACTAGGGGAAAAGGGAGAAGATAGTGAGTAGCCCCAGGAGGTGGAGAGGAGAAACTAGGTGATAAGAACAGAGAAAGCGAGGGAGGGGGTATTTTGGTTGACTAGGGTGCGGGGCAAGCTGAGTGTGCCGCCACGGCCCCACCACCTCGTGTGGATCTTTGACCCCGGCCCCCTTTGCCCCTACAGTGCCCTCTATCCATGGGCCCCCGATTATTTTCAAACTTCTTCATGGTGCCCCTGACCTGTGCCGTCAATTTGTCAATTAGGAAGGCGTCCTTAATTTTTTTGTAGTACTACGGTGAGGGAGGGGGTCTCCTTCTGTAGCCACACCTGGGCCAAGGCCCTTCTGGCAGCCAAATTCACTTCGTGTAACAGCTTCTGTTCCGTGCCTGGCCAGTCGTCTATGGACCTGGCCAGGAGGAACACCAAAGGGTCTAATTTAATGTCTCTGTCTAAAATATCCCTCAACAAGTAAAAATATATTCTAACACTGATTTAAATATAATACAAATGTGCCTATACAAGAATACCTATATAGAATACAAATGTACAAATAAGGGATTTCGAACACTCATTTCAGCGCAAACCAGCAGTAAACAGCCAAAAACTGCATTATCCCCCCAACTGAACTGGACCATATACTACACATTTTACCTTGTTCGTTAAAAACACTCCTAGCCAGCTCTGCACTGACTGACATTACAAACACAGCATTTCATTAACTTGAGTCTAATTAAAGCTCTGAATATTCAGATTATCTGAGTTTAAACTAAATCCTGGACCCTGTGTGTGCTTCTTAATGACTCCCCTTATAGCAGTCTATTTATATAATCAATACCTATAATAATAATAATAAAAAATTCAAAGAAACTAGCCCTGCGCTCAAACTCCCATTACTCCTGGGCGGCAGCAATGACCATAGTACACAAAATACATATAGTAAAAACCGAAGGAAAAAAGTTACCTGCGCTCTTTCCACATCCCTGTGTATTTTTAAACAAATGGAGATTTTTAGTTACTTCCAATGGCCATGAGGATATGCCCAACTGCCACGTCAAGGCAGACCTCGTAGGTGGGTCCTAACGCTAACCATTCGCCTTGCTTCCTTGAGCTTCTGGCAAAAATATCTCTAATGAGACAGAAAGGAGTATTTTTTATATACATCCCTACATTGTTTGAATTGTTCTGTTTCACATTGCTCCCTCCCATTCCTCAGTAGCCAATGGGAGTAAAGCTTTTATCTGATTATATTATCCAGTCCCTCCCCCATGGATCACACTACAGTGAGTGTCTGTGCAGAGGGATCCAGGGTAGGTTAGCACTGCTGTCACTAACACTCATTTCACACTCAGCATATCCTAGTAGTACTTAGTCATTGTTATTACCCGTATCCCTCACACACAGTGTCTGTCACTCTCACTCTCGGTATCCCTCACACTCAGTGTCTGTCACTCTCACTCCCGGTATCCCTCGCACTCAGTGTCTGTCACTCTCACTCCCGGTATCCCTCACACTCAGTGTCTGTCACTCTCACTCAGTGTCTGTCACTCTCACTCCCGGTATCCCTCACACTCAGTGTCTGTCACTCTCACTCCCGGTATCCCTCACACTCAGTGTCTGTCACTCTCACTCCCGGTATCACTCACACTCAGCGTCTGTCACTCTCACTCCCGGTATCACTCACACTCAGCGTCTGTCACTCTCACTCCCGGTATCCCTCACACTCAGAGTCTGTCACTCTCACTCCCGGTGTCACTCACACTCAGCGTCTGTCACTCTCACTCCCGGTATCACTCACACTCAGCGTCTGTCACTCTCACTCCCGGCATCTCTCACACTCAGCATCTGTCACTCTCACTCCCGGTGTCACTCACACTCAGCGTCTGTCACTCTCACTCCCGGTATCCCTCACACTCAGCGTCTGTCACTCTCACTCCCGGTATCTCTCACACTCACTCCCGGTATCCCTCACACTCGGTGTCTGTCACTCTCACTCCCGGTATCCCTCACACTCGGTGTCTGTCACTCTCACTCCCCGTATCCCTCATACTCACTGTCTGTCACTCTCACTCCCGGTATCCCTCACACTCGGTGTCTGTCACTCTCACTCCCGGTATCCCTCACACTCGGTGTCTGTCACTCTCACTCCCGGTATCCCTCACACTCGGTGTCTGTCACTCTCACTCCCGGTATCCCTCACACTCGGTGTCTGTCACTCTCACTCCCGGTATCCCTCACACTCAGTGTCTGTCACTCTCACTCCCGGTATCCCTCACACTCAGTGTCTGTCACTCTCACTCCTGGTATCCCTCACACTCAGTGTCTGTCACTCTCACTCCCGGTATCGCTCACACTCAGGGTCTGTCACTCTCACTCCCGGTATCACTCACACTCAGTGTCTGTCACTCTCACTCCCGGTATCACTCACACTCAGTGTCTGTCACTCTCACTCCCGGTATCCCTCACACTCAGCGTCTGTCACTCTCACTCCCGGTATCCCTCACACTCAGTGTCTGTAACTCTCACTCACACTCAGTGTCTGTGTTTGCAGGTTATCACTCTGTGCAGGTGATGTACGGCTGTGAGCTGAGAGATGATGGCAGTATCGGGGGGTATATGCAGTTCGGTTATGACGGGAAGGATTTCCTGGCTCTGGATACCGAGCACGGGGTTTATTATCCGGTCACAGACCAGGCTCAGATCAGCGCACAGAGAGTGAACAGCCCGGAGGTGAGAGAGGGGGAGAGACAGAAGAATTACCTGGAGAATTACTGCATCGAATCACTGAGAGAATACATCCAGTACGGCAAGGAGGAGCTGGACAGGAGAGGTGGGTGCTGGGTGTGGGAGGAGCTGGACAGGAGAGGTGGGGGCTGGGTGTGGGGGAAAAAAAACAAAAAATTAACAAATAGTACAACCTGTATTGTAGTCAGTAAAATCTACCATAAGCACCATATATCTGGTGGAATAAAACACAACTATAGTGCAATTCAATAGGCACAAGCAGGGGTTGTGGGGTGGTAGAAAACTCACTAGAAAGTAGTAAATTCAGGCGTGTCTCCCTCAATATTAGGGTAATTGCATAAATACAGGAAATCTTCCATCCATAGAAATCTTGGTATAGATGTATCTTCCTGACTAACTCAAAATAGAGAGAAGAGAGAGAGTGCAGACTGTATAAAAATATGACAAATTTATTCTACAAGTTGCACTTACAATATATGAAAAGATAAACAGCATGTCTCCACATCACAGTGGTATCCAGATATTCAGCAGATAATACAGCAGCAATCAGGATCACAGATACAAAATAAAAGAAATTAAAATCTGTGTACTAGTAAAAGTTAAAATCCTACGCGTTCTGTCCCGTTCTGGACTTCCTCAGGGATACATTTCCTGAGGGATACATCAGGAACCTGGTGGAGCTGCTGGCTAGAGCTCCCCGGGTCCTCTCCTGCCTCCCTCCCTGCGATCTTTGATCTCCCTCACTGGCCCATGGAGGCACATAGTGCGGGCCGCGGGGATTATGGTGTGCCCAGGCATATCCCGTGAGCACTCCTATGTCCATGAGCTATATTCTGAATACTCATTTGTTACAAATTATATAGGATACTAAGAAACATTTATTACAATGTCTGTACAAGCAAAATAAAAACTCATAAATATAAAGGAGACAAAAACACAAGAAACATTAAATACCTGAGTGCAATAGACAACGAGACATCCACTAAAAATCTCTAACATCCATCTCTCCTAAAAAAGGTGAATGTAGCTTCAATATCAATGTCTTCAATATGGAAGATGCAATCAGGCTGATCTAATGCCATAACAATCATATGTAATAACATGCAATAGATAATATATCTGCTGTGCTTTATAGTAATTAGCTAAGTATTTTATTGAACCTTTTTGGTAGACAAATTGATTTGTGTTTTTATTTTTTTTATCATAACATTATCAGTTTCTTTTCCTCTGTAAGATCAATAACTAGACCTTGACTGTTCTTTATTTCTATCTTCTTTTCCTTTCTAATCGCAGTTCCCCCAGAGGTGAAGGTTTCAGATCAGAAAGCAGACGGAGCTACAAAGCTTCTCTGCCAGGTGTACGGGTTTTACCCCTGGGACGTGGATGTAAATTGGAAGAGAGATGGCATTGAGTTTCCCTCGGATGAAGCCAAACAGGTTCTTCCCAATACTGATGGCACTTACCAGATCACAGCTACCGTGGAAGTACCACCAGAGGAGATGGACAGACTCTCCTGTCACGTGGACCACGTCAGCTTGGACAAAACACTTATTGTGAAGTGGGGTAAGTGTCCCCATAACTGGGGGTAGACACAGAAATAATCAGGCGTCAGTGAGTGTGGGATTTTGAGTAACTGGATTGTAATTTAATAAACCTATTATTATAATTTCAGAAAATATTGAGATTTTAATATTTAAGGTGTTAGTCCAAGCACCGTGATCAGTTTTTTGTAGTGGTCATGGTTCAAGGATCCTACATGCGCAGTGTTTCAGTATGAATCTTTGTCCATACTGAGATATTTATTGTTACTGCTGGAGATTTAACTCCACCCCTGTCAGCTTTCATTAGTCAGTCAGGAAGAAGAGTTCTGTGCTGGCTAATGTTAATGCTGTACATATTCTACTCACAGTCACTATTCATTGGCTGAGAAAGGTCAGCTCATGCTCTCAGCCAATGAATGAATTGCAGTATCAGCCTCCAGCTTGTATATAGGTCGAATACAGCTCAGCCACCACTCTTGAAAACTCAGCCTCCAGTGGCAAACCATTGGAAAACCTTTCCACTATAACAGGCTGTAATGGTTGTGATGCATGGAGTAACCTTTTAAACTTACAGATTTCTGTATATATTATAAACATGTAATTAAAGACATACTAGCTCTATAACAATAAACTACATGTTTAATAATATTTAAAGACCACACGCAACATTGATGTTGTTACATGTGAATATGTTTATCTCTTAATATTCACAATATTATAGGTAATTGAAATTTAATATAATTATATTGGGGAATCACACAATAATTACTGTGTTATCCTCTCATTGCAGCAATGAATATGTCTGTTCTCTCAGTATGTCGACATTTATTATGTTTAATTCTGATTCACTCATTTCACTAAAGAACAAAAGCTATGAATTAGCTACAAGCAGTATAGAGTCTTAGTAAATAGATCTGATATACAGTTATTATTACAGTGGAAGATTTATCCATATTTTTCTATGGCAGTAACGTCCATGGAATGCGTCATGGGATGGGAAAGTATGAATGGTCAGCATGTAAATAATGCAGATATAAAACATTTAATAAGAGAAATAGAAATTTATTGCGAATAAATAATCAAACATAACAGAATATAATCCCAGTGGGAAAGGAGAGTACAGATATTGGAATATAATCCCAGTGGGAAAGGAGAGTACAGATATTGGAATATAATCCCAGTGGGAAAGGAGAGTACAGATATTGGAATATAATCCCAGTGGGAAAGGAGAGTACAGATATTGGAATATAATCCCAGTGGGAAAGGTCCTGTTTTATTATGGTCATTTGCTGGAAATACTCCCCTGTCCTATTCTTTATGTTCAGTTGATGGATATAATCCCCTGTCCTGTTCCTTATAGTCAGTTGATGGATATAATCCCCTGTCCTGCTCCTTATAGTCAGTTGATGGATATAATCCCCTGTCCTGTTCCTTATAGTCAGTTGATGGATATAATCCCCTGTCCTGTTCCTTATAGTCAGTTGATGGATATAATCCCCTGTCCTGCTCCTTATGGTCATTTGATGGATATAATCCCCTGTCCTGTTCCTTATGGTCAGTTGATAGATATAATCCCCTGTCCTGTTCCTTATGATCAGTTGATGGATATAATCCTCTGTCCTGCTCCTTATGGTCATTTGATGGATATAATCCCCTGTCCTGTTCCTTATAGTCAGTTGGTAGATATAATCCCCTGTCCTGTTCCTTATGGTCAGTTACTGGATATAATCCCCTGTCTTGCTTCTTAAGGTCAGTTGATGGCTATAATCCCCTGTTCTGCTCCTTATGGTCAGTTGATGGATATAATTACCTGGTGCACTAACTTCTGAATGTACAGACAATTGATTATTGCTTGTCTTTTTAGTCATTATCTCAAATGTTTCCGTTTATCGTTTTTTTTTAAATTTATTCCTCTTAGATTTTATTTTCATAGCTTCCTCTCTCATTACATAGTTACATAGCTGAAAAGAGACATGCGTCCATCAAGTTCAGCCTTTCTCACATTTGTTTTTTGCTGTTGATCCAAAAGAAGGCAAAAAAAAAAACAGTTTGAAACACTTCCAATTTTACAACAAACTAGGAAAACAATTCCTTCTTGACCCCAGAATGGCAGTCAGAATTATCCTTGGATCAAGACGCTATAAGAATTATAAAGAATTGTAACCTTGAATATTCTGTTTTTGCAAGTATGCATCTAGTTGCTGTTTGAACATCTGTATGGATTCTGATAAAACCACTTCTTCAGGCAGAGAATTCCACATCCTTATTGTTCTTACAGTAAAAAAAAACTTTTCTTTGCCTTAGACAAAATCTTCTTTCTTCCAGTCTAAACGCATGACCTCATGTCCTATGTAAAGTCCAGTTTGTGAGTAGCTTTCCACACAATGGTGTGTATTAGCCCCGGATATATTTCTATAATGTTATCATATCCCCTCTTAAGCGACGTTTTTCTAAACTAAAGAGGTTTACATTTGTTAACCTTTCTAATAATTTATTTCTCTATTTCTCAGAGCCAAAGTCCAACCTGATCATGTGGATAGTGATTGGTGTTGCCATTTTTGCCATGATTGGCATTGCTGCTGCAGGATATGTGATGTGGAAGAAGCGTTCAGGTAAGGATCAAGCTTATTGCAATTGTAATGGGCCAAACCAAGCATCTTGTCTGGATATGTTGATATAAAGCAGGTGCAGGATATCCCTGCTTGTTCACAGGTAGAGCAATCACTGGCTCAGTCAGAGCGGCTGAAGCAGGATATCCCTGCATGTTTACAGGTAGAACAATCACTGGCTCACTCAGTGTGGCTGGATTAGGATATCCCTGCATGTTCACAGGTGGAGCAAGCACTGGCTCAGTCAGAGCAGCTTGAAATCAGGCAAACACAGCGATATCCCTAATATACGTGGGCATTCACTCACCCCTACCTGCTGTGCCTACTTGTGGCATGTCGGGTAAGGGCAGGAGGGAGGATGTAACCTCCCTTATTTACTATTACTAAGTATTTCAGATGAAGAAAAGGCTAGTGACTGGGCTGCTAATGCTGCCCTGTTACTAATCCAATAAAGTTGGGCCTGACAGTGGTCCTCTATGGCCCCACTTTCTTATGACAACCAACCAGATTGCCCTGACAGCAAATCTGTAAATATTTAGACTGACATGTAATTCTCGAGATTACAAACCGATTAGAACACTCTGAATTTATAAGGCTTTCCCCACCCTGCAAGCACAGTCTATGCACAGAACTCGCAAGGTTATTTTTTTGTCTGAATTTTTGGGGGCTGTTTTTTAAATTAGAAAACAAAAATAATTACTGAATTTCATCCAAAAATGAATGAACAAATGGATGAAATTCTGAGCAGACGAAACAAAAATAGTTTTTTTCTGAATGTATTTGAACGAAACAAAAATTTTGACGGCTTCCAAGGCTAATCTCTGAACCTTCCTGGCTCCTGCCTTTTAGGCTACAGATTGCTCTCCCTGTGTTACAGACTATCCATTACCTGCTGAATAATGTGCAGTTTGTAGGATGGAATTATTCTACTAGTTTTTAACACGGTAATTTTATGGTTTTTTGTGTGTGTTTCTGTTTTTTTTCAGGGAAACAATATGCTGCAGCCAACGGTAAGTAACACATTCTCCATACTGAATATCATACAATGATTTATATTGATACAAGCATGGGTAACATTATATTATCCATGTGATATGGAGGGAGACGCTGAATGTTGTGTATATGAGATGACTGTCAGTGTCCCCGTAGCATGTGCCTGTGTTGGGTATACATGTGTGCAGAGTGTTGAATTAAGGAGAAATTATCACTGACTGTAAAGTAAAATTTATTTTTTGTTTGTTCAGCTTCAGAAACAGATGGATCTTCAGCCTCATCCAAATCTTGAGGGTAAGTCTGATTATTAAAGGGGAGATTTCTCTATGCCGATCCCATTAGTATATCTATGCAGGCAGGGCCGGTCCTGGGGTCACTGACGGCTGGGTGCAAGAATATTTTTGGCGCGCCCCTACCCCTGCCGTGGGTGTGGCTATATTGCTAACTCCTCCTCTTTACAAACATAACACTTCTAACCACACCCATTTTCTATGGAAACCACTACACTTCCAACCCAGGTCACAAGTCACCCACTTCCTAAAGTGCCAGCTTTGCCCCCAAGAAGCTTATTAGTACCATATTTGTGCCTAGCTTCCCAGTGCCGCCTCTGTCCCCATACAGCTTCCCAGTGCCATCTTTGTCTCATTTGTGCCTTCCCTCTGTCCCAATATAGCTCATTAGTGCCATCTTAGTCTCAAACTATCTTTGTCCCCATCTTATCAGTGCCACTTTTGTGCCCAAATCGCAAAATCCCAAAATTCCTTATCAGTGACATTTCTTTTTCTTCTCGCCTTAATTACTGTTGCTGGCTGGCTGCTGTGACTGTCAGGCTTCTGTAGCCAGGCTGCTGTGGTAGGCAGGTTGTTGTGGCTGGTTGGCAGGCGGGCTGGCTGCTGTGGCTAGCCGACTGGCAAGCAACTGTGGTTGGCCTTTCTTTCACCAGCAGGCATCTATTTCTAACCCCTCTGTGTGTCTCTTTTTCCCTTACCTAGCCCCTCTGTGTCTCTTTGCCTCCAAGTGCCACTTTGTCCTACCAGCCCTTCTATGTGTCTTTGTTCCCCCAGCACCTCTGTGTCCCTGTCTCCCCTCAGCCCCTCTTTGTGTGTCTTTTCCCCCATCTCAGCCCATCTGTGTGCCTTTTCCCCCAGCATCTCTGTGTCTCTCTTTAGACCCCTCCCCTCCTGTGCCTTCTTTAGCCCCTATCCCCTCCTGTCTGCTTATGTATCCCCCCTCCTGTGCCCTCTTTAGACACCTCCCCTTCTGTGCCCTCTTTAGACACCTCCCCTTCTGTGCCCTCTTTAGCCTCTCTCCCCTCCTGTCCCTTATGTAGCCCCTCTTCCCTCCTGTGCTTTAAGGAGCCCCCTTCCCTCCTGTGCCCTTGTTTTCCCTTCCCCTACCTGTGCTCTCTTTAGTCACCTACCTTCTTCTGCACTCTTTGGACCCCCTCCCCTCTTGTCGGCTTATGTAGCCCCCCTCCTGTGCCCTCTTTAGACCCTTCCCCTTCTGTGTCCTCTTTAGCCTCTCACCTCCTGTCCCCTTAGGTAGCTTTTTTCCCCTCCTGTGCACTCTTTAGCCCCCTCCTGTGCCGTATGTAGCCCCAATTCCCTCCTGTGCCCTCTTTACCCCCTCCGTGCCCTTGTTTGCCCCTCCCCTACCGATGCCCTCTTTAGCCACCTCCCTTCTTCTACTCTTTAGCCTCCCCTCTCCTCTTTAGCCCCTCTCCCCTCTTGTCTGCATATGTAGGCCCCCTCCCCTTCTGTACCCTCTTTAGCCCCTCTACTGTCGCCTTATGTAGCCCTTCTCCCCTCCTGTGGCCTTAAGTAACCCCTCCCCTCCTGTGCCCTCTTTAGCCTCTTCCCCTTCTGTGCCCTCTTTCACCCCCTTCCCTCCAGTGCCCTCTTAAGCCACCTCCCTTCCTCTGCACTCTTTAGCCCATCTTGATATGCCACACCTGTGAGGTGGATGGGTTATCTCTGCAAAGGAGAAGTGCTCACTAACACAGATTTAGACAGATTTGTGAACAATATTTGAGAGAATACATAGAAAAAAGTCTTAGATCTTTGAGTTCAGCTCATCAAAAATGGGGGTAAAAACAAAAGTGGTGCGTTTATAATTTTGTCCATTGTAAATACACACACATAGTCCATACAGATACATGATTACATTCAAACACACAACACTATCCACACATACAGCTCTGCAAGGATGGGCAAATAGTAGATCCCCCAGCTGGTAAAACATTGTGGGGTCGGTACGACAGATAGGGATCTTCCTCTTGGCCACCCTTGCGATAAAGCGGGGCCCCCCAAAAACAATTCTTGTACCAGGATCCTCAATACATTAGTTCAACCATCTAGTCTTTCTGTATATTTTATTCTGACTAATTTGTCATTTTGCAGTTTGGTCTAATGTGGTTGATGGTTTCTTATTTAGCATTAACCCCAACACAGTGTAACCCTTCCTCCTGTCCAGTATTTCTATTATCCTGTGATTTACACAAAGCATTGCCGGCTGATATCTATAATTGCACAGAGTCTCTTTGCTGTAATCACTGGATTGTTTTTTTGTTTTTTTTAATCAAATTATTCCTGAACGATCAAACAAAGAGTCTTGGGACAATTATAAATATTATGATCACATATGAGGATTGGATATAATTTTTTTCTTTATCTAAATTTGTACCTCTCATTTTACACACAGCTACGCATTAATTAATAAAACCTGAATTCATGAAATATATAATTTATGATAAGTGATAACAAAATTAATGTTTTGTTTGTTCTTTTCAGCTCTACAAACCTTGGGATCATTACAGATAATTCCTCTCAGCTTACTTTTACACGTCCAATCCGTGCTGTATGGATATGAGTAAACAGTGTGTTTGGTGCTGTGCGTTTTTTTATATCTTTTAGCATGGATGAGATGTCAGTGTGCGCAGCACTAACCTACATCAAGCAGCTCAGCGTGGATTCCTTCTAAATCTTGTGTTGGTTGTCATTTAATCAAAAACTATCCCAAGGTAAAAGGAATGGCACAGATCTGACCCATAGCTCCAATTATGTAGAACAAGAAGCTGTTATTTCAGTTTAAGACGCTGTATGATCTGTGAATGGTATTTTTTCCCTTTTTTGCTGCTCGTCTCCCAGATAGAGAGATCCTGGTGATCTCCCACAACTCTGGGGTTTTAGATCCATCATGAAATCTAACATATTATTGGAAAAACACGCTATCGGGACATGCTATCGGGACATCCTCCTTTTTTCTGAATAACATGACCATGGAAATTATACCGGACTTGTGTTACAGGGTTTCTAAATTCCTTATCACAACTCAGGTTTGAAATCCCTGTATTTGTTTTGCTCAGAAATGTTTTAGTAGTAATTAAAGGAGGACCTTCAGAAAGCTGTTCCAATAACATGGTATTGCACGATAATGTAATACACTATTATTCTACATTTAGATCACTGAACGAATATCTGTACTTCAAATACTTCAGTATCATCAATAAAGGTTCTCCTGACGAGGAATGTCACTCATTCAGTGTTAGCTGGGATCACAGAGCTTCCAGTGGTAAATAAGAACATTCCTTATTGCCGTTTATTATAAATATAATTAATTACACTGAGTTCTACTATTTCATATCGTGTTTCCCATAACCGAGATTTGAGTTCTGTGGGAGAGCTGGGGATGTGAGCAGCAATGTCACTAGTAGAGTAAATATGAAATAAACTATTAGTAAATATAAAGACCAATCTAAAATCCATTCAACCAAATACCCATTGTTTTAGAAATAAAAAAACATAATTACAAGGATCTGCAAAGGTTTCCCTAGTTTACTTTAAATCTGAGTTGATTCTGATATGGATATGTTAAGCATATAATTAAAGTCTGATTGCATACATTTTACTTGTTTTTATTTGTTTTGGGTGAAATAATCATTTATATATCGGTGTTCCTTTGCTGTAAAGATTTTTGTTTTTTAAATTATAAATAAAATCTTTTAGATACAAAGAAGTTCTTCTACTTTCCATATTTTGCATTTTTATAACTCACTAACGCTATAACCCCCTCTCAAACATTGAGTGGACTCAGGGTGTTATTATGCAAAGTGCTTATGGTGCTTAGTCTTTAAACATCTATTATCTACCTCGGTGTTCTTTTTGACTCCAACCTCTCCTTCAACCCTCATGTCCAATCAATCGCCAAATCATGTCGCTTCCATCTCAAAAACCGCCCCTATTTAACCCTGGATGCGGCTAAGGTTCTGGTTCATGCTCTTGTTCTTTCTCGTCTGGACTACTGCAATACTCAGTGGTCGTACGTGTTCCCAGTTTGCACCGCTGCAATCTATAATGAATGCAGCAGCGAGGCTCATTTTCCTGTCCACTCGCACCTCCCATGCCTCCCCGCTCTGTCAGTCCCTGCATTGGCTCCCAGTTAGATATAGGGCTCAATTTAAAATTCTGGTGCTTGCTTACAAGTCCCTACATAATGCTGCTCCAACCTACCTATCCTCCCTAATACACAAGTATGTCCCGTCGAGGCCCCTACGCTCTGCCAAAGACCTACTTATATCCTCTGTCCGTACTCCCACCTCTAATGCTCGCCTCCAAGATTTCTCCAGGGCTGCACCTCTTCTGTTGAACTCCCTTCTCCATAAGAATTTCACCCAGTCTCCACTCATTCAAAAAATCATTGAAGACTCACTTCTTCAAGAAAGCATATCAATTAAACTGTTAGCAGTTTTTTATCCCCCACCCTCCATGACTCCTCTCCTGCAACTGTCAAAAATTACCTACTAAGCCCTCAGTTAATACTTTTCTAACAACTTACTTCGTACCCCTACTTTTACCCTTTGTGTCACTATATCCCACTCACTCTAGAATGTAAGCTCATTGAGCAGGGCCCTCCACCTCTCAGTTCCTGTACATCAAGTTGTCTGGTTACAATTAAGTGTCTGTTAGTCCACCCTTTGTACAGCACTACAGAATCTGATGACGCTATATAAATAATAAAATAATAATAATAATAGAGACTATACTCCTTGAAGTGCAAACGGCAGAGGGATTTTAAACTGTATCTTACACTATAACTACAACATCACAACTTATTACAATTCCAGCGTTGATTTTAAAATGTGCTCTGTAAGCTCTGATTAGGTGAACTACCTCAGAGCCTTAAAGGAACAGTCCGAGCAATTAAGTTGTTACGGTGCCAGGAAGTCCCTGGCGCTGGTTTACTTTTAGGGGCTAGATTGTTTAAGAATAGTTTAAACCCAATGTCTGTACTGAAACATCATTCCACTCTGCCGCCCTGTCCTACTGGTTTCTAAAATTCTTCATAACGCAAGGCTCAAGCAGGGGCACCGCAGATTGGCTTAGAGCAGTATAAATACTTGCACCAGCCCTGATTAGGGGTACTTAGGAATTTTATTCTGACATACAGGGGTACTTGCACTGATGAGGTTGAGAAACACTGTAATAACATGCTGGAAACTGCTGCCAACTGTATCGGAGGGTTCAAGCGCTGCCAGTTTGCTTGTGATTACACACAAAGGCTGACATTTTACATGTTGGTGTGAAAGCTAGCCACCAGTTGGCAAAGTAGGTTTTGTAATATAATTGTTGATTATGCTAATGCCATGTGCCTATCATCTTAATCTTATTAATGACAGGAGGCGAATATTTTGCATTCAACTCTCTTTAGTAAAACTCCAGCAGCAGATTTTATAAAATGCAGACTGTAAGAGAGTATGAAAAGCCCATTTTTTCCATAGTCTTTTGTTACACGAATAGGCTCCATGGAATAGCTATCTGGGATAGCATTACTACCATAGTGAAAGTCCAGAACGCCCCGTCAGAAATACACAAATAAACCTTTCTGCAGGGGAAAATACAGCTATCAGCACAGGGGCCATAGTCGGAAGACAGGAGGCTAGCCAGTAGTCCCCTCCAGGCACAAGTGGCAAAGGGAACTTTGTCACAACAATGTATTCTCTAATTTGTTATCAGTAAAAGTGGCAATCCTGGGGGCATGGTCTTGCACTGTGAGTGAGCTCCCTGGTTCACAGCTAATTAATTTGGGCTAAATATTGCTCTGATGGGGAAAAAAAGAAATCCTTACCATCTCAGGAACTAATGGGCCCGAGTATGCACAAGAAGGCATGCGAGCTGGATAAATATTTTAGGTAAAAAAAACAAAGCACTGGCGTTGGACTCTGAGGACAACATGGAGCCACTATCTTTGCCATGCAGTTCTCCACTGAGGAGCCCAGTAGTGCTGTAACATTCAATATACTCCAGAAAGCCTATGTTGAAAGAAAATATAGAAGAAAGCAAGCAGTTAACCGTCAGTGCAATAATGCACACAGTACCCTAGGTTTATAAGTGTTCACTTATAAACACTCAAAGAACAACAGTGACAAGAAAAAGGAGAAAACCCAAAAGTACAAAATAATGTGGATCACCAAAAAGTGATAATGTGTAAATAAATACGAACTGAATTTATGTTGCTATATTTAAATTCAAAATGGTATCTGTAAAAAATACACAAACAATATATAGTGTGATATTATTAAAGACCACTTGAAAATATGGGTGGTAGTGAACTCACAAAGATAAGATGAAATCAGGCATATCTCCCCCCAAATCTATAGGCTGCTGCCCCCCTCCCCAAATCTATGGGCTGCTGCGCCCCCCCAAATCTATGGGGTGCTGCGCCCCCCCAAATCTATGGGGTGCTGCGCCCTCCCCAAATCTATGGGCTGCTGCCTCCCCCCCAAATCTATGGGTTGCTGCCCCTCCTAAATCTATGGGCTGCTGCCCCCAAATCTATAGGCTGCTGCCCCCCTCCCCAAATCTATGGGCTGCTGCCCCCCTCCCCAAATCTATGGGCTGCTGCCCCCCCAAATCTATGGGCTGCTGCCCCCTGTTCATTTCTATATATCTATAGGCTGCTGCCCCCCTCCCCAAATCTATGGGCTACTGCCCCAAATCTAAGGCTGCTGCTGCCCCTCAAGTCTATGGGCTGCTGCTCCTCCCAAATCTATGAGGCTGCTGCCCCAAATCTAAAGGCTGCTGCCCCCACCCAAATCTATGGGCTGCTGCCCCAAATCTATGGGCTGCCCCCCAAATCTAAAGGCTGCTGCCGCCCCAAATCTATGGGCTGCCCCTGATCTATAGGCTGCTGCCCCTCCCCCAAATCTGGGCTGCTGCCCCTCCCCAAATCTATGGGCTGCTGCTAAACCTATAGGCTGCTGCCCCCTCTCAAACCCTCCCCCATCCCCCCCACTTACCTGATCTGTAGGCTGTCTCACCCCCCATCCTCTCTCCCCTGATCTGCCAGGCTGTCTCACCCCCCATCCCTCACTCCCCTGATCTGTAGGCTGTCTCTGGCCCCCATCCCTCCTCCCTGTGTTCTGTAGGCTGTCTCTGGCCCCCCATCCCTCACTCCCCTGTTCTGTAGGCTGTCTCTGCCCCCCATCCCTCAGTCCCCTGATCTGTAGGCTGTCTCTGGCTGCATGTGTTGTTCCCCTGCGGTTTCAATCAGCAGAGAGAAGCAGGGATAAGATGCAGCTTCCTATCCCTGTCTCTCTCCATACACAGCACCACCTACTGTCCGGCGCCGGTATTGCAGTTCATTTTAACTCACACAAAATAGCAGAACAAGCTGAAAAATCCAGGGGGCAGTGCTCCTTGCCCCCCCCCTGCGGACGCCCATGCCTGAGAGAAGGAGATTTTACAGCTTTCCAGCTCCTCACCTGCCCTCCGACTTGAAAATTCTCAAATATAATTCTACCAAGACTTGTCCTGGACCACCCTGCATGGCAGAAGAGGAATTTATCAATCTGGACTTGCCTTCTGTGGACGTACCGGACTGGTATAATCCGCAAGATACTTCCACTGCCTCTCTAACTCAAAGACCAAAATGGTCACAATCTAAGCAGTTCATGGCCCTGCCATCAGCAAAGGCCAGACATGACACCTCAGCATATTGAGCCCACACAGCATTCTGCGCAGCCACATCGCCGAACAAACCTTCCACAAACACTAAGCAGATGGTTAGAGGTCAGGGCTGGCAATGCTGGACTCACAGGATCAGGGAAAGGCTGAAGCAGATACAGAAATTAGCTCTGGGGATATCATGGTTGACACATCCAAGAGATCGGGGATCGAACTGCCCGAATGGAGGAGAAAGTAGAGGAGCTCATTGAGGCTCATAACTTCTTAGCACTGGATACACACACTCAGAGCTGGATACACACACACGGAGCAGGATACACACACACAGCACTGGATACACACACAGAGAGAGCTGGATGCACACACACAGCACTGGATACACACACACAGAGCAGGATACACACACACAGCACTGGATACACACACACACAGAGCAGGATACACACACACAGCACTGGATACACACACACAGAGCAGGATACACACACACAGCACTGGATGCACACACACAGAGCAGGATACACACACACAGAGCTGGATACACACACAAAGCACTGGATACACACACACAGCGCTGGATGAACACACACAGAGCAGGATACACACAGAGCAGGATACTGTCACGGTTCTCACCTGATAGACAGACGGCAAGACGTGGTCGCTCTTGGAGTTCCCAACAGGGGACTTGAACCGGGGATCTTCTCAGTCCTGGTCCTGCTTTCTACCTCTGAGCCACAGCAGCTATTTACAATGAAGACTGATTCCAGTCCTGTTCATCCTGATATGGCTACTACACTGGGGGCTGCACCTTGACTTGGCTGTGTTTCACCTGACTCTGATCAGTCATCAGCAGGGTATATAAACCCAGCCTCGCCCTGTGCTCAGGGTCAAGTCCTTGATCCTGTTTGTTCCAGTGTTCCTGTTTCATCGCTTCGCATTATTGACCCCGGCTTCCTGACTCATTTATTCTGACTTCTGGCATCCCTTGACTTCGGCTACTCCTCGTTGTTCCTGTCCTCTGGCATCCTTTGACCTCGGCTATCCCTCGACCATCCTGCTGGTTCAGTCCTTGCCTGTCCTGCGTATTGGTACTGCATCCTGCACAGCCCCCGTGCACAGACCCACAGGCCAGGTGAATTCTTACCTGACCACCTCGGCCTGTGGCTATCTGCAAGGGTGAGCATCATATCTGCGCTACAGACTCCCAACTCAGGTAAGACCCTGACATAAGACTTGACCATTATGGAGTCCGCAGAGATGTGCTCACCCTCGACCCAGCGTGTGTCCAGCCTGGCCCAGACTGTTTCGGAGCTGCAGCAAGAAATTTTATTCCTTAAAGGCGCAGTACATCCAGCCCCGGAACCAGCTTTTCCTGAACCGTTTGTCATCATGCCCGACCGATTTGATGGTAGCCGCACATCCTTTCAGTCTTTCAAGATGGATTGTGAGGTGTTGTTTTCCTTAAAGCCTCGAACATATGCCACAGAATTCATCAGGGTCAGAGCGGCTATCAACCTGTTGTCTGGACGCATCAAAGTTTGGGCTCACCAAATGTTGCAGACGAAGAGTCCTGTCCTGGTCAGCTGGGAATCCTTTAGTACTGCTATGGATTCACAATGTAAGACCACTGTGGCCAAGTCAGCTCCACGTACTAAAAAATCTCAGACTCTTCCTAACCAAGAAACCGAGTACCACCACTACGCCCCAGAAATGCCTCCTTATGTTCCAGCTCCCAGGAAAACTCCAGAGGTATCCGGTGTTCCACTTGACCCTGTGGAACCTATGCAATTAGGACTCGTCCACTGCAAAGTGACACCTAAGGAAAAAGACCGAAGGAGAAGCTATGGCCTATGTTATTACTGTGGAGAAAAAGGGCACTTCATCACGCTTTGTCCTGTTCGCCCTCCTAGACCTCCAGCTCTCCGACTTTGTACTAGTTTCCTTCGCCCTGTGTACACCGCATACCAGCCTAAAAAGCCAAATAGAAGCCGTTGTGCTTGCACATGCTTGGCTTCCGCGAGAAAACCTCCATCCCCTGCTCCAGAGCCTCCTGCATCTACTCCCGAAGTTGCTTCCTGTGATACCACCACTACTTCCTGCCCGCCCGAAGAGGTTTTACCTGTGGATTGTGCCGTTGCTTCTAATGGCACTATAGTCCGTAAAGAAGACCTTGAAATGTTCGAAAAAGCATTGTTAGCTGCGAACACTGCTCCTGCCAAAGTTTTGGAAGTGCTTGCCACCTGTACCCGGAACCTAAAAGACCTGGACAATTCTCCAGCCGTACCAGAAGCTGGTACTGCGGACTCCCAAGCTGTAAAGGGAATCCTTGCTGGGGAGTTTGACTATGGGGACTCACTGGATTCAGATAGTGACCCTGGAGAGGTGTACTATGCTGACAGTGAACCTATTTACGCCCGGAGGTCGTTTTTAAAGGGGGGGGTACTGTCACGGTTCTCACCTGATAGACAGACGGCAAGACGTGGTCGCTCTTGGAGTTCCCAACAGGGGACTTGAACCGGGGATCTTCTCAGTCCTGGTCCTGCTTTCTACCTCTGAGCCACAGCAGCTATTTACAGTGAAGACTGATTCCAGTCCTGTTCATCCTGACATGGCTACTACTCTGGGGGCTGCACCTTGACTTGGCTGTGTTTCACCTGACTCTGATCAGTCATCAGCAGGGTATATAAACCCAGCCTCGCCCTGTGCTCAGTGTCAAGTCTTTGATCCTGTTTGTTCCAGTGTTCCTGTTTCATCGCTTCGCATTATTGACCCCGGCTTCCTGACTCATTTATTCTGACTTCTGGCATCCCTTGACTTCGGCTACTCCTCGTTGTTCCTGTCCTCTGGCATCCTTTGACCTCGGCTATCCCTCGACCATCCTGCTGGTTCAGTCCTTGCCTGTCCTGCGTATTGGTACTGCATCCTGCACAGCCCCCGTGCACAGACCCACAGGCCAGGTGAATTCTTACCTGACCACCTCGGCCTGTGGCTATCTGCAAGGGTGAGCATCATATCTGCGCTACAGACTCCCAACTCAGGTAAGACCCTGACAGATACACACACAGAGCAGGATACACACACAGCGCAGGATACACACACACAGAGCAGGATACACACACACAGCACTGGATGCACACACACAGAGCAGGATACACACACACAGAGCAGGATACACACACACAGCACTGGATATACACACACAGCACTGGATACACACACACAGAGCTGGATGCACACACACAGAGCTGGATACACACACACAGCACTGGATGCACACACACAGCACTGGATATACACACACAGAGCAGGATACACACACACAGTACTGGATGCACACACACAGCAGGATACACACACACAGAACTGGATACACACACACAGAGCAGGATACACACACACAGCACTGGATGCACACACACAGAGCAGGATACACACACACAGCACTGGATGCACACACACACAGAGCAGGATACACACACACAGAGCAGGATACACACACACAGAGCAGGATACACACACACAGAGCAGGATACAGCACTGGATACACACACACAGAGCAGGATACACACACACAGCACTGGATGCACACACACAGAGCAGGATACACACACACAGAGCAGGATACACACACACAGAGCAGGATACACACACACAGAGCAGGATACACACACAGCACTGGATACACACACAGAGCAGGATACACACACACAGAGCAGGATACACACACACAGCACTGGATGCACACACACAGAGCAGGATACACACACACAGCACTGGATGCACACACATAGAGCAGGATACACACACACAGAGCAGGATACACACACACAGCACTGGATATACACACACAGAGCAGGATACACACACAGCACTGGATACACACACACAGCAGGATACACACACACAGCGCTGGATACACACACACAGCACTGGATACACACACACAGCGCTGGATACACACACACAGCGCTGGATACACACACACAGCGCTGGATGCACACACACAGCACTGGATACACGCACACAGAGCTGGATACACACACAGCACTGGATACACACACACAGAGCAGGATACACATACACAGCACTGGATACACACACACAGAGCAGGATGCACACACACAGCACTGGATACACACACACAGCGCTGGACATACACACACAGCACTGGATACACACACACACAGAGCAGGATACACACACACAGCACTGGATATACACACACAGAGCAGGATACACACACAGCACTGGATACACACACAGAGCAGGATACACACACACAGCGCTGGATACACACACACAGCGCTGGATGAACACACAGCACTGGATACACACACACAGCGCTGGATACACACACACAGCGCTGGATGCACGCACACAGAGCTGGATACACACACAGCACTGGATACACACACACAGAGCAGGATACACATACACAGCACTGGATACACACACACAGAGCAGGATGCACACACACAGCACTGGATACACACACACAGCGCTGGATGAACACACACCGCACTGGATACACACACACAGCGCTGGACACACACACACAGAGCTGGATACACACACAGCACTGGATACACACACACACAGAGCAGGATACACACACACAGCGCTGGATACACACACACACAGCACTGGATGCACACACATACAGCGCTGGATGCACACACACAGAGCAGGATACACACACACAGCACTGGATATACACACACAGAGCAGGATACACACACAGCACTGGATACACACACAGAGCAGGATACACACACACAGCGCTGGATACACACACACAGCGCTGGATGAACACACAGCACTGGATACACACACACAGCGCTGGATGCACACACAGCACTGGATACACGCACACAGAGCTGGATACACACACACAGAGCAGGATACACATACACAGCACTGGATACACACACACAGAGCAGGATGCACACACACAGCACTGGATACACACACACAGCGCTGGATGAAAACACACCGCACTGGATACACACACACAGCGCTGGACACACACACACAGAGCTGGATACACACACAGCACTGGATACACACACACAGAGCAGGATACACACACACAGCACTGGATGCACACACACAGCGCTGGATACACACACACACAGCACTGGATGCACACACATACAGCGCTGGATGCACAGCGCTTGATACACACACACAGCGCTGGATGCACACACACAGCGCTGGATGCACACACACAGAGCTGGATACACACACAGAGAGCTGGAAACACACACAGAGAGCTGGATACACGCACAAAGCAGGATACATGCACAGAGCAGGATTTTTTACATATTTAGTTATTTTATTTTCTCCTCTGCCCTCCTTGGTTAGGAATAATAGCTTGATGCCTACTGTATGTTTGAAGCAGCAGCAGAATTAATGCAGAATCTTTCTAATCAGCCTTGTATTATAAATAGAGGGGTTTTATTATTTTATGGGCCATCACATAGCACTCACTATCACTATCTCTCCCCAGGGATCAACAAAGCCTTATCAATGCCATCTATATTCAGGATGGTCGGAACATTGTAAATAACGTTGGATATGTCTGGTTTTGGTTTTTTTATATTAATGGGGGTTTTTTTTGTATGTGCTGTAAGATAAGTAATATCAGGTCACGTAAGAAAAAGTGCAGGCAAAGAAACGCCAAAAGAAGGGGAAGGAAAGAAGGGGTGGAGGGAAGGGGATGGGGGAGGGTGAAAACGATATACCTTTTCTGCTTACACAAATGTGGACCCAAGCAATGTTTTTGTTTTTTCTTGCATGACTTCAAATTAAAGAACTAGAGCAATTATGTTTATTTTTTTTTCTTAGATCAGGAGGACTCACACTATTCTCACTTAACCAAAGGATTACATTTGCGTCATAAACGTAGATTATTTTAACAGAGGCTATCTAATATAAAGCGCAAATAGTTTTCTATCGAGAAACCCATTTTAAATGGGGTCACCATCCAGTTTCCTCATGCCTTTAATTCTTGTTATAAAACGAAAAAAGTGAAGTGTCTATTTTGATCCATAAAGATGGATCTTTCTCATTGGGGAAAAAGATAAACGATAAAGAGTGGCGGTATGTTTTGCTACAATGCTATGTTAATAATGAACTTGTTTAAATGTTTATGGTACACACAAAAACCAATGCGCTTTTCTTAGAAATAATGTTCGCAGTGATAGCGGAATACACTTTCGGGGAAGTCATTATGTTAATAACTGGTGTATCTTTATTTTTGAGTCCATTACTCATCTTTTAGTATAAATTATTTCTTACTATTATAGTTATAGTATACAAATATTTATATATAGCTATTAACCACACATATGTCAGACATCTATTACGTTCTAAGACTATATAGTTTTTTTTAATATACTTTATAGATAAAAGAATACATTAGCTCTTTTTGATTGTCACATTTTTAATGTACACATTTATATCTTTGCCTTCTGAAAAATGGCCAGTTGAGCCACCACCACTTTCCAGATATAATAGAGGGAGTAAATCTTAAAAATTGTGAGGAAACCACACCTGTATGGGATCATTTTCATAAGAAGTGGAGTTTCTATCTTTTTCTCCTATAGACTGCACAGTGACTTGTATCATCAACGCGTGGAACGCAACGTACGCCATTGTGGCAATACGTGCGTTCCAATCAGACGTACTATTAGTCAAAGGATAACACCAACAAATGGAACTCCACCGCGTCACTTCCAGTGTGACGTGTGCGTTCCAAAAGGGGGGAACAGGAACCTGAAAAACAGCTCTCCAACATCATCAATACAAGACTATCATCGCGTCACTTCCGGTATGATGCGTGAGTTCCAACAAAAACGGAAATTGGATTCACCAGGCAGCAATTCACAATAAAGACTTCCCTATATAAACCAAGCATTGAAAAGACCATCTCACACTTTTGAAAAGCCTTGAACAGGCGAAACACGTCAAGTGGGATTCCTTCATCTAATTTTAGACTTTATTGGGTTTTATCATTTGTTAAAATAAAAGCTTGCTTTTATAGCCATTTGCATCCTGGTACCAACACAGCCTTAGGTAAGGATTATACCACCCATGCGGTTTTAACTAGAGCAAGTCATGCTCTAGTAAATGTAAGTACAATATCTTATCTTCTTTTTATATATCCAGTACTTACTTCACCATTGTAGGTTTTTCTCTTTATATTTGTCTCCATAAATACCATGCATATTGCATGCATTTGGAGCACCAATTTTGCCTACATCACCATATATCCTTAGCCAGGGATTGTGCCGTCCACACGCAATACAGCAGAGCTCTTAGATAGCACAATCACATGTGAGTGGATCTCATTTAGTACTAACATTCTAATTTGTATCCCAATATACTGTATTGAACTATTATTGTGTTTTTTCTGTTATTCTGAGGTCTAAAGTATCATTCCATCTGAAGATTTATGTACGTATAATCTTTGGGCGCGGTATACGCCATTTTCATTTTACATTATGGGAGCAACACTAACTTTTTGCTAGATAGTAGTCTAGATACTTACTATTTTGACATATTTACTCAAACCACGGCTAACAAACAGCATCAATTAACCAGACGTTTAAATAATAATCTTCAAAATAATATTTTGGATCTATGGCGAGTTCTACACGCCACTGAAAGAGATTATACGTTCCATTCAATGGCCCATACTTTCTGTACTAGAATAGATAGGGTTTTTGGTACCAAATACGCTTATGCATAAAATTCAAGGAGCCCATATTGGTTGAATAACATGGTCGGATCATGCACCTATCAAACTAACTATGTCAGAACACTTTCCAAGTAAAGAGAGGGGCTCATGGCACATGAATGATTCAGTCCTTCTAAACCCAGAAATTGAAACTGCAATTCACAAAGAATTGGCTTCTTATTTTCAGATAAATAAATCCCCTGACTCTTCAATAAATACAATTTGGCAAGTACACAAAGCTGTTATTAGAGGGCTTTTTTATTAAATATTGCAAAAAAAAACTGAGAATGGAAAAATATACAACATTAATAACACAATTTACAGAACTGACCCATCAAAACAAATTTAATCCATCTGCTACTATTCAGAATAATTTATATGATTTGCAAACTCAATTGAGAGATTTAGAAATAGCAAAATCTACTTATTTATTAAGAGGACTGAAACACAGTTTCTTTGGGAAAATAAATTAAGTAGGTAAAGTGTTAGCTTCTCAACTCAAGGCACAGGCATTAACGCCAAAAATAGCTTACATATATGCAGGGGACAAATAAAAAAATATGAACCCACAAGATATTGTGGAGAAGTTTGCCACATTTTTTAGTGGCTTATACAATCTAACGCAGTGATGGCTAATCTTGACACCATACATGGTTTCTGGACTACATTTCCCATGATGCTCAGCTAGGTTTTAGAGTCTAAAAGGTAGCTGAGCATCATGGGATATGTTGTCCCGAAACAATTAATGGTGTCAAGGTTAGCCATCACTGCTCTAAAGGATAGCTCTCATGTAGTGACCCTGACTAAAGAAAAAAATAGAACAATTCCTGTCTTCCGTGAAATTCCCTAGTTTGTCTACAGATGAGCTAGACTCTCTCTCTAGACCAATTGAACAGCAGGAAGTAGTGCAAGTGGTGTCATGCTTGCCAGAGCACAAATCACCGGGCCCAGATGGGTTTTCTAACACTTATTATCAAACATATAAAGAGATACTCTCCCCACATCTTACAGACCTGTTTAACAATGGCTATAACCAGGGAGCTCTGCCTGAGATGTTGCTTTGGTCTCACATATTGATATTACCAAAGCCAGGTAAACCACCTACAAGTTGCCTGAATGTTTTAACAGATTGGCCAGGATTTTGGCAAGAATCACTCATTATGATCAGGTGGGGTTGTGTGTGGCAGGCAAGGGGCAGACAAAATGAGGAAGATTTTGAATATTCTTTCCTATATGTCTAAATTGAAATCGGAGGGCCTTCTCTTAGCACTAGATGCGGAGTTGGCATTTGACAGATTAAATTGGCAATATATGGAACCAATGTTGATAAAATATGGAATTCCATCAATTTTTATGAATGGCAATATGGCTCTCTATAATCAACCTACGGCACAAGTGTTAAATGCAGGCTTTATTTCCTCTTCCTTTAATATCACAAATGGTACAAGACAGGGGTGTCCCCTGTCCCTGATTTTGTTTATAATGTCTTTAGAACCTCTAGCCCAGAAAATCAGATTAAATAGAGGTATAAAGGGCATACAAATTAAAGGCCTAGAGTATTGCCTTTCCATGTTTGCAGATGATATCCTACTTACGGTAAGTGATCCATCCATCTCTGTGCCTAATTTACTTGAAGTCCTAACAGAATATAGTAATATATGATATTACAAGCTGGACAGAACAAAAATACAAGCTTTTATCGGTTTAAAAGCGTCAAAAATACAAGGTTTTTACAAGACAGAAGTTGCATGATTTTGACTGGAGACACACATATATTACTTATTTGGGAGTGAAAATAGCCTCATCTTTAGGCAGAATTTTAAAGTTAAATTACTCTCCATTGGTACAGAAAAGCAGAGAAGATCTAGCTAAATAGAAATCGATCACATTATAGTTGGGTAAAATCAATGCACTGAAGATGGTGCTACTCCCAATGATTCTTTATACTTTTCGGATGTTACCAATCAAAACTCCAGTATTCTTCTGTAAAAAACTACAGACAGTGGGTAATTTGTTTATACGGGATAAATGTAAATCTAGCCCTATTACAAAGCTGTACACTTCTAATGACACATTACAGTGGGAAAGGGGGAAAGCCCCAGAGAGCTCATTGGTCGATGCTCTATGGACACCTAAATCATAATATTTCTCATTACAAACTACGGAACTGGCATTCCATATCTGGGATAAAATCAGGAAAACCATAGGGATAATTAAAAAATTCCACACATGAGCTCCGATCTCCTCACTAGGGGCAGTCTGGTGGAATCCACCATATAAGTTATATTTTTAATGGAGTTATAACTTTACCTTTCCCAGAGATTCAACAAAAGTATGCTATACCCAACTCATATTTTCCAATATTTGCAATTGAAGAGTATTACTTCGACTCATGTCCTACACCATTCAGAATTAGACCCCTTCAATCCCTCTTTATCAAAAGCTTTTGAAGACATTTTGAATCATTGTAGGTTCACCCCAATTAAGACAAAGGCATTGTCTCTATGTTAAAGAGCCATACTGGAAAATACACCGGATAAACAATCTAGTTTTCTAACACAATGGAGGGAGGAATGGGACCAGGCACCAATAGGGAATCAATTGATTGTGTCATTGAATGCGCTAAAGGGTATTACTTCTTATTATTCACATATTGAGGCACATCAAAAACTAGTATATGGTATAGGACACCAAGCCGACTCAATACGCTATATCCCCACTTATCTCCCTATTGCTGGAGTTGTGGAGAGAAAGAAAGAAATATGATGCACATTAGGTGGGAATGCAGGGTTATTAAACCTTCGTGGAAAGAAGTCTCAATTATACTGAGAACATTAAATATAAAAATAGTAAGATAAATAGGTATTAGAGCTTATATATAGATTAATGCAGTTTAAATGAAATATTGTCAGAACACGGTATATTCAATAGCAGCTGAACATTGGTATATAACTTTTCCAAATAATACAGACAAATGGCAATAGGTTTAAGAAAGCAGCGCTTATAATAAATAAAATAGATAATGATTAAATAATCACCTTTAGAATAGTGAAAGATTGAACCTCGTTATCATATAGGTAATGTATCGGATGGAATCAAGACCTATAAATATAAATAATACAACATATTGCAGATTGTACAAATGCAGGATATATATATAAAAAATACGAATCATAAAAACTCACAAACATAGAGCTAAAAACCTAGCTCTGGTATGAATGGCGTCCGGGTCCGTACAGGCGACTCACCCCTACAGGGAATATGTGTGATATATAAAATGCAAAACATAGGGTAGCACAGTTGATGAAAGAATAGTATACAATCAGGCTGCAAAGTGGGTACTTACATACATAGAGCCTCAATGGTTCTATCGTAGCGTATTGTGCAGTCAGCGATTTAATTGAAACACAAAATTAAGATGATATTATTAAGAAGAAATACAGTGGAATTTGATAGAGAATCTTTAGCGATGGCTGTTTTATACACAATATTATAGTTGATAATGTAAGAGTTAATGGAAAGACTTGGTAGATATATACTGATAGATGAATATTTTTCACATGAAAGAGTGTGACACTAAGAAAGGGGTAAAGAAAGATAATATAACAATATAGATCATTTTTGGCTGTGAAATTGTAACAATTTGTAGAAACTATTCTTTCACTATTCCAGAGATGATTATTTAATCATTACCTATTTTATTTATTATAAGCTCTGCATTCTTAAACCTATTGCTATTAAATATAAAAGATATTCTAGTCAGGGCCGGTGCTACCTGTTAGGCGGACTAGGCAGCCGCCTAGGGCGCCCCTTGGGAAGGGACGCCGCCAGGAGCACCGACCCCCCTCATGCTGCAGCCGCCCGAGCACTCTGTAGAGAGTCTCAGGCGGCTGCAGCTTTGCCCGGGCTGGTGCGTCCATGAGGGCACACCGCACTGCTCGGGCGCAGCATGAGGAGAGGTGCTGACAGGAGGGAAGCGCTCAGCGCTCAGCGCTCCCTCCTGTCACTCCCTCCTTGTAGCGTGGCCGAGCTCTGTATGGTCCGCGGGTAGAGGGAGCATCTGTCTACTGTACCCGGCCTGACTAACAGGAAGTGCACACTGAGTGCAAAAGCTCCCTGTACCCGCAGACCATACAGAGCTTGGCTACGCTACAACAGTGGTAGGGGGGGGATAAAGAAATTGGGAGGGGGGAGAGAAAGGAAATGGGAGGGAGAGAGAAGGAAATGGGGAAGAGAAGGAAATTGGGAGGGGAGAGAGAAATGGGGAGAGAAGGAACTGGGAGGGGAGAGAGAAGGAAATTGGGAGGGGAGAGAAGGAAATTGGGGGGAGAGAAGGAAATGGGGAGAGAAGGAAATTGGGAGGGAAGAAAAAAAATTGGGAGGGGGGAGAAGGAAATGGAGGGATGGAGAGAAGAAAATTGGGGGAGGAGGGGGGAGAGAAGGAAATTGGGAGGGGGGAGAAGGAAATGGACGGGGGGAGAGAAGGAAATTGGAGGGGGGGGAGAGATTGACATCCATCACACACACACACAATCACACACAATGCACCCTTTGCACACAGAAAAAGACACAATGCATTACACACACAATGCATTACACACACAGACACACATACACAAGCAATGCAACCCTTACACACAATGCATCCCTTAGACACACAGAAACACACAATGCATTCATTACACACACTCAATGCACCCCTTACAGATGCACACACTGCATCCCGTACATACACAGAAACACACCTTGCAGCCCTTACACATACAAACACAGATTCACACAATGCATTCCTTACACACATATCAGGACATCCCCTACACACTCCATCCCCTGTGAACAAACTCGTTGGTGGAACACGAAGGTGGACCCTGGGACCCAGACCTTGAGCTGTGTAAAGGGCCCCCCAAAAATGGAGCTGCTTCCCGTTCTCCTACAACATTGATTTTTGTGACCACAGTTACAAACCGCCTCCAGAGAGCCTGTTCTACAACAGACCAGTGGAGCCAGACTGCAGCTAGAGCCCATCATTATCCTCATCTGGTTGTAAGTAGGCAATCTAGTATATCATTGTGGCACTAATCTCTAATTTACCTCACATTAAAGAAACACTATAGTCCCCAGAACCACTGCAGCTTAATGTAGTGGTTCTGGTGTCTATAGCCTGTCCCTGCAGGACTTTTAATGTAAACACGGCGGCACGGCGGCACTGCAGCACTGGCGTTAGTTAACATGGCAGATCATATGGGTGGGGCATTGTGATGTCACATGGGGGGAGCGGCAAACTTTACTTTTGCCTAGGGCGGCAAAAATCCTTGCACCGGCCCTGCATCCTGGGGTCCTCATTGTGGGCTTTTAAGTCAATTGTGGGGGTCTGGGATTTGTGGTGGAGGGGGGGAGTGTGTGTTGGGGGAAGGGGTAACGAGGAGTGGTGAGGGAGGGACACGGGAGAGGGGGTGAGGGTAGAGAGAGAAAAAGGGAAAGCGGGGGAGGTGCAACGGTGAGTATTGGGTGCAAACCTGGTCTTATGTTTGTGTCACCAGGTCGTCTTGGGGGCTCAGAGTGTCCGGTCGGTTCCTTGTAGGTCCAATGAGGATAATCGGTGGGTGGAGGAGAGAGTAAGAAGATGGTTGTACGTCTGCGTCTCTCTCTTCCCTGTGCATCTGCATCTTGGATTATGCACTGAGTCGGCTTCTGTGGATAGAGAACGGTTATTAAGTGGGTTGAGTGTCTTGGTTGTCACATAGGGCATCTGGTGTGATGTTATCCTTGTGTCTTGGTTTGTGAGGCCTCGTTTTTGCAGTATAACATTAACCACAAATGATGGTATAACTTTGAACAATAAACAAGTACATTTTGCATCCTGTGTCTCTTGTGAAAGGGGTTTGGATTGCAATTATAGTGCCAGACCTCACTGTGGAGTAGTGTGGTCCGGGTCTGTTTCATTCCTCGGTGAGAGGGGTTGAGATAGAGTAATGCCGGGGATATATGTTGGGTGGAGCTATTTCGGGGGGCGTAATTGTCCGCTGTCTGGGGGGGTGCTCGCTAGGTTAGGGGTCCCGGTTCTGGCTCCAGGGGTGGTCTGTCTCGTGGGGGGGGGGAAGGGATAGGGGGGTTGGTAGAGCTGGTCTGCGGGTCATATATGTTTTCCTGTACCGTGGGGCCAAGTAGTGTGGAACTAGGCCAGAGGGTTTCGGGTCGGGGCTGTACTGGATGAGGGGGGCTATTGCTGGTGCTAGTCTGCCTGCTGTCGACGGGTCTGGTCGAGGTGAACTGGGAGGGGGGGGCGTGGTCTAGTATGATGGGGAGTTGCAAGTGAATACCTTGGTATTGTGTGGCAGATTGACATTCAATTAATTACAATGTAGTAACATGACTTTAAGTAAAGTTAGGATTAAACCAGCATGGGTTCAATTAGATGACTTGAGTGCAGAGTAAGTCAAAGTAGAATAGGTTGAATCAAGTCACATCCAATTAAAGCCCATTACCTTCAATTAGATTGTATTGAAGGGGCCGGGTCTGCTCTGCTGCATCGGCTGGGTGACATTCAGTTAATTGCTGTGAGATGACATAGAATTAGGTTAAATTGCCAATAAATCAGGACAACTGAAGTGAGATTAGGCTAAGCATGCGTAGAAGCAGTTGCTCTAAAGCTGGTCCCGGTACATCATGTACAGCCTAACGACTTTAAGTAAATGAAACTGAAACTAAGGTAAATTAGATGAAATTAAATTAGATTAAATTGAGTGGCTGCGTAAGTTGTGTTACATTGGGTAATACCCAGTTACCCCCAAGTCCACAGGTGCTTTCGGAGAGTCCCTCATGCTGTGGCAGGCCCGAGCATGTCTCCATAGGCCCTGAGTTGCTGCGGCTCATCCACGAGCTCTGGTCATGTTGTGAGCCGGGTATGGAGGGCGTGGTGGTTGCAGACGGTCAGCCCCGGATGGGTCCCGGTTGGAGGTAACTAAGGATCATTTTGGGGGGGGTCGGTTGGTGGTACCCCATGGGGGTGTAGAAAGCCAAGCGAGCCCCTTGGTATTGTGGTGGGGTTGACCTGGCAAGGTTGAGGATACTTTCTTTAATTGCAAAGAAATGCAGGCAGACCATTATGTCCCGGGGGCCTTAGGGCCCGATGTGCCCGGTATTAGAGGAGGTCTTGTGCGGAGGCCTCAGGCTGAATGGATTTGAACAGGCCTTTGAGTACATTGTGCAAGCCTTCCGTCGTGACCGCTTCGGGTAGGCCCCGGATCTGGATATTATTTCTTTGGGACCTGTTATTCAGATCCTCCAGGCTTTCTTCCATTGCTTCACTTTTAGCATGCAGGTATGTACTGTCTTGAGAGTGTGCCTGGGAAGATGTGGTGAGTTCCTTTATGCGTGCCTCCATGTGGTTGGTCTTGCTTGTCAGGGATTCAATGTCTTCTTTGATGCCTGAGAGTCTTGTGTCAAGTTCCGATGCCAGGTGGGACTTAATGTCCGTGGTGGCTTTCCTGAGCATGGTTTGCATGTTGTGCAGAGTCAGGGGGCATCTGGGGCTTTGTTATATTCGCTTTCGTCTGAGTCTGTATCAGTTTCTTCTGTGTTTTGGTGGCAAGATGGCTGGCCTTGTTCTTGCTGTGGGTGGAACATCGTGGCAACCGATGGAGTCTGTTCCTTCTTCTGTTTACTGCCCCCATCGCTCTGGGTTGTCTCTAGCTTTTTTAGAAGACTGAAACCAGCTGAAGCACACAGATGAATTTCGTATAGAGAAGATTGGGACTAATTATTGGTGTATATTAAGGGGTGGGGTGGGGGGGTGTTTGTGTTCTGTATTTGTATTTCATTTGGCATTTACTGTTCAACTGAAAACTATCCTGAAGAAGTCCCTGTTAGGGATGAAACGTGTTGAATTGATGTTATCTTTTATTTGATGCCAGCTGATTTTAACCAATGTGTAAGTGAATAAAAAAATTTATAATGCACACCAGCCTACAGTCACCTTACTTGGTTATATTTTATCTTTTACATACCATTGAGACCCATATTATCTACAATCAAGAAGACACACACCTGTGAGATTTCTGAAATGCCTAAACTTTGATTACAAAATGATTACTTACTACTGCTAGCCTAATACAGTTCACGTTGACTGAACTTTAATTCATAAAATGTGCATGTACTACTCATTGCCCTATTGAAACCAGTGAAATAAAGCCTGAAGAATGCCTTTGGGGTACCTCAGACATGTATGTTCCAATCTATGCATGTCAAAAAATAAATAAATAAATAAATAAATAAAATAAACTGTGGCATGGAGTTTCCATTTGCTCTCCATAGTGTGCAGGGCTTAGCTCATTAGCTAAGAACATCCAATAATCTCTCAGCTAATGAGCCAAGCCCTGTTCTGCAGGCTTTGTTAACATATGTGAGAGAGTTGTCAGGTCTCATGGTTGAGGTAATGAATGATTGTGAATACTGACAACCAGCTATGTGCAGCAGGGTAGAGAAGAACCATAGGTAAGTAAGGAGTCTTAGGGTGAAGGAAAAAAATATATTTAATGGAGATTAATAAGGATAAAAAAAAAATACAATGTTTAGGTCTAGAGGCCTTAGTCATGTATACCAACCACAGTCAATTAACCCACATTAATTGTCCTCAAAGAAACAGAAAAACACACCCAACCCCATCAGCTAATTGCAGAAATCCATAGACAGTTAGCAGATACTTCAATATATGAAATATGTAACATCAACCCTACGCCTAAACGCATCCAAGATGTTGAACTGGTTATTTCTGATGCTCATACGACCAATATAATTTATCATGAGCTTAAACATTTCCTCAATAAAACAAACCCAGTTTTACCAGTATTGTACGTACTTTCCAAAATTCACAACAGGCTGCAGAATCCACCAGGACACCCTATTGCGGCTGGCACCGATTGTATGCTCCATCCACTATCCATTTTTTTTAATATATGATCCTGTCGCCTGTTAAACAATTCCAGTCATTTGTACTTGATAGTGGTGATGTTCTGTGTAAGCTTGCAGATATTGACATCTCACCATCTGGCATTTTATTTACCTGAGAAGTAACAAGCTTTTACACATCCATGCCCCATGACGGGGGCATTGTAGTGTTCTAATGTAAATAAATTACTCCTATTGATAAAAGATGAGTGTGGCGGTCACTCGGATAGGGACACGAGTTTCGCCGCCAAAGCTGTCCTTTCCCCATCTCTGGATCTCTATCAGCGATGTTTCCAAAAGTGTCGTGAGTAGTATAGTGCTTTCCCACAGACATTAGCCAATACTTAATGCTGTGAGACAACTGAATTTTATTGGGTCAAGCATGGCCTTTTATGTACAGACCCCAGCAGAGAGTCTACATTACAAGTTACAAGGTTTACAATTAGGTCCACACAGAAAAACTCCTACCCATAGATCCTGTATCTGAGATATAGTTGAGACCAAAGAACAATAATTCAATTATCCCTCAAGTACAGGAAACATACAGAATATTATAAAAACATAATAAAACACCACAAAACTGTACAAGAGCCCTACAAGTCTTCTATCTCCTTGCTAAAAATTACTTCGCCACTGGGTTTTGGAGGGGCCTGTTTGCCAGCCGTTTGCCCAAGGATTATGGGCCCTGCAGAAAGCCATGCTTGCGGTCAGTCAAATGTGACTTCCATGGAATTCGTGAACCCCTGCTCTGATCTGGGTGAGTTTTGGATATGTTGTTCACCCAGATCAGGGCTATCCAGGGATGTATGTGGGGATATGTGGTGTTTTCTGTGTTTTGGGAAAAATGTGTGTTTTCTGCCTGTGAGTAATTAAGTTAGCCCATTGTGTTTGTTAATTGTATCACAGGCAGAGGGGAGGGTTTGTGTACATTGTCTGGGAGTGTCTAAACTGTACTTTGTATCCTGTGTTCCACAAGGTCCACATGGGTGGTAACCTCGTGGGAAAACCTGTATATAAGAGACAATAAACCCTTAAACTGCTGACTTCATGTTTTACCCTCAACATAAAGCCTCGTCTCATGTGTGGGGGGAAAAGGCTGTATCTACACTGGGGATTGCTATATGCGGTGTACTCCCCTGGCTATAATCACTAAGCTCTTTTAAGACTTTGTTCCTGCTTCGCTCTCTGCAGGAAGAGAGGTTCACCCACTGGAGCCTGGAGCCTTGTCATAGGTCCAGGGTGGGTAGGAGATGGCGAGACCCAAACCAAGCTGCGGCAGTTTGTGGGGTCTGCAGTACTTATGCTGTCAAGTGGAGTGCTTGGAGCCCTCGGGAAGCACTAGGAGCATCCATCAACAGAAGTACTCAGTCGGGGTGCCAGGTGATCTGTTACAGGGAACTCCTGTTCAAACACCAACAAATGCACCCCCTGGCTTTGTGGATGCGAACATTCCCCTAGTTCGGTGGAAGCCATCTCCCAAATGGCATTGTTTGCTGGTTTTTGATTGGGAAGCGAGCAGCGGTTAAGTTTTACCAAGTTTGTGTGTCCGAAACCAGGTCCAGGCACTCAACGACCCCATACCGCTGCCCTCTACCAGGAGACAAGATGGTCACCATTCATTGAACCACGTGTTCGGCTATACAAACGACGGTCACAAAGAGAACCTTCGCACCCAAAGAGAATGGCAGGGCATACTGTCACAATGAGAGAAATGACTTATAGTGTCAGCATGAAAAAGGATTTACTATAGTGTGACATGTTGCATGTTAATAAAATGTTCACAGAATGGATTTTAGTTTCGATTAATTTTGAAAAATGTTCTTGTTTCAGATAATCCAAAATTCAGATTTGGGTGTGGGGTCTGCGCAGCGTATTTTTTTGTTTCTTTTGTTTACTCTGTAGGTCTGTGTCATGGCACAGATAGGTACTCACCTGCCCCTGGGCGCCCACGCCGCCCTCGCGGGAGAATCACAGTTCTCACTGCTCCTGAGAGATCCATTGGTGAGGAACAGGTCAGGGACCAGGGAATAAAACAAGATGGCGCTGAGTCCCTGACCTCTTTATATAACATCTGTGTGCCTCACCTCCAGTCAGTGCTTGGTTATTTTGCTTTATACCTGCCTTTTGTCCTAATCTCCAGCTTCTGTTCCTGGTTCCTGCTTCCTGATTCCTTGGACAACTGCTACAGCCTGCTTCCTGACCTAGATCCAGATTAATCGTTTACTTCTGTCTGCTGCAAGACTGCATTTTCGTTTGCTTTTCCTGCTGCTACCTTCTGAAAATGTATTATTTTTTATTAAAGGCCTCCACGCCACCACAGAACCTTTGGTACTCTGTCTCCACTTCCAGGTGCTCCTTAGGGTCGTGTTAGTAGGGAGTGCTGTTCCGCTGCAAATTGGGTTCCATCCGCTCAATGACTCTCCAGGTGGGTGTGACATAATAACCAAGCCGTTTAAATATGGAACCCACAGGAACAGCCGATGCCATTACTGCTTTAACCCAGCAAATGTCAGCCTTAGCCCAAGCAGTTCAGGATTTGCAATCAGCAAAACCGCACTGCTACAGCGTGAACAAAGGAGAGCACAGTCTGTATCTCTGCTGGATTCGTCCCCTCCTGGTGCCCATATGACGCCTATGCCTTTTGAACCCAACGTTCCTATGCCTGATAAATTTACAGGAAAAAAGACTGAACTACGTTCATTCATTACAGCCTGCGAATTACTCTTTACTCTGAAGCCACGTACCTACCCTAATGACTTTGTGAAGGTTCGTACTACCATTGCTTTACTATCCGGTCAACCTGGGCACACCAACTTTTAGATTACAATAGCGCAATATTGAACTCATGGGATTCATTCGCTGCAAACATGCGCTTGATATATGATGATCCATTCAGACCTTCTGCTGCTTGCAGTACTCTCCGTGCCTTCCAGCAAGGGAAAAGACCTGTGGAGGATTATACTACAGATTTCCAGGAGCTAGCTGCTGATACCGGTTATAATGAGACTGGTCTAATAGAGCAATACAGATTGGGTCTGTCTGAGACCCTAAAAGACGAACTGGCCAGAATTGGGATGCCTACCACTCTGGATGATCTGATTCTCCCGGTCACCCAATTAGACCACCATTTCCGTGAACAGAGAAGTGAGAGACAAACTCCAGATAATACCTGGTCACTGGATTTATCAGGTTCTGTGGTTTCTTCTTCATCCTCTGAATAACCTATGCAAATAGGCGTGGTACGCCGCCTTCTAACCGAAAAAAGCAAGAGACGCCGCTCTTAAGGACTCTGTCTCTACTGTGGTAAAGCGGATCATCAACTTCGGTCCTGCCCAGTTCGACCCAACACCTCACATAAGAATATTGTGGCCAAATTGACATCGCCACTTGTACATTCACTGTACAAGCGGACCACCCAGAAGTGAAAGGGTGAAGGCAATTTACCTCCCAGGTCAGCGGTATGTGTAGCCAAATCCATGCAACGCTAGCAGTCGTGTAGCGCCCCTGGCTTCAGAGGAACTCAAGGGGATGGAGCAAGCTAGCCCGGGCAGCGTCACCCACAGCGTCACCCTACGAGGAAGAGTTTCTATGGAGACTACGAAATGCCTTGGCCCAGGAGTATGGTCCTATTTCAGTCGAGGAGGAGCTGGCCTGGAGAGATGGGATACGGCGAGATCTCTGGCACAAGTCCTTGGGGTACTCACAAGGTCCATGGGGAGAGAATATCCCAAGCATATCACAGTGCAGTCAGAGGCAAGCGGCGCTGAGGATGCCCCAGAGAGAGTGGGTGCTGAAACTGCAGCGGTTGGTCAGGAAAGAACTGTGGCTGAATGAGGCCTACCGGGCGCTACGGTGGTACTCAGTCCAGAGGTACCCCTGGATGGCTGAGGGCGAGAGGTAATAGGGCAGTAACTACTATGGCCCTGGTCTGTTGTGGGAGGCATTGGAGGAGGACAGTGACTTTGGCAGCACAGAGGAGTCCCGGTATTGGGACAACAGGGAATGGAGGTTGGATGCACTGGAGCTCCCTGATGCTACTGACCTGGAACCAGATTTCACCCGCCTGGTCACAATCGAATGGGAGCTAGAACATGATTACCATCAATTGTCCAACCTAGCTCAACCACCGCCCCTCAGCCCAGAGGATTGCCTGGAAGATATACCCTCTTCTGCCCAACCAGCCCCAGAGGTGAACGACCTCATAGACTTGTCCTGGGGAGACCCACAGATGGCAGGTGGAGATGGGACCGAGGTCTTTCGACCGGTCCTACAGGGATGCTGGGCAGCCAGCCCAGATCCCCAGCGGCAGTGCATCTCACAGGGAGAGGAGACAACCGGTCTCCCACCCCAGCGCCAGCTTGAGTCCCAGGAGGAGGGGATGGTCGATCTCTCCAGCTTACAGCAACCAGTGTCCTGGGGAGGGGAGGCAACTGGCCTCACCCTCCAACAGCAGCCGGAGATACCGGGAGTAGGGACAGTCGGTCCTACTTCCCAGCGGCAGTGCATCTCACAGGGAGAGGAGGCACTTTCTCCCCAGCGGCGGCCTGAGTTCCAGGAGGAGGTGATGGTCGATCCCTCCAGCTTACAGCAACCAGTGTCCTGGGGAGGGGAGGCAACTGGCCTCACCCTCCAACAGCAGCCGGAGATACCGGGAGAGGGGGAAAGCAACCCTAGCCCCACTGGTGCAGATGGGACCGCGGTCTCTGTGCCAGTCCTACAGGGATGCTGGACAGCCAGTCCAGATCCCTAACCATCCCCGCAGGGATACCAGGAGGAGGAGGAAAGTGAGCCCTCCCCTCCCCAGCTACATCCTTTCCGGGTCCTGGGGGCAGTGGATGAGCCTGCGATACCCACTGACCCCCTTCCAGCAGAAGAGCTGGCACCTGGGCAGAGCGGCGCTGGCTCACTCCCAAGCGACCCTTGTCCCTTGTCCAGAGCCTGACTTTCTGCAGGCTACCCCAGCGGAAGAGCTGGCAGCAGGGCAGAGCGCCGCTGGCCTCTGCCCCCCAAGTAACCTCAGCTGTTTGCCTATCTGCGCCAGGGAGACAGAGGATGCCGAACTGTCCCGCTACAACTTGGGACCTACAGGCCAAGACTGTTTACTGTGGGTGGGCTACTCTGCTAATTTTTCTTTCTGGGTGGGCTGCCCGACTAACCTAGGTACTGACTGACAGAAGGTCAGGTACCTGTTTAGTCTTCCCCCCAAAGGGAAGATGTGTGGCGAAATTGACATCGCCACTTGCGCCTGGAGAGGACTACTTGCCAGCCTCTTGCCATGTGATTATGGTCCCTGAGAGGTTTGGCCCTTTAAATACAGCATTTGGGCTTATGGACTTCTATTAGACTGTGTATGGCCCTTTAAAAACTGCATTTGGGCTTATGGACTTGTACTGGCCCTTTAAGAATCGTCTGGGGATAAATTGTGACTTTTGGGAACAATGCCCCTTTAAGACTATGTCCCCAGACCTTTAAAATACTTTAACATGGCTTTTTCCCTTGTGATTCGGTAATTGGGGCTTATCGAGCCATTCACTGTACAGGCGGACCAAACACGTGGCGGCGGCCATCTTTGTTCATTCGAACAAGGTCAGCGGTATGTGTAGCCAAATCCATGGAACTGAAATCGGCTACACATTTCTGACCCTTACCTTCTCCTGCACTGAGTTTTCAGCTACAGAGACTAAGTCCCGTTCGGCAGTTTGAACTCACTGCTATACTGAGCCAATTGCACGAATGGCCCCGTTCGTGCATTCGAATGGGACTTCATTTTTCTGCCTGAAATAGACCGACCCCAGTCCAAATCTATGGAACTGTTTTGGGAATGAAAATGTGCTTGCGGTCGGTCATAAAAGAACTTCCAGCTAACTTTTTAACCCCTAGATGGAATTGGCTGAATTTTGGATATGTTTATAATTAAGGTGTACTGAGTTCGAATATGCAATGAAGATTGAATGCATATTTTTAAAGTTACAGTACATGTGTAAAAACTGTATTTCTCTGCCTGTGATAATTACATTAACCAATTGTGTAAGGTAATTGTATCACAGGCAGAGGGGAGGATTTTGTGTGGGAGTGTCTGTATGTACATATTGATTGGTTGTTCTGTAGAACCCTGTGGACAGTACTATGCGTGTAAAATGTGCATAAAAGCAGAGTGTTTGATTAAAAGCTTCAGTTCTTCTTTACCCTCAATCTGAGTCCTGTCTCTTATTGGGGGAATCTGCTACAAGGGATTGCTATGCTCGTCATACTCTCTTGCTATAATCACTGAGCTCTTGTAAGAGCTGTTCTGTTCCTGTTACGCTCACTAGGGAAAGAGAGGTTCACCCACTGGAAGCTGGATCCTGGCCTTGGGTCCAGGGTGGGTAGAGACAGCGAGACCCCAGCGCAGCTGCATCGCTGGAAGTGGGGTCTGCAGTGCTGATGGTGTTGGTCAGAGTGCTTGGAGTTCTCAGCGAGCACTAGGAGCATCAATTGGCGGAGGTACTCAGTCGGAGTGCCAGCGTTCCGTCACGTATATTATAGCTCCTTCCTCTTGGACTCCTACTGTTCCACCAACCTCCTCTTACCTCTCTGTTCCTCTCTCTCTCTCCAGTGAGGAAATAAAGAACATTCTGTCACAGCCTTCATCTATTCAGGTGCCAGCGGCTGCTTTATAGATCAAAAGCTGGTGCAGACCCATCATCTTCCTATGCGACAGAAGGCTCATCCTTTGTCATATGTTGTGGATGGTACTCCTATCAAAACAGGACCTGTACTGTACGAAACAGGTCCCATTTGCCTCCTCCTTGGTCAACATAAAGAGACTATTAATCTTGATATTTTGCCCTCACCCATGTTTCCACTCATCCTCGGTCTTCCATGGCTCCGCACCCACAACCCGGTGATAGACTGGTTCAAGGGCACTTTAACTTTTCCCTCTACCTTTTGTACCACCACTTGCTTGAACAACACAGACATGCACCTGCTCACTATAACTACTGACCCTCCAGTCACACTGCCAGACAAATATAAAGAGTTCCAAGACGTCTTCAGCAAAAGAAATGCAGAACAATTACCCCCGAGACTGCCATACGACTGTCCAATCGAATTATTTCCTAATGCACCCATCCCCTGTGGTCGCATTTTTCCTCTCTCTGAAACAGAACTCAAACATCTAAAAGCGTAAATTTCTGAGAACCTGGCCAAAGGATTTATTAGATCTTCATCTTCCCTGGCAGGAGCAGGAATTTTCTTTGTTGGCGTCCGTGTGTGGATTATCGTGCTCTAAACGATATCACTATAAAAAAAACGATATTCTCTACCTCTGATACCCGAACTCTTAGATTAAGGGAAGCAAAGATATTTACAAAATGAGATCTACAAGGTGCATATAACTTGGTCCGTATCTGTAAAAACGATGAATGGTAAAAAGCCTCAGAGCTCGGTATGGGCACTTGGGCAATGCCCCAGCCACATTCTAGCATTTCCTAAATTACGTCTTCCGTGATATTCTAGATTCCTTCATCGTAATCTATCTAGATGACATCCTAGTTTTCTCCTCCTCTCCAGCCAAACACAATGAACACATGAGGAAGGTACTTCTCCGTCTACGGGAAAATGAGCTATACGCTAAATTGGAGAAATGTGTTTTTGATTCGGAATCCGTAGAATTCCTGGGATACATAATTTCCCCTGGACAAATCCAAATGGATCCTCGCAAAGTCTCTGCCGTCTTAGACTGGCCAATACCTAAAGACAAGAAGTCCGTACAGTGATTCATGGGATTCGCCAATTTCTACAGATGTTTCATCAGAGGTTTTTCTCAAGTATGCTCTCCCATCACAGCCTTAACCAAAAAACAGGAACGATTTACATGGACTACCCAAGCTCAAGATTCCTTTACTAACTTAAAATAACTTTTGACCCAAGCACCTATCCTCATACAACCCGATACTACCAAGGCTTTCTTCCTCGAGGTAGACGCCTCTGACATTGCCATTGGAGGAATTCTTTCCCAAAGAAGGCAGAAGGATGACCAACTACACCCCGTGGCCTTTTACTCTTGTAAATTATCACCCGCAGAGAAGAACTACGATGTAGGTGAGCGAGAACTTCTTGCTGTCAAGAGTACCTTAGAAGAATGGCGCCACCTTCTTGAGGGAACCCCTATACCCATCACAGTATACACAGATCATCGCAAGTTGGAATATCTCCGTTCTGCCAAGCTCGCTGGGCCTTGTTCTTCTCCAGATTCAACCTACAGATTACCTACTGCCCTGGATCAAAGAATAAAAAAGCTAACGCCCTATCATGTGTATATGAAAAAACTGACCCAACAGCTCCTATCCAAGATACTATTTTGTCCCCGCATCAGTTTCTAGCTATACAGGTCTCACTCCCCGACCGTATACGAAATCTAGCAGTCGAATCACCTACTACTACTCCACCTCTAATCCAGAAACATGGACTATGGTATCATGATGAACAGTTGTATGTACCACCCTCACTCCAATCCGAGGTAATCAGCCAATTCCACGACACCCACTCAGCTGGTCACTGCGGGTCTTCTAAACCCTTAAAAGCATTAGCCATTATTATTGGTGGCCTTCTATCAAGACAGACGTCAGGAACTATGTCCTCTCATGCAACATATGTGCTCAATCAAAAACTCCAAAGACAAAACCAGTGGGTCTTTTACAACCTCCTGCAGTTCCCCAAGGCCCATGGACCGACATAGCCATGGATTTCATTGAGACCTACCTCTATCACACAAACATAACACCATCATGGTGGTCGTGGATAGATTCACGAAAATGGCACATTTCATTCCCTCCATCGGAATTGCATCCGCTGTCAAGACTGCTGCCCTATTCCTACAAAATGTATTTCGTTTACATGGACTACCTCGAACCATCATCACTGATCATGGTACCCAATTCACCTCCCGTTTTTGGACGCATTTTTGTCGTCATCTAAGGATTCAATGCTGTTTATCTTCAGCTTACCACCCTCAAACCAATGACCAAACAGAACACACCAACCAAACCTTAGAACAGTATCTCCACTGTTTCACCACGTATCTCCAGGACGATTGGCTGTCTTTACTTCCCACCGCAGAATTCTCTTTCAACAATCACATACGTCAGTCCATCAAGATGACACAGTTTTTTGCTAACTATGGTCTCCATCCTTGTGCCTTCCCTGAACTCCCTTGCCCTAACACAGTGCCCAATGTAGCCTCACGTCTCAAGAAACTCAGACAACAAAGACGTATGTTGCAATAAACCCCTAAAGTAGCACAACAACGCAGACAAAAGAAGGTCCCCAGCACCTACCTATGTGCCAGGGAACAAAGTCTGACTATCCACACAACATATGCGTTTGTCCTGTCCTTCACGGAAACTAGGGCCACGCTACATTGGTCCCTTCACTGTAACCGAGGTCATATCTCCTGTAGTTGTCTGTCTCGATCTTCCCTCTACCTATCAGTTACATCCGTTTTTTTGTGTATCCCTCCTAAAACCATGGAAAACCAACCGATTCGCTTCTCGTAATGTTGCCCCACCTGCTCCAGTAGTTGTTGATGGCTCTAACAAATATGAGGTTCAGGAGATCCTCGACTCCAGACGTCGTAGGGGTGTCTTAGAATATCTCATCCACTGGAAGGGTTATGGCCCAGAGGAACGATCTTGGGAACCAGCCAGGAGTGTCCACGAACCTGCTAAAATTAGAGCCTTCCACAGAAAAGATCCTGGTCGACTGCTCCTATTTCGCGCCCTGAGGTCGCGTCTAGGGAGAGTGCTCTGTCATGGCACAGCTAGGTACTCACCTGCCCCTGGGCGCCCACGTGGCAGAATCACAGTTTTCACTGCTCCTGAGAAATCCATTGGGGAGGAACAGGTCAGGGACCAGGGAATAAAACAAGATGGCGCCGAGTCCCTGACCTCTTTATATAACATCTGTGTGCCCCACCTACTGGTGGGAGGTGGCCGGTCATGTGATCCCAGCTACCTATTTGAACCCAGCACACCTTCCAGTCAGTGCTTGGTTATTTTGCTTTTTACCTGCCTTTTGTCCTAATCTCCATCTTCTGTTCCAGGTTCCTGATTCCTTGGACAACTGCTACAGCCTGCTTCCTGACCTAGATCCAGATTTATCGTTTATTTCTGTCTGCTGCAAGACTGCATTTTCGTTTGCTTTTCCTGCTTCTGCCTTCTGGAAATGTATTATTTTTTATTAAAGGCCTCCATGCCACCACAGACACTTTGGGACCCTGTCTCTACTTCCAGGTACTCCTAAGGGTCGTGTTAGTAGGAAGTGCTGTTCCTCTGCAAATTGGGTTCCATCCGCTCCACGACTCCCCAGGTGGTGTGACAGTCTGACACAACTTTAGCATGGAAAATTAGCAATAGTTCACTAAATATAAAACAAATAATAATAACAAATATATTACTAATATGCCAATTCGGTCTTTCTTACTAACCTTGCCAAAGGAAATGTATGATTCACTTTAGCTGCAACAAGTTCACTTTACCTCTTTTTGTAGCTGTTTTTTTCTTTTTTACTACCTCCACATGTAATAACACTCTTGAATGAGAGGAACACCACTAACCTGAAAGTGGACATTTAGGATACAGTGTCTGTAACGGAACGCCTGGCACCGCGACTGGGTACCTTCCGTTGATGGATGCTCCTACTGCTTTGCGAGGGCTCCAAGCACTCCACTAGACACCATAACCACCGAAGACCCCATGAACCGCTGCAGCTTGGTTGGGGTCTCGCCGTCTTACACCAACTCTGGACCCAAAAACAGGGTCCAGCTTCCAGTAGGTAGACCTCTCTTGTAATCCAGAGAGCAGGAACAGCTATTACAAGAGCTAGTGAGTATACTCTGAGGAGTATAGTTATTATAGCAATCCCCAGCGTGTGGTTCTCCAATCCCTCAACATGAGCCAAGAGGTCATGAAGGGTGGAACAAGTATGTTTAATGCAAGCAAGCACTCACAATTTATACATACATTTAAACTCGAAACAGCCTAATTTACATAAAATAGTTACATAGAGCACTATAGAACAAGCAAGGGTGGGGTCAGACAATAGCAAGGGCTGATGGGAGATTGAGGAGGGACAAAGCAGCTGGTTTAAACTGGTCTGGCAGTGTCCCTGTGACAATGCCCTGCTGGGGAAACAATAGGAGAGGAAAAAGAGGGAGGGGAAGAGGTACATACAAGCAATACACTCTCAGAGATAATTGAGTCAGAAACTGTACAAACCAAATTGTCTCCAGGTACAGAAAAACACACAATTTACAAACACCCCAAAAGTGATCCATGGAACCCCCAAAAGAGTCACATCCTTGTATAGCCCTGATCTGGGTGACCAACATATCCAAAAATAACCCAGATCTGTAAAGTGGTTTTTGTTTTTCCATGGAAGTCACTTTTTAGCCCTTCCAAGCACCAGTGACAAAGGTGCTTTCGTCACAGTGTCCATGCACATTTGTTGTGTTTGGCTAAGTTGTGTTACTGTAACAGTGCTTATTTGCCTTAACTTGATAAACCAGGAATTGTTTATCTTTGGCGGTTACTTCCAGAAGTGATCATGTCAGGGAAGTGTTTGTTCTGCTCATGCACAAAACCAATACCATGAAAATTAACAGTTAGTTACAAAGTATATTCTCTGATCTTTCAATCTGTTAAATTGAAAAAGGGTTAATGTCTCAAATCTTCTAAATGACTACATTAAGCTGATTGCTGTAAAGTTTAAATACCTTTTTCATTGAAGCAACAGTGGGAAAAGGTATTGTAAAATAGATCAGAACAGAGTTATTCTGAGAAGATCCACATCATTAATGATTTAGCAGCAACCCTTATTACATTAAGTATAATTTGCTAGAAATACATAACATAACTTGAAAACGGTGTAATTTAAAGGCATTAATACATCTAACATTAACATCTGATCTATTGAAGAAACAAATAATAAAACAATAAATGATAGAATGAACAAAAAAAGTGTGCTAAAATGAGGTTGCTGATGTGATTTTTTTTTTCTTCACATCAAACTTCTGAAAGCAAAAGATAACATTTACAACTGATAGACTTTACAATATAAGAATATATACATACATATCCTAACTGTAAATAAAAGGCATTTATTTTAAAAAAAAAAAAAAGGGTGGGTGTAGGTTTTCCAGTAGGGACCGTTATCGAGAGTGTGAAGCCAAGCCAATCGCTATATCTACCCCAGCTTTAGCTGGCTACAGGAAGAAGCAAGTAATGTCCCTTCTGCCTGTCCTCCTCCTCCCAGGCATGTACAGACACCTCTTCCTGCGTTGCCTCAAAATTCTGACTTTACAAAGACAATTGTGGCTCTCAGGTCTAGCATCTGACAGTGTCTTTACAATGAAGATTTAAGTTTTCACATGGATGACACACAGATCCCAAAAGAAATATCACACAATACTTTATTTTGAACAAGGGCTAGACGTTGGTCCATAAACTTGTGGGCAAAACAATTTAAAAAACAAATACACAAAACAATGGAGAACAGGCAATTATGATAAAATATCCAATACATACTACAAATACATTTTTTAAAAACACAATAGCATATAATTGGTTGCAATAATAATATCAGCATTATGCAAATGTACACTTTTCCATTCAATCAACAGTGGGTGCTGCAGTTATCCCAAAACCAATACATTTGTGCGTTGTAATTCATAGTTATTTTTATAGTGTCAGCATCACAAAGAATTTCCTATAATGTGAGATGCTGGAAGGTAAACAAACTTTAAACTGTGATTTTAGAATGTCTTACATTTACAATAATAGATGTTTTATTCCCATGTTAATCCAATGATGCCTCATAAAATCTTGACCATAACCCCTCCCACATCCAGAATATCACCAGGTGTCTCTTCTGTGTGACTTCTCTGATGCCTAACAAACTTTGATTTAGTAATGAAACATTTCACACATTCAGAACATGAGAACAGTTAATCTCCTCTGTGACAATTTTTATAACAAATACAGTTTTTTGTTTCCATAATGACTAAAACATGTTTTACATTCAGATCATGAGAAAGGTTCTCCTGTGTGAGTTCTCTGATGCCGAACAAGACTTGATTTAATGGAAAAACATTTTCCACATTCAGAACATGAGAAAGGTTTCTCTCCTGTGTGAGTTCTCTGATGCTGAACAAGCTCTGCTCTAGTGGAAAAACATTTTCCACATTCAGAACATGAGAAAGGTTTCTCTCCTGTGTGAGTTCTCTGATGCTTAACAAGCGCTTGTTTAGTGAAATAACATTTTTCACATTCAGAACATGAGAAAGGTTTCTCTCCTGTGTGAGTTCTCTGATGCCGAACAAGCTCTGCTCCAGTGATAAAACATTTTTCACATTCAGAACATGAGAAAGGTTTCTCTCCTTTGTGAGTTCTCTGATGCCAAACAAGATTTGATGTAGTTGAAAAACATTTTCCACATTCAGAACATGAGAAAGGTTTCTCTCCTGTGTGAGTTTTCTGATGCTGAACAAGACTTAATTTAATGGAAAAACATTTTCCACATTCAGAACATGAGAAAGGTTTCTCTCCTGTGTGAGTTCTCTGATGCTGAACAAGATGCGATTTAGTGGACAGATATTTTCCACATTCAGAACATGAGAAAGGTTTCTCTCCTGTGTGATTTCTCTGATGCTGAACAAGATTTGATTTAGTGGAAAAACATTTTCCACATTCAGAACATGAGAAAGGTTTCTCTCCTGTGTGAGTTCTCTGATGCTTAACAAGCGCTTGTTTAGTGAAATAACATTTTTCACATTCAGAACATGAGAAAGGTTTCTCTCCTGTGTGAGTTCTCTGATGCCAAACAAGCTCTGCTCCAGTGATAAAACATTTTTCACATTCAGAACATGTGAAAGGTTTCTCTCCTGTGTGAGTTCTCTGATGCTTAACAAGCGCTTGTTTAGCAAAATAACATTTTTCACATTCAGAACATGAGAAAGGTTTCTCTCCTGTGTGAGTTCTCTGATGCCGAACAAGCTCTGCTCTAGTGAAATAACATTTTTCACATTCAGAACATGAGAAAGGTTTCTCTCCTGTGTGAGTTCTCTGATGCTGAATAAGATCTGAATTAGTGGACAAACATTTCCCACATTCACAACATGAGAAAGGTTTCTCTCCTGTGTGAGTTCTCTGATGTGTAACAAGAACTGAGTGACCGCGAAAGCATTTTTCACATACAGAACACAAGAATGGTTTGGGGTTCATGTTTACCATCTCCTTTAACAACATATAGGATTCTGAGCAATTGCTTGATTTTTGAGAGTTGGAATCCTTATTCATTTAATAATAATAAAAAAAATCTTCATAGTCTTGCTTAGTGTTTCTGTTCTTCTCAAGTCCTTCAGAGTAACGTCTGCTAACAAACATCTGAAAGAAATGTACTGGGAGTTATAAAACATCTATATAAATTACCATACTTTGACTGTGCTTTAAGTCACAGATGAATAGGCATACTGATATATATTAGCTTAAAGGACCACTATAGTGCCAGGAAAACATACTTGTTTTCACGGCACTATAGTGCCGTGAAGGTGCCCCCACCCTCAGGGTCCCCCTCCCGCCGGGCTGGATGGAGAGGAAGGGGTTAAACTTACCTCTTTCTCCAGCGCCGGGCGGGGGACTCTCCTCCTCCTCCTCCTCTCCGGCTGAATGCACATGCGCGGCAGGAGCCGCACACGCATTCAGCCAGTCCATATGAAAGCATTCACAATGCTTTCCTATGGACGCTGGCATCTTCTCACTGTGAAAAATCACAGTGAGTAGCACGCAAGCGCCTCTAGCAGCTGTCAAGAGACAGCCACTGGAGGCTGGATTAACCCTAATATAAACATAGCAGTTCTGAAACTTCTCTGAAACTGCTATGTTTATTTTAAAAAAAAAAGGGTTAATCCTAGATGGACCTGGCACCCAGACCATTAAGCTGAAGTGATCTGGGTGCCTTTAAAATATCCGAAAGGATATAGAACCAACGGGTTGACTTATAGAGAAAGTGAAATATGTATTGGACTTTTTTTTTCCTCCACGTTTTCTTTATATAAAGGGTCAAATGCCTCTTATTAGCAGGAAAATTGTAATGTATAATACAGCAAGCTCTGGGTGTAAGCATTAAGTCACTAAGGCGGTTTTACTTGTTTCTAGTGCCTGGGGAAATGGGAGTGGGGAACCTTTCGAGGGAAAGGATGGGAGTGGGGTATAGCAGGGGATTTAAGTACAATAGTTCAACAGGGTATTTATACAGGGGAGGGAGGGACTGTTTTTGATCAGGGATCAGCCAATAGTTCAAAAGGTGGTGGGAAAAAAATAAAATGTCTACAACTTTAATATTAGAGTAGCTATTGCAAATGCTCGTGGCATTAATACACCTCAAAAAAGAGTCATAGCATTTGATTTTCTTCAAAAGGAACAGATCCATATCTGTGCATTACAGGAAATGCACTGGAAGAAGGGAGACACTGTAAGAATAAAATCAAAGCTCTGCCCACATGTTTATTCCTCATCGCTGAGAGATAAAAAGGGTAGTGGCATTTATTTTCTCAAGTAATATGTTGGTTAATACTTTACATCAGGAAAGTGATTGACAAGGTAGATATTTGATATTAATTTGAGAGATAAATAAAATATATACACTTGCTAATTTGTATGCACCTAACCACTCGCCATTACATTTATTAAAAAAAGTATTAAATAAAGTGGAGATGATTAATCAAGGGGATATTATATTGCTGGGTGACTAGAATTATTTAATGGACCCAGATCTAGATAGAAATTCCAAAGAAGGGAGAGGCATTGAGAGAATAAATTATTTGTTGAACAAAAAGGAACACATAGAATATTTAAAAGAGACCACTAATTACTATTTTAAAGAAAATAATAATAGTAATGAGGTTACATTTTCTATAGTTTGGTGCGCTTACAAAAGTGAACTGAACAGAAACCCCACATTCAACCTATCCCCAGATAGCTTGGATCCGAGCGCTCAGTATATCCGAACAGTGCTCAGATCCCACGAACACAGTCAAACCACCATGGGGTTTAAAGTCCAATAAGCCCAAACAGAGCTTTTGAAGGGCAATACAGTCCAGGGGCCATAGTCGCAGGGCAAGAGGCTAACCATTAGTCCTGTCCAGGCACAAGTGGCGAAGGGCACTTCGTCACACCTTTCTTGGGAAAATTGCCCCAGGAGAAATTAGTGATTCAACTGGAGAGACTGGCACGGAGAGAATTGGCAGTAGATGGCTACCGGGATTTACAGTGGTATGGGGTCCAGCAGTACCCATGGCTAGCCTATGACGACCCACCAGAGGGTGAGGACTATAATAGCCCGGCCTAATATGGGAGGCTTTTCAGCAGGAGACTGAGTTTGGAAGTACTGCATTGCTCCGATACTGGGACATCCAGGCACTTAGGCGAGACGTCCTTGATCTCTATGAGGAGATGCTGATTGGCCAGGGCTGTGTTTGAATTGTGCTGGCTCTGCCCCTGATCTGC